>JAVTVJ010000267.1:1667500-2267500 GCA_034509425.1 Eopsaltria australis | reverse complement strand
GCTTTTCCAGTAGCATTTCTGAGATCTGAAATCAAATCCTGTCTTTCCTCAAGGTACAACAGCAACTAAGATATGATAATTTCATTTTTTTTTGGTAGTGACTAAAGAATAACTGAATGGTCATTTGTAAAGTACTGTAGCTATAAAAAAATAGTTTAGGCTTGAGATATCCTTCAGGTTTTTATGGAAAATAGGTGACATTCTTTTTATTGAGAGAAACTTGATATAATATTATTTTTAGAAGACAAAACATAGGAAATTACTTCTTGATTTAGTCAGGACTACACGTTCTTTAAAAAAATGTTGTAAGCTGCATGAGGTCTTCATTTTTGATAGCAGATCTATGAAAGACTACAACTCAGATGTTAAAAGAAGTGTAGTTCTTATAAAGCTGATATTTCTGATATTTTATTTATATATTGGTCAATAAATGAGTCATTGCAACCAGAGCTTTAACCACAAAAGAATATCCCAGCTTTGAGAACTAAATTCAGACTGTAGCTCCTCATAGACACAGCAAAGTTGCCACCTATTCCTGGAAGTTCTTGAGATAAATAGGTGTCATTTCCTTTTTCCGAAACATTGTATCTTGATATGCTTGAAAGACTTCAGTTTTTACAACATTAGACAGTCCATGGTCTTCTTTATATTTAAACTTTCCCATCAAACACGAGGTAGATATGATGTTTCCTTTAAATAATAGTAAGTCAGGAAAAGATTAATTTAGCTAAATTGAAAATAACTCGATCCAAAGATTAATTTTCTCTAGTGTCCAAAGATATCCAAGCCCTTATCTATCATCTGAGTACGACAGTGTCCTACCTCCCAACACACTGTAGACAGCAGTTAAACATAATTTCTAGAAACTCCATGTTTTAAAAAATACTGTAGTAAGGGGCAAATGAAATGCTGAAATGCTGTGATTCTCAGGGTACTGACACCAATCGCTTGTCTTTTTATTATTTGAAAGGATATCTAGAAGCCAGGAAAAAGATGACATTCTGCTGCATTGAATGCTGTATAAGAATGTCGACTAACTATGAAAAGGATAGGATTTTAATTTCTACCTGTAGTAGCAGATTCTTGTATATGCAGTTTTTAAGTTTGAAGTCCTTACTATTTAGATTGGAAAATTCATTTTTTTAAACTCTTTGTTGCTATCACCAACAAGCTTGGGCAAATCCAGGACTGTTTAAAGTGACAATGTGATCTCCATCTTGATCTTATACTTTCTATAACAAAACAAAGTTTTCATTTCAATGCAAAGTAATGAAGATTTTAAATATTATCTAAACAATCTTTTCAGGGAGTTTTGAATAGTATCCAAAGTAACCATATATGAAGCTCTCTACATTTAAATAATTAAGCATAGAGTCAATAGTGGCATAAACAGAGGGAGACTTAAAAACACTGACTTCCCTCTCTAAAATGCATCATTGAAAACAAACTTAGTGAAATACAGATTAAAAAAATGGCTCAGGGTGTTTTATTTGTTTTGGGATTTTTTTTTTTTAGATCTGTTATACATATTAATTATAAATTAGAGACACAGATCTGAACTGAAGAGTATAAATGTTTAAGAAGTTACAAATAATTGAAAAAGCAGGAACTCCTTTAGGACTTCATCTTTCTTTAAAAGGATTCTGTTTCTCATTTTGTTTTGGAAAGCTGAATTCTTGGACTCACGGGAAGGTTCTTTATAATGCAGGCATGCGACTTCTGTTCAGAGCTGACTGACAAGATCGAATTTAATCTACATGGGTTGTTATTATCAGAAATATTCAATTATAACTTTATACTTGATTTACTTGATTTAGGGAATTTATCCAAAGTGATGTTGAAAAATAAAATCTCAGCTATCAAGCATTTGCTGGCTTTATTATTAATAAATTAATTTCCTTGCTGCTCAGGTATAGATCAAACAGATGGTTGAATCTAATGTTTTTCTGTTACAGTTTCCTCCCCAAAGTAATTTATAAATTCTCTTTTTCTCCTCACTTGTTCACCTAACCAGAAACAGACGCACATACTTGAAGATCTACAGGTGTTTGCATGAGAAATGAAGCTACCTAATAGAGAAAATAGAAATTACTTAAATAGAAAGAGCATCTGTTTGCCAGTTCTATCTAGTTCAAAGGTCCTCTTCCTACAGCTATTTTATGCATATATTAACAATTTCTATACAACTATGAATTGAAATTGTTCAGGCTGTATATAAGCAAGGTTGTCTGTTTTGGAGGAGTCATAAGAAGTTAATTTAAAATAAAATAGCGATCAAAAATACTACATTATTCTATAAATACAAGGACAATTTATCTACTTTATACAGAAATATATCTAGATATACATTTGTAATAAAATTTAATTATTTTTAAAATTGCATTTCCTTAGTTATAACTTTTCACCAGTCTAAATAGCACCCCCTTAGTCAGTGGAGCGGGGGTGGGAATTCTTGGAATGGTGAGAGATCTGACTTTGCAGTATCTCCTAGAGAAGACTTGTCCTTTGAACCATTTTCTCTATAATATTACTCACTGCTGTTCTTATATTATGATGAAAATAAGTCATTGGTTTTTATCTTACAAAGGCATAAGGGCACAAAGGGAGTGCAAAAAGGTACAGTAGAAATAAGATTTTGTTCTAAACAATTTTGAAGAAAACTAGCACAGTAGCAAACAGTTTTAGAGGAATAAAGTACAATGGGTTAAGAAAATGCTTGCTCAAAGTAGAAAAAATAGATGGAAAACATAATTTCTGTTCAGAGGGAAGGGGAGAGTGGGGGAGGTTGCTAGGTATGGGAAAAGAGACATGGTTAGTCAGTGATTTTTATGAGCTGCTTTTTTATACTTCCACATTCTTATTTCATGACATGGAATATTTTCTTCCCTCCTGGCTGAAAACATTTTAGATTTGTTGATGTTCTGCCTTTAATTTTGCAGCCAAAACCAACATTTTCTAATGGTAATGTATTTCTATTTAAAAGACATTTGCAGTAAAAAGTTGATTCTGGTCTGCTCATATGCAGTCCAGTCATTCTGTAATTGCTTCTATAGGCAATACAGCTATAGGCAAGTTGTCACTATTTATGTTTAAGATACAAATACTGGTTAGAAGGAATTTTTCCATTGGGATAAACAATAGCCTGGAGGAAAAGGCAAGAGAAGGAAACCATATTTCTAAAAAAATAAAAAAAAATGGAAAGACAAAATCTAGTACAAAAAGCCGTAAGGCATTTGCAGTTGGCTCTTACTATGAAATCAACGATATTGTGCATATTCATACACCCACACACACTTAAACACTCTTGCATATATATTAAGGTTTGTCTTGCTTTACTGTAGGATATCTTTAACAGCAGAAATATATGAAAATACTAAAGAAACAGAACTTGATTGAGCTGTTTGAAATTCAATTCTTTAAATCTATTTGATTAACTTCTTCAATAACACCCCTGAAATTTGCCTTAAACCTATGTGTTTTGTAGAACACCAAGAAGAAACATACTTTATTTTTTTTTCTCTGTATTTATTACAGTTCAGTCACATGGCTATTTATTTCTTGTTTAAAGGATAGCCCTATGTCAAATCAAGATACTATACAATGTTTCTAACTAAAAAGAAAGCAAAGCCTAACCTGTTGAGCCATGAAAACCTTTGCAGTGAGGGGTGAATATAGACATATTCCCTGACAGTTTGACAGAATAAAGATTAATTCTGACTGCTTGATGTAGAACTAGATGTCCAGGTTTCAGAATTACAGAATGAGTAAAGTTGGAAGGGACCACAGTGGGTCATCTGGTCCAACCTTGCTTCTCAAGCAGGGTCATCCTTAGAGCACATGGCACAAGGTTGTGTCCAGAGGGTTCTTGTGTATCTCCAGTGAGGGAGATTCCACACCCTCTCTGGGCAATGTGTTCCAGTGCTTGGTCACTGCAAAGTAAAGAAGTTTTTCGTCATATTCAAAATGGAACTTCCTGTGCCCCTTGCCTCTTGTCCTCTTGCCTGGCATCACCAAGAGGGGCTTGGATCCATCCTTCTGACACCCTCCCATTAGATACTTATACACATTGATGAGGTTCCCTCTCAGATGTTTCTTCTCATGGCTGAACAGGCCCAGCTCCCTCAGCCTTTTCTTGTAAGAGAGATGCTCCAATCCCTTAATCATTTTCGTTGCCCTCCTCTGAACCTACTCCAGGAACTCCATGTCCCTTTGTACTGAGGAGCCCAGAACTGGACACAGCACTCCAGCTGTGGCCTCACTAGGGCTGAGTAGAGGGGCATGATCACCTCCCTCAACCTGCTGACAATGCCCTTCCTAATGCACCCCAGGACATCATTGGCCACAAGGGCACTGCTGGCTCATGGACATCTTGCTGCCTGCCATTCTGCACACAATCACCACCAGTTTTGCTGAGTGCAACTTTCAGAGAATAGGGTGAGTGAATGGCTTTTGTGGGTGCCTGGCATTTGGCCAGTATCAAAACATAACAAATAGGTTGTCCAAAATCTAAAGAAGTAGCAGTAGCTCAGTAGAATTAAATTAAATGATTATTGGTATTAGCAGAACATACACCATCTTGACTGAAATTCCAGTAAGGAAGGAACAGCTTCAACAGTTATGGATGGTAGTAGAAAAAAATCCTATGATTCACCACCTAACCAAAAATACAAGTAAAGCAGTAGACATATGATATATATTCATTCATGTTTAGAGATCATAGAAAGGGGATGCTCCCCTTTATGAAAATTCAGTTTAACACTGGGTTTGGTAGTTTTCTTACCATCCAGAAGAGAGGAAATAAGGAAGAAGGCACATCTTATGAAACTCCTTCCTCTGGAGACCATAATGTCTTCAGCTGCCTTCATTCAGTTATTTAATTAGGCAAGTAGCATTTAAAAAAAATAGATCAAAAATTGAAAGAAATGAGCACAGTATTGCTCTAAGTTTGAAGACCAAAATATCTCTTCAACATAGGCCCAGCTCATACTTCGTAACAATAAAATGCACAGAGAATCGCAGCCCTGCAAAATAGCATTAAGAAATACATCCTTGACCTAGCAAAGATTTTTTAAATTGCCAACTTACGTAGCCACTCTTACCAATCATTAAGTGGCCAACTGAAAGAAGTGAGTGCATCAAACTTGGGACTACTCATAATCAAGTGCACATAACAGGTAATATTTCCCTTTGGGATAACAGTAGGGAGAGATCACTCACCAGGTACCGTCACAGGCAAAACAGACTTGATTTGGGAAAAAATATTGATTGAATTTATTATCAAACTAGAGTGGAATAATGCAAAATAAAGGCAAAAATTAAAATACCTTCTCCCCACTCCTGCCTAGTTCTTGGACTTAAACTCACTCAAAATTTTTCTCTACCTCCTACCCACTGAGCAGTGCAGCAGTGAGCAGTTCCTCATTTGTTGTCTCTGCTACTCCTTAGGAGGACTCCTCACACTCTTCCCCCATTCCCCTGTAGGGTCTCTTTCATGGGAGATAAAGCTCGAACTTCTCCAATGTGGGTTCTTCCCATGGGCTGCAGTTCTTCACAAACTGCTCTAGTATGGGTCCCTTCCACGGAGTTCAGTCCTTCAGGAAGAGATTGCTCCAGCATGGGTCCCCTGTGGGGTCATGGGTCCTTCCAGCAAACCTGCTTCAGCATGGACTCTGCTCTTCACAGGTCCACAGGTCCTGCCAAGAGCCTGCTCCAGTGCAGCCTTCCCACGGAGTGACAGCCTCCTTCAGGCATGCGTCTGCTCTTGTGTGGGCTCATCTGTGGGCTGCAGGTGGATCTCTCCTCCAGCATGGCCCTCCATGAGCTGCAGGAGCACAGCTGCCTCACCATGTGTGAGAGACTGAAATATGAAAGGTTAATGTCTCAAACAATCAGCCGTTTGCAAAAGCAGCAGGTGCTTTGCTGAGGCCAGGTTTGTACCCTTCAACCAAAGGAGGGGAGGGGAATTCTTAAGTGTATGATGGCAAAACCTCTTACCTGTGTAAGAACAGCCCTGGTGCAGAAGGGCTGCACACTCACCATCAGAGGATGACCACAACAAACCAAACTTTGTTTAGCCGCAAGCTGGGTTTTGAGCCAGATGAGTGAGAAGGCTGATAGGAAGTAGATCCTGCAGAGGTGGGGTAATGCTTTTTACTATGCCAATGTCCTCCCTTACACAATTCGCTCAAGTGAAAAACTCTCCCCTTCCTCAGGGAAATTATCAGGGGATTCACATGTCGGCCTGAAGATGTTAATGCCTTCTGATGGGCCAAAACTGGTTCAACTATGCTGTTGTGACAGTGGTCACATCCTAGAAGGTGTCATAAATCAGACTAATTTCTGGAGCCTTCTGCCAAAGGATTGTGCATGATCCACAGTGTTGCATAACAGTGTAAAACTCATCCTCAGGGGAAGTATATGGGTATTCTCACCTGAACTTGAACATATATTAACCCACTGAACTTTGTGCTACTCTTTCCAACTGCTCTTGCCTAGTTATTTTTTCTCCTCTCCCTAACTGTATTGTCCCAGAGGCACCACCACTGTCCCTCATGGACTCAGCCTTGGCCAGTGTCAAATCAATCTTGAAGCTAGCTGGTATTGGCTCTATCAGATGTAGGGGAAGTTTCTAGCAGCTTCGCACAAAAGCCACCCCTGTAGCTTCCCCCTGCTACTAAAACATTTCTACACAAACCCAATACACACAATTATCTTTGGACTAAATTTTAATGAAGGCCCTTTTCTCCACTAACACTAGAAAATACTTAGTGTTTAATTTAATCATATAAATTAAGAAAACAAGCTTAAATCAGTTCTGCTCTCTGATTCATCTCCCATGACTATGTATTGTAAAATATCTAGGCAGATCTGGAAACAGGTGGCAGAATCTCCTTCCATGTGATTATCCCAGCCTTTAGAAGAAACGTGCTTTCTTCATCATATTTTCTGTTTGCAAACTTCATGTAATTCCCAAGAAACAACAATGCATAATAAATCACTCTACTCTAACATGTATGTGTGTGTGTGCATATATACGTATATATATATGCACAAACATTTAATGAAATTGATTATAGGATAGAGAATTCATTGTCACCAGAAAATAGGAAAAACCAAGCTCAGAAAAGGTTATCTAGGAAAATATGTCGACCAAAGTCACATTGACTTAGTGGAGAAATGTTTTAACTTCCAAAGTTAGACTGAACTGTAAGGCATGATTTGTGCCCCAAAATAGCCCATTTAAGTTAGGCATTTCAATGGTTTTTGGGTAACTCTGGCAAGAAACTCTAATTGACACATTTGCTATTTTCCTCAAATATTAATAGTTGTTAAAAAAATAAAGTACTTTGCATTTGATATCTCTATATTTGACAACGATAACTGTTAAGTAGCTTTAGCCTAAGAAAATAAAATAGGTTTTATTTTTTGTTTCAGGACATGCTGGCAAGGAAATGACAAATCTTCTTTCAATGAATACTGTCTTTGTATTAGGATAAAACAAGCATCAGCTCACAATGGGAACACAACTATAAAAGCATTTGATGTATCCAGCTCTGTATTTCCCCTATCAGTACTCTTGGTTTCCTGGGATACAAGCCAAATGTCAGCATACACTTCTATGAAGGGTCTTCTTTGAAATTGTCATTAAAAGATCTTCATATGACATCATGAAACTATGTAAGTATGAGCTGACTCCTTCCCATAATAAAATATGTTAATACATTTAATGACACTAGCCTCAGCAAATAAATTGTCTTTGTAACTCTTTGTAGAATTTGTACGTGAATTCATTATACAATGAAGAAGAAGAAGACTTAAACAAGACAAACTAAGGTTATGAATTAATAGGATTGAATATCAAAAAGGTTAGAGAAGTCTGTGTTCCAAACAGCATATGAGAAATTTAGCTCAATTTGAATTCATAGCTGAAATTAATTATATGAAAATAAAATAATGTAGATCTTAAGAACAAGAGGCAAGATCCATCAGTCATATATCAGAGCTAATTGAGTAGCTCCAAATATTTAAACTTCATTATTAGTATCAGATCTAAGAATATGATGGATAAAAAATATTGTAACTAAAAGGGGAAAGGTAATACAGTCCTTTGAACCTCAAGGTCTTGAAGTTCATGGAGTATCTTCTTCTAAACTGTCAGGGGGTTGCCTGAAGTGAGTCACAGACAACCTGATCTAATTCCTGTTAACTTCGCTGATATTATCCCCACATAATTTAATGGAAGGCTAACTTAACCCTGAATTCTTAGTCAAAACTGTATATAAATTGTGTTTACACAGAATGTGTTGCTTCAA
This sequence comes from Eopsaltria australis, assembly GCA_034509425.1. Taxonomy (NCBI): domain Eukaryota; kingdom Metazoa; phylum Chordata; class Aves; order Passeriformes; family Petroicidae; genus Eopsaltria; species Eopsaltria australis. The sequence goes on along the minus strand of JAVTVJ010000267.1, from coordinate 2,259,188 downwards.
AACTGTTAAGTGTAAAGTTTACCTTCATTTAAAGACTGTCTTTAGATCATAGCTGGAAACCAAGGCACAAACTAATGAGACAGATTTGTGAATTCTTGAAAGGCATGAAAAGAAAAATAATCAGCTCACCAAAATATTTTGCTTGACTTCTGTTTTGATTGAAAGGAACATCCAGGGATGATTGTGTGTTCTCACAAAAGACTGCATCAAAAGTATTCAATACTTTTTTCTTCATAATATATCTAATAAAATTTGCATATATTTTAAAGATTTGTAAGCTTCACATAGGGATTGAGAACATAGAAAAGCAAATGGAAAATTCGTAGGATTTCGTAAGAAAGTTTAAATGAGCAATAAAAGCATCAATAGTGAGAAGCATTTACTAAGTTCTTCATCTTTATGTAATTCAGTATCTCTTTCTGCATGGCAGGTAGAAAATATCCTCATTACTACTGTCCTGGTCTTTTCCCCAAATTCTTTTTACACAGTTTCCTTAAGAGTTTTCAACAACACACAGGAACAAATTCTTCAAATCAAACATGCAGAAGAAAACAATCTTCAAAGAAGTTTTTACCAGAAAATTTCTAATTTATTTTCCACTCCTATAACATGTACTGCAACAGTTTACTTTTTTCCTTCAGAAAATTCTATTGTAATAAAGGGGAAGAGGGTTTGGGGTGAGAGGAAGAGACTTTGTCAAGGAGTAACTTCTCTGGAAACATATAGTTTGCATTATTTATCAGGTTCAGGGTGAATTCCTGATCAGAAGCAGTGAGAGGCTTGTTGTTTCATTGGTAATTGATTAATGTAGTAGAAACAGCATTTAGCCACTATTAAATGTCAGTCAGACCTCGAATATTGCAAGTATTTTACCCTATAAAACAGGATATTTAGTATTCTTAACTCCTATAGCTATTTCTACAACATGCCATAGATCACAAGGAATATAAATGAATTATAGCAGAACTCACATAGAGCAAGAAAGAACATAGTTAAGTGGATATGATTTTATGTTTGACTAAATATTCATGCCTGCAGTTAAAGAATAAGGCTAGTTAACCTAAAACCATTCTGAATTCTTGTGCTAATGTCTTCCTACATGATTCTGCATTCAGTGTGCAACAGAGAAGTTTGAGGGTTTGTTGCATGTGATAGGAGAAATTTGGCTTGTGTGTTTTTATTAATAAAAGTATTTTCCACATGAATTACTAACAAAACAAACTGGCAAATTGAGACGTGTCATAGCCTCCTTTTGTTTGGATCTAATTTTTAATTCTTAAAAAAAATTCAAGAAATCTGAATGTGGAAGTCCAAATCACTAGAAATTCAAATCTCCGAGACGGAATAGTCTTATTTTTCTAGCATATTTAATTTAAAAAAAATCACCAAACCAAACCAAAACAAAACTGCTTGCTTTAAACTCATATAAGAGCAATAAATAAACTTGGACATTCATAAACACTTGACCCAAAAACTGAAACAATGGTGATAACAGTTGTATCCTAAAATTCAAACCACACAAAAAGACCCTTCCAAATGGTGCATGGATCATTTCTAATTTCATCTTAGCAGGCTTCCCACAATGGATACAGTTTTGTAACAACTATCTAAATTTGCATACAGAGCTGATAAATACTGTCCACAGTTCCAATATGTTTTGAGGCTTCTGTCTGAGTTCTCAGACAGCAAGGATCATAACTAATCTTTTCTGTCACTCTGGAAATGCTGGAGGGCCAATCCTCAACCTTGTATATTTGTAATGACCCAGATGTTCTTCACCTACTATTTAAAGACATCTCAGTATAACACTCTCCATGTTTATAAGCCACCACTTTCTACACACACCATACCTGCCTGGTTGTCCTCTGCCTTCAGAACCCAGCACCCTGGCCTTGTCTCTGAGCTTTGATGATGTCTGGGCCCCCAAAACACCTGCTTGAATTTTGATGTAAGAACAACTGTCTGTAGCCTCCTGACAGTGTTTTCACAAAATACAAAATTTATCATATAAAACATTGGAAGGGATCTCTGAAGTTCACCTAGTAGAACTTCGTGCTCAAAGAATGCTGACTTCAATGATACATTAAGTTGCCCAGGAGTTTATCCAGGCAAGTTTTAACAATTTCTAAGTCTGGGGATTTCATAACCTCTTGGATGACTTTCAGCATTGAAACTTTACTAGTTTAAGTTTGACCAACAGAAGAAAACACTTCTGGAAGATGCCCAAAAATATAGCGAGCTTCTTCAGGAAGGGTAAGGATAATTTTTGAAATTGTATCTTAAGGAAAACCTATTTTATTCTCTGCTCTCTTAGATGAACCCATAGTAAAAACAATATAGTGCAAACAACCAAACCAAAAACTTAGGAGGACTGAAAAAGAACATAACATGAACTGTATATTTTTGTTTAATGAAGAAATGTAAATAAAATATATTTTAAAATTTTATGACTTATTTTTAAAATACAACAAAAAAACCACTCCACAACTTCAGTGAACACAAAAATTAAAATCAATAAGATAACATAGACTAGATTTAAGTAGAAGAAATCAGAGTTTTAGAAGCTATAGACTACAGAAGGGATTTGTTTGAATACGTTGTTATAGCATTCTTGAGGATCTGGTTAGCAGTAATTTTTTTATACAGAGTAAGCTGCCAACTGAATTAGAAATTACCACAATGAAACAAATCTATGTTTTCTCCAGTTAAGACAAAAGTTCTGGTTCCTGTATGTCATGGCTTTCTGACATTGGAGAAGTTCTACTAAATCCCTTTAAATTTTCCATTTCTTTTCTAAGTTGCAATTTGTATTTGAGAAAATACTTTTTCTCTGTATAAGGCTCTCCTTATTGCTGCAATGGACCCTTTTGTTATTGTAACCAAGAGACAAAAGATTTGTCAATAAACAACTAGAATAAAATAAGAGATTACTATATCACAGACAATTACTTAGTGATGCTTTTCACTCCAGGTATGCCAAAGACACAGATTTGTCTGTGTCACATGTGCTGGTCTTTCTAAATACATTGTTTTATTACCCAGATGAGAATTAAACAATTACAGATTCACATGAGCATTTCTTTGGAATTTGTACTGCTTCAGCTCCTGGTTATCTTTCAAATCCCTAGTAATACACGTATCTGGCTGACAGTTTACAGAATTCTTTTGGGATACACACTGAAAAGCAGGAAAGGATGATGAGGATTCAATTAACACAGATGCATTAGCATCAGTCAGAATACCAGAACCTTTTATGATCTACCCAAGTATTTTGAAGTATTGGCTTATAGTGATCTCAACCACTGACTTTGGAAGAATGTTTCAGACCTTACCCTGTTAATCAAATAGAAACGGCAGGGAGACAGACAAAAGAGAGACAGAAAAAGTTTATAGATTGGTCATTCAGACTTTTGCCTACTGGATATTTTCTAACCCTGTGCACAATCTACCTTTAAAGGTTTCTATAAGACATCACTATCTCCCTACTGCCAAGTGTTCCCCGATATTAACTAAAAATGTTATTTTTTATTAGTTATTCCACTATTCCACAAAATGATCAGTCCCTATACATAATAACAGACTTCAAATATTTGTAGAATGGCATGACCTACTTTGTTATGATCTACTTGTTAAAATTAGTTCTTTTAATCTTTACGCAGGAGTCAATATATTTCTCTTGTCCTTTCTAGTTATGTTTTATAACATATAACATTAGGCTAGAAGAAGATTTTACCCATTACTTACCCTAGGCTAATTATATTCATAGCTTTCATACTAAAAATGTTCAAACTTATAGAAACATAGAATCATTTAGGTCAGAAAAGACCTTCAAGTTCATTAAATTCAACCATTAACCCAGCACCATCAAGTCCATCAACAAATCCCATCTCTAAAGGCCATGTCTTCATGTCTTTTAAATACCTTCAGGGAGGGTGACTCAACCACTTCCCTGGGAATCCTGTTCCAATGTTTGGCAACCCTTTCAGTGAAGAAATTTTTCCTAATATCCAAAACCCTGGTACAATTGAAGCCATTACCTCTTGTCCTGTTGCTTGTTACTTGGGAGATGAGACTGATCCCCATCTTGCTGCAACCTCCTTTCAGGTCATCTAGAGAGAGAGAGAGAGAGAGAGAGAGAGAGTGATATGGTCTTCTCTGAGATGCCTCTTTTCCAGGCTAAACAACCCCAGCCTTCTCAGCCACTGCTCATAGAACTTACCCTCTAGACTCTTCACCAGCCTTGTTGCCTTTCTCTGAACACACTCCAGAACCTCAAGGTCTTTCATGTATTGAGGGACCTAGAACTGAACACGGGATTTGAGGTGTGGTCTCACCGGTGCCAAGTACAGAGGGAGAAAAACGTCCCCAGTCCTGCTGGCCACACTTTTTTTGATACAGACCAGGATGCCATTGGCCTTCTTGGCCATACGGGCACACACTGGATCATGTTCAGCTGCTGTTGACCAGCACCTCCAGGTCCTTTTCCACCAGGCAACTTTAAAGACACTCTATCCCCAGTCTGTAGCGCTGCAGGGCGTTGTTGTGACCCAGGTGCTGGACCTGGTACTTGGCCTTATTGAACCTCATATTGTTGGCCTTGGCCCATTGATCCAGCCTGTCCAGATCCCTCTGCAGAGCCTTCCTGCCCTCCAGAAGTTCAACACTCCTACCCACCTTGGTGTTTGCAGCAAACTGCCTGTCATTGACCATTTCTCCTTGGATTATGGGAGCTTTATTCTGCTTCCTGTCCCTTTCTTCTAACTCAGTGGGATCAACACCTGGAGAACAACTGCTCTTACTATTAAAGACTGTTGTAAAGAAGACAATAAGTTCTTCAGCCTTTTCTTCATCTTTTGTCACTATGTTATCATATTACATGTTCAGGTACTGGAATAGAGAAAGATTCATTACAGAAGTTCTTGAAGTCTAGTAATACAAAGATATATTGTAGTATAAATCAGCTAAAAGTAGGTCCAACTGAGTGGCTACAAAAGGAAGACTATTAGAGAATATGAGAGAAAAAAATTAAAGTAACAGGATTTAAATGAAAAATTAAATCTGAGGGGAAGAAAAACACCTTGTGTTATGGGAGTTAACGGAGAACAGATTTTTAACACAAAATCTTATTTTAATTTTAAGCTTGAAAAAAGTAGCCCCCCAGAAAACACCCACACACAAAAAAATACTCTACTAGTAGTTTGAAATTGCTGAACAATTCTTCATGGAAATATTTAGAAATTCAGAGCTAGGCACAAAAAAACCCCAACAACAAAACGCAATGCAATTCGCCACAGTAAAATGTTAAGATAAAGAAAATAAAGTTGTAAAACCCAGAAACAACTGCAGGAACTGAATATCTCTATGTAGGAATATGAGGCAAAAATTCCATAAACATAGTAGCATTCAATGAGGAAAAGGCTCACAAATTAAAACAACAAAAGAAATTTTGGCATTGGCTATGCTTCAATGAAATTCAAGCCCTGATATGTAAATTATTGATTAAAATTTTGGAATAAATTTGCATGAAGGAAAATACAATTAAAAACCTCAACTAAATTGCTCAATAAATTCTAATTCACATAGTGTATTTCATAATATTTTTGGTTCTAATAGAAAAATGAAAACAAAACTGCAGTGTTGTGTGCATTCTCAAACATCCACATCCCCATTTTACTAGCTAATTTCTGTTATTCTTTACAGTCTCAACTAACCTAGTCTATGTAAAGGTGATGTTTTTAATTCCATATTCAAATGTCCAGTATTCATTCATTTTGATTCTTCTTTCCATAAAATAAGAAAATTGTTAAAATGTTTTTAGCACTCAGGCTTGAAAAATAAGTTCTTACATATTATAATTCAATAACATAGCAACAGGGTGTTTGGGGGAAGTGAAGCATTACTTAACATAGCACTCCAAAAAAGAATAGGCAGGATGAAGGGCAGAAGGAATCTTTCTATCTTATGATGTTGGTTTTCTTAGCTCCAAGGAATTTAGACCTATATAAAAGTGATCCTTATGGTTTTCTCTGAAGTAGCTTTACAAAGTCCCATAGAACACTAAGATATATGACCTGCAACAAAGCTTTCCTTACTGCCAAAGATTCAGTAATTTTTAAGTGGAAATTTTTTTGCCTATTAAATATAATATATATCCCACTAGTTCCTGGCTAAGCATTTTCTATCATTGTTTATAGGTATAGAACTTAAATGCATCTCTTAGAATGTCTTAATTTTTTAATTTCTTAATTTCTTAATCTTAGTCTTGGCCAAATACTCTAACCGATACTTTCTTAAAAATTATAATATTTTATACCAAGTGAGTAGTTTCTTCTTACTTTGACTCCAGTTCCTTAGTTCATTTTTCTATGTTTGATACAAAAGAAATATTTAAATTCATTTCAGTTCCACAGGGAGGAAATAAAAATGTATCATTATAAAAATGAGACTGTACCAACAGGAAAATGTGACCAGATACTGATTTTCAGGCCATTTAAAATACGTTTTCCAGGCATGGTAAGAACTCTGCTCACAGACTACTGCCTGAATAAAGGAAGAAATCATTCTGAATTGTTAGTGTCCCAGAGGAATCCTACAGGATTTTTCTCTGTTAGTAGAGGAACAGGGTCAGAGCCATGGTTCTCCTTACTGCTTTTTTGGGTCTTCCCATTTTTCCTCACCTTAATTCTATGTAACCTCACCATCATACAGCTGTTCTTAATCTTTTTTTGGGAAAGAACTAGTGGGACAGATAAAAAACAGATAAATAGAAATATATCCATTTTGCAGTTCTGCTAACATATACAGAGAATTTCTTACAGCTTCAGGAAACTCTACTTGTAAGATTTCAGTCTGAGACTAGTAGTCTGATTTAATAAGAAGGAAATTGAATCAACTTTCTCCATTAATGTTATTATTAAAAACCTCTTGGCATTCTCCTAAAGAATTTCACTTCATTATGCTGAAAGTAACATATCATCTTCATTTTGAGTAATATTGACTAGAAAGAAGGATTTTTCTTTTAAAAAATTCTCCATAGAAACTAATAATAGAATCATTGAAACATAGAATTGCCTGGGTTGGAAGGGACCTTGAAGATCATGTACTTCCAATCCCCCATGGGGCAGGGACACCTTCCACTAGATCAGCTTTCTCAGAGCTCCATCCAACCTGGACTTGAACATTTCCAAGGATGGTACATCCACAAATTCTCTGGGAAACCTGTTCCTCTACCTCACTAGCCTCACAGTAATTTTTTAATATCTAATCTAAACCTATTCTCTTTCAGTTTGAATCCATTTCCCCTTGTCCTGTCACTGCATTCTCTTGTTAAAAGTCCCTTTCCATCTATTTTGTAGGTTTTCTTTTAGTACTGAAAGGCTGCAATTTAGTCACCCCAAAGTCGTCTCTTTTCCAAGCTGAACAAGCATAATTCTATCAGCCTTTCCTCATGGGAGAGGTGCTCCATCCCTTTAGCTATCTTGCTGGCCCTCCTTTGGATTTGATAATACAGGTCTATGTGCTGGGGACCCCAGGACTGGATGCAACTCTCAAGGTGGAGTCTCACAAGACCAGAGCAGAGGGGCAGAATCCCCTCCCTTGCCCTGCTGCCCACTCTGCTTTGGATGCAGCCCCGGATAAGTTTGGCTTTCTGGGGATCAAAGGCACCTTGCCAGGTCGTGTCCAGCCTCTCACCTGCCAGCACTCCCAAATTCTTCTTGCCAGGGCTGCTCTGGATCTGTTCATACCACAGCCTTTATTGATACAAGTGTTTCTCTGATCCGGGTGTAGCATCTTGCATTTGATGGTGTTAAACCTCATGAAATTCCTATGGGCCCATTTCTGGAGCTTCTCCAGGTCCCTCTGAATGACATCCATCCTTTGGTTGTGCCAAATGCGCCACTCATCTTGCAAATTTGCTGAGGGTGCCCTTGATCCCTTCATATATATCATGAATGAGGATATTAAATAACAGATGTTCCATCGTTGCACTAATCCCCGAGGGACACCAATTGTAATTGGTATACATTTATGAATGATGTGGGAAAGAACTACATGGAGGAGAATATATATGCCCTGTCAATAGGTATAATATCTTCAATTGAGTTTTCAACCTTAGTTTTCTGTTTACTGCCATATGCCATATCCAGATAAGAGTCAGACCAATTACCTGTAACAGGTCTCATGCCCATCCAGAAGAAAAGGCTGGAGGCTGGCTTTTTAAGGACTGGCATTACTGACCATTTGAAACTTCTAACCAAGAAATCTTTTGAACTTTAATTATTGCCTATTCCTTCTTATATACTTTTCATTACTGAGATCCCACATCGAAGAGGGAGAAAGAAGGATGTGGGTGACTACACAAAGTTTATAAGAGTGTGGAAAGGAAGAAGCATTGACTACAAGGAAGAATAATGACAATATTCCTGTACATGAAATGGTGTCTATGATCTCACATAAAAAAAACCAGTACATGAAAGGTCATTAAGTGAGGTCATTCACATACAAAATCAAGCATGTGATGCTTATCTGTCTCTAGGTTTTGGAGTGTGACCATGCCTCATTTTTGTCTGTTATCCACCAGTAATAAAAAATTATATTTTGAAGCTTTAATTTTAGAAGACATCCACCTGTTAATCAGTTAACATAAAAAATACAAGTCAGAGGACAAAATACTAATATATAAAACTCAGGAAGCTGAAGTTTTTACGTTTTTTTAGGATTAAATTTTTCTTTTGAAGGGCAGCCTTTGGTAAAAAGAAATTGTATCATTTTCATAAGAATATCAAAAAAGGCACAATATTCATTCAGCTTTTCAGGGGGCAGTGAAATAGCAATGTATTCCTAAAAATGACACTGGGTTCTGTCTGAAATTATAGGATAATAAATGAATTATTCTATTTGCAAATTGAATTAAGTTTCTACTTTTACAGAGAGATCATTTATGGCTATAGGAATGTAGAAAGATTCTGCAGATATATAATTTGAAGTGTAACATTGTCATCAAACTCCGTGTATTACACCTATTTTTTACAATATAAAAAATTCCATTTCCTGGCTCTCTCAATAATCTAAAGCATTTATGAAGATACTTTAAAATATGGTCCTGGAAGAGTTTGGCCAAAATATGACCCAATAATAACTTTCAAATCATTGCAATTCACAGGGCTGGAAATAGAAACTTCAGACTGAGTGCCATAGGTCATATTCAGCTCTTCCCAATCACTGTTATAAAATTCAAAGTCACATTGCTTCTACGTAACTTAACCATATCAAGCCTCAAGACTGAAAGCTGTTTTTCTTAAAGAAAATGGAAAACATTTTGCAAATATTTTTTAAAAATTAATAGAAGAAATTAGTAGAAAAAATATTTAATATTTCAAAACATTCAGTAAAATTGTTAACAGATTGACTATTGACCTAATTTTTAACCAAATAAATCTGTAAAAGAAAACAATATGGTAAAAAGTGTTCAGCAATCTGCAATATATTTATAAAGAACTGAGACTACAAAGTTGTTAACAGCATGTCTTTTTTTTTCTAGGGATTTCTTTATTAAAAACAACGTGCAAGGTAGATCAATCTTTAAAAAATGTATGCATTTAAAAATCGCAAAGATCTAAGAGTTATGGGGGGTTTTACATTTTCTTTTGGATTCTATTTATATAGATTTATATATATACTTGTTTATTTCAAGTGAGTTAGCTACATGCAATCTGGATAGATAATAAACAGTGGAAGTTGGTATATTTTTAGAATTTAGTGGAAGATTGAGCAAAAAAATATTTAGATCTTAATGGAAATCTACCACATTCCAATAGCTAATGATGAGGTACATTATCAAAGAGATATCAGAAAGATACTTTATTTAACACACATGTGAGTGCTTGTGTGCATATAAACATACATAAATGTTTGTACATACATATATGTTTTTGAAGCAAATTAAATTGTATTTTCTGTTTCATTTTTTGTTCAATGGTTCCACACATATAGTTCCTTTACTGTCAATCATATTAACATATTCAACAACAGGAAGCTTACAGCTGGACATTTGAAGGTCTCACAGGCTCAAACTGAAGAAAAATAATTTTTGTAGTAGGGTCTACATTTTTTTCTGTTCACATTGTGTCATTTAACTGCAAAACCTTTCAGCTGTTCTCATGGAAATGTCACCTATGCTGCAATTTTAGGAGGACTTCCAGTGAGGTCTTTGCTGAAATTATATAAACAAAAAATCTATTTTAGAAGGAAATTTGAAAGTTCTTGACCGAATATGATCATTTAGCCTAGCAAGCTCTTACCTTTTACATTTACTCTATCTCCCATTCCTTGTTTGACATGAAATAGGTGAAATTCTCATTACACTTTGCAAAACATTTGACTTGACATTAAAGCATAAAAAATTGTCCTTTTATGAAGTCAGAAATTTTCCATTAAATTTATATTTTAGAAATGTAAAGATGTGTGTGAAAATATTATAGTGAACACTAAAGACACCTTTTTCCTTCAGTGACCACATTTTTTTCCTCATTTTATTCTTCATGTGTTTCTTGGATAATTTGAGATAACCATACTTGTGAATGCCCTTTTTTTGAAACTATGTAGCTATGCTTACAGCACATTTAATGGAATACTGGAGAAATTTTGACTTACAGAGTTGTTTAACATGAGCTCAAGATTTAAAAAAAAAACAAAAAAAACAACAACTTGCCATTATCAATGAAAAAGTCATATCAAGATGGTGAAAAGAATTACTTTGCATGGTAGTAATCAATGTTAAACATTCAGGGACGTAGTCCACTTTTGGAGCTTTCATTGAAGACCTTACTGTGTTATGTCAATACATTAAGGGGGCTTGTCGGAAATGACAGAGGTAAAGCCTGCAGTGATAGGACAAGGGACAATGGTTTTAAACAAAAAGAGAATAGGTTTAGATTAGATATAAGGAAGAAATTTTTTGTGATGAGGATAGTGAGACACTTTAACAGGTTGCCCAGAGAAGTCGTGCATGCCCCATCCCTGGAGGTTTTCAGGGTCAGGTTGGATGGAACTTCGATCGTAGTGATCTAAGTGGAAGATATCCCTGTCCATGGCAGAGCTTCAAACCAGATGATCTTCAAAGGTCTCTTCCAACTCATACTTTTCTATGATTTTATGATTCCGATGGGCTTCCATGTTCCTAGCAGCTTGTTTTTATCAAAACACACACACAGGTGGCTGACTTTGCAGGATTCAGTTACTGAGAATGTTCTCTACAGTTTTCACATACATATTTATCCCCAATATCCTGCATAGTTTGAGAATTTTACGTCCATTTTCACTGCCTCAGCTTTCCCCTGTGTTTTTGTCTAGCATCACCATGTGGCTAGGGAAGACTCCCTGAGAGATCAGAACTTTCTCTACAGTGTACACATACATATTTATCCCCAATATCCTGCGTAGTTTGAGAAAGAAATAAAAGAGATTGTTTCTGTTTTTATGACAACAGAACAGGGTCTTTCCATCCTCCTATCCCCCTTCAGAGACTTACATCTAATAACTTAAAAATTGAGGGCTTCCCTTCTGCAGTGGATATATTCTAGGGGCAACAACTCAGGAACTTTTTCCAGCTAATGAAAAGTGGGTAGCTGAAGCAGAATGGAACTGGCTTCTCTTATCACCCACATACAGGAAGCAAACCCCCACTGAGCTGTGTCATAACTTTCAGTCTTTGAAACTCAGTAAATTTAATTTTATGTCCATTTTCGCTGTCTCAGCTTTCCCATGTGTTTTTGTGTAGCATCACTGTGTGGCTAGGGAAGACTCCCTGAGAGATGAGAATTCCTGAATTTTCATTAAGTTCTATTACTGCAATTTTCATTTTCTGCAGTTAATCCTGATGCTTAAAACAAGATTGAGTGGATGTAGGAATCTTTTTAGATTTAGCTCTGTGTTTGGAGCTAGCATTTATGTGGCTTAAAATACTCTCTTTCATTCTTTGCCAGAAATTATTTTAATGTAGTCATGCCTATTTCTTTTTTTTTTTTTTTTTTTTTTTCACTTTCTACCTTGAATTTCTGTGTAATTCTTCTGTATGTTATATCTGGAGCCCCTTTTCTTCATATGCTCATTTAACATGACTTTATTCAAAAGCATTCTCTCTCCTGAATTCTTTACTATTAATATTGTTTCTTGGCTTAAACAGCGGTGTCCTGCTGGGCCATCAGCAAGACTTAAGTGTTATAGTTTACACATATCCTTGTAAATCATATTTCATATGGAGGAGAAATGAACCACACAATATCTCATTATATGCTGAGTGCAACTAAGGTGAAAAATGTGATTCTTTAATTTTGATAAAAACATTTTAGATTCAGTTTCCCAGCTGTTTTAAACCCAATTATAATATTTCCTCGTCCTTTTTACAAACTCATTTCACACCCACAGAAGTGCATTTCAAGGAGGATGTTGATAATCCATATTATCAATTCATGACTCAGCAAGTCATGAATCATACAATTAGGCTGTCCCTTCAGAAACTGGGTAGCTCCATACAGACTGAGCACTAGAACTGATCCCCCTGTTGATGCCTTAAATCCTTGCTCTATACTCAGGCATTTCATCAGACAATATTAATTGTGCTCAGCTACAAGCCTCCCAGAGAGTATGTTAAAAACAACAGAATGGGTAAGCTAAAATTTTCCAGACACCTCTTTGTCCAGATGCTTGTGGTGAGATTCATACTCTGATATTGTTTTCCTCTACATTTTTAACCAAAAACTTTTGATGTAATATTTCATAAGCAGGGAAAGCAATAAATGATAAAAGGATAATGCTCTACTAGAATGAAGGAAACATGATGATTGAAGGCTTAAACTGCGCAAATGAAAAAAAAAAAGAAAATTATGAAAATAGGAAGATATTTAAAATATCTTGTTTAGTTCAGATGCAAGCAAGCTACTCAAAAAAATACATTTCATAAAAGTCTCAGGGTTTGATATAAAATTAGTGAAGACAAATTTAATTACTTGTAATGTACTGGTCAGACTGAATGCCCTAATTATTTCTGATGACCTTAGACTTTTTTATTTTACCAATCTATGACTAAATTAAATACTTGATAAATTAGTGGTAAACTCGCTCATTTCAACACAGAGATATATTCTTTGCAACCTGAACTTTTTTCAAGGTTGAGGCTTTAGTACCAAGCATATTGGTTGCTGCATAAACAATATAGATCATTATACTAATTGCGCATTCTTTTTTCTTTTCAGTTTATTGTCTCCTCTATTATTATAACACTATGCTGAAAGGTGTGTGGAGGATTATACGTTTGTGTATACATCTGTGCACATGAGTAAATTCATTGGGTAGTAAAAATGATTCAAAACTGATAAGCCTCAAATGTTTGAGAAACTATTTATAGTGCCCCAAAAGCATTACTTGCAATTTGGAAAATGCAGAAGAGAATAAAGAGAAATTAAACTTTTGAAGTATGGAATATTACAAAATCAATTTAGTTACATAGCAGCAATGCTTATTTTCAGACCACTGTATTAAAACAAGCAAACATGTTCACCTTAACCGGTCATTCCACTGTAATAAGTTTTGTACATCCCTCTTGTCATTTTTAACAATATGAGACATCTTAACTTTCAGTATTTCCTCAAAAGAATGGAAAATAAAATCCTTCTTATTTCAAGTATTATCACACAATCATGTGATGACCCATGAGCAAAACCAGCATTGTTTTTTTTCCAGAGTATAAGGCATTTTTGAACATACTTGGTTTAAACTTTGTATAATCAATTAAACCAGAAATTGGAAAAGGTAATTCAGCTTTTTTCCTGCTGATGAGAGACACAGTATTCTGGGGTTTTTTTTCTCATGTCATCAGAGCTACCTCAAAGACGTTCTCACACTCTGATTAATAAGCTATTACTGGGCTGTTGCTCCTCTGGCAGCCAAAGGTACAAATCAGCACCTCTTTTTCCCAATGAAATAACAAGAAGAATTTTGGAGGTTAATGCTCATCCAACAATAGCCTGATCTAATCTTCCATTAGTAGCTGTTAGTCACTCTCTCTTATTCCTGCCTCTCAAAGACTTGGGCAGATTCTTTTGAAAGACACAACCATATCATACTTATGAGCTTTCTTTGGCCTGAGATCTGCTGAGAAACAAAGGATCTTTGAAAATTTTCCAGACACTGTTTGTGACTTTATCACTGAAAGCAGCAGCTTTTCTTATGTGGGCATCTGGAGATGATGAAATAGTATTTATTTGCAGTATTTATTTGCAGTAAATAGCAATAGAAATACAAATAGCAATTTTAGAACTAAACAATTTTAGAACTAAAAAAAAAAAAAAAGGAAATATTCCAGAGTTTTTGCTGAAATAAACACCAAATTTACTTTCAAGCCCAAACATACAAGTTGCTCAGCATGGCAAAATATTGGAGGGGGGAGGTGCTGTCAAAATATTTGTTTTGATTAAATAAACTGAAGCAAATTTTGAAGTGACTTGTTTTCTTGATGATAACCATAATAATTTGACATCATATTTAAGCAACTTTATTCAGAATCTTTATTTTTTCATTGACAATGTTTTGACCAAGACATTAAGTCCACTAATGTCACTGATATAATTTCCATCATTTGAAGGAATTATCTATTTTTATTTCTAACACATCTCATTTTCTGATGGCGTGAGATTTCATCTTTTTTGACACTTTTGACCAAATTTGCTTTTTTTTAATTCTTACTTGGAATCTTATTCTATAACAGTGAAACACAGTTCTTAAATGTTTTTCAAGTTATGTTTTCAAGTTTATTTTAACATTATTTCTGTGTTTTGGAAGTAATGCCAGAAAATAATAATGATAATCAAAAACTAATAATAATGAATTAGAGCTAAATTTTAATCTTTTGTCTATTGCAGACCTTAACTGAAAGGATTCAAAATCTAAAAGCAACTGAACAAACTCTTTTTTTTCCTTGGCATAGCATGAGAAAAGTAAAAAGAAATTACAGATTTAGAAATGCTGGATTGATGCAGAATTTGATTGACTAGGTTTCTGTAAATACCTCAAAGCCCTTTTTTATTAATCCCATTCAACAAATGTATATTCTGAATTATTTATAACATTGGTCAAATTGCTCCATCATTTTTTCAGATTAGCTTTTGACTTTGTATAAAGTAAGCAAGAGCAAGCAGACATTACTAACAGTTTCTGAATTTTATTTCTGCATCTTTATTCACTTTCAAAATGTCATCGAAATTTTGAAGTACTAAAACACAGAAATTGTTCATGGGCAGAGCTAGCAATAAATGATACAAGGAATTATCTACCTTCAAAATATTGTAAAGAGGAAATTAGTTTTAAATTATACTTTTTTCATGAAAGAAAGATTTCTTTCATCAGCTGACAAGCACCAACATCACAATTCCTATTCCAAAAGTTTCACCCCATTCTATTCTTTCCTACTGCAGTTTCCAGCTACTTTCTGGGTTACTGGCAAACATGAAGCTATGTGGGGCAGGGGTGGTGTAAGACTAAGATTGTTCTCTGGAGTACTTACACTCACACTGACAAATCAGTTTAAACCATTGTAAATACCTGCTCACATGTACTTGTGGGAGTGTCCTAAATGTTAGAATGAAAACTATTTCTATGGAATACAAAAGAAGTCCTCCAGTCTTTCTTGGAGCATTTGATTTTGTTCTCTGTGCATAAAAGAAAAGTGTCTGTAGCATGGTATTGAAGGTGAAGTTAGTTCTCATTCTAAGTCAGTGTTTGAACAGTCACTTCCACATGTTTATTCAGCTTTCTTCTTTGAAAAATAATTTAAAATTTGAAAACATATCTACAGCTAGTGCATTTTTTTAGAAAATATTCTTGAAATTTCCATTTGAGTTCCATATTAATAAATGATTCAAAATACTACCATAGTTTTAAATTTTGCCTAGAAATTATACTGTCTGATCCATTTTTTCAACTTTTCTGCGGAGAGCTAATTTTTAATATTTTGAAATTGGTTTTAAGTGCAGAGAAGGTTCTTTAGCCATTTTTTTCTACTAATAGACCTAAATGAATGTCTCAGATGAGGCTGAGGTATTAAGAAAAAAGCATGCATTGCCCCTCATGAAGGTTAGCCATAAATGTGTATATCATTGGCACCTTGTGAGCAAAATATTCACCTTCTAATTGTCTTTATATGGTTCATGACATTGCAAAACTCTCTGAATGGGAAGTGTCCATGACAAAAACAATAAAATCCTCTGCTATTACCTTTCATAAGTGCCTTTTGCACCATTTAAAAAATGCATGCATATATGTGTGTAAAATAATGCTAAAATATCAGTGATCAGAGAGCACACGTTTGCAAAACTCATAGGGAATTGAATTCCTTAATTTTTCTTTCTGCTTTCTAGTTCTCTTATGGCTGGAAAACATCAGTGATAAAAAAATAGGTATCTCTTGTTTTCTAATTCTCTCTTGCTTCTCTTTCTTTGTTCATGGAGTATAGCACTTTCAATAAATCAATTCACAATGAGAGTGAATTATTTCAAATTTTTTGATGCTTTATCTAGTTTGTAGAGAAAACAGATGGCTAGCAGTTATGGTCCCATGATCTGCTTTTGGCTATTCATTGGTGCAGGAGAGAGAAGAAAGGAGGAAAGTACTAGCAGCCAGGATCCCTCAAGCAAAAAGCACTTCCAGGAGGGTGAGTCAGAGCACCTGAGGGAGGCAAGCAGAGTGCTTAGCATCTCTCTCATTTATTACCTGAGAGGCTGATGGCAGATGGAGTGAGAGAACATAGGTCGCCTGTAGGGCTAGATAAGGAAACAAGATCATTGATTGCTATGTACAAAAGCACAATAAAGAAACCAGTGGAAATACTGCCTGGAAGCAAAATAAGAAAATGAATAAAACAGCAATAAAAACAATAAGACCAATAGCAATAAAAAGCAACCAAGCATCATAGAGCCGTGAAACTTCAACATCTCTGCTCTTTTGTCTCATAATATGATGTACCAGTTCTAGTCTTACAAACAAAATTTTTATGAAATATGCTTTGTGGTTTTAACATCACAAGCTCCCCTTCCACAAGTCTAACATTGCCCTCCTAATAGATTCCAGGGTGTTAGGGAAAAACAGGTGTTCAACAATCTGTGGCATATGGAGTTTCTACTCTTTGGCTTTAATTTACTTCTGTTCTCTTCTCTGTAAACTGCACTGTGATATACATTACATGGTTTCCCTTTGAGTAAATATGGAATAGTTACAAAATAAGTTTTTCTTTTTCTTTTCTTTTTTTTTTTTTTCCTTTTTTTCTCCCAACTCTTTCAGTGTTAACAATACAGAATATTCAGGTGGCTGGACAGGAGCTGTGTAAAATACACTGCAAATTAAAAGGAATGCTTCAGTTTCGCTTTGTATCAATGCTAAGCAAATCTACATAAAAACTTAAATTTTACATGTTTCTACAGACTATGGAATGAATCTGCAGAACTTGAAAGAATGGGACTAGTTAAAGATTCAACCAATATTCTATTTCTTGGCCTACTTTTCAGTACCTCTGTTATTGTTTAAAGCTATACTATCTGTCCTGAAAATTCTTTTGCCTAGTTTGAAACTACAAAAGAGGAATATTTTGAAAGTTCAAAGCAAATCAGCCAAGCTGCTTTCAGCTTGTAGGGCAGCAAAAATGTAACATGTTTCTGCTTCAATTTACACATTCATTATGTTAATTCTTTGAAGTTATTTTGGGAGGAATGTGTTAGCAACCTTCACTGAAACATATTCAGTTTCATGCGTGCATGCATTCATGTTCATGCATATTTGTTCAGGGAAAAAAAATCATATATGGTTTAAAATAAACTTGTCCTCATTTGGCAAACTGATTTTTTTTCTCAACAGCTTTGTGGATTTTGCCATTGAATTTTAGTGAGATTGGTTATTTTAGACAATCAAGTATTCTCACTCCCCAAATCTCCTGAAAGTGATTCAGTATATTAGAAATATATTTACTATAGCTGACGGAATGGATATTATATTAATTCTGATTTTAGTTTGCATGCCCCTTTCCTCTTTCACATTGTTGCTGATGTCAGATTGGTGATATGATAGGCTAAGTCTGCATTAATCACAGAATCCTAGAATCACAGAATCAACTAGCTTGGAAAAGACCTTGGAGATCATCAAGTTCAACCTATGATCTAACACCACCTTAACAACTAAACCATGGCACTGAGTGTCACCTCCAGTCTTTTTTTGAACACTTCCAGGGGCAATGACTCCACCACTCCCCTGGGCAGCCCATTCCAATGCCCAACTACTCTTCCTGTAAAAATTTTTTTTCTAATGTTTAGCCTAAACTTCCCCTGGTGCATCTTAAGACTGTCCTCTTGTCCTGTCACTGGCTGCCTGGGAGAAAAGACGGACCCCCACCTGGTTACAGCCTCCTTTCAGGGCGCTGAAGAGAGGGACAAGGTCTCCTCTGAGCCTTCTTTCCTCCAAGCTGAAAACCCCCAGCTCCCTCATCTACTCTTCATAGGTCTTGCGTTTTAGACCCTTCAGCAACCTTGTTGCCCATGGATGTGTTTGAGCATCTCAACTTCCTTCCTAAACTGAGGGGCCCAGAACTGGACACCGCACTCAAGGTGCAGCCTCAGCAGTGCCGAGTATGGGAGAAGGATGGCTTCCTGCTGGTCACACTATTCCTGATACAGGCCAGGGTGCTATTGGCCTTCCTGGACATCCAGAAACACTGCTGGCAAATAAATTATATATGCCTGTATTTTCTCTTTGGCATTGGAGTTTGCATTATTAAACTCTCTCGCACCCCACTACTGGGAAGCCGCGTCAAAACTATGTTGTGCTAAGAGATACTGTGCAATACTATCCCTCAAAACAGGCATGACCTGGGGAGTAGTAGTTGTCCTGACCAAACTGCTAAATGTGGCAGCAATTTAATGACACAGTTTTTTTTTGTCTTCCAGTACCTTGTGATGGTCCCTGACCCAGGCAAATAAACCAGTATAGGTGTAACCTGTATATAACCCTGCTACCAGGGGTTCAATTGGCTGTGATACAAAGCCTGGTTTTGATAGAGAACAGCTGTGCAACCTTGGCTTAGATTTCTGAGAAAACTGCGAAGCAGTAGGAAGGAGCCATCAGAAAGTGCATAAGCCGTAAGCCATTCAAGGTAAGAAAGGTAAAATTTCAGACAGAAAGAACACTATTGAGAGTGGACACTTAGTAGGTCAAGGATTCAGGAGGGAAAACACTGATATGAAAGGGTAAAAAATCCTTGGGAAAAACAAGGAATTGAAAAATAGCAACTTGACAAAGTAAAAGGAGAGGTACAATTCCATAAGTAACAGCAGTCCTCCCTTATTCATCTGCTTGGTGAGGGAGTGAACAACAGAGACTTATTAAGTGTCCTACCATGAACAGAGAATTTATTAATGCTTAACCTGTTGATTCTCATTATCTACTGTATGTGATAGTCTATAAGCAACTGTTTTGGTCTTTAAAATGGCGTATTACAGACTATTCCGAGTTGGAAGGAACCCACAAGGATCATCAAGTCCAATTCCCTGCCCTGCACAAGTCCACCCCCAAGAGTCACACCATGTGCCTGAGAGTATTGTTCAATTGCTTCTTGAGTTCTGTCGGGTTGGTGCTGCTACCATTTCCCTGGGGAGCCTGTTCCGACATCAACCAACCTCTGGATGAAGAACTTTTTCCTGATATCCAACCTAAACCTCCCCTGGCACAACTTCAGGCCATTCCCTCAGGTCCTGTCACTGGTTACCAGAAAGAAGAGATCGGTGCCTGCCCCTCTCCTTCCCCTCACAAGGAAGCTGCAGGCTTCAATGTCTCCCTTCTTCTCTAGGCTGAACAGACCAAGCGTCCTCAACATGGCTTCCTCTCAAGGCCCTTCAGCATTTTTGTTGCCCTCCTTTGGATGATCTCTAATGATTTGATATTTTTCTTTCATTGTGGCACCCAAAACTGCCCCCAGTACTTGAAGTGAGGCTGCCCCAGTGCAGACCAGGGCAGGACAATGACCTCCCTTACCCAGCTGGTAATGCTGTGCCTGATGCCCCCCAGGACAGGGTTGGCCGTCCTGGCTGCCAGGGCACTGCTGACTCATGTTCAACTTTCCTTAAACCAGTATCCTTTCTGTGGCACTGCTTTGCAGCATCTCATTCCCCAGTCTGTACATACATCCAGGGTTGCCCCACTCGTGAAGTGGTTTTGTTCACAGTAAAACTTGTCCAAACAACATAATTCAGAAAGGCAAGGTTGGTGAGACTATATGAAAAGACAAATTATCAATTTGATGATACTCACTTAAAAACAACCTCTTTCTCTCCAGGAAATGGTTTCGTTTCATTGTACAAAGCACAGAATAAAATAAAATAAAATATATTTTAAGTGTATTAATGTGGTTTTAAAGTTTATGGCCCTGATCTTATAGAGTACTTGATTTCACATGAATATCACAGGTAAATGATTCATTGCAAGATTAAGATTATATTAGAATATAATTAATTGGACTGCAGCCCTAGGAAAGTTGTATTGTATTAACCTGTCCTCAGTCAGGGATTATGTTTTTTTTGTTAATTCTTTATCAGTGAGAGCAATGCTATAGGGAGCCAGGCCACATTTCAAGAAAAAATTAAAACAAACTAGAACCAAAATATGGATGGCCAGGCTCTGGTGATGCCTTCATGTTCAGCTCTGCTCCCCTTCCAACTTCTCTGCATAGTATTGGTTTTGAATCTCACTGTCAGTGTGGCAAAAAAGATTTGAGTTACTGGACATACAAATTTGGACTAATAAAAAAATGTATATCACTTAATGTTCTTCATTCTGCTTTCAAGTTTTGTTATTTTGGCTTGTAAGCTCTTGTCAAATTAGACAGTGGTGATTTAATACATAAGGCATCTGTTACTGTGTGGTTGTGCATGCCTTTGTACATTCTCAGAGGACATCTATGCAGGCAGTATTCATAAAGGATAAAACAGTAATACAGAGAAAAAAATAGAACAGATCCTAGCTATTATTTAGGCCTTGTCATGATTTAATCTCAACTAGTAAATAAGCACCATGTAACTGCTCACTCATTCCCCCATCAGCAGGATGGGGAGAGAACTGGAAGAGAAAATGAGAAAACTGGTGGGTTGAGATAAAGATATTTTAATAGGTGAAGCAAACGCTGTGCATGCAAATAAAACAATGCAAGGAATTCATTCACTGCTTCCCATGGGCAGCCATCTCCAGGAAAACAGACCTTCATCACTCATAACAGTTTTTTTGGAAGACAAAGCCCTCATTCCGAATGTCTTCTCTTTCCTGCTTCCCCAGGTTTTACCAAGTAAGCATGGCACCATGTGTAATGGGATATCCCTTTGGCCACTTGGGGTCAGCTGTTGTGGCTGTGCTTCCTCTCAACTCCTTGTGCACCCCCAGACTCCTTGCCAGCATGGCAGTAGGAGAAGCAGAAAAAACCTTGGCTCTGTATAAGCCCTGCTCAGCGATAACAAAAACATCTCTGTATTGTCAATCCTATGTTCAGCACAAATCCAAAACACAGTCCATAACAGCTACCCCAGACAAAGCCAGCATATTATTCAGCCCCAATTCCACATTATATGGTATCATGTTCAGTATATAAAGCTGGGAGAAGAAGGAAGGGAGTATGCATGGAGTGATGGTGTTTTTCTTTCCAAGACACTGTTATGTGTGATGGAGCCCTGCTTTACTGATGATGGCTGAACACCTGTCTGTCAATTGGAGACAGTGATTCAATTCCTTGTCTTTCTTTGCTTGGCTTTTGCTTTCCCTATTAAGCTGTCTTTGTCTCAACCCACGAGTTTTCTCACTATTTGCCCTTCTGATTCTATCCCCCACCCCTTTAGTGACGGAGTCAGTAAGTGCTTGCATGGTGCTTAATTGATGGTTGGGGTTAAACCATGATATGCATGAAATTTCATATTCACGAAGGGCTGTCCACATGTATCCTTTTGGTTTTGAGAGTCCAGATACTTCTCTATCCATCAATGTATTTTAGCATACAGGCTTTACAACAATGAACAAATGAAGGTAAAGCATCCAAGACATTTAAGCTATTTTACAAGTGTTTTACCTAGTGTAATGAAAATTAATAAGTAAATAAATATGGATTTTATCACAGGATTATCATGTTTTGATCTACCTGCCATAGTTGCAAAGAACAAAAAGTAACGTGAAAATTGACATCTAAGTAGAATATATATTTTACCTGATAAACAGTTTAACATGCATACCTGGTATTCCTCTTCAGTCATTTCTACATGCTTCATAGTTAGCTTGCAGTATGTATACTCTCTTTTCAGGCTTTTTAATTAATTTAAGCAAAGAAATAGGAAGGTGCAATATAAACATATTCAAGGAAGCAGTTTCCATAGTCAATCTAATCCCATTAGAATTGTATGCCCTGCTCAGAATCTAAGACTTAAGTCAGAGTCATGATGATGGATTTCACAACTTTCTGCTTTGTGAGAACAAGGAACATGCCAGACTAGGCAAACTTGAATAAAGCTATTTTACAACTGGAATATACTAACCTAAGCTGCTAGTTCGGTGGTTTGTTTTGCTTCTGCTTCCCACTCATAAGTAGTACTTCCCATTCCTCTGCTTCCCACCTTCCCTTGGATATCTACTAGCTAATTCTTTCCAGTATTCATATATGTCCTGGCCAGGCCAGGGCTAATTTTTGCAGTAGCCAGGAGGGGGCATGGCTATGACCTAGAGGTTATTCTACACCTACTCACATTGTTTTGTGAGGACAGGGGTAGGGGTCTCTTCCAGGGGGCAAAGCAGGACGGTGCAGTGGGGTATTGTTGGGGGTGAGCACGCACATGTGAATTGTTTGTTTCTTGTATGCTCTATTATTAGTATTGTTGCTGTTACTGTACTGTTCATTTTCTCATCTCATTGCTGTTTACAATAAATTGTTGTTATCTTAATCCATGACCTTTACCTTTTGTGCTCCCCTTCTCTCCAGCCTTCTGCTGAGGATGGAGGAGGAGGAGTGAGGAGTAAGGAGTGAGGAGTGAGCAGCACACAGTGTTCCAGTTGGAACACTAAACTGGGAAAATATCATGCCTAAACTACAAGAATACATATCACTTAAAAAGAACTGTTGAAAGATTATTCAAGTTGTGTAAAACCATGGCATCTGTGGAGCTTTAAAATAATGGTAGGAGTCCTCTGAAAATTAGCTTCCTATGGCCTTGAGATGGAATTGAAAATTAAAGTTTTACAAAGATTATTTTAAAATTTTGTTATTTACATCAGCTTCCTTTCTTTTCAGTTTCAGTCCACATTATTCTTTGCCCATATAGCTGTCTCCATCATCACAGCTCATCATTTTAATGATATCAAGAGTTTATTCAGCCCCATTAGGTGAAGAATGACAGTTGAATACCAATTACTGTGCAAGAGTGTACTGAAATATTTGGCAACTCTTTCTACAGTACTGACAATAATAGCAATAGTTTGCAACATGCTTGTAATTCCTCTGTTTAACCACAGACCAGCTGAGACATAAACAGACCTTGGGTTAAAAACTCATCATGACACTTCGTTAGCTCAGAGCTTTGGTCTTTGACCTAAATACGCATACCCTGAGCAATTTGATGTATTTCTGTTGTAAAGCTTCTCAAACATATATCAAGATAGCAGTATCTAAAAGAATTGAAATGATGGCTTGGGTACTGAGGAAGTTTTTTGCTGTATCATAAATATTGCAGTATAAACCCCTTTATTTATTTATACATAGCTAGATTTCCTAATAATAATATACGTGTCAAAAGAACCAGGAGCAAATTGGAAGAACAACTAAGAACCTTTCAGGTCTGCACAGGCAGAGTTAGAGTAAGGTTCCTAGATAAATAAATTATTTTTTATTGGCACATATTATTGGCATATTTATAAAACTGTCAGTTTATTTATTTTAATGTATTGGTAACCAGGAGTGTTTGAAGGTATGTTCAAGTGAGGCTTAAATATATTATTAACAAGCAAGGACTCCTTTAAATGTACAGTTTCCCTTCTAAAGATACAATCAAGCTTAATATCTATTAAGTTTCTTAATAGATAAAAAACCATATCAATAAACTTTCCTATTATATATTCAGTTTGGAAACACTGTGAGAAAATATTTAATTCAAATTATAAAAAAATCCACCATGGTTGTGTCTTCCAGCTCAGCCTCTGCAGATGTAGAATTGCAATCTTTCTGGAAGATGAGGTCTCACTGAACTTATTGACACGACTTTGTAATTTTCACTGTAGTAATACTGCCAAGGGATAGAACATTGGCCCACATTTCCTTTTCCACAGACATGTTACAATTGGGCCTTAGAGTTATTAGAACTTACTCATTGGTTACTATGCTGAGGTCTTACTAAGCTTTTACAAAATTATCATGTTCCTTAGTACCGAAATATGGCATCTTCACAAAATTTCTAGTAGAAGAGTTTGGTGGGTTTTCAGAGATGTGCTGACCTTTGAAGTGACAACGTCTGTTGAAATAACCCCTACTTAGTTGAAATCTTTCTTAAACATTAGTTAGGTTAAATACTATGCCCCAAAAACTCATCTTATTTATTGTACTGAGTATTGAAACTGTCCAAGAACCACCTGCATAAGAACACAACACTCCAAGCTGTCAGTTTAATTTTCATTATTATTCCCTAAATGCACCTTCCTATATTTTATAACTTTTAATTTAACACTACATTTTTAATTGTTATCCAGCCTTTCCTATATGATATCTCATTTCCCCTTTGAATGATTAATTTTTGCAAAATTTTGCCCTTGGAACCTTCTGCTGCACTTTCTGTCTTTCCTTCCACATGGGAATACTTTAACAGTACTTATCTCAGCTTGCAACTGTACATATATTATTTTTCCTAATCACTAGAACCATCTATAAATAGAACTTAAAACACAGAGAGAGAAAGGTCCTGGACCTTAGTTCTTTAAAATTAAAATATCTTCCTCTACTTTCATTGGTGTAAAATAAAAGCAGAGCCTTCTGGAAAAATGGTGAGTGTTTTCAGTGTCCATCATTGAAAAATTGAGTTGCCTTACTTGTGTAATTTTGGACCTCTTTCACTTTGGTAATTTTTAACAGAATTTATGTGAATTATCAGGTCTCATCTACCATTAGGTACTGCTAAGAATTAGTATTTGCTGATGTCAGGACTGAGATTTATGATTATGTTTCGGGGAACTAAAGAGAGGATAAGGGTTTTTGATCTGTGGTATGTGCATTGATTGGTTATTGTGTTGTGACACTGCAAAGGAAGTAATAATGTTTGTAATGTACAGTTGATCTGTAGTGCAGTTTTAGGGAACAAATACTGCTTGGTTGGCATTGTTTTAATTTGCTAAATCTCAACAGATGACTGAACAAAAAGTGTTGTTTATTTGTTATGGTTGGGGATTTAGACTCCTACAGAAAGTGGAAAGTACTTTGAGGAGTTCAATTATTTGTGTGTGAGATATTTAGAGGTTTTTCAAGTCACTGCCATTTAAGTCACATATTCAAATTCTCTGAATGCTGATTTTACTAAAGAAGTAACAATGTACCATCACCAGCCATATATCATTTTAATTTAGAAGTGCTATTCCATTCCTGATTTTCCATATTTGGATTTTTGTCCTTAATCAATACATATCCCTAGGAGAAACAACATGTAGCAAGTTAAAGGTTTTGCGCATAAGGAAAGGTTTAATTTCGTACTTTAATAGCCTTAGGCAGACAGTGGGCAAGCTATGTTTGAATTCAGGAATTCTCGGTAACTAACAAAGAGGTAAACATTGCTAGGATAAATTATTCAAAAAACATTGTAAAATGTATTAACTTTGGAAAATTGCTAGCTATATGCAAATTTGGACCTTTAACTATACTTTAAACTGGAAAAATATTCTTATATATGGACTGCACTGTTCAACAGATTTATAACCCTAAATATTGAATGATATGGTTGCCCTACCTCAATACTCTGAGGAACTCTTTATTTTTGTAGTAAAAAAGTGACTCTAAAAGAAAAATAATATTTCAGGGATAGAAATAATTTGATCTAAATTCATGTCAGTTTTTAAGAGTATCTAATCACATCTGGAGTTACTGGTTTTTGCTTTCAAAGATGTCTTCTGACTGTTCCATTTATTGGTTTATAAATATATGCATATATATAAATTAAATTTTTCAGCCAATTTAAATAGATTTTGGAATAGAAATTTATTTCCATCTCCATCTAAAGTAACTAAAAGCGCAAGGAATCTTGAAGAATAATTCTAAGTAATAAATACAGCAGTTGAGAAACAGAATAACGAAGTGAAAAATATCTTAACAAGTGAAAATATAATGTAAAAACTGTAATTTTGAAATGAACATATGTTCAAGTAGAATTGAGAAATAATCTAGTCATCAAAGGATTTATTAAACTGTTAATTTGATAACATATCAAATAAATTTTGTTTGCAAAGAAGTATGAACAATAAGAAATCAGAATAAATTTTTGTGGTGTTTTTAAATATAAATTAATCTTTTAAAGTTCCCTTGGAAAGTATATTTCCTGGTGTTCTTCCTATGAGAATGTTTTAAAAAAGACATTAATTATAAGACTCTTACAAAGAAATATCTCATATAGATGCTAAAAGAGATGAAATTTTATTCTGCAATTTAAATTTTGCATTTCATTTTTGTTGTTTTCCTTTTCCTGTTTGCTCTTATTTTATAAAGTCTCAGGTTGTTCTAATGCCCATGTGTGCAAGATTCTTCATTCCCTCTAAAGATGACATGGAAACTCTACAAGGGTTGTTTTTTTTTTGTGTAACCTTATGAAGAGATGATAATTTGTCATTTTGCAGAGATCTACAGAATCAAAGATAGCCTAGCACAGGCTGCTGAGGCACCTCAGAAGTAGACTAAAAGATATTCACTAGCCAAATTTCTTAATGTACAAAATGACTGATCCTTTTCTGCCAGTTTTAAATTTGGAATAGCAATTAGGTTGATGGCTGTCTGGGGCAGAAACCTATCAGTCTCATGTGAGACATTGGGCAGGAAAATTAGATTGCTTCAAATGCTCTTGAACCCATAAATATCAACTATTAATTTTACAGTGCTATAAATAATAGCATATACTTGATATCTATTATTTAGATAACATCAATAACAGAAACAAGAAAAGAAAAAAAAAAGATAATATTTTAAAGGCTTGTACTTCTGTCTGTGATTGTAGTCAGGTAAGAGTAGACCTATGTATAAAGCAGTGCTTCTAAAGTCTTTGTTTATATCTGAAAGTAAGTTGTTTGTTGTGCCAGAATACAGAGTTTATTTCTCTTTGCTCTTTTGTTATGGTGAAAAATCACACTATTAAAATATTTATATTTAGAGTTAACAGTTGCACGTTCACTAAACAAGCACCATCAATAAATTTCACTTTGATGCTTTTTATGATAATACACTGTAATTGGATTCAGCAGTAAATCCAAACACAGCTCTAAGGCATTGATTTTCCAAGCGGTTCTGTCAAAATTATGCAGTAAGAAATGAAGCAGCATCTTGATGAGGCATATAATAAAATTATTTTTAAATATTATTATTATTGAGCATAAGATATAAATAAGTTGATAGTTGTTTTTATTATGTCAATCCTAGAAGGGACATCTAAGAAACTGATATCAGTTTCCATACTGACTTTTTGTAAATTCACGTTGGCAGACAGAGACAGTGTATTTAATTTGTTGAGACTGACAAGCAAAATGCCTGTCAGTGATGTCAGAGGTGATGAATGATGGTTCAACTGGAAAGAATTAAAAAAAAAAAGCACCCAGAAAAACCCAAAACAACAGCAAGAAAAGAAAAAAACACTCTATATTTCTGGTGAAGAGAGAAGCATTTTGAGGCTTAAACTCATACTATTCTATGCTCAAATCAGTCTCTCTGAGGAACAGAATGAGAAAATTATTTGCTGTAGGGTACATGAATAGGAAAATTAAGCTGGTGGCAAGCAGTACGGTAGACTTTATACAAATAAGCATGAAGGCATGACCAATTCAGGGAATCAGGGTACAGTACTATGTATGAACTATGCCATGCTCAAACTTCATCAAAATCAATATACATTGATTTGCAGCTGAACAAGTTGTTCACTTGTTCACAAGGTAAAACATCCAAGCTTTGTTTTGGTACTTCCAGTTCGCCCTTGCTTGGGTTACACTCTGGATACTTTCCTAAGATTTGTTTTAAACATCACTGCGTTTGTGTGCATATTTTAATATGTGAGGAAAATTTTGAGCTATTTTTAAAAGCTAAAAGTATGCAACCACCTGTAGTTATCATCTATCTTACTTTCCCCTAAATTGCTTAAACCACCAGCAATTTTCTGTAAGAAAAACAAGAAAGCAATTTATCACTGCAAATGAAACTCCAATCTTGTATTATGTTCTTAATATTTTGAGAATGTACTTCTTTCAGCTCTAAGATGACAGTCTGAAAGTATTTTCAGTCCAAATGTTACTAAAACCAACTTCTGAATGATAGTAATAACACTTATTCCATTTATAACACTAATTCAAATTATGCAAATAAAAAATGTATAAGATATGCCTGGACAAGATAAATCCATGGTTTCCTTTAATGCTATTAGTTGTACTTTTTTTTTTGGTGAGAATCAGCCAAATTCCATTTAAAGAAAATACATCATAGAAATAAGTAAAATTTATTAAAATTTTACATATGAAGGCTAAGAGTTCTACATGTAGATTTTAGTGGTGCCAAAAAGACATAAGCATGTACTAGAGATTGTGATTACAGCCCAAAAAAAGGAATGGTGGAACAAAGGAGATTACTTAAAATTCATAGGGGGAGGTTGCAAACAGGGTGACTTACACAAACGGCTACAACCCAGTCTGAGGATTGATGCTGATGTCTTCAAAGACAGGGGATGGCTTCCAAAGATGAGGTAAATGAAGCCAGTGATTAAAACATACAGCAGCAGGAAGCTGAAGATATGAGGTCTTAATGAGTATCAATTTTAAGGCTATTTTCCACACTAGAAAAAGGGTAGAGATTACTTTATAATATCCAGTGAAATAGGCTTTTAAACAATCTATGTTATAAAAACAATTCCTGGAGAACTGGTTCACCTAAATAAATTAGGCTAAAGGAGAAGAGAAATATAACTTTTCAAAATCTCAGGCAAAAAGTGGATTTTATCCAGAGATGAGAAGGAAAGATGAAACTAAAAAAGAATTTTGAACACCTATCTATAATTACACTGAAACTTTAACGACAGCTTTCTGGGTGTCTCTCTGAATCTTTTATTAACTGCTTAAGAAAAAAAAAAAACTGTTCAAAGTAATTTATGCAACCATTCCACAAGAGAAAATTTCAGCTTTGTGCAGTGATATTCGACAAATATCAGGAACACATTTATCTTCCTGAACAGGGAAAACATGGAATTTTGTTGATATGCTGTTTAAAATGCCTCTGATGCTCAGTTTCCTGGGGAGTGGTATACCCTAAAAAGCCTATCAACCACAAGCTGTCACTACTCGGTCAATTAGGTTAAAGGTTGCTCAGCAGGTGGCACACGGCTAATTGTATGTTCAAACTCCTTTCTCAGTAAGTGTCAGCAGTGAGAGAGAACACCAGTTCTATGAAAACAAAATTATTCAACACAAAACTATTGTTAAGGTCATGTTTGCAAGAGCACACTCCTCTCTGAGGATCTGAATCATCCTGTTGACCCCGTGAGTACTCTGCAGTAGCTTAGAGCAAGAGCCATAATTTAGCTCTTAGTATCCTCAGTCCAGGTTTTAATAGAAGGTTGCTCTGTCCATCTTTTTTCAGGATGTTATTCTATTAATAACTCACATTCTATATGAACTAAATACATTTTTAATACAGAGACAAGAAAAAATATGCAAGTTGAAGTAAGCAGAGATTTATAATATCTACGCTTTTTAAAAAATAAATTCAGAAGAAGTTATGTTTTACTGGATTTTGAAGAAATACTTCAATTTACAATGGAAAACATGGTGATAATCCTATACAAAGTACATTCAGTTTAAGCTGGTTGGGATGAATGAATATATTTTTTATTTGTTTCCAAAAACAACTTTGTCAGTGATTTTCTACGGATGATTTCATTTAGTTAGGCAGTTCCTGCTAACTGCAATTTGTTCTAAGATTAGTGAAATCTTTCAGTTTGGACATTTCAATCCCAGTAGCAGCACTATTGTTTCAACACTGCAGGAAGAATATAAACATCTGTAAATCACCCTTCCTTCCATCTTCTTACTCTGTCTGCAAATTGCTTTCTCTTTCTTTTACAAGTCTTCAGTTATGGATGTCCCCTTTATAAATATTAACAGATTTTTCTTTAGATTGATGAATTATTTTAATTAAAATTACGGAAAATTTAGTTCAAGAGAGGAGAACTACCACATCAGGAAAGACAACCTCTTTCTGTCATTACTGAGCAGGCTAAGACTATGTAAATCTACACAGAAAAATGCTACAAGGCTTACAAAGTAAAACATTTATACTAGCAAGCACACAATGGATTTAAAAACTACCAAATTAAACATTTTCTTTTACTATTAAAACTATTTCCCACAAGCAGAAAAATAATGGAAATAGAGAGGTGTGATAACTTGTGAATTTTTATCCTAATATCTTTATCTGGTCTGCTTTATTCTATTTCTTCAATTTTAGTGATTCAAATAATTTTGTATATGGAAAACTCACATAGTAATCAATACCTTCACAATCGGACAAATTTGAGTACTGGAAGGGTCTAGAGTCCATGAGAGAAAAACATAACAAGGTAAAAGTCAGACAAATTGAGTCAAGTTATGGCCAATCTCTTGACACCTTTAATTTATGAATAGATGTCCTTCTTTGGAAATGCTTCAGCTAAACATAAATCATGTGCCTAATGCAGGCCTGAAAGTATCCACTTTTACTGTTTATGTTAATCAGCAAGTCAAATTAGATAACCCAATTGTGTCTTCTAGAATTAAACACTCATTGACTATATAAATCTATCATCCCATTAAAACAAATGGTTAGCACTTCTGCTGAAGTGTTAACTTCAAGAAAAAAAAGTTATCAAATTCTATTCTGTAGCACACTGATAAACTTGGGAGCACTGACAAAATAATGTATACCAAAGCTATAGCAAAATACCAGTTTTTCAAGGATTTCTGAAAACATAGGTAAAAATAGTAGTTGATGAGGGTGAGGAGAGCTCATTTAACAAAATGGTAAACCCATGTCTATAAACGTTATGCTAATGGATTCTCTAAGATCATAGAGATAGAATGTACAGAGAAAAAGAAAGAAGCAGAAAGAAAAATGAGATGAATTACCTGAACAGCAAATCTTAAAAATAAGATTTCCTGTAATTGGAGAAAATTTAAGTGTTCCATCTTGACCATCAAGCTATCTTATCCAGCTTTTCATTATTCAGGCAAAGCATTGTCACTAAAATGAATTCATCAGTGTAACAGAGATAAATGATCCAACATGGAACAGACAGAACCATCTTCCTGTTCTTATGAAGAAAATTGCCTCTGTACTATTATATCAGTGACAAAGATGTCTGGACTTCATAAGCATTTCTTTCCATTTAGTCTTCCTTAAATATTAATGAAGCAAGGATTTAACCTCTCTATGCTAAGTTCAAGAAGGAGTTTAAAAGTACTGGTAAGGAATAGGACTGTTTCAAGTATAAAATAATCAAATTACTTAAAAGATATGTCTAGTTCTCACCATGTTGAAAGAATTAATAATGTCAAATAAAAAGGAGATGAGTTGAAAAGAATCTGAAATACACTGAACCTGTATCTAATCTAAATAGTTTTTTCAAGAAGTAATGCATTTATGACATTCCTCAAAGTATTGTCTGTATGGACATCAAAGTTTTAATCACAAATATAACCATCCCTAGAAGTTCCATAAATCTCAGGGTGAAAATAGTGCTTCCAAAAATAAATAAAAACAAACCCCACAACAAACTGACAGTAAAAGAGAGATGTTTTAGACCTGTATTGCCAGCTTGTATTTAACAGTGGCAGAAAAGAGATTAGATAATGGATTATCAGATCTCAACATATCGGAGTTGAAGTTACCTACAGTATTTTATACACTTTATCTCTCCCCATTGTTTCTTATATTGAAACTGCATTTGCAATAGTAAATTGATGCATATTAGCATTTCAAATGAAGTAGGTATAGTTTCAAATGCCAAATGGTAAAGACAGTTCCATGACTGCTTTGAAAGCTGGAATCAGAAGTACTGACAAACAAATATTCTGAATTACTCAGCTCCAGGATTCTGAATAGGGATTTTATTTGGCTTTCTTTCAATAAGCCTATGTATGAATGCCAGACAAAATCTACAAGAGGAGAGCAAAGCAAATACACTTACCTCTTGTATTGTCCTTGGGTATTAGTTGAAAACCAGTAGGTGTACGTATTTATAGATGAATGAGTGCATGAAAACCAAAGGAATCTCTATTCAGCATTTGATATAGCCAAAATACCCCTACTTTCTCCACAATCATACCTAGACTGGTATTTGACATTTGTATGCTTCAAAATGTTTGTCTTAATGCAAGTTATGACAAGTTTCTCTCAACACAAACACTATGTAAGAGAGGCTCAGGCTTTGATAGGATATGCTACAATGAAGAATCTCTAGGACAATTTTATGAAGTGATGCAAACTGTAGAAAGAGTATTTTATTACTAGCTGCTGTTAGATTTTTGGAGAAGTTGTAGGGATTTGTTCAAAGTAAAACTGCTTAACAGCTGGCTACACATGAAGACCTTCACTAAGGGAGTTCCTCTATTGTGACACCATAAGGTGAAACAGAAGACACCTCCCATCTCCTCTTCCTTTCAATTCTAACACCTCTGAGGGAAAATAACAACTAAAAAAAAAAAAAACCCACTGGGAAAACAATATCCCAAGACCAGTAAACAAGGTATATTTGGGAGGACGGTTCAACAGAATATTTTGTTTAACCACATCAGCAAATCCAGCAAATCCAGACTCTACTAAATGAGTTAATGAAATCGAATTCAACAGACTCAGATAATGCAATAATATGCGACAAACAGAGTATCAGGTAGAAGGTATTCTACAGAAAAAAACCTTACTGCTGTTATAGTACCCAGAATTGCCAGTCATGAGTTGTCCTGGGCACTATTCCAATAGAAACCTTAGTAGATATCCTAGTCCAAATTTCAAGAGCTTCCCTTAAAATGTATGTGGGTCAAAACCCAGAGGTGATAGAGAAAATATCTAATCCATTTCTCTGAATGAAAGGGAATTGCTGAGAAGCAAATTAAAGATAGAGAGACTGGTGTTGCACTAAAATATTTTCTTAGGGCAAGTAAAGAATTCCTCTATTAATTGTATCTCTGCTGCAAAGGACACATCATATTTCCTAACAGAACCTTTCAATTAGTCTCCCAGATCAGTAAGACTTTTTCTTTTAATGGATGAGGTCTCCCTTTATTCAAGAAATTAGATTCTTTTCCATCATTGTCTGCTTTAGTGCATAAACTATTTCTTTAGACTTCTCACCAAAACACCAACAGATAGCAT
This sequence comes from Eopsaltria australis, assembly GCA_034509425.1. Lineage (NCBI taxonomy): Eukaryota > Metazoa > Chordata > Aves > Passeriformes > Petroicidae > Eopsaltria > Eopsaltria australis. Next base: position 2,225,509 of record JAVTVJ010000267.1, on the reverse strand, counting down.
ACAAGAGGTGGTATATTATCAATTTAAAAGGAGTGACTCGGTTATGAGGGGACCTTGACACCCAAACATCAAAACCAGAAGCATGTCTCTGAATAAGCAAACAGAAGACTAACATAAGGAATAAAATGACAGAAATAAATTTTGAGAGTTAAATGAAAATGAACCAACTATTATATAGAAAACTGTGCCAGAAAAATCAATATTGGCTCTGAAAATACTTAAGAACTTAGAAACTCCTACAAGCATGCAAAGATAGAATTAATCAGCTGTGCAAGCATTCCACTCACATTAATTTATTTACTGTGTAGTCAGACTCAGAGTGCTGTTTCTTTTTTTTTTTTTTTTTTTCATTTGACAGTGATGTGTAGGTTTAAGGTGAACAAGATTGCCATCAACCCAAAGATTCTGCTCCCTGGCCATGGGTAAAGCTGATATCAAATGCTGAAGAGAAAAAAGAGATAAACCCAGATATGTACATTTTTGGAATATACAGTAAGATAGATAAGCATTTCTTTTCCAAATTCTAAGGTAAAAAGAAAAACTTAGATGAAGAACTATAATGGAAGACTTGAAAAAGATGTAATTAAAAAATTTTTCTAACCATAGACAAAAAGGAGAGAAAGAAAGACATAGTAGAACTTAATCTATCCTTAAAATTGGGACTGGATAAAGCTCATAAGTGGGCACAGGCACAACTAATGCAAAAGATTCTTTGAATTCCTTCTTTCAGCTATGACAAATTTTTCCAAGCTTTTTATTTTTTCTCCTTTTTTTTTTTTTTTTTTTTAATTTTACACTGGTAGCGCATAAGGAACTTATGGAACTCATGCCTTCACAAAGGCAGTTGCTAAGTAAAGGCTCACAGGGGGAATCCATTTTGCATAATAAGCTGTCTACAGAAAAAACCTAGGTGTCTAAGCTCTCATTAATCAGTGCAGAATTCCATATGATTGGCAGCGCATAGAGAGATATTCAGCTCAATCTAAACCACAAATTTTGAATCAGTGGATACCTGAAAAGAGATGAAGATCTGAAAATTTTCTGGTTAACATTACCTAAAGTCCTCAACTGTAGTTTCTATAACAACTAAGTTCAAAATTAAGAAATGGTTTGATTTGGACTTTTGGGTGATTTGGTCTGATTTGATTTATAAACTTTTTGTTTTTGATCCATTAAGAAAGATCTCCTACCAAAAGTCCTTGAAATTAAAAATTTTATTCAGACACAGGTATTTGGTCACCTGATCATATATTGGCTTGTTCTTCAGACATTTACATTTGAGCTGCCACTTTACAGAAAACAGCAGAAAGAAAAAATACAATTTTTCATCAATTTCAGCCTGAAGTACATATTCACATCTGACCAGTGGGAACAGATCTATTTTTTCTTTTTTACAACAAAGGAAGACTGAGGGTATCCATACAATCACAGAATATCCTGAATTAGAAGGGATCCACCAGGATCATCGAATCCCACATCCTGGCCCTGCAGAGGACCATTCTAAGAATCACACCACTGACTACCTTAAATCAAAATGTTTATGATATAGAACTATGCTGGCATTAACAAAAACCCTGAAAAATCCTGGAACACTGAAAAAATGAAAAAAGTAAAGGAACAGGGTTTTCTATTTGGTCAAGCCATAATTTCAGGTGCAATTGCTATACTATTCTTTTAGACTTTGAATTAAAGCTACTAGATCTTTAGCTACCTTATCCTTATTTATTTATATTTTATTAGAAAAATTATATTTGCTTTTTTAATCACTAAAATTTTCACTGTATGCACACTACAATGCACTGAAAAAAAGACTGATAATCATCTTCAACAGTGGGAAAAAGGAAGAAAATAAGTGCTAAAGGATTTTCTTTAAGAAAAATAATTTTTGCATGTTTGATTTTTCTCTCGATAGAGAGCACAAATATAGCATATGATATTAACAATAGTGATTTAGGGATTTTTTTACAAAATAGGCATAAATTAGTTTTCAAAATTCAAATGCAAAAATGACAGTGAAAATTTGAATCATTAAATTCAACTTTGCAACAAGTGTCACTTAAGAAAGAATACAGTCTCTGCATGAGGAGCACTTAAAAGATTACAGATATTAAAATTCTTCCACGAATATAGGCTAAGTTTCTCTTTGATTTTATCTTCTTCCCCCGCACATTTTTGCATTGCATGTCTGTTGAACTAAGTGGTGGAGAAAAGCACATCATAAATGAAAAAAAAGTGCTGAAAAATTTGAACTTTTTTCTGATAAATTAGATTTGGTTTTCAAAGAAATATAATTTTATTTTAGCTTACATATCTTCCTACATAGAGACAGAGATAATGTACTTTTCTAGATGTTCTATAAATCCACAAATGCCATAACAGTTACAAAAGCACTTACAACTATCTTCATAACTGTAGTGCCAACACTGACACTTGAAAGTGCTTCTGTGGGTGTTAAATAATACAGCATTGGAGATAGCAAAACTAAATCAATAAAATAAATTTAAGAAAAAAATTATCTAACTGCTCTTTTTAAGCTATTTCCTGATGGCAAAAGGGTTATATTAAAAACAAAGTAACTTAGAGAGGAGGGACCTTTAGAACTTGAGCAGTTCAGTCCTTCCCTGGAAGCAATGCCAACCCAGAACAAGATGTTCAAGGTCTTTTCCAGTTCAGTGTTGGAGAATGGGACTCCAGAGCCTCTACAGCAAGCTGTCCCAATACCTGATGACTGTCAGAGTGAAAAAACTCCACTTAGATACTTTAAATTCCCAGTGTAATATGTGACTCTTCTTATCTAGTTGCTACACACCTCTAAGGGAGTTTGGCACTATCTTCAGTTGTCAGAAAAGCCTACAGTTCCCTCATAAAGCTGGGTCTTTTCCAGTATGAACAAGACCTGCTCCATGAGCCTCTCCTCAGAGTGCTCCAGCCTCTGTCTTGATGGCTTCTTATGAAGTTTCTCCAGTATTTCAGTCTTTTTGGTACTGGAACATTCCAAAACTGCAAATAACCAGCTGCTTTGTTAATTGTTGAGTCCCAGTGGTCCAACCTATCAAAGCATCTTTATGGTCTTCCAAACAACTTTCAAATCAAGTGATCATTTACAACTAAATGTGAAAGAAGAACATTTAGAGATATTTTATTCTCTCGTTCCCTGAGTTTTGGAGAAGTTATGGGCTGGAGGAGAGATGCTGTTGTTGTTGTTTTGGGTTTTGATGTTGCTGTTGTTGTGTTCATTTTGTTTTGGTTTTTGGTAGGGTTTTGTTGTTTGTTTTTGTTTTTTGGATGTTTTTTGTGAAAATGACTGGCCGCATAAGAAGTAGAAAGTCCTCCCTTTACACACTGGAGAGGAGGGTACAGCATATTCTTACCTGTCATCAGAAAGTACATAGTATAATGATTTTGAGGTACATAACTAAATCTGCTCACAATAAAAGATAATGGATCTAGTAGTGTACAATGTGAGCAACCGTTTGCACCACTTTCTCTGCTATCCTACTATTGTTAAGGAGCAGGTAAGCCCTTCCACATATCTGAAATGTTCCAACTTCAAATAATTACACTTGCCCTGTTTTTTTTTAACTCTTTTCAAAGACTGCAGGCTGTGAGGAAGCCACATTGGAGCATGGTCGTGGCAGGACCTTTGTCCACATGAAGGACCCATACTGGAGCAGTTCTTCATGAAGGACTCTAGAGAATAGAAAGAAGAGAATAGATTAAAATAGAGGAGAATAAAATTATTTAGGTTGGAAGGGACCTACAGTGATCATCTTGTCCAACTGCCTGACCAACTCATGGCTGACCAAACCTTGAAGCATGTTATTTTGTCTAAATACCTCTTTAACTCTGACAGGCTTGGGACATGCATTTTCACAATAAATCAGATCAATTTGTCTAAGTCAAGTCTGTTTTGCCTGTGGTAGTAATTGGTAAGTGGTCTTCCTGTTTTTAACTTGACCCATTGGCTTTTTACCGTGCTACTGATGGGAGAGAGCTACAGTGGCTTGATGGGCACCTAGCAGCCATCAAAGCTCAACCCACCACGCTCTTTCACAATCTTTATTCTCCAAAGGTGGACAACATCTTACAAACTCCAGTTATGTTTTCCCTTTCAACCTGAAAATAGATAGCTTTTCTGTAAGGATATCAGAGTTCAAAACTGCAAGGAAGAGGAAGGACTCTGGAATCAGACTGAGCTGTTGACATATGGCTCTTTATGTGGGAACAAATGTAGGAAACAGTAAGATTCCTGGAGCAATGCCCATATTTAGTATTCAGCGAGAATTTATTTTGTCTTTTCAAATCATACTGAAGGATCTGTGATGTTAGATATACAAATTTAAGGGTTGCTTTTGAAAACATAAGCATTTATTTGGTGTAAAGTTATATTTTCTATACTGATAAATGTTTTCAAATGTGAATAATGACATCTGATGCTTAAGGGAATTTACTAATCACTACAGGGATCAGAAAGTTGTTTTTTTTTCAAACTCAGGACTATATAAATAGATATGGATATAGATGATACAGATATTGAAAAAATAGTTCAGTGATTTGTCTTCTCAGGCAGTTATAATAATCACCATGTGATTTTAAAACACAAAGCTAAATGACCCAAAGCTATAAATCAATTCATTTAATGAGAAATAAATAAAACATTTGCATAAAGATATTGTATCTGGCAATGTAGCCATTGCTGTGTAGCCAATGTGCTTATTTTGTAATTGAATTGTAACACTTAATTAGGGAGAAAATCCCCAAATCTCACCTTTAAATATTTGCATGATGGCATTAGTCTCACTATACAGCAAAGTAATGGTAGAAAAGAGCATTCTGTCCAATGAAACAATTCAGTAACAATGGGGCTGTGAGTTCTAAAACTAGTCCTGATTTTTTTTTAACCTAGAATAGGATTTTAAGAAATGATCCCAAGTACAATTCAACAGGTGAAAGTGTTTGGTAACCTGAACTAATGAGGATCTAGTCTAATCCACATTACAGTGGCATAAGTGAAAAAAATCTGATTTCAGTTCACTAGTTTAATGTTCTTTGTTTTACATTTATAAAGAAAAAAGCAAATGTAATAATTCTTAAACTATCTACCATCTGGCAACCTTTTCAAAAAAACAATTTGGCAAAATTTGTTTGTAACAACTCTATTAATAGAATCAGAATCACTAGTTAGGAAAGGAGTTTGCAATGAATAATCCAGCCATCCTTCCATCTTACTATTCTTTTTATATGGCATGCAAAACTGAAAGTAATAAGTACTGGTGAGAAATAAGAATCAGGCAAAGGGGAATTACAGACAAAAATACTAACTATTCTTGATATCATAAAGAGTAATTTTCAGGCAATGGCTTGGAGCAGAATAATACAGTAAACAAATACAAATATTACTTTCATTCTAAAATAATTATTCTACATAGTCTATATTTTGTGTATTTTAGCTCTGTGCATAGTTAATATGGCTTAGCCAGATATTTCTTTCAACTTTTTGATTATTGATATAAAATGGCAGTATTTCTTTTTTTTTTGATGTTTAAGGTAAGAAAAATATTGTGGTCATCTGCATGGAAAAATGAGGAATTTTATGTACAGTTTATAGTACCAAGTGATAGGATACTAAAGAAACATTTCATATGTATGTGCATTTTAAAATTTAATGTTCATTTTTAATCTTTTTTATTTGAGATACAAAGTTTGGTCTTCAGAGTACATTGGTTCAACATGATGGAGGAAGAACTAAGGAAATGGAATTTGCAGTTCTTGACACTGTCACCTAGCTCTAACAATAAACACAATTGTAGTCTTTTCTTACACAAGAAATGCCATACTTTTTCTCAAGCATGTTTCTCTTCTCTTCTCCTGATTTTAAGAAAGTATAAGTACTGTCAGCCAGACTCTAGCTAATTATTCCATTTGAACCTCTGTGTCAATTTTCCTATCAAGGTTGTGTGTGTGTAAACATACATATATATATATGTATAATGTAAACATCTCTGATATTTTTTTCTCTGTGAGAGTAGGTAATAAAGCTGTCTCTACAGTTCATGATTTTTGATAAAACTAATATAAATGGGCATCATTAGGATCAGATTTTGTTGTATCCTTTATTCCATCTCTTGAAAATCGCAAGTTAAATCTGTTGTTATTTAATCAGACATCTGTTGTAACCTTAGCACCACTTTTGTTTATGTCACCTTCCTCATTTTGTTCCTGACTCACCATTTTCTGTCACACTCAACAAATAGCTCTGTCCTCTCTCAAGGTCCTTCAACACTTATCTTCCCCTCATAAACTTATACTATTTAAACACATTGACCTTTAAGATGTCACTTTGTGCTCTCAATCCTTAAGTGATGCCAGTCCCCCCCACCCACCTCTTATATTTTCAAGGAAGCATGCTGTTGCTTTGTCCCATACAGCACCTGGGAATAAACCAGGACTCATTCTAAGTTCTTTGTCATATCTCATTTCAAAATGTATGTTTGTGTGGCCCATATCCCACTCCATACAGAAAACAACACAAAAATCCCCAAAACCAATAGATAGACGGTGCACAGGAACCACTTGCTACCCTGCTGAATGGGACAGTTTGACCATTTCTCTGTTTGTCTCCCATCTGTTTACTGTCTGTCACTTCTTCTTTTCTTAGACAATAAACTCTTTGGGGTGAGGACTATCATTTGTTTTCTCTTTAGCTCTGCAGTTCTGATTTTTGTTCTAGTAAAAGGCAGAAAGCTCTACATTAGTCACGTATGTTCTCAGGATATGGAATGGCCTTAGCAGATTTCAGCTTGCTTTAACGTTTTGCTGGTGTTGTGATTTCTGCTTCCTCTACTTTACCTGCAGCTCCAGGAACACCATTGTAAGCTTGTCACCTTCAAAAAATTAATGTGCCAAACACAGGAAGCTAAGGAATTACAGCTAGCCCAATTAATATTTTAAGTTGAATGGTCCAAATCATACAGTAAAACAGAACCTCCTAAAACTTTACAGTTACATTTTTATACAAAAACACCTACATGCTGGTGCTGGTGCCCATCCCTTTCTCCAACAAGCACCTCAGACTGCCATGGTCCCTGGGGTTTGAGCTGTCTCTGATAAGGTCCAACCCAGGAGGTTGTTGAGGCCATGGTAGGAAGAGCCCTCAGCCACCCTGGGCATCACCCCTAAGAAGGAGTGGCCTGCCTGTGGTCACAATTTCTTCTGTTTTCCATCTGGAGTCCGTGTGGCCTTATTTTTGTACTATTTTAAACACAATCTCCCATCCAATCTCAGGCAGCCAACAGGATTTCACTTGCTTAGACAGAAATCACATTTTCTGTGCTATGTAATATGACAGTGTTGTGTTGGCACTGTCAGAACCCGTGGTGGTAGTAGCAATAGTGGTAGTAGCAGTTGTAGCCATCTTTTTTTATCCTACTAAATACCAAAGTCCTAACTGTAGTCCTTGGCCTCCATTCGTGGCATTCAAAGTTTAGTGTGAATCACAAAGTCCTCAAGGCCTTCAGGATGAAAAAATCCTGTCAAACCCAAACCAAATAAACAAACCCTGGTAATGATAACTGTTATCTTCATCCTGTATTTGATAAGAAAACATAAAAGGAAACCATTTGAATAAAATATGTAGCAGTATTTCTTCAGTAGGCTCTATTTATTCTAGAACAATGTATTTAAACAAGGACAAAAATACATCTAACTTTTAATGTCCTCTCTCCTCAAATCATATAATAATAGGTCTTATACAACATGGGTATCTAGAATGTTTTTCCTTGTTTTCAGAAAATTTTAAAATTATGTGTATTATAATTAGTATTACTGTAAAGACCTCAAGTATTAGATGTTCTACTCTCCTACCTTCATGACAAAATTGTTCACACTCAGTAATGATTGACTGAAAATATGGAGTACATAAAAAGAAGGAAATAAGACAAATCAAGCAATGAATATTCTACATGTGAAACTGTTTGTAAACAACTGATGGCTTTGCTCATCAAGCTTGATGTCAGACACATTGCTGAAAGTTAACTTCCCACTCACAGACCTGTGGAATGAGACATTTATGCAAGCCTGACATCAGTTCACTAGCGGAAGAATTCAATCCACTTTTAATACCCATACTTAAACAGGTTTGATTACTTCAAGCATATATCTCAGATGTATCCATAAAAATAAAATACACACTGGGAAGGTAAAAGTATATCTCTTATATTCCAAAACACAAAATAAAATCAAAACTGGTGCAAACCTATTTTTTATCAATTTTATCCTGCTGTCATAGACAAAAAGAACATAGCTCAAGCAGTGGAAACATAATACAGCAACGTAATTTTTCAAGTTGTTGTATTTCCAGAGTAGAAAACGAAACCTTTCTGGAATTCAAGTCTTTCAAATTGCTTTCAGGATTTTATAATATGAACAGTATTTCTTATTGCACTTCCCTGTTATTCTGTGCACTTTAATTGAAGTTTCTTAGAAAAAAAAGTTACTTACAAAAATGCTCTTTTGGGGCATTTTAAAGGTATACAGAAACATCTTTGTGTATTTTAAAGCTCTTGAATTCAAAGTGTGAAAATCTTATAATGATATGTGCCATCATTGCAGATTTTTATATTATGCTGTGAAGTACAGGACTGTAAAATGATGCAATTTAGAAAGTTATGATAAGAAATTGTATATGTTTGCTGTTTATGTGTTGGTGTTTCCTGACCTTAAGGGTGGCCAACATGATTTGTTGTATCAATGTGCATTTTCGCATAGAGGGATGTATAACAACTGTTAGGTAAAATGATATAAAAACAAGAGTGTCACCATTCAAGGAGTAAAATTGCTGTGCAGGAAAAAGTCACTTATTTAGACAATTTGAACTGAGTATCACAACTCTCCGAATATATATATGTTCTGTTATATAGTGTTTCCAACAAGGATATTTTGTCTAAATCTTCATGGCCAATGATAAATCAACCTTAAAAAAGTTTAAAGATTTTTTAGGCTTTACAGAAAAACTGAGTGGAAAAGATCTGATGGAAATAAAATATCTACCTAGGACTGTCAGTCTATGGCATCTTCTCTTTTTAGGAATGACACACAAAAGTCTTCAATGATTCTTGTGTAAATTTTCATAGCAGAATAGACCAGTTTCCTGATTTTTTTTTAAATCAGGATTCATCACAAGCAAGGAAGACTTTTTTGTTAATCTCAGACTCTTTCTTCCCGTTTTAGGATTTTATTTCCTAAAAATAATGTTGGTATTTTTCAAACAGGATTATATTTGACACTCTTAACTCTGGGGGTTTCTCATGGCTTTATTTTTCCAAATTTTATCCTTCTCTGAAATGAAGTACTTGTATTTCTGATTTTGGAAGGAAAGGCAGTTAAACTGAGTATTTAGTATTTCACATTTTTTGTCAACTGAAAAGACACTGGTGACCACAGCCTTATTATTTCGTAAGCAGTAACAAATTGATTGCAAGTTTAAACTGTTTTCTTCCCTAATGTTTACCTTAATTTTGGATCTGGAAATCTGGTTTCTGAAAATGCGGTTTCTGGAAATGCATATCTGGAAATGTGCTTAACTGCCCTGTGCAGCTGAAATTTAAAAAAATACAACCTCTCTATTAAAAACAATTATTAATGAAAAATTTAAAACATATGTTTAAGGATAAAATAAGAAAATAATGCATTTTCAATTTATTTATTCTCCTTACCAGTTCAAAGAATATTATTTTTGTATCATTTTCTGACAAAATTTGCACAGATTTTAGAGTAATATTGTGTTGAATCATATGCTGTGTGCAGAAAACAGAATGCCTGTTTTTTTCATTATTGACTGACTTTCCAACTATACTAGATAAGACATTATTATGTTTTCTGTAAGTTCTCAGAGGCCTACCTAGTGCACTGCAGAATTTTTCAGCTTCACTTTACCTCAGTGACTGATAGTCTTCAAAAAAAAGAAAATGAATGATGTGGCATTCACATAAACACATCTGCAGCCTGATTTCTAACCCTGTAATTTATCTTTACAGATGTAATAAAATGATTAGGCATCTAAAGCATCTAACTGGAAGACCAAGTAAATGCAATCATCATTTTGTACTTATGAAACATAGTATTTCTTTTCTTCTGCTGAAGAGAAATACAGGAGAAAAAAACCCAAAAATCAACAGAAAATATGAAGAAACTTCAAAACTTCAACAGTATTTGTCATAGTGTCAGAGAGAAGGAAAATCCCTCAGATTCATGGAAGGGAAAAAGGATCAAACATCTTAAGAAATCAAGGGCTATTTCATTGGGATTGACTTTATGCTGGAATGTATTTACTTAAGTCAGCTTTCTATTAACATAATTCATTTCTCAAAGCATTTTTTCCCTCTTCTATTTATCATTTCCTATTTCAATGGAAAGCTGGGGATGAGAATTTAGTACCAGATTTTGAGGTATTTTTCTTAGTCATCTTGTGAAGTGAATATTTCATGAGCCTTATACGGACCAAAAATCTGTGATTGCAGCTGGATTGAACAACTGCAGTCCAGGGATGGTTGATCACACTCATGGATATGAGTACTTTTCGTGCTGTTTATGAATCTCCAAACCATGCCTCAACTAAATCCTTTGTTCACTACAAGCCTCCTTTTCCATGCTCTCAAGTTCAGCTTGACACAGTACCTGCCTTGCCCCTATTCTGTTTGCACAATACCTTTAGAAATTATTCCAAATTCCTATTTCTAGACTTTGACACAACTAAATGAAAGAGTTGTTTCTTTTATTCACAGTATTCTTATTCCACAGGCTGTGAGTTCTTTATAGCTTTCCTTTTTTTTTCTTTCTTGCCTTCAATTTGCCTACGTATATACCTTTAAAAAATAAATTGCAATTCAGTTCTGCCAAGTATTAAAGTTCAGAGTTTTGTGTTTGACTGTTTATTTTTCAGTCACTTAAATTCTCCTTAAGAGTAGGTTCAACTGCTAATGCATAAAGTTTGGAGGGAGTTCAAAGTGTTTTCAGCTCAACAAGTTATAGGTTTGTTGGATGGTAGGTTGTGTACACCACTCAAATTCTGTTTCTAATATTTTGTATTTTGAGAGTTCTCATCATAATAAATAATGGGTGGATATTTACTGAAAACCTATACAGACTTTTAAGGGCAAAAGGTACCTGTTTTCAGAAGGAAGACCTAAAAAATTGCAAACTGTGTCACCACTTTCAAGGTAACTATCTTTTAACTGCGTGCTTGTGAACATAAATGGATCTTTTAAAACTGAATAAATTATTTCAGTGCTAAAAGTGGCTGAAAGAAGAATGAGCATATTAAAAAACTACAAACCTTCATTACAGGAAATGTGTTTTTGACAGGTAACTGTTCTTTAGTGGCTGAAGTAAATTCCTATCAGCCGCTACATTTTTAAGAGAAGCCCAAATATTTTACTTAAGTTTGAAAAGGTTAGAATTACATCAACTGTATTAAAGAAGAAAATATTCTTGATTGACACTGCTCAAATATATGATATGCAATTTATGTCATAACAAAGTTTTAAAGAATTTTTTTAAGATACCTGATCCAGATTTGTTCATGATATGATTTCTTAGAATTTCTACTTAGCCTGTAAAGTGATAAAGAATGTTTGATCTAATAAGTCTTTGAAAATTAAATTTTAGACAGCATTTCTTTTTCTCTTTTACTTACTTTTAAACACAATTCTTGCCCAAGACCTGGACTATACAGTATCATCCTCATTAATAATTTAATTGCATAGTGCTGGGAAGATGCTGCATATGATTATGGCTTCATCACTTGCATAAAGTATACCATTTTGCATTTATTAATATCCTATAGGGAATTATTATAAATAATTTAAGATCTGTTTCTCCAACAAAAAACCAAACTGCATTCAGTGGTACAATTTTTTTTGTTATGTGTGTTTGTTTACTTGTCATTGGTATAGCTTTCCAGACCTCAGTGAATATATTGAAAATTCTGCTGTGGCAGTAAGGATCACAGAAGTTGCAATAGAGGCACTTTTATGAACAATCCATTTTAAGACCCCTATACTGTAGCTATGTAGTTTTCTTAAAATCTCTATGATTAAATATATCACTGTTAAGATATTCACTGTGAATATCTTGAAACAATAACAAATGTTAGCTTGAAATTTTATCTTTTGAAAATTCAAAAATATGTTTTAAATATATTTTCACTTCATTCTTTCTAGTACTGCATGATAAAGGAACTACATACACTAGCTCTTTGAATAACCTGAAATAAGAAGACTGGATCACATTTTGGTTGGTTGGTTGGTTGGTTGGTTTGGTTTTGTGCCAATGTATAATAAAATATATATATCAGAAAAAAAATACAATCTGGAAAATTGGGCTTACAGGAACATTATGAAGTTCAAAAAAGGGAATTGCAAAATGCTGCACCTGGGGAACAACCCCAGGTACCAGTATATGCTGGAGGCTGCACAGCTGAAAAGACTGGAAGGGCAATGGGACACTGGTAGGCACAAAGTTGAACATGAGCCACCAAAGTGCCCTTTTGTCAAAGGCAGTTAACTGTGCCCTTGAGTGCATTAGGAAGAGCATTGTCACCATGCCAAAGGAGGTGATCCCTCCCCTTTACTTAGCCCTGATTAGGCCAAACCTGAAATGTTGTGTGCCTGGATCCTTTGTAAAACAGAGCCCCAGAAGGCAGTCTGTGAAGGACCATGAAGATTATTAAAAGTCTGGAGCATCTCTACTGTGAAGAAAGGCTGAGACAGCTGGAATTGTTCATCCTGGAAATAAAAAGGCCCAGAGGGGATCTCATCAATGTATACAAATACTTGGAGGGAGTGTGGTACAAAAAAGACTTCCAGGCTCTTTCAGTGGTTCCCACTGGCAATAGTCTGGATCAATAGCTGTACTACGATATGGGGTCTTCTCACTCTTCCTTGGTTTGCTCTTTCATTACCAAGGGACTGTCACATGGTTGTCTTCTCTTAGGCTGCTTTCAGTGGGTCTTTCCATCAGTTCTGTAGTCCATGTTATAACAGGATTTTTACAGTTTATGGGCTGTTAACTCTATTAGTTTTTAAGCAACATTTAAGCTACAGCTAAGTCTATTCTAACTATTATTAGGTTGTTAGCTCCAAGTTTCACTATGATCCCTCTTTGACTTAAACATAGCCGTATAGTTCAAATTAAGTTCAACTTGCTGCCTAGCATTTCTAGATACTTATGTCAAGCAAGCACTTAGCTATTTTCAAGTAATACACAATTTTCCATAATGATTCTGACAAATTATGTCATAATCTCAAGAAGCACAGACTTCCATCTACACATTTCTGTAAGAGGTAATTTGGAAACAAAGAGTTGAGACTGTGCTCAACATGTAGTGCCCACTTAGTTTCCCTACTTCCACCTTAGTCTCTTAATACACTAAGCTACAAACAGCATAACAAAGGTAGGCAGAAAAATATTTTTTCCATCACTTTACTGCATTAAAGGGCTATTTCTTATACTGTAAAACCTCATTGATAATACTTTATAACCTATCTAATCTTAGACCTTCTCTGAATAAATATTGAAGATTAGTTGCACAAAAATCAGCTTTTTCTTAAATGTAGAAATAACAGTTTCATCACTTCCAAAGTGACAGAATTTTGTAAGAACAAATATATTTTTATTACTTTGATGATGATAGATATTTCTTAATCACTGCTGCGCTGTACAAGGCGACAGTATCCTCAGATGTTAACACTCCATGTAAAATACGGAAGCACTTCTAGTTTATCAAGATAAAAATAAACCAAAATTACTCATATAATGTATGTGAATAAAATTACTCCTAATCAAAATGAACTGCCCACATGAAAAGCCCAAATCAACAATACAAAAAAATGGAACTAAAAATAATTATGACAGCTATCCTTTTTCTTTATAAAGCATAAATATTTAGTACAGTAAACAGCTAAATATGAACATGCCTTCACAATTACAGAGTTTGAATCTAACTTTCCTCTCTAGTCAATCTGAATTTTATTACTGGGAGTTTAGAGGAAATTATGCTGCACTCCGGAAAAGCTTTTATCTGAAACTCTTCCATCTTCTCACATTCTAAATAAATGCTTCATGTTAATAAAGCTTAAACATTTCATTTTGCATTTTGAAATGTGTCTTCTGCTTCTTTGCTTTTAGTGTTACAATTATTAATACCAATATTGAAATTAATCCTAAATCACAGAATCATTTAAGTGGAAAAGAACCTCTCAGATCATTGTGTCCCACCTTTGACCAGTCACCGTCTTGCCAGCTAGGCCATGACACTGAATGCAGCATCAACTTGTTTCTCAGATACCGCCTGGCTCAACCATCTCCCTGGGCAGCCCATTTTAATTCTTAACAACCCTTTCCATGAAGAAATTCTTCCTGATGTCCAATCTAAACCTCCCTAAGCTGTGAAACGACCCAGAATATTTGGAGTTGTCCATATTTTTCAGGAAGAAATTTTCTCATCGTATTCTTGTAGTTTGAATTGTGTCAAGTAATGTATAGTGTATTGTGTTTCTGTTGAATGTAAACAAATCCCCTCTCCCTAAATTTTATTTCTATTTATTAAACTAAAGCATTATTTCTTCAGATCTAGTATAAAATTCTTAGACCTTGTCCTCAGTTAAACCAATAGCAAAAGTTATACTAACTGTGACAGACTAAGCATTGCACCATAAGAACTATGTAGATAGTGCATGATATTGTGTGTGGATATAATGAAATTCATCAATGCACAAGTTTTATATATAAATGTATATCTTTTTATATGTATATGTTCTATTTATATTATATGCATACATATCTTTTTGTGTGTTCGCATTATGCATACACCCCACACAAACAAGAAATTTCCAAACCAAAATAAAATTAAACAAATAACAAAATTCTGGATGTTTAAGGACTCCTATATATTAGGAGGAGAATAAAAAAAGGAAAAGACAAAGCCCTGTAATTTTAATCCTATTGGAAGATTAAAATCAAACAGAGAAAGGGAAAACAAACAAACAAACAAACAAACAAAAAGACAAGTTAAAAAAATAGACTCCCCTTGAAACTGGGATTTTCAGAGTTTTACTCCTGGGCAAAATGAAATGAAGCACTGTTTTGACAATGTCCAAGCTGGAAGACTCCAACGAGTGCCTTTTTATTCTGACAGAGGGAGAGTGCAACTGAGCAGCACCCCCAAGGCAGTGAGTGGCAGGCCCAGCACTAGGGCTCCCTGCCTTTGTGCCAAGCCAGAGACCTGAGTGCCAGCACAGGGCTTCCCTCCAGCTTCCTCTGCTCAAAGTGGGTTATGGTTCTGTGGCTCCCTGCCTTATAGGCTTATGTTCATTTTGGTTTTTTCTCTGCAAGTAGAGAATGAAAGTGACAAGACCATTCCAGGAGGGCAGCCAAGAAGATGTCAGTGTATTTTTTCTAGCTGGGCATAAAAGTGATGGTAATGATATGATGATTTTTTGTCTCTGAAAATTTCTCATGCATGCTTTGTTAATAAAGAGGAATTTTCTGTTTTAAAAACATGTCAGTTTAAAAAAAAAGGTAAATTAAAGATTTTGAAGTCAAGAGACAGGCAGTTGTTCCCTACATGAATTAAATATTAAAGAAATTACTGCAAGTCCTTGTGTTTTGAAGAACTCAGGCCTCACACTGCTGGGCTTTGTTGCTTG
This sequence comes from Eopsaltria australis, assembly GCA_034509425.1. NCBI lineage: Eukaryota > Metazoa > Chordata > Aves > Passeriformes > Petroicidae > Eopsaltria > Eopsaltria australis. Next base: position 2,209,805 of record JAVTVJ010000267.1, on the reverse strand, counting down.
GGTTTTTTTAAGAGAAAATAATTCCCATATTTGCAGTCCTCATTATAGCAGGCAACTAAATTGCATGATGAAGACATGCTTGGAAAATAAATATGCATTGTTATCACAGACATCCTGGACTGTATTTTCATAATATCTCCAGTACCCCACTTTTTTCCTGAAAACAGCCTTTTACATTGGCCAAGGCAACTCAAATAATGGGCATCACTATTTTGCAGCTTTAGCCCTTTGGGCCACTTTAAGTTCTGTAGACAGAAATTTCCCCTAAGAAGGGAAACACAACTGGTTTGCTGTTTTTCAGGCTTACATAAAGCCAGTGGTAAAATAGGCTGAAAATGGGTCTTGGTGTTTGTCAGGAGACAAAAGTCTAAGCAACATACCAGTTATTTTTTTAATCTTCTTTTCCCTTGCCATTTAACTAAGTTCAGAAGTGGCTTCTCTTATGCTTTTTTTGAATCCAAATTGTGTTTTTCATTGCATAACTATATTTGAAGCACACCTCAGCTGGCTCTCTCAAGGCCATTTCAAGCAATACAAAAAGATATACACACTTTGAAAAGAATTACAAATAGTTTCAGTATTCTTTAATATTAGTTTTATTTTCTTTAATCATAACTCCACATAAATTTTTAATTTTCCCCTGCCAATTACCACTGCTGAAACTGGAAATGACAATTATAGGACTGAGCAATTTGTCTTCATTCCATATGTTCTTCATATCCTCAGTGCGTTTAAGCATCCTATTATGTACTAGCTATTGACTTATTTAACAGTGTTTATTTATGCATTTGTAAGATATTTCCTTGAATTTTTATTCTGTGTTCTGATTAATGTTAACACAACATTTTGTAGAAATACCTTTTTATTAATTCACAATATTTTTGAAGAGATGTTTTACATTTGAAGACCTTTTGTTCAAAGTCTTTTTCCTATGCATTTTCCTGTTTATCAACATTTTGTAAAAGGATGCCCCTTTGAAAAAATACACAGTGAAATTACCATAAAATATATTTTAATCACATTTCCATGTATTGATATACATCCCAGGACATAAATCATTGAGGTATAGATACAAGTTAATGAAGTTTAGAATAATCACTTACTCATTTTCATAAACCTTCCAGTCTTCCTTATTAGCTCAGATCTACTTTATTTTCTGGAGGGAAAGGCACTGGCATATTCACATGATATTCACCTTATCACTGTTATCACATTACAAAATAATGCAGACATAATGGATTCCATTTTGGTAAGCAATGAGATGAGTCAGATAGATAGTACAGTGGCCCATCAAAGGGAAGGGGTGGCATTACAGTAATCAACTTTTAGGAAGTGATAATAAAATTAAAGTAAGACAGTTGCATTGAAATGTTTCAATTCATTGTTTCAGGCTGGGGCATTTTCAGGCATAAAAATTCACAAAATACTCAAGGGACATACAAAGGCTAAAACCTAATTTCTGCTTTGAATCAGATAGAACAAGTAGTGGAATATGGTCCCTCTTCTTAAAAATCAACCATAATCTCCATACTGTAAAATGTATCTTCCATTTAGCTGTTTATAGAGGTAGGAAGATATGCCAGAGAAGAATTTGACATTTTAAAAGAGGCTGATGCCATAATTTGATAAGCATGAATCTTGCCTGCTATGTAGGATGGAGTCTGTGGGAGCCTAATCTGTCATAAACAAGCAGATTGGTTACTCCCACACCCAAGTTAAATGTTCTAGCCAGTGAGTTATTGTCTGGGCATTGGGTAGGCTGAGAGAGGATCTATCATAACCTTACAAATACATTCTCCAAAAGTGTCATTTTGATTCTACATCAGAAAAGTAATAAAATATTTTGAAACTACATGCTTTCTCTTTTCTTTTATGAAACTGAAAAATACTTTTCTGATCAGGACTAGAAAATAATGTAATTATTACATTCTTTCCTCAGTTTTTCAATCTTGTAACAGTGAAAATAATCTAGGTTACTAAAGTTTATTTCAGGAAGAGCCACCAAGAAATACAAGTAAAAATAAAAAATCCAACCAAACAAACAACCAAATAACAAAACAACTAAACAACCAGTTCTGCTGGCCCTGCTTCCATCTGCAGGCAAAGAGAAAAAAAATCTTCACTGAGTGGGCATTTTTTTATAAGTGCATCTATCTAAATATAGAGAAGTACATATCTATAAAGTATATATAAAAAAAGATCCACAAACAGGTATTTCTATTACCTGATATGTCTGGGAATTCCTTGAAATCAGTAGAGAATTCACTGTTTGAGGTTTATTCCACACAAAACATACTTGGATATAGTAAAAACTAATGCCATGAAAACCTCTAGCTTTCCCTAGTTGAATCAAATTATGGATTTATTTTAACACTAATGATAATCATATCACCATCTGTGAGTTTTGACCACTGAAATTAGACAGCATTATACTTTAATCAGATATGATTCTGTCTGTCTGTCTACATTAACAAATAGTGTGACTCAATATCATAGAGTGAAATAGTTATTTCAGAGGACAACACATCCACACTGTATTTTTACATTTTTACTTCCATTTAGCTGTAATCTGCTCCTGTGGACTAAATGACCATAAACAGGTGGAATATGTTAGATGATGTTCAAGCCATTTTTCAATCCAGCATCATTCAAAAAAGAAACCAATTTCCACCCTCAACAAGAGCAACTTTGTGAAGCCAGAACAGAGTCTGTGAGGACTGCTGAACTTCAAAGTGCACCCGTGCTTCATAAAGCACAATCATAGATGAACACCAGATACGTATAGAGGAATGATATGACTTAGTTGTTAAGTCAAAAGTTTCCTCGTATTTAGAGAAATGCTGTGTTTAGTGAAGATATAGGACAAATTTGTTGCTGAGATAAGCAACTCAAGGATTTATCCTCAGTTTCAGGAATTCCTGAACTCTTTAGAGAAGGAAAATCCACCAGTATCTGCTGAGGGAAACACTCACATGGCAAAAATTATTGCATGTTGGAATGGGTTTTTTCTTCCCCCTTCCTTCAGTTGGAGTGGGATTTAAAATAAAATAATAAAAAAGCTACAAAAAGCCTGCTTTTGAAGTGAATCTCTCCATCATTCCCATTTACTGTGTGCCAGATCACATTGCAGAGCAGTTTCATAGTTTGAGAGAGGAATCATCTCAGATGAAATTGTAATGAAAATATCTGAGGCTGAACTGACTGAAGAATTACAGTTATCATTACTTAGCTATTATGTATTTGGTCACAAGAAGATGCAAAATGGTAAACTGATAAAGCTCGTCCTCTACCCAGGGCTGAAGTAGAAGAAATTAAAGGAAAGCCAAGGCCCCAAGGCCACTCTTATAAACTTTAAAAGTAACTAATGGAGATACTTAACAGTTGAAAAACAAAACAAAACAAACCCAAACAAGAACAAACAATACTTTATTTGATGGATATTTTTCAACAACATCTAAAATTTTGTCTAAAAAAAAAGAAAAAGCATTAATAACAGTGAGAAAAATGCTGCTCAGCTGTTCAAAAACTCATTTCACCTGTCATGTTGTTTGGTGACTCCACTTGTAAGTGGGCATTCATCTGTATCACCCAATAGACTTCCCTTTTTTCTTTCATATTCCACACATCTCTTTGGCATGTGTGATAAATATACTTGTCTGTCCTTATTCAAACATATCTTGAAGATGTATTTTGTCTTTGAGCCTTGAAAAAAGACTTTAAAAAAATCCAATTCTCTAGTCTACAAAACATATGAATATAATGACGTATTATATATTCTGTTTCTAATGTACCCTTAAGCTTTGGTTATTGCAGAATCTGAGGATGTTGTTCAAAACTGGAATATATTAAACTTTAAAATGCCTTTGCTAGGTAGGGATTATCTCTATTATGCAGAAAGTGATAGTACAATCTTGAATAGGATTTCTGTGACATGATTCTATGGTAGAACATACTCCAAATCAGGAAAGTATAGATAACTAAATGTTTACTTCATGCTCTGTGTGCTCCATTGAAGACTAATAATTCCTGGAAACTCACCTATCTTTAACAGATTTGGACCTTTTTACTGATAGATGTAGATAGCTTAATAATTATACTGGGAAAAATACACTTCTTTAGATACGTTTCATATTCTGCAACAAAGTTACAATATGTGACACTATTCCTGCACTGTCCTGGATGTTAGCAGCCTTTGTTTGTATTTGCTTGGAGGATGTAAAGGAGGTTTTGTGATAGATCCATTCATTCAATTTCCTTTTTGTGGAAATTATCTGTTTAAAGAGTAGCTCTGAGGTGGAGTCGAGTTAGTCAATATTCAGAGCAGTAAGAGAAGATAATGAGCATAAATTGAAAAAAAAAGTTTCGGACTGGATGTAGGGAACACTTCTTTCAGCATGCAGATAGCCCAGCAGCAGTGCCAGTTATCCAGAAAGGTTGTGCAGTCTTTGTCCTTCATGTAGTTGAAAATCCAAGAGGTTAAAGACCTGAGCAACATGCTCTGACAGCTTTGAACAGGAGGATGAATACAAGATATCCTGAATTATTCCATGATTCAAAGTTTTTGCATTGTTTTAGTCACATATTTGAAATTTAAAAATATATCTATCCTTTAAATGAAGGCATAACGTAGAAGGCTAGTATTGGAAGCAAAGATACTAAGTGTACCTTCTATTTCTTAAGAAACACAGAACTGATCAGAAAGCTTGGTTTGTTGTGGAACAGTCTGTGATGTGGGATGCTGCTGATATGGTTTTGATAAAGGAACTTGAAATGAAGTCCAGTTGCAAACCGTCACTAAAAATTTTAATTATATTCTAGACAATAGTGAAAAGGGAGTGCTAATGAGGCTCCCAAAGCTGTGTAGCCTTATTGCCTATGAAACTTGATTTCTTCTTCTATCGTAACATACCAGTGAGAAAGAAATAAGCAACTACTTAGGAGAAAATATTTCCCTGTGCTGACTAGTGAAAATAAGTAGAATACACAGAGAAGAAAGCATCAAAATCTACCAGTTTGTCTATCAAATTCATAAGAAAAGTCAAAGATAAGACTTAGAAGGCATCTAATGATCTCCAGTTGAAAAGATTTTTATTAAAAAAAAAGACTTTTTCTTTTTAATGCCTATTCTAATGAAAATTACTAAAAATTTTGCAGTGCATTGGAGATGCCAAAAGCATTTGGCATAATCAGCTAGAATCATTGTTACTCATACTGTATTGAAGTGCACTGAGAATGATGTGTCCAAATAAGTTGGCATTTTAATATCAACATTAAGTAGAAACAATGTTGAAAATCACAGTATGAGGAACTGATTTAAAGTAAAAGGGAGGAAGAAAACCAGCTGTCTACAATGAATGTGGTAAAGACTTTGACTGAAGAAAGTTCTTCATAGCACCAAAAACCTTAAAAAGACTGACTGAGGGATGGAGGAACAAAAAAACAGTGAAAACACAGTTTGATAGCCTTATCATCAAGAAGCAACATCAGGAATGAGAAAAAATATAAAAACCTTGACTCTCTGTGAAGACATACCAGATATGTTCAAATCCAACTTAGACATAGTTCCGCTTAGTTATAGTAGGCATAAGGTTAGCGACAAAGAAATTACACATCAGGAGGCATTGAGTGCCACTGTATTCATATTTTGAAGTGGAATAGTTATTCATCCCTCTTGCAGGGATTTCAATTTCCTCTGAGAACCTGCTACTCCAGCTGGTGAGTAGGGTTCATTCAATTCAATTCAATGAATTGGTGAGCAGCAGCAGCCATCAATTGATGACAAACACTTGTTAAGGTGTAGAACAAGAAAAAATGGCCTTTCAACAATTAAAAAATACTTATTCAAATAAAATGAGTAAAACTCCTTTTCCAAAAAACTGAAAGAGTTATATTTTACGTAGCAAAAAAAGTTGTCTGCTCGCTGATGGCTTTTACAATTCAGTGAGCATCTGGAATAGCTGATATATATTACAAATCTTCCTTGGAGCATAGGGATGGACTGACGTGCAGCCTTATAAATCTGAACTTTGTAAATAATGATGGATATTTATTTGTGTTAACAAAATACAATTATGCAGTCCTAGATGCTGGATTCACATGAGTACTTTGTATTTTTCCAAGTTTGTGTTTGTGTGTTAGTTTTTTGTGACTTAGTAGAGCTCTTCATTAAACATAGACTACAAATCTATTCAATAGAATACAGGTGATGCCATCTGTGCTATGCAGATTTCAACAAAAGGACTCTGCTTTGTGGGAAACTGTCCTACCTATGAAAAATCTTAATCCTTGGAAGTTGAGGGCAAGTTGAGGGAAAGAAATCCTGTATTCCATTTTTCTAGGCTATGCTTTGCTTTCCCTCTGAAGTTTAAGAAATAGGATCCTTTTGTTGATAAAGTTTGCTCTATGTATAAGTATTTCACTGAATGACCAGTGATGAAGCTGCTAAGAAAAAAAGTTAGAAAATTATCCAGTCTATTCTGTGGTTCAATTTGCCTGAGCTGGATTCCTAACAGCAAATTTTTGAATTCTGAACTTATCATTGCCTGCTCCATTTTATTCAATGGAGAAAGACAGATATATCCAGGAGAGATTCTTCTTGACTCAAGATGACTGTCTAAACTTAGTGAGACAGATTATCCTTTGCAGGTGTCTATTTATTTTCACTAAGCTTCAAAAAGTGCCCAGGGTTATTATTTTAGCCTGAGATAACTAATTGTTTGATGTCTGGCTTAGGTAAGATAAATTCTATCTGTAATGTCTTTTTCATTTATTTACTTTATATTTTGGTGTAAATATTTTCATATAAATGAGCAAAAAAACCCCCATTGTTAGCTATGGCATAATATAAATTCTAATGAAGGCACTGAGAATCCTACATTTGCTGTCTGTGAGATTTGGATTATACAAATAATTTCCTCCTTTGATGGAGTCTCTGGAGAATTCTCATTAATCTAATTATATGTGGAGTTTGCAGGCTCTAGACATTCTCTCCTCAAATCCATCTTTTCCTTTATGTACATGCCAAGTGTAGACTCTAGAGATGAGATTCAACCATGCAGTTTTAGCTGCCTTAAAATCATGTGGAATAAGCCAGTCATCCAGGCTTATTCAGTATCAATGCAGAGACATGTTCATGCCCAGAGGGCAGCCCCTCTTGGATAAGAGCCTTAGGGATAATTTGCCTTCTGGAAGTGCCTGCCTTATTACACAACAGAAGCAGGGCAAACAATTTACATGATTTTTCATAGCTTCACAGATGCTTAACAGATAAATAGAAGAGGCAGACTGAGGTTCATTCTCAATGCTACAAAATGAAATATTATGTTATGCTGCAAGCTGAAGCGAGACTGGGAACTTAAATTTAACTGATTGTGGGTGAATTTTTTTTCTAAAAGTTGCAAAATACCTTTTTACTCCCAGAAAAATAATAACTGAATTTTCATGAAATTATCACTATTTGATTGAACAATACAGCAAAACTAATAACAAATTGCCAGCTACAGGAATATTCTGAAACACCTCAGTTCAGTTGTTTCATAGCCAGCTTGTATTCAGGTGATTATTCACCTAACTTAGCATCTCAATGCCTCTTGTTTTGGTAGTTGCTATGAATGAAGGAAGAAGTAGTGTGACAATATTGTTAACTGAACATTTTCAATGCACCACTTGAGTGGTTGCTTGGCTTTTCAACTAATTGAGAAAATTCTTCTTGTTCTAGTCCATCAACAAGAGTAAAAAACCCTCATAGACCTAAATAAAATGAAAGCTTTATTTGCAAAAAGCCAAAGTAAGCCTGGGCAAAAATAGAGATTTATTCTGGTTTCATGATAATCTTGGTCACTTCTTCTACTGATGGAAGTACTTGCAGGACGAGATCTCATGCTGGTCAGTGTTTTCTTAGTAAAGATTACTTAATAGAAATTCTCTCATACTGCTGCCTTTCAGTCTTTGGATATAAGAAATGTTGTTTTAACAGAAGTAGATAGATTCTGTTTTATATTGCAGAGGTAAAGTAGTATTTCCTCTTGTCCTTGATAGCAGTTTTATGTGGAGGTAGGACTTACACAGTGTGTACTTGAGTTCATGGATTTGACCCTTAAAAACTGGTTAGAGATGGTCCTCTGGACTTGACTGTTTCCAATACTGTAGAAGCTATTCAAGCTATTCTTGGCTGCAGTTTGTCAAAGCTCACTCTTTCCTTGCCTTACCAGCCTTTCCACTTGGATCTTTGTAACATGTTTTTGTATGGGTGCTACATAATCACAGTCTGGTGTGTGTTTGCCTAGTTAGTTGTTGGACTGCACCTCAAACAACTGCTGCACAATTAGACCATTTCAATCACATTCTCCTTTAAATTTGGCAAACTTCTGGTCTTCAGACGGTTATTAAGTTTCTGTACTTTTTGTGAAAGATGACAGCCAAATAAAGGATATATTCCCAGCTGAGCTGTTCTTGAGAGAAAAGCTGCACTATAAACACAACCTTTATTCAATGTCATATAATTCACACAGAAAAGAAATCATGAACACTTCAGATAAAGGGAAAGCTTTAGATTGGAGTCCTTTTAGGCATGGGCATAAGGATCAAATCCATGGAAACCAGGATTCATTAGCTGAGCACTCACAAAATTGCTTCTTTTTTTTCCTCTTGGTTTTCTCATCATGTCCTTGGACTTCAGTTTGAGTGGTTTTATTTTTTGATTGTGTGTTGGTTTTGTTTGGATTTGTTCTTTTTTGTTTTCTTTTTTGTTTCCCTGCTCTAGCACTGTTTAAAGGGTGTTTTGCAGTTTTCAGCAAGAAGCTTAGTATTCCTCTAAGTAAGTGAAAAATTTTTCCAGATATAAAATGCATTGTTATCGAGTGCTTTTTTAGCTCAAATGAACCATTTCCCCCATTAATTAATTTATACATATATGGCACTTATACGTGATGGATCCTAAGGTCTTATTATATGCTGTGCTGTGTTCTTATATTTCTAGGTCAAAAGGATGGAATATTAAATGAAGAATTAGTAAGAACTGAGCGGTTGTTAACCAGTACAACTTTTTCAAAAACCAGGTTTCGTGGGGGAATGGGGTAGGCAAAATTATGGTGGGTTTTTTGTTGAAATGCACATTTTACCATAGGAAACATGATTTTGAGAAACATTGTGATTCTTAACTGGAGAATGCAAGGAAAAATGTCCTTCAATTCAAAGTTTCAAAGAAAAACATCATGGTAAAATATTGCTTTGAACTAATTTTAAAATTAAGTGCCATTTCTAAAATTACTTTTGTAACTAAATATAATAACATAAAAATGTCATTTGGAGGAAATTTCAAAATGTTGTGTTTCAAGGTTAAGAATAAAAACTCATTGGAAAATGTACACATTTCATGCAATGGAAACTCATTTTGAATTACTACAACATTTTAAATTTTTTTAAATAATTCAAATACTGCTAGAAAATGACCCAATTTTTGAAGAAAATCACCTAATTATGAAATAGAAATGAGTTCTCAAAAGATCTTGTAGTCTACTTACTTATCCTGCAGCAGGATAGCTGAAGGTATATTGCCCCTGAAAGTGATTTTTGAAGGTATTTTCCACAAGCTGGTAAAGAGAATTTAAATTGTTAAAATATTCAGAGTCCAATATTAAAGGATAAGCTGGCAGCAATAGAAAAATATTTTAAGTCTAAGAATACATAAAGACAGAAAAGGTGGGACACAATTCAGTCCTGGAAAGTTAATTTATCTGGGCTTTAAAGAGACTATATGGAGGAATAATTCTCAGAGGATGTAGAAAAAGAGTCCTCCTAAAATATAACCTAGGTATTTAACTTGCTGAAATAAAAAATCTTCCATGGAGAAGGATCACATCACTTCTCCAGCCCAAATCCCTTTATCCCATGGATGTAGCTGTACTAAAGCAGCTCCAGGGCTGATTACTCATTCAGGAATTTTGCCTGGGATTTATCTGACTGCCATGACTTCTCAAATATCATGGACAGTGGCTTGACAACCACATCAGTCAATTCCTTCAGGACTTTGGTCTGTATTTCATAGAGTCACACAGACTTTTGTGAGTTCAGCTTCTTCAAGTGGTGATGAACATAATGTTTTCCTACACAGGAGGGACTTTGCTCCCGTACTCTCCCACATATACACCAGAAGCATTAATTGTATTTACTTATGTGTTGGATATCCTGTAAGAGAAGTTTAGAGAAGGTACTTTCTTTAATTTGTTTGCTGACTCAAATGAAACAATTTGAAAATCATAAATTTGAGTTTTCCTGTTACTAGAAAAACCTAAACTGAATTCTTTCCAGGTTTTACAAGAACCAGTAAAAACCACAAAGATTTGTGGCTAGCCTGTATATTAATTTTTTTCTAGTTAAAAAAAACAACCTAGTGTTGCCTAATGCCATCTTCATTCAGGAATCCGTGATAGTTAAAAAAGTGCAGCCAAACTGCCCAAAAAATTTTAGTGAATGATAACCCCCTACATCTGCCAGTCTGCCTTGTACTTTGTAGCATATTATGCAATCCTATGCAATTTGCAGTATAGGAAATTATTGAAGTTGATTGATGCAGCACATAGCATGCAGCAAACTTTCAGCAAGACTGCACCACTTGTTTCCTCAGGTAGTTCTCAAAAAGGTGTTTATCCACCACACTATAGTCAAAAATTCTTTCGTAAATATGATGAATTTAAACATACTTATAATTATGATTAGGATTAGACAAGCAATTTGTTTAAAACAAAAGTTAAGACAAACAATAGATCATCCCTTACATATATCCATTACATATGGATTGCCAGCCAAAGTCAGACCATGAAATTTTGTTTTATTTATCAACCCTTTTTTTTTTTAATTAAACTTTCTTTACTATCTTAGAATTCATTAGGTCAGTTTGTGAATTTTCTTCAAGTCATGTAATACTGATTCATATGCTCAGTTAATGGATGGTCTCCTAAGTCACTTTTATATCCTTTCAAAATAAGTTTTGTTTTGTGATTTAGCTACTTATCCTAGTAATCAAAAAAAGGAAACCTTAATGCCCATATGAAACACATTTAAATCAAACAACTGTTCATCAGTAAAAAAGACCATTAAGCAATTGAGTCAAATCCCATGTTCTAATATGGTGAGCTGTGTCTGGATCTAGATAGCATACTATTTTACAATGTCGTAACTATAATTTCCATTGAAAAATTACTTAAAATCAAGTGTGAAATCATCAGTGTTATGTTATGCTATGACATTTGGATGATAATATGGTTCTGAGATACAGAAAATACTAAGATTTATTGTTGATCTATAATCCCAGAACAACACCTTAACTGTGAGCTCAGCCCTCTTCTCTGTGTACAAGCTTGTCCTGTTAAGACTGCCTGCTTCACTTGTTTTATTTCGACATTTTCAAACACAGTCTTGTAGAGTAACTAAGAGAGGAGAAGGGTGTTGAGTTTGTTTCTACTATATTACTTTCACACAATGTGGGTTTTCTGATGTGAAGTAGCTTCCAGAATTAGCTATTGCCCCTATGAATAAGGGACAATGACAGAGTTTAAAGCTCACACAACTGTTTTGATGGTTAATATAAACATGATTTTTCTCAAAGTCACAGTGTTTGCCTATTGTTGTATTGAAGAAATTAAGCAGCTAAGACATTCAGAGTGGCTTATAATACTTGATACATGACTTTTGTCAGCTTTATTGAAGTATGTGCTGTAAATCCTTTGGCATAGCCATGGTCTACTAGGCCCATAATCTCATTTCTTAAATGCCTCTAAATATGTATTTACATGAGTGCATAATAACTCAAAAGAAGCAATTATGACCAAGGAAGTTAACAACCCATGTTTAAAAAGTCCAGAAATTGTTACATTCTTCTCAGTTAATTCAGATTCTGTGTTTCTATAAAGTAACTAATTTTATTCTCAGTTAACCATTCTTTTAAACTAACCTCTCATTGAAATAGTACCACAGCATGTTAGGTTCAAGGAGTGTCATCCCAGCTGCAGCTGAAGGTAATGAAAATATCTCAACTAAATTTTATTAGAACTGAACACAATGTGAATGACATAAATTTCTGGGGGAGGGGGGGGGGGGGGCGGGAATATATATATAAGACAAAGACAACCAGAAGTAGAAGCTTTTACTTCTTTTTTTTTTTTCTTTTTACACCCCAAAGGGTGGAAAACAGAAGGATTTCAGACAATTGCATAGATAGGAGTACTGTAAAACAAGAATTGAAAGATGCTGCTTCATAAAGACTGTTGATAAAAAACAAAAACATGGAATCACGTAATGGTTTGGATTGGAAGGGACCTAAGGATAATCTAGTCACACCCCCTCTACCTTGAACAGGGACACCTTTCAGAAGATGAGGTTGCTCATAGCCCCATCCAAACTGGTCTGGAACGCTTCCACAGATTGGGCATCCACAACTTCTGTGGGCAACCTCACTGCCTCATCACTCTCACAGCATATAATTTCTGTTTAGTACTAATCTAATCCTACCCTCTTTCAGTTTGAATCCATTCCCCCTTGTCCTGTCACTACATGCTCTTGCAAATCCTCTAACTTTCCATCTTTTTGCATCTTACTTCCAGATTGTATAAGATAGTGGCTAAACATTCAAAAATTAAAATCACTATCCACATGTCAGATACATCAGTGATAACCTACATTATTTTATGAGACTATCAACTTTATTAGTATAATACAGATTTCAAACCTTTATCATAAATTTTCAAGCATGCAATAAACAGTTTTTGTTCAATATTTATTTATATTTTTTCAATTCTTTTGGTCTGCTATTTGCCCATAATGGCAGTTAAATTCAGATCCTTTGTGGAGTTTTATCATTATATTTGGTGAAGAAAAAAATTGTGTGCCTTTGAATCTGTCTCCTCATACTTAAAACATGTGGAATAGAAATCAAAATCTGCCATAGATACAACCAACACAGAAAAAGATCATTTTTAATATGATTTAGAGCAAACCAGGCCCATTTGCAGATCAACAAACTTTTACCTGCGTAATTCAGAACAGTTTACAATTATTTCTGAGCACTTTGTTTCATCTAAAATAAATTTACATTTTCATCAGCACATGAAGCTGATAATTAGTATCCAGAATTGATGTAGATCTTACCCAGAGCTTTTATGCAACATGACATTCTTTTTTCATGGGATCACACCCTGGGAAATGCATTCTTCCCTACATTGCCTGATTGATATATCTAGATTTCTGAGTGCATTTTAAAATTTTTTTCCCCCACATAAACTATCATTTGTAGCCATTTTCACACTTGGCAGTTTTCCATCCTGTTTTTCCTGAAAGTCTCCATTCAGACTCACCCTGGATGTTTGCCAGGGCCAAAACAATTCTCATTCTACTTAAAATGCTTGCCCTCGTATACACACATGTCTGTAATAGGTAATAGATCTGAATTTAACTTTACAGGACGATGAGCTAGGCATATCTGTCTCCCTGATCCATTAGACACTGGGGAGCACAGATCACTGTAGTAGACACACTCCATTGATGCCTTCCCATTTTGCTAATACTCAGCTTTTAACTGCCATCAGCATCGTGTGGTAAAATTGCTTCCAACCTCATTTAAACAGCTGCACGTTTGAACAGCCTTAAATGATGGGTTTTAGTAAATTGGTGAAGCATAAGTTTGCATATGTATAAATTAACCTGGCTCAAAGCCAACTTTTAAGAAATCCATTCTTATTTAGCTGCTGAAAATAAATGCCTTGTGTCCAGGGGTAAGGGAAAGAAGGTAGGGGCAGTAAGTGAACTCTTACTTAACATCCTATTGGTTTGAACCTCCTAAATGATGTACATCATTGGTTTGCCCAAGTCTGTGGATTCAGCAGATTGGTGCTGTCCTACTACCTCTGAACTCACAGCTGCTCAGCTTTACTTTCTCAGTGTTCACTGAACTGAAAGAACGCTTTGGAGCTCCTGCCTGATTTTCACAGCCTTCCTATGGCAGTACAATATCCACTGCTGTTTCCCTTTCATTGAAGCGTATCTTTCATTTTTCCCCCCTTTTCTCACTCACACTAGTCCACACAGGCTTCATTATCGTTTCTTTTTCTTTTGCACAGAAATTACTCTTTTGCAGCATTAATGTAAACTGTCCTCCAAAGATTTCTGCGGGCTGCTTATTTAAATCAAAACATATGAAATCTCAAAGAATGAAGGAAAGAACTGAAATCTTACTGGAGAATCTTGAAAACATTTCTCTTCTTCTGCCCCCTCCTCCCATTTTTGTTTTTGTTTGTAGATTTTTAAAATTTTTTTTTATTTTAATTTTTTTATATTTAAATCATTCTTCAAATGGAATTTTTCTGGTAAATGAGGCTGAATCAAAGACTGCCTTGTAAACAGTTGTTTAAATAGATTGTGATTGACTTCCTTCTACTCTTAAACTTTCAGTAGCTTTAACACATATTTGTGAAAATTAACTTCCTAAATACTTTTTCTCCCCCTTTTTCCTGGAAATGCTAGATGCTCCATCTAGTGGACTAATTGAACACGAGTGAAATTTATCACAGGTAGAATCCTTTGAAGTGTCAAGAAAAAATAACTTTAATGTAACAAATAAGAAAAAGAGGGGGAAAAAAAGAAAAGGACAGCTTTTAATTTGTTCACAAGATGTAGCAGCTTGAGCAATAATTATAAACATTATAATGTATCATAAGAATTTATTCTCTTCACAAGCAATAATGTATTGAGAGAGCCCATTGTTGCCATGGCAATATGTCATAAATTTCTGTCAACTACCTAAAATAGCTGCAGATCACAAGGTAATCAGATTTGGGTTTGTTTAGGTTTATTTAAGTGTTTTATAGCTTTTAAATTTCATAATTTATCTTTGTTTTGTAATTTGTAAGCACCTTTCTTGAAATTATATGAACAAACCAACATTTATTATATTTTTTCAGAGTGAAATGTTTTACATATTCTATAAAAACTTGCATTAAAATGTCTTACAATATATATAGATTTCTTTCTTGACTGATATATATTTATTTCCTCTGATTTATCCTCTGAGCATTAACACTGATAAGGCTGGAAGAATGTGCTGTGTGTTGTGACTTCTCTATGGATCTTAGTCATCACTCCTGTCATCATTTGTAATAAGATTTTCAGCATGGTCAAACACTCATTGTGCCAGTGAAAGAAAAATACAATATTGAGTTTAAAAATGCTAAAGAGCAGGCCATCATTAAATCCAGAAAGTCACACGTGTACAGCAAAGGATAATTAAGACTAAGTGTGAATTCACCTACAATGTCACCTACTCACCAAGGTGCTCTACTCATCAGCATGATTGAAAGCTGCCATCCATGACAGAAACCTTAAACAGATCTGCTTGAAATGATATCGTGATATTAGAGATTTCAGAATCTGTACCACTAAAAAGGCATAAACATATTATAATTCTTTGGAAAAGCATTAAAATTTTATAGAAACATCCCCACAATCAATTTAGACTTTAAAAGCATATGTAAATTTGTGGGGATGAGGAATTTAGAATGAAAAGCAGTGTGTTTTCTTCCTTTTTTCCTTTGTTTTTTTTTTCCTCTCTTTCCCAGTTTAACCTTTCTGTCTATGCATATATTTGCATTTTGTGCAACAAGTCATGAAATCAAAGTCACTCATTTACTGTGCACGTCTGTATATGATTGCAAACAGCATGACTCTGCCTTTGTCTTTTACATTCTGCTTTGATAGATGTGCATTAGAACCAGGCAGTGCAACCACTGCTTATCAGAAACTTCTGCTGCATTTCTGTGATGTAATTTAGTCTAGAATACTTAATATCATTAACATTCTACTCAAGCTCCACATACATAATGCTGCAGACTCTATAGCTATCAAAGCCAAAGACATAAACAGACTTTAGTGTCCTGAGGAAAAAAAAAACAACCCCACATTTGGTAGTTGACGACCCTATTCATTGATATAGTCAGCCTTGTTCACTGAGCGTGAGAGAGGAGTTGCAGAACAGAAAAGACTATATTCAACATTCATGAGCTGGGGCATTTTTTATAAATTACTCATAAAATACATATTTTGCCTATAAATGAGACAACTGAAGGTGATTTTAATACAGTCAGAGCTCAATTTCTAAGAAAACTATTATAATTAAGGTAACAGGTCTGAACATTCATTGCTGCTAAAAAATAAAAGAAAGTAAACCCAGAAAATTAAGTATAAAGTCCTTTATGTTCCTTTCTTATCTTTTTATTTTTTTTCCACAGTTTTAAAAATCTCTAGAAGAAAATATTCACTGTATACTCAAGGTGAAAAGGCATATCGAGCTTTATTTTAAGTTCTCTTATTTTCATGCTTGCAAAACACTTAAGCAATAAATAGCAGGTGTAGATTCACAAAATGTGACAGCAGATGAAATTCTTGGTGTATGTATATAAATATATATATATATATATATATATACACATGTATATCCATACATGGATACAACTGAAACACCCCAAAACTGTATTTGAGAAAAAAAAATAAAAATAAGCAGTATCACAGAGCAGTACTTCCTGGAAGGGAAAAATTGGTATAAAATTACTGTGTTCTGACTTATACATAGTATTGTAAAAAATGTACAATAGGTATAAGAAAAGCCAAGCTTCTTGCTGATATACAAGCTGCTTTTCATACCATCAGTGGAAAGGATATAGAAAGGGGAAAACTGTATTAAAAATTAATTTATCCAATTTTGATATTCTGATTTATAATCCATTCAGAAAATTATAACTAGTTCCATCCATTTGGTTAATATCTAAAGCTCTCCTTTTCATGTTTTTATAGTTGAAAACAATGTGTTATTAATTTCACATGCAGATCAAGACTTCTTTAATGTCACAAACCCTGAAGCTTTTCCCCTTTGCCTATCTGTCCACTACTGTGAATGCTGGAATGGAAATAAAACATACTGCTGGTGAAAAATTAGGTAGTATAATCAATAAATGTAGCATTTTTTCCAGAAAAAACAATTTTTCTCAAGCTATGAAAAAGTATAAAAAGAGTGAAAAATAACTTCAAATCACAATATATTTACTATATTATTCTTTTTAATAATTTTCATTATTTTTATGTCAGGGATTAAATTTTATACCTTTTCTTAAACCCACCATTCTATTTTCAGGTGTATATCAAAATGGAACTGAAATCCTACCCAGGGCAGTTTCTAAACATAACCAGTAGCTCTCCACAGAAGGAAGAAACAGAAGAAAAAATTTTTAGGAAAAGCTGACACAGGTACTGCCCCAACTTTAGTGGTTAAATATCTTTTATGAAAGCTCTTCCACAGGAGACTAGTATTTTTTTTCCATCGAACAAAGCTACGGTTTATTTATTTTATTTTTTGTTATTATTTTATTACCATAAAGTTTAGTTTAGTTTTCTAAAGTGCTTTTACTTGTCATAATGCATGCCAGTGCTATGGTACTCTTTCCAAATGCAAAAAAATATAATTTATCTCATTGTAAAGTTACATGATCATGCTTTCTATCACAGAGATCTGGACAATTTTTCCCATCTGCTTAGAAGTCCAGCTTGAGACCACAGAAAGCCGATCCCAACCAAACACCATTTATCCCAAAAAGCTACTTGATTATGGAGTCAAGAGAGAAGGCAATTCTCATAATAAGCATAACAAGAATTTTAGGTACCCAATAACTTCAGTTCTGAACCTAAAGTTAATTATAAGCAGGACTTTAAAAATTCCCCTTAATTCCATCTTTGGGTACTCTTGGACCTTTGGATTTATGACAAGAAATGGCTTGTCTTGAGGTGGCTGGTTGATTTACTATGGCTGGTGAACTGGCTTCCTGGTGCATGGAAAATTAAATTGTGATGTGGCATCTGAACTGTTTTACAACATAACATATAACATCATTGGTTTCAGTCTACCTTATCCAGAATTTGCAAAGCTTTGGTGTTTCCACCAGTCAATCCAAACCTTTAGTCTGGCAGAATGTCAGTTTCACTGACTGTCACCCTAAATCAGTGTGTGAAATACTAAAGCAGTATTACTATGCATGAATGAAAAACAGCCTTTTGAGCTCCTCCCATGTCATTGGGGCCATAACTTATTTCACTCGGAGTCTATTCCTGTCCTAACTATCCCTAAAATAAACAACAAACCAGCAAATAAAGAAAATTCCAAACCCACAAAAACAACAAAAAAATGAAATACAAAAAAAGGCAATTCTTTAAAGTTTGAAATACCCTACATTCGTTTATAAGTAAAGTCAGTAATATTATTAAAATGACATTATTATTGATTAGATAAAATGAATGGCAGATATCAATGAAATTCATTGTTAGGAAAATGCCAGTGTGGCTGACTTTCCATCTTTAAACTGCATCTCAGCACAGCTCGTAAAAGATGCAGCAATAAGGGACAAGACAAATCAATCAATCAATTACAATATTAAAAAAAATAATAAAAAAGTGAACTAATGATGAAAAATATTTCCTAGGTGAGCAATACAATCCATAAAAAGTATTTCTATAATCTGCCCTCAGAATTTCAACATAAAATCACAACAGAGATTTATTTAACTCATTATTAGCTGTTAACAAATATTACCTGTTAGCCAACAGTATCCTGTCATGTACTCTGCTTAATTCTGACCAAGCAGGAAGCTCATTCATCTAGTTCCAGGATCACAATTTTTCCTTTTAGGGTATGTGAATTATCATAACAGAATGACAATATCATTTTTGGCAGATATGCATTATTTCTGCAACAGATATTTGACTTAGTAAAAGTTTTCTACTATTTTTAGAGACAAATCTTTCAGAAGAGATTTTTCATTAATATTTCAACAGGCTGATAATAATACCCCTGACCATATTGTTCATCTTTCCTTCTTTAGAAGACCAAAATATTTTGTGGGGAGGTCTTACTAATTTTTTTGAGAAAAAAGCCACACTTATTGAAAAAATTACCTGTCTGATAAATATTTTATCTCCTATTGGTGGATACTAATTTTGGACCTGATGTAATTATCCAATATATATAATAATTTTATAAATATATATATAATAATTATCTAATATATACAAAAGGTGGAAAACTCACTTCATTGAAATCACTAGTGAGCTTGGAGCTTTTCCCATCAGTGCCTCAACATGTTATCAGTCATCACAATTCTACAATTGGATTTCTTTTTTCACTCATCGTGTCAGAAGAAATTTTGTCAACCTTCTCAAGAGGTTCCTGTGTATGATGCTGTTGATTTATGAATGGAAAATTTCTGTTCTTTAGGTTACATCCTTGTAAATTACTCTGTGATGTGGGTGTGAAAGCAAATGAAAATATGACATTTTCTTGATAAATTCTGGAAGAATATTTTTTCAAAATTTGGATAAGTTTTATGCTTACATTCTTTTTTCCCACTTTAGTGTATTTCTACCTTAATCAACCTATTTTACAAAAAGGAAAACTTGCATAATCATGACATTTCCTCTATGCATATGAATGTGTCTCAATTTCTCCTAAATGTCTATACCTGTAGTAGTAATACGTAAGAAGAGACACTGTTTATTTTTCAGTCTCACATACCCAAACACTTGGCATTGCATGAATCATTAAAACTAATGGAGTCCTGAAATATTGCCAGACTCTTTCTTTCATTCTTTAGGGCTTGTTTTTGATCACAGTGGTTTCAGCTGGACTCCTGCCATTAATTTGAAAGTAGAAATAGGTCCTTAGAATAATCTCATTTTTCCTGAAGTTTCCATAGGTGATCACTTTACTAATTAAACCATGTCAGAATTTTATTTTTGTGTTGTCCATTTTTTTCAAGTTTAATTGTTGAACCAGATTCTTGAATTCTCTGTTTATGTTAATGATGGGTATTTTGTTGTTTTCTCTCTCCCTCAAATTAATGTCGAATTCAGTGTTCTACTGTCTTTGGCATTGTAGCTCTTCTGTCAAAATACCTCTGGTACATTAAACATTTTGTTCTACCTCATCATTAATGCATCTGTGTATTACTACCCATAGGTAAAATACCTTGGCTCTCACCATGAACACTTATACAGCTGAGAAAATAGAAAACATTTGCTGCATGAACCATGGCTAAAATTTTCTAGTCATGCTAAACAGTGATCTAATGTGGTTCTTGACCATTTTATCATGTAGACACATTCATGGATTTTTGGCATGTCAATCAAACATTTTTAGACTCTAAGCTAAACAATGGAAGCTCGACTTTATGTCATATCTGTAGTAAAGAGACTCAGTAATTTGGAAGCTGGGAATTTGGACAATGACCACCAACTTTCTGTTGTTACACTGCAGGATCACATTTCACTACCTCAGAATATAGTTTTAGTAGGATTTCCTACAGCTAAAAATACAGACTAGAAAATACGCAACTTGTACTTTAATTATGTTACCTTTTTAACGGTTCCCAAAATCTGGACAAAATGGTATCATTATATGAACTTTGTAAAGGATCATAGAATTTTAATGCGGAATTGATTTAATTTTATCCTTCAGGATCCTTAATGAGCATTAAATGGGGGTGAAAATATTGTAAGATAAACCTTGAATTAGGCTCTCTTCTATTTGGTTTTCAGAAAGAGCTCTAAAATTATACCAGATTTATCACTTTCATTGCAACTCTGAAGCATCATTTCTTGGCATTTCAGCCCCAAGTGCTTTTTCTTTGTACATAATTGCATTCTCTGACCCTTCTAGACTGTTCAAGCCTGCTTTTGTGAACAAATGATATTTGATGAACCTATAATTTATGTATGGCTATGCAGGTTCTACTATGTCAGGAATCACATCATTAAGAGTAAAGAACATGTGTTCAAAAATTTTAAGCAAGTAGAGAAAGAGATTATGAAAAATTAAATAAGATAATGGGTGTGGCATTGAAAAAATTATTTTCACTATCATTTAAGCAATATTACTATATTTCTTTACATAATATGAACAAAAAAGAGATAGTTGCATATTTGTTGTCTTGACTAGAACTCTATTCTATGGTATTTTTCATATAAAACACATAACCAGCTTTTGTTTGTAACTTTTTCATTAAATAATGTAGATCAATAGGTTGTGATCCCCCTCAGAGTTTTCAAGTATGTTCGGTTTATTTATGTCATTTATTATCACTCATTTACTTTGCTTTCTGCTGCAGAAAATGAAGTACTGCGTCTTTTCCTTTGTAATTTTTCCACTTAACTTTTCATTAAACATTGAATTGAGAGGTAGTAGCTGTGTTGCTTCTGTTATACTCATCATGAGCAAATAAATTTTTAGTAAGCTATTGCTCACAGCTTTCTCTAAAGAGCAAACTCAGTGGCAATTACCAACTGACATTAAGAATCTAGAAAGAAGAATTTCAGCACAAAACATGGATTTTTTTCAATGCTGTACCCTAAGATTAAGGGTAGTACTTCTTGGTGAAATTCTGTCTGTCATGCTTTCAATAAAGATTGTCAATCTTTTACTCTCTACAAGATTCTTATAACTTTGAAAAAAGTAAGTTGACATTCTTTGAAATATGTTTTAAGGACCCCCCTCTCTTTGCAGTTAGGAACAAGAAAAGCATGTCGAAACAAGTTGTCTATCTCAAATGAAACAAGTCTTTTTCTTCTGTCAGGGGTGAAACAGCTGTTAGGTGGAAAAGGTCGGAAATATTTGAATGAATACTTAAAAATAATTAATGTGAAAGACATATTGGTGTTTTAGTAGAGTTTAAATATTTCACATTAATTTCATGTTGGATAGTCTTCTAATGAAAATTTTATAAAACAAGGAAAATATTTGTATTTTTTTTCATGTTCATCCCATTGATCAGAATATAATAGAAACTTCTGGGATCTGTGATACTAGGACAGAACTGTATTGCTCCATGTGTTCACTTATAGAGGATGGCTATAAAGACAAAGAGCCTGTCCATTACATTGGCGTACCTTTGATACTAAAAGTAATTCATACAATTTTAGATGTTATGGAAATAGATTTAGTTCACTTTTTGGCAATTTCTATGTAAGAATATAGTACTTGTTTTCAA
Source organism: Eopsaltria australis (assembly GCA_034509425.1). Lineage (NCBI taxonomy): Eukaryota > Metazoa > Chordata > Aves > Passeriformes > Petroicidae > Eopsaltria > Eopsaltria australis. The sequence goes on along the minus strand of JAVTVJ010000267.1, from coordinate 2,187,735 downwards.
TCAGTACTAGCAGAGGTTTAAAGAGTAGCTTTGTTTGCATTCCCCTTAGTAAGATACATTTAAAAATTCAGAACCAAACTACATTGACATGCAGATGAAAAACACTACTATAGAAACATATGTAAGATTTAAAACAAGATAAGGCATAAATTTCACCGCTTGGATTACTCTAAATATCCTTGGGACCAATGCCTTCATTTGTGACCTTCCTGAAACATTGTGGCTTTGCTTGCTACAAAGAAGTCACAAAATTCTGAATTGATAAAGATAAGAGCTTCATATAAGTTTCCCCTTGTTAATCTAGAGGCCATTAAAAGCAAGAGAAAAATTACCATATGAGTAAAACAGATGTTTTTGCCCCTGAAATTATGCAGGATAGCTGAATACAATTTTTACAATGACATGTTTGGGCTTTTTTCATGTAGTTTTCCAGAAAAAAAAGAAAAAGGAAAAAATCAAACAAGAAAATAATTAAACTTGCATTACATTTAATATTTCTAAGTATCATTGCAATTAAATTTTGCTGCCAGCAGCACTGATAACTTTATTTGAAAGAGATTTAATTCTTTCCTTTACTATCCTTTGATTATACTGCCAGGATATCAGGTCCCAAGTTTGAAGAAGTAGAGTGAGACAGGTCTGGTTATTCCAGGTCTTGTTCCTACAAGTGTCTGGTACTATTCTTTCATTTTAGTAGTAATGAAAAACGAGAGAATTTCCTGGCATTCATTACACATCCCTGGTTGGCAATAGGGAAGAAAGAAGAGACTTGATTTACAGGTAGTCTTGGCTTGTCTGCCCCTATGTTATATTTTCTGTAATGAACCATGCTTTGTAGTGTGATTTTCTTTAAAATTATCTTTCTTAATGTTTTGAGTCTGTCTATTTTCCAGTCTGCAGTGTGAAGCTGGAATTTCTTTATGGGTAAGAAGGGTTTTCTGTCTTTTTTTGAATTTCCATATCAGCACAGAGATTCATCTTCAGATGAAAGAGGAGTGAGAAAAGAACTTTTAAAATATTTGTATTTTTTTATGATTAATTTGTCACTTTTCATAGCTAGTCCTGAGTAGAAACAACAAGCTGTCACAGCAAACGTGATTCCTAGGAAACATCTGATTAACTGTACTCATCTGGAGGAAGGAACAAAGATTGCAACTGCGGAGATTGAGATATTATTTATATGTTCTCCTACTTCATCTGGTGGCTGGGTAGACTGAAGGACAACAAAGTAACTTGAATCCAGCAATGATAGGCTAGAGATAAACAAGTCTGATATTGACTATTTTTGACAGAGATTATATTTAACATTACAAGTGAATGACAAAAATGGTTGTTATGAACCATGGTAGAATGTAGGTCAAGGTCCTTTCTGACCCTTGAAGTTAGATATTAATATCCAAACAGCTTTGTTAATACTAAAAATATATTTGTGCTTCATTTGTGCAAATTCTGATCAATGTTGCTGCTAATTTTTCTAACTTAATTGTAATATTGATTAACAGATAATTAATACATAATTAAGAAAGATTTACTAATATCTTCTTGAAAGAGTTATATCTGAATGCATGAAGAAAACCATATATATTATATAAGTAAATATTTTTACTTCTCTATAAATCAAAATATATAATAAAAATAATTAAATGCAATTAGATCAGAGAAGTTGAGAAAGACCTGGTTGTATACAGCAGCTTGTATGCTCTTCCCAAATCGACTCTAATCATATCTCAGCCACATGGGAAACAAATTTAATAATTTCCACCTAGGGGATGTTTTTAGAATTCAGTGAAATAAAACTGTGTAGAAAAACAGGAGTGTGATTCTGTGATTCATCTGTTCACCCATTGTGGTTGCCTGCTTTGAGAACAGATGAATCATTCCCTTGAAGTGTCATGACTTTTCATTAACTGAAAAGAGAATCTAGATATGTTGCACCTCACCTAACCGTAGTAATTTCCGGTATTAGTGTCCATATATTGTCTAGTCATCTTAATAGAGTCTGTACATCTGCTCAGTCAGTGGAAGTGTAGTTTTATGATAAAATCATCTGAAAAAATATACAGAAGCCTAATTCTGATCTAAAATAATTTCTTTTTCAAAAAACTTATTTCTTTCAGTGGCTCTAAAGGAAGCCCACAGTGATAAACTCAGATGAAGACACAGCACATATCAGACAAGTGCACAAGAATTCTGACCCAATAACATTTTGCAGTCCACTTGTATGATGTCAGTGATACACAACATGCAAGAAACCAGAAAATTATGCTGGTATTACATTATGATATAGCTAAGGAATTGGGTAGTGAATGATGCTGACTGTGTGATGTCATTCTGCAGGATCATAAACAAATGCCTGTCTCAGCACAATAATAAAAAAGCTGTCTTAAAAATCATTCCACTTTCTATTAGATTAAGAAAAGATTAGATTTCTATTAGTTAAGAAAATCTCTTATTACTACAGAGATAAAATTACTAGGAACACTAGTCCGGCAAAAGCCAAAAATATACAGAATTACTTTAAAAATGTATGCATCAAAGCCTACTGATGACAGATATATCTTGAGGCAAAGGGGATTTTTTGACACTGAAATTACAATCTGCATAGATCTTTTTTAGGCAATGGATTTTTTTCATTTAATTTCTTCATCATCTCCTTATGAACACTTTTTTTTTTTCTAGATGGTTTTATTGAAAATATTTTAACCCATGGCCTGTAAAAATCCATACAGGAAGCAGATTAGATCTATGTAAACAAACACACCAACATTTTTTGCATGCACATAATCACATATGGGTAACAGGTAATGTAGGTAATGTTACTAATTTTTTTTACAGTGACTGTTACAAGTATCCAGTATTTTTGTTGCACAGAGGAGCAAAGAATCTTGAACATCTTCCTTACCTCTGTCCTGTGTAAAATAATGGTCTGAAGGGACAATGTGTACAGTCTCCCTGTTTTTTTCCTCCCATCATTTGCTAAAGGGATTGTATGCAAGCACTCACCCTGCCAGAATATTTAGTTTGCCTTCCAAAAGAAGTGAAATTTTAGCATGCAGCCAGGTCCCATCCTGAATGGCAGCCTGGGTGACCCTGCAGATGGGAATGAAAGTTGGACTTGTCCTGTACATAGAAATTTCCTAAATGGGAAAGGTGTTGAAAGATTGCTTGTAAGGCTGAGCAGATCCCTTTTCCTCATGCAGATCAGAGCTCACTTCAGATACTATTTTAATACTTGACTGATCCTTTTATTATGTTTCTGTGTTTTTTTCTTTTGCCTCTCATCTGACCTCAACAATTTCTGAAGGCCACTGTAGCACATGTAGCACAGAAGGAAGATCTAAGCCTTTCAAGAATGTCATCACTATACTAGTATCTAATTTCTAAGGAGTTATAATATTCCTGTGATTCTTTCATCTTATTTTAATGATGTATCAGGAGTTTTTTTGTTGATGGGCTTTTTGTTCTTCTCCCACCCTGCCCCTCTTCAAAGTAACTGGCACTATTTTTGTGAATAGCTCATCCTGAATAGAAATTTTAATGTTGAGAACTACAGCTAAAATACATAAACTCCCACTTCAAATCCTCTTTTTACGTTATTTTCTGCATGTACAAACTTTCCCATGTTTTCTCACAATCAAGAAGCAAGAATAATAATTAGCCCTATGAATATTCATTGGAATTGTTGTGTTATTTTAACATAATTTTCATGGAACATCTATTCATTGTACCATGAAGAAACTGAAGCCATGAAAAACGAGAAAGCTTGTAGTGTTGATAAAAACAAAGAAATGGGAATAGGCATGAGTAAGAACAAAAGTATTTGAATGATATTTATTTTCCATTTAAAAGCTGTGAATTTAAAATGTCATGCAATAAATACTTCTGTGTGGACATTTCAAGGAAACCTTCTTGATTAAAATGAAGAATTAGTTTAAAATTAATATTTCTTTATTTATAATATATGAAATGGATTATTCTGCTCTTCTGTTTGGCTTTAATGCTCTGGAAACTCTTCATTCATATCAATTAAAGCTTTATTACCCATAAACCCATATAATCAACATATGAATGGAGAAAAACAATATTAATGTCAAGAAGTCAACATTTAAATTTACAAAATGCCAAAATTAAGGTGAGAAATTTCTCACTTATACAGACTTATAATGGTATTTTATTTAATTATGAAATTATCTTTTAGGGGTCAGGGTTGTGGAAGGCAGGGCAGGAAAGGTAAAGGAAGGGTAGGGAAAGAAAGGCAAGGCAAGGGACTTACATATGGCGTAAACGTCACCCCTGCATGGGAAGACATGCAAGTTAGATCATTTAATGTGAAAGGATCGAAGCATTTCGAGTTTTCACAACTTAAAATCAGTGTCATGATATTTTGAAGTATTTTTAATTCTGAGTAAATATCCATATTTGGCTATGAATAGACTAATAAGGAAGTTCTCATGCCTGTAGATATTGGGCTAAAGCATAAAATGAAACTAATATATAGAATTATGGTTGTTAACTGTGACAAAGAGCTTAGATACTAAGCTTAGGCACTGCAGTAACTGATACCTAATTCTTCAAAAAATAATATAACCCTACCCAAGGTTTTAGCACAGAAATGAAGAGCAGTGGGATCACAGTGCAGATATTAATGGAGAGAGATGTTTAAACATTATCATTATTTTTTAAAATGCTTCTGTGTCCAGACATCTTTCTCTACCCTCATTACAGACTTTTGATATAACTGAAGATGGCAAATGTTATTATTTTAAAAGAAAACATGTTGGAAAACTTCTAAGGAAATGCTTATTCTTCTACCCAGCAACTTATCATTTTAGTGTGTTCGCAATCCTGCATATTTTTATTTAGTTTTAGTGTGCAGTTCAAATAGCCTGTCCATAAGCCTCTCAAGCAATTGCTTTTGACACAGGCCATGTCACTAGCAGCCATGATTTCTGAATTTATATATATATATATATATTAAAAAGTTTGTCTATACATTTACTTGTACTATTTATATAAAGACATAATATTGAAGATTTATTTTACATCTATGTAATTTTACATATTAAAAATTACAAATATTAATAGCAGAAATTCCATCTATTGCACAGTATATTTTTCTTTCTGGTTCCTTGGGAAATAACAATCTTACACTTGAATTAGTCTTTTCCTGTTTGAACAACAGTAAGTCCTTTTTTGTATTTCAGTAAATCCCCCATGGGTCTTATTCTCTTGTCTTTTCTTAATTACTATAGGCATGTATTTGAATGTGGTAGTCATTGTAGGTTTCAATATAAATGACATAAGGTTAAGAGAACAATTTTATAAATACCTCTGTGGTACATTAGAGGCAGCAGTGGGTGGTAGTAATGACTTCTTTGTATGGCATTAGACATCACTTACTCTCATTTGGTGGTGACACACTGCTATAGGTTGTGGTACTCTAGAGAATCAACATCTCCTGATGATTCATCTTTAATTGCTGAAGTTTATCCTTTCTTACTAGAATGTCAAAATTTTTCTCAGTACTGAAAGATATGTAATACCATAAAAATAACAATAGTATATTAAATTATTATCTAATGAATCTTTTCTGAAAAGGCAGCTATAGGAAACTTTTGGAAAGTACATATCGTTTTGGTTATTCAAATATCAGGAAATAAAAAGCAGGAGATAGTAATGTTTTTCTGTTGCACCTTTCAAGCTATGTAACCACAGCAAATGGTGAAACAAAGATGATGTGATATATGATGGAAAAAAAACAAAACAAACCAAAACCAACAAAACAAAAAAAAAGAAAAGCAACACAGTTTTTTAATTATATATAAATGGGTTATCTGAGGATATAAAAAAATTTACCTGAGGCAGGAATAAAACACCACGGAGACTAATCCAAAGCAGAAATTGACTAGCAAAGTTTATTATATAATATTGTTTATTTTTAAAAGTGGTCAAAATTAAAATGTTTAACTAAACAAGAGGAAATCATTAATTCTTACTATATTCTTTTTCACACCTTGATCTTGTAGGTTAAATTAAAATGACAGTGGTCTCAGCAAGTTGTGTTAAATTACTAAAATACAAATTCACAGAGTGTGTTCTAAAACCTATTTGTGTTCTGAGACTCAGTCAATGCAGTTTACCGATGATGGTAGAATGCCATTTAATTAAGAAAGTTCATAGAGCATTTTGGTGCAACTTAAACAATGACAATCTTGGTTCTAGTGTCCAATTCACTCAACAAAATACGACAGACATTAATGACTAAGAAATTACACTCTACTGTGTGACAGCAAATAGTTCAGTCTGTACTGGGAAACACCATCCAGCTGTGAACAGAAGTTATAGTGCCACATATAAAAATCAATAGACTCAATTCACCTATGCCCTACAGCATACCTTCATGATTTTCTACACTTATCTTTCTACCCAGCCTTTCTTTACGGCTGTCTTTGATCATATCTTTCTCTTTTCACCTACTATATAATGTAACCAGTATTTGCTTAGCAGTTTATCAGAGATGCCCAGTTTAAATCTGAAGGCTTTCTTCCACAGCAAAAGATCCTAACAGAATTCATCTAATGTCTACACTGACAAACTACAAGTAACCTTTATGGGTATTAGGTCAGGTCCCAGATCAGCAGAGCTGTCTAGAAAGAACTGCTAAATTGCAGTCAGTAGTCTGAAATGGACTGACTTCAAAAAATAGCTTTTTTTCTTGCTTTGAAGCATTATACAAACTGCTGTCTCTCCATCTATAGCCTCTTACACTGATTTTGTGACAGTTCTGATCTCCTTGAATGTTTAATGTCTTTTTGAAAAGATGTACTGGAAGAAGAAAAAAAACACTAATTTTATCCCTTTAGTTAGAAATAAAACAAAACTCCAAATCCATCATTTAAATAAAAATTATCACAAAATTTTGAAACATTTTTTCCCTGTGAACCAGGAAACATCAACCAGAGACAAATCATGAGTTTACAGCTTTGAAGTAAAAATAGTTTTTTAGCTCATCTCCACGAATTATTTTATAAAAAATTTAACTGAATTAAGAAGAAAAAAAAAAAAAACGCAGAAAGAAAAATATTTAAGCATTTATTGATATGTTTATACTAGAAGATTATAAGAAATTAGTAACATAGCTGACACTTTAACAAATAATTATTTCATAACTTCTTTACCGCATCTCCTAAAACTATAGATACAGGATATTTTAAAAATTGGGTGTTCCTTTTTAAGAATGATCTTTCCAAGTCCTCTGTCGACCAGAGCACAGACTGGGTTCAAGGCATAAAATTCATATAATCAAATCCATTATTGTTAGAATGTTGTTTTCATGTGAATAATTGATTGCAAGTGTAAATATCCTTTAACTAAAAGTTCATTTGTCCTCCTTCTCCCCTTGATTTCAGATTTTCCATTCTGCAGTGTAATGAGTTGTTCCAACTCTGGTCAGTGGCACTAACTAGTATTAGTACAAATTAGGGAGCAACTCAGATTTAAGACCTTTTAATGTTAATCAGCAGCAGGGACATCAAATAAAGCTAGAGTCTCTAAAGTGGAGGGATTGGCTACCTTACCTAGCCCTATGGTGACTGAAGAACCAAAAAACAAAGGCAGAGAAACCCTCCCGTAATTTCTAGATAAGTTGTAGAATTCAATGTTACAAAATGTTGTGGTATATATGGGTTCCAGGGATGGCAGGGAAGTTCATGGGAAAGATATCTGAATAAAAAAGACCTATGCATATACATAGAGCTACCATACATATTAAACATACAGTTTCAGCAATGTGTTTCTCCACATCTGTCCATGATTTATATTTTACTTTTTCTCAGATTAATTATTCAATTTGAAAATTACATATATACAGGAAAACAATCTCATTTAGTAATAATGCAACTAGGTTGAGGATTCTTTTAAATAATCTTTTAAAATTTTCAGGCAACAAAATGTAGGGTTTTATTAAATTGATTTTTCTTTTCCTTTTGCTAGCACTTCAGTTTACTTCAATTGCAAGTTAAGCAAATGTTTTATAGGAAGTCAGTCTATCTAACTGCAATAATCCTAAATTTAAGTTTCTGCCTTCAAGTGCACATCGTTTATATCCTGAAGTCTTCAGGGATATCTACAACACATCACCTGTAGTCCAGTAAAAATTATTTCTGTCTTTATCAGTGGGATGCCCTGGTCCTGGTGCTGACCTCTTGGAGAGGCGGCTCAGCCTCACCGTGGCTTGGGCTGGGTGTCACAGGTTTAACCCCTGCCGTGGAAGCAGAGACTGCTGCCTCCCCTGCTCCAGCTTCAGCTTGGGAGTTTGTCCCCCTCCCACAATCACTGCCTGTGAAACCATCCCCTTTTGTGGACCTGGGATTGAGGAAGATGGAGGCAGAGGAAAGGGGTCATCCTGGGAAAGAGTGTTTTGTGAAAAAGTTTCTTCTGTTTTGTTACCGAGGCTTTCCTGCCCTACACATGATATTTCCTCCTCTGCAGTCTGTGTCATACAGTTCACTATCTAAATTAGTCAGCACTTGACATGAGTAGCTCAGTGATTTTTCTGCTGAAATAATGGAAATAAAAAAGAAAAGTTTCAATACATTTAATATTGAAGTAGAAAGCCTTGGCTTTGACGGGAATAATTGTGCCACTTAGTGTTTGGTTCACAGAAAGAACTTCAAAGAATGATGAACAGCCAAATAAGTGACCTCATGACAGTCTGCTTAATTAGAATAAATTAGGAGAAAATATTGTTTTAGCAGAAGAAAATCACTAGAGTTGTCTCTAACAAGGCACTTAATTATATACATCAAGGGGAATTTCTTAAGGGATGTCTTTTTTCTTCATTTATGTAACTCATTTAACATATTTCCATCTTTGTAAATGTGACTGGGGAGATATATCAAACTGGATAAATTTGATCTAATTTCATCACCCATATAAACTTTGTAAAAGTTCCAACCAATCAAGAAAGATTAAATCCCAAAGCTGATTTTGACTTTAATAAAAATTACATTTTTTACTTGTGATGAGTGACTAAATTCAGGTGTAATATTTTAATGCCATACTGAAATGAGAAATTGTCATTGTTTTACAATTCAACCAGATGTTTAGAGTTATGCATAGTAGTACAGATTTGAAAAACAAAAAAAAATGCAACCTAGAAGAATGAACCAATCCTATTTTATAGTTTGGATTTTTTTTCTTTAAATCAAATGACTAAGAGTTTTAATTTAGGAGATAAAGCACAGTGGAAATTGGGTCTAACATATACATATATTTTTTGTTTAAAAAAAAGGATACATTGCAGGACAACAGCAGAACTGAAGCCTAATCTACCCTCAGGACTGTATGAATTACCTACCTAAACACACAGAGATAGACACATTGTCATATATACATGTACTCGCATACACAGGACCATACAGAATATAAATAACCATATATATTGCACCAAAAAATAGAAAAGAGAAATCCTTACATGTGCCATTATTAGCATGTATTCCAATATTTCATGGTACTCTCTCCTGCTATTATCTGAGACAGCAGGTTGCAAAGAGAAGCTGTCAAAAAAAAGATGACTACCAGAAACACTTCAGCTTCTACATAAGAGTCCTGAGAGGTATTAAATGCTGATGAAAGAAGCTTGAAGACAGAAAGAATTAATGCTCATGATTTTATTATAATTTGGTTTACATAGGAGTATTGGATCATGATACTGTCTTGTATTGTAAATCAGAACAATTCAGAAAAAGACTGGAGAACTGTTTTCATAGCAGTTTCAGAGTCATATATGTTTAAATCAATTTTATAAAGGTTAATCCTTTGTCCAATGTAGAGAGCATACTTTAAATTGTGCTGTTGATTCAGATTTAAAATATCAAGCCTAAAAAGTCACCATGGTTAGCTAAAAAGTTAGACCATGTATTATTTCTCGAAGGAATTTATCCTGAAGCTATTTTTCATGGCTGAAGGCCTTTTTCTGTCCTGAACTGAGCCATCAACTAGAATTTTCTATGGAAAAGCTCACAAAGTGAAGTTAAAAGCTAGATTCTTAAAAAACATTATTTCATTCTCTATATTCTGCATATTGCCTTTCCTTTTTCTTTTTTTTTTTTCTTTTTGTAACTATGTCAGACCTATTTAATTTGCATGGTTACAAGTATTTGGATGTCCTCCCAGCTTGGTGACATAATTTTAAATTTTCTTTCTTTTTAATTTGTTTCACATTTAAATTGCGCCCTGATGAGTACATTCCATCTGTTTACCATGCAACTGACAAATAGCTTGCAAATTAATGATCTCAAGCTGTGAGGAACCTCTTTCTCTTGAGTTCAAAACTCATCTGAACTCAGTGTTGAAGTTCCTGACATTTTTGAGGGTCTGAAATGCCATTAGTGAATGACATAATGAGGCACATTTTTAAGTGGTTTTAATGGAAAACTGTGTCATAAGATATCCTTGTAAGAATGTAATTTTTTGTTATATTACCATTCCATTTTTTTCCCCAGAAAACTGTATTCCACTTTAATCAATTTTTATATCTTCTATTTACACAATACCACTTGGTAGGTAAAGCAACATAGGCCTTCCAGCTAAAGGACTGACCGCTGACAAATCAGTCATGTCTCATTCTCATTAGGAAAAATGAAATCAAGAGATACCGTATATTTTTTATATCTTGTTCTTGAATTCCTAATACAAATAATCACTTATGACTTAGATGCTAAATTTTTTCAGAAACCAGATTTAAACAAGGGGACTTTTATCCCTTTGATGGTATGTATATTGATTAGGTTGGAATGGCACACATTGGCACCAGAGTTCTGGAATAGGTAAATACGGCATAAAACTTTTTTAGAGAAACCACACTATTTTATAGCAACTAGAGACATAAAAGGAAGAGTAGAGTGTCTCAAATATCTTTTAAAAGTTATGTTTAGATTACTGAATCCTGATTTTAGCCAACACAGCTAATTGCAGTAAATTAACACTGTACCATAGTTGTAATAAAGGGCACCACAAGTTAATTACATTAACATTGTTGCATAAAGTGCAACAAATGTCCCAGCTGTAACTGCAATTTATTTTGCGTGCTAGCATGGTTTTGGAGCTCACAGAGTTGATTTTTGATGAAACTATACTGAAATATGTATTTCAGGAGTATATGTCTAAGATGTCTAGAATGCTAAAGGCTTTTTCTAGCCATGGCAATTCAAAATAGACTGTAGCCAAAGCAAATTCTCCTTACAATGAAAATATTAAGATTGAAGGGGCACAATCAAGGTGGCCACTACACGTGATCTGAGTTTCTCCAATTACTTTGTTGACTACTTTGCCATTGACCACAATGTGATTTTAAATACTTTGTCCCCATACACATACCACAAGTGAGATATCAATCTTGAACTGAAACAAAGCACAGAAAAAAAGAATTATTTGAAAATTAAGAAAAAGACCACAATACCAACTAGCCATCTTGAATAATTACTCTATTTTCAAATGTTCTAATCTGAACAGCCTCAGGGTTTTCATCTGATCACTCATCCCAAAACAGTTATGATCTTAATTTTCCTCAGATGCACTGGGGAACTCTTTTAGCCTCGTCTCTCTTCTGTTGGAACCATTATCCAGGAAGTCTCTGTAACTATAAAATTGAGAAATGTTCTTGGGCCTGTGACAGAAAACATCAAGTGAGGAAAATTTTATACTATCACACAAGTGTTCTAGACAATAGTACTTTAAAAAATAATTTAGCCTCTAGTCACATTAGGACATCTGAATCAAAACCACTTTAATCAATTATGCTTCTCAGAGCTTTCTTTTGAAATACAAAAGCACATACTAATCTTGTTGAATTATCACTACAAATTTAAATCAGCTCCCCAGTTATATTCCTTTTTTTCTCCTGATAAAAGCAACTCATTTAACACAACTATCTTATTAATGCAATTTGCTTATTTAAACATTCTGCATTTTCTTTTGAATGTACAGTTCTGAAATCTGAAGCCTTCTCTAGGAGTTTCATAAATTTGTTTATAGAGGTTATCTTTGTACTTTACATCTGCAAATCCTATAGGATGTTTCCAGTTAATTGTGAAGTTTTTTTACATTGCCTCCTTTTTTGTGTTTGTGTTTATAAATATCATGAAATTGAAAACCCTTAAAAATTAATTTTGACTGTCCATGTGTTAAGTAATCTTCTACTCACAAAATCTTGGCTGGCAAAGGCAGAAGTGTTCCTTAGCACTGTAGTCTGTCCCATTCACTCTAGAATTCCTTGAATTTCATATGAAAAAGCTAAATGGAAGAAGATGGGATAATTCTGGATGAAAATGTAATTTCAGAATTTAATTTTTTTTATTCTGTAAAAAAGGACACAAAATCCCATGACGCTATGAGATGGTAATTGCAGGTACCTCTACTGCTCTCAAAGCACAGTGGCAAAAGGCAGGGACTGTATGAAAGAAGATAGGTGGCTCTATTATGAATGATTTTTATATACATTGAAATGCTGGAGAAGAAAAGTATTAAAAATGTTGCTTTGTTTAATTTTAAAAGGATTTCTTTGCATAGGAGATATTTCTTATTCAACATTTCTTCTTTGCCCCAGAACATAATGTCATAATAACTGTAACTTTTCACAATTTATTTTGCTTTGTCAAATCACCTTAATATATGCTATAAATGTAACTCAAACATTAAAACAATAAATTATCAATAGAGTGAGAGCGAGATTCTTTCATGAAATCTTCATAGGCCAGGTCAAGAATAGTGGCTCAGATGAATGGACAGTGGGATGGATTGAGAACTGGTTGAGGTCATATAGTCCCTCACTGGAGATATTCAAGGACCATCTGGACACAATCCTGTACCATGTGCTCTAGGATGACTCTGCTTGGGCAGGGAGGTTGGAGAGCTTGACTCACTGTAGCCCCTTCTAACCTGATCCATTCTGTGATTTTCTGGTTCTGTGATACAGGAAAAGAAACAAAGCATAATTCTACTAAGTGCATTGGAGCTGGGAATGCAGATTCATACCATGGTAACACTACTTTCTACAAGGTAGGAAAAAAAAAATTTTGTCATGTATTTTAACTACTCATACATCCACACAGATAAAGACATCCTGTTTTGAGATTTATTCCTCATAAGAGTTGAATTACACCCTCTTTTCCACTATCTTGGAATTTATATATAACTGTTACAGTTGGTACCATTTATTATCTAAACATTTTTAAAAATTATTAAAAATAATACAAATTTCAAAAGTATTATCTTTTTAAAGTGTCTTATAATTCATCTTCTTCTAGCACACATGATTTTTTCAAAGCCCAGTTCATGTTTTGTACCCTTGATATACTCTGTTGAACTTCTTCATGTTATTTCAAGTGCTGCAATAAGCAGAAAAAAAATTGCTGTTAACTGTTTGGAACACAATATTCTGATTCTTATCAAAGGGCTGTGTAATCCTACTTGAGAAGTATTCTGCTGCCATTCATTCCATTGTCTTAGTTTTCCTCCTCCACAGTGTTCAAGTTTAATAGACATCACCTCAAAAAATTAACAATAGTATAAAAACTGACATGTAAGAATGTTAGCGCAGGACTCAATGTTGATTTGAAGAATTAGCATTCTAATATAATTAGTTTTGGTTTTAATGTATTCTCCTTTTTTAGTTTCACACAGTGCATATCTAATATTACCACATTAATATTTATCAGTGTTAAAAATATGCTGATATTATAAAACCCCCATCTTTTGCCTCTATTACAAGGTAAAATGAAGAGATGCTTCTGCAAAGTGGTCATTGCTGAAACAGGCACAAACAGGGATTAATCACAAAATAATTTGGGTTGGAGGGGACCTTAAAGGTCATCTAGTTCTAACCTCCTGTCATGGACAGGGATACCTCCCACTGGACCAGGTTGCTCAAGGCCCCATGCAATCTGATCTTGAACACATTCCAGTGAAGAATTTCTTCACAATATTTTGTCTAAATCTACCCTCTTTCAGTTTGAAGCCATTACACCTCGTCCTACATCTACATATCATTGTAAAGTCCCTCTCCACCTTTCCTGTCTGTCTCCTTCAGGTACCAGAAGGCCGCTATAAGGTCTTCCCAAAACCTTCTCTTCTCCCCACTGAACAGCTCCAACTCTCTCAGCCTGTCTTCACAGGAGAGGTGCACCAGCTCTCTGATCTTATTTGTGGCATCCTCTGGGCATGCTCTAACAGGTTTATGTCCCTTTTATGTTGGGAACCTCATGAGAGTAGAGTATAGGTGCAGAATCACTTCCTTCAGCCTGCTGGATAAGCTTCTCTTAATGCACTCCATGTTCCAGATTGCAAGTGCACACTGCCAGCTCATGTTGAGCTCCTCATTCACCAACACTCCCAAGTCTTCGTAACAGCTGATTCCAGTATTTTCTCTGCACAGTCTGTATTTCTGCTTGCCTTCTTTAATGTCCTAAGATATGTGCAGGCCAACCTCTCAAGCCTGCCAATGTCCCTCTGGATGTCATCCCTTCCCTCCAGCATGTTGGCTGCACCACATAGCTTGGTGTTGTCTTGCAAGCTTACTGAGCATGCACTCAATCCCACGGTCAGTGGCGCCAACAAAGATATTTATTAGTACCAATCCCAATACTGACCCCTGAGAAATGTCACTCATCACTGGTTCTCCACTTGGACACTGAGCCATTGACTGCAACTCTTTGAGTGAGAGCATTCCAATCAATTCCAAGCTAGTAATTGCTGGGTTCAAAAATTGCAAACTCTTTCTGGGTGACCAAGTAATATCTTAATTTTTAATACTGTACATTGTTTCATGGTCAGTCTTTTTTAATTTTACTTGCTGTTTGTTGTCTGGCTCTCTGTTTTATCTCTTTCATATGATTTAGCAGCTTTACTGAGTTTACAGTAAGATCTTTGCATTAATTAGATTTTAAATAGCAGAAAATTGAGTGAGTAGATTAAACTCCAGCAAATATGTCTTCAATCTACTATTATCTACTAATTTTTTAGGTCATGTTATTTTTAGTACTTATACCATGCCTTCCAGGCCAAAGATTCATGCAGACACAGAACATATAACTGTCATTGTAAGATGTGATTTATAACCTTATCCATTAATAGAGTGAACAAAAACTGTCATGTTTTCCAGGGGTATAACTGTGATAATGAGCACTATTGGCACAGCATAAAGCTTCCTGTCTGCCTGTATTCCTATTTAAATAGACATCATGCAACATATGGGAAGCATATGTGGGTTTACAGTAATTTCTGTCAAAACATGACATTAAGGTCCCAAGTATTTTATCACTACTGTTTGTTTGGTTTCTTAATACAAGACACTTTTAAACAACATGATCAGGTACATTTGGATATGTAGTAGATTCTATGGATTCTCAGAAAAAAAGCTTGAATAAATTATGTTCATGTTAGCGGTGAATTGTCAGTGAATGGTTTGCTATCTGTCATGGAATTTTCATTCAGAGGAGGACGTGAAAGTTCCTCCTATTTTTCAGCAGAAAATGATCAAATAACAGAAGAAATTAAATTGCGAATTCTGTTTGTTTTCAATCCTTTAACTGCAAATGCCTTAGGAAAAAAAAAAAAGAAATAATAAGAAATTTCAAGAAGCTATTGGTATTTACTGTCAATTTCATTTTCATCTTTCACATAATTAAGCTTCCAAGGACATGTGGACAATATCTTTTTGATACAATTCCTGTCAATTATTCCTAGAAAGAGTTGGGGAAAACTAGTCTTTTAGATATTTGGCATAGTTCAGTGGGACTTTTCCTTCTATCTGTTTACTTATTATAAATACAAATGTGTCTAATTTCAAACAGATCAGCAAGTTTCATTCAACAAGTGGAAATTTTCATATTTTAGCTTAATATACTAGAAGAGTTATAGCTATATTTTTCTGTTTACTGTGAGCTCAATGTAAAAATAAAATATACTCTCCAGTTAACATATAATTCTATAGATAGGACTCTGAATGTTAATTTTACTTCTTTCATCATTATTTTCTAGGTGCCATCTTTAAACCAAATAAAAACACCCACATAAAAATTGTTATTGTGCTTAAGCAAATATTGAAGTTCCACTAAAACAGCAGAGGTACATGCTGAAAGTTAAAATCATGTGTTTTGTTCTCCTAAAAAGGGTCTGAACTCTTGTGTAAAATCATGTTTTATCAAAACCCTCCGCCTCCAAAATAGGAGCTCCAAGCTTCAATTCCAATCTTTGAAGAATGATTAAAAATATTACATGAACTGTCTCACGTACTCATATAGAATATATTCATTCTGAAGGGCATCTTTTTACATATGAATGAGAAGAAGATTATCAGGAGTAGTTAGCATGGACTCATTAAAGGCAATTTTGTTTGACCAACCTGATCACCAAAGAACAGGATACTGCATAGTGGTGTCCATCACTGATACTTCTTGAGCTGGGCATTGAAAAGGTGAGATTGCTGAGATGTAGTTTTCAAAGAAAGAAAATAATAAAAAGAGACATTTGTTTTACCTTTATTGATTAAATTGTAGTCCAGAAGCTCAGAAGGAAGGTACAGACCCAGAAAAGACTGAGAAAACCTTCCAAAGTCATTAAATAAATATCAAAATACTATTGAAAGTTTTTCCTTGGCAAAAATTCAGGAGGGACATAAATGTAAAGCTGTTCACAGAAAAAGATTAAAGCATAAAGCAAGAAGTAGTACATCTAAGGAAATAGATATGAAACTTCTCCAGAGAATGGTTTTTAAGGAGATTTATCTATTTTATCTTTTTTTTTTCATTTGCTTTTAGAAAGCAAGTAGAAAAATTCTACAAAAATGTTTTTCGTATTATAAATTATTTTTTGAAATAGGTTTGTTTACTTCTTATATGACGTCTATTGTGACCACTACTTTCCTGAAGTTCCAGTCTCAGGCAATTTGGAGGTAATATGCAATGTAAGTCTATATAATGTAAATCACTATACTGACCCTTATCAGTGACTCATATTGGGTAGGCTATTAATGAAAGTTTCCTATGAAGGGAAATGTATAAATGCTGGGAATATCAGAAGAGGTTAGAAGTTCTTAGAATTAATTTAGTTAATCCAACAGTAGGAACTCACATTATTTTCATGTGAATTCTTCATGTGGCACGTTGAAAACAGAGGCTTCCATTATTGTCAAGCTCAAAGCAGGCTGAAAGACAGAAGTGTTTCACAAATCAGAATAGTTTAGGGTTTTATTGTTGACTGTAATAACATCTGAAAACTGATAATGTTCCTCCTGATACTGTTCTGCACTATGAAGACATAAAAATAGCATTGCTTCAGTACTTAGAGATTGTACAGATTGTATTAGATTTGAAAAGTTACAGAGCGGAGAAATTCCTTGATGTCAAAACACGCTTAACTGAAAAATCCAATCAGAGTCCTGAACTTTTCAGAATAAAAACTGCAGTTAAATTCCCCAGTTTTAGAGATTTATTGAGAAAATATAAATAATTTTAAATACTAAGAAACAGATTTTTTTCTAGTTGATTGATTAAAAAAAATTGGTTACTGGAAGAATCTAATACTTGCAGCTTAAATTTCAACTGCAATGCCATATTGAAAATATTGTCTTGTTAAATTGGTGGGTTAATGTGTTAATACTACAGGTGTATCCACCTACTCAGACACAGTAGCTGTCGCAAGGGCAAAGAGAAACTCTGAGAGCAGTAGATGGGGCACTGATGAAACACTTGGATGCAAGGTTGGTTGTCATCCATTTCCAAGTCTGTCTACAAAACCACCATCAAAAAGGAATAGGACAAAATAAATGGTTCTTTCTTCAGTATGATGACATATAAGTTTCTCTGAAATAACAGTTGGACAGAAAACAGTACAGTAAAGGTCTTTTCCATGAAAGCTATCTTGAGAAGAAAGACAACAAATTTTCCAAACCCTGAGAAGGTATATCACTATTATATCTACAGTCACAATTGATGTCTAAAATGAATACACCTATTGCATCATAAAATTTAAAAAAAAACCTTTGGTAGAAATACTGTACTTTCACATGACAATATCTTAATACTTTCAATGTTTGATCTTTTTTGAATTTTGCAATGCTGATTGGAACTGAAGATTTCTAGAACAGGTAAATTGCATGACCACAAAACCAGACTTTGCTGAAAATTCCATTTAAGCCTTGAAGTTTAATGAAAAAAAAATTTAGATTACCTAATTTTACAAATGGATTTGTTCCATACGCTAAATGGCCATACAAATGTTTTTTTGTTTATGGCTTTTTTTATGTATATCAAACCGCATAAAGATAGTTGTTTTTCTAAATAGCAACTTATTGTTTCCTTTCCCATGAAAGATTATTTGCTCATTACGTTTGTTGTCTTTTTTGTGCTCTACTTCAAAAAATAATATAGTATCTTGAAAACACCATGTAAATAAATTCTAAGGATTCTAGATTTTTCTTCAAGCATTATGACAGAGAAAAATTAATTAAGTTAGACTATGATTCTTCATGAAACAGTGCCCTCAGTTTCTAATCCATGCGTTTTCCAAATTATTCTTTGAAAATGATTTTTTTCTTTTTGATATTAGGCTATCTGACATATCTACAGATATGTGCAACATTTAAACTTCCAGTGTAAACAAACAATTTCAAATGTCAACTGTTGTCTTGCTAAGGTTATCAGCAGGTGCACAGATAGACTACTGTATACACAACTAGTATATTCTTATTTTACTTGAACACTGAAACAGGGGATCAGGAATGAGATTTTAAAGAGTCAATTAAATGCATTGTAATTATATAGTTAATTTTACTCTTCAATATTTTGAAGTGTATTGATGATTTACACAGAAAATTTAAAAGGCAGAGAGTCCAGCTTAATATGAGGATCCAGGTGACAGGTGAAAAGATTTTGTTCAGGCCTAACACAATTAAAACTGAGGGTGCAATTAAAGAACCAAAATTAAACCATAATCTATTCTTCTCTGGTACATAGGAACACAATTTTAACCTACAAGCTTGTCTTTGCTGCCTAATTTTCTGCCACAGGTCATGCCCAAGGTGTTTTCATTTAAGATAAACATCTCAGAGCCCAATCCGTTGCTACTAGGACTCTTAAAGTTCTGTAAGCTAGCCAGCAGTAAATTTTTCCTGACTTTTGGTTCCTTTACTGTGTTCTTAGTATACCTAACACACCCCAAACAATGTTTCATACAATTATCATTATCAATTGCCTCTAAACCGATGAATAATTGGAGCTGTATAAGAGGATAAAGGCTGCTATTCTGCAGGCTCTGAGAAAAAACAATAATTCAAAGAGAATAGAAATTTTCATCACTAATTTGTAAATTTCTCTCATCAGGCTGATGAATTCTCCATCTTTCCTGTCACACTGCTGTCAGAAGTACAATGCAAGGATCGTAAGATTAGGGGAGGTGATAAAAAGAAAACAGATTCTATTGGTAGAACTCTCAACCAAGATAAGAGGGCCCTGGTTTTTCTTGTTTAAATTGCTTACATATTTGTATTATTCAGTAACCAAACAAAAATTAGACATAATTAGAGACCTGAGTCCCATACTTTTATACAGTGTGTTGCAGCCATTGACAATATTAATTTCTGTCTCAGCTTCCATCTTGCTCTTGGAATCTCATTTCCTTCTGTACAGAGCAACAGATCCATGAGGCACTTCAAGTCTTTCACCATGAAAGCTGTAGCTTTGAATACAATTTGAATAGTCAAATATGGATTTCTGACTTGCTGTACTAACAATTAGGTTTTGTACAAAAAGAGTGAGGACTCTTCAAACATCTAATTCTGCAAGTACTTCTAGGTGCTTGCCTATCCTTTAGTGACAGTAGTACTAAGCAAAGAAAGCAGGTCTTGGACAGAACTGAAACCTTGAGTTCAAAGCTGTAATCCAAGAACAACCCAGTACATCTGGAGCTACTAGATACTTCTCTGAAGTTTTTTTTCTTTTTCAAAGGAACGGGACTGATATAATTTAATTTAACCATCTAATATTTGCACATTTTTCTCAGCTACTCACCGAGTAAATTTCTTTGAAGACATGTATCTAAGACTCTAAAGGAAATACAGAAGATTTTTGTTTAAGACTGTTTACCTAAATTTTAGATAAAGTTAGATTAAAAGGTCTCTATTTTTTGGGATTCCTAATTTATGTACTTTCTATTGTGTTTATCGTGCAGTTAAGGCCATTCAAATTTATTGCAGTCTAGCACTTACAACTACTCATGGTAGAGTCTACAGCACAAAGGGCTTTAAAGCACCCTATTTGGTGTGGAAGGCATGCTTAATGAAAGTCAAAATATGAATTTTCTCACAGTAGAAACTGCTTTTTAGAAAACAGCATATGCAGAAAAAAAGCTGTGGGTGCTGTTGTGCACTACTTTAAACAAAGCAGATTAGTGGCTAAATCATCCAGTCAGAAAGAGATTTAGATTTAACTCCCTCCTTGGCCTTGGTCTGAAGGGGAGATTTAGAGTGCCAAAAAGAAAATGTTTTAATGCTGGAGAAAGAATAATGTCCTGAACTAATTTCTAGGGTATATGAATAGGATCAGAAAGTAGGAGAAAGTGACAGGGAAGTGCTATAAAACAGCTGAAAAATAACATTGTAGTAATACATATCACTTCAATGTCTTCAATTTCTGTGAGGTAAGATGAGTTAAATTTCCTCCAACCAAAAACCTGATGAATGGCATATCAATGACATTTTTTTACTTTGTTAGCCAAAGTATATAAATATGAGAACATTAATCCAACCTTATAGGTAATAGGTTTTTTCTTTCTTTCTGATTTTCCTGTTAGAAGCTTTCTATCAATTTCTCTGAAAGTAATATTGCCCTTTATTTAAATAAATAAAATAGGTCAAAGGCTAGGTTTTGAGCCCTTACCAAAATAGTAACAAATTTGTTCATGGAGTTCACTTTTTTTCTGAAAAAAATGCTCTGTGTCTGCCTCCAAACTGACTGCAAGTAAGAGGTTTTCAACACTATTATACCCAGACTAAAACTGATAATTCTTTCACACAATGTAACTAATTTGGGCCACAGCCAAAGGGTTGTTTCTACAATTAAACTACAAGGACAATTTTGTAGTAGTGTTCAGGTCTGTATTGTGTACCTTTTCCTTTTACTGCTAAAGATATACTATAATCAGCAGTCATAATATGGCTTTATAATACCTGTGCTAGGTAAGAATTAGGCAGACAACTTTATTCATTAAGGAAGTACATATATATATATATGCTATCAACCAGCAGTACTTCCCTTTCTGTGGTGATGGCTCCATAGTTGTGGAGATTTTTCTGAAACACTGCATTTTTTTATGGTTAGCCCTTAATGCTGCATTTTGGCTTTACAGTCCTTTCAGATGTCTAAAAAGCTATGTGACAAAACAGCAAACAAAAGGCATGAAATGTATCTTAGTCCCCAACCAAAAATCTTTCAGTCTCAGGCATGCTTGAGTACAACTTTGTGGACTGAGGTACAAATATAAACCAAGAAAGAAAAAAGAAAAAAAAAAAAAAGAAAAAAAGATAAAATTCACTGGTCTATTCATTCAACACAGTTTAAGAAATTGAAGCATAGAATGATTGGTTGCATTGAATACCTGGGTTTTGCCTGGTGCAAAACAGCCATCCATGAAGCATGGCATATGTCTTTGCTAATTTCAAGTAGGTGATCACACTATTTTCCTTGATAATCTCTTAATTTATTAAGCTCACTTCTTTTCTTAAAATACTCTCTGAAACTGTGGCAGAGAACGTTAGAAAAAAAGGTAGGAAATTCATGGCACAACACTTACAATACTTAAAAGTTACCAATTTGAGAAAATCTAAATGTTTATTGTAGGAAAATGCACATTTAGTTTAAGAGAGTGAAACCTCATCTTGTAAAATGCATATTTTTATTTTCAATTTTATCACTGAAAAAAATATGAGCAAATAAAATCCTTGGCTACTTATAATCTTAATTAGTGCATCCACCATAAATTAAACAAAAATATGGAAAAGAACAGGCAAATGTTCTAGCAAGATATTTGATAATATTTACCGGTTCTTAAGTACAATCTCAGTGAATTTACAGAAGTCTATTTCTGAGCATACAGATTTATTAAGATAAAAGCCCAAACAAGGCTTATTAGATTAGTCTTGTAGGAGCTTCACTCAGTAGGTGGGATCTGATTCACCTTTTTTTCTCTATTAAGAAATATGGAGTAATTTTGGATTTACTTTCCACTGTTGCCAATAAGAGGAAGTAAAAATTATGATGTTGTACATTTATTTCAAATCACTCATTGCATGAAAAAGCCTTTCATCAATAAGTTCTGATTTTTAACAAATTGGTAATCTCAACAGTTTTCATTGAAAGGATCAACAGGTGAAAGGCCATGAAATGGTGAGGTTTCAGGGTGGACTTCTTGCTCCAGAAGAAAATTTTCTGGTGCCTTTAGAAGAACTTTCCCTGCGAGTATTGCACTTGGTATCTCCTTGTCTCCTTTGATTCAGCTGCCTGTTTCCAGCCCCTGGCTGCACACTATTCTCTTTTCTGTAATTCAATGAAGCTATGCAAGGGAGCAGTACCCTTCTGTTACTAATGCCATTTTGTCTATTCTCATGTTCTCTAGGAGATTATAGTTACTCTGTCCCTAGTTGTAATATATGTAAGGAAAAAGAAATGCAAGAGGAAATTTTTTAGGTGCTCTTTGAGATTCTATATAGTTCCTTTTCTTTTTATGATCTGTCATTTCTTAAATCTGTGCATCATGTGTTATGGTAAAATGAATTGTGTATCAGGAAGTTTAATCGGTTAATTAGGCTGTGTATACATAACATTTATTGCAATGGCTTGAAACACTTTTGAAAAGCATGGCCAGGACTCTTTTCATAACAGAATGTGGACAGAACTTAAACTATATTTTTGTTGAACTTTTGTGATTCTGTCTAACTCCCTTTAGTACCTCAATAGAATATTCTTCCTGAAATACAAAATAAAATGAACAACCAATAATCTGTGATGCAGAACAGTCTTGTGGAATGGAAAAATCAAAAATCTGATGTTATTTGGTGATTTACTCACACAGTAAGAGAAAAAAAAGTGTACAGTGTACTATTTTTTCAGTGAATTTGACAAGTTCCATACCAAACCTCATGCAACTAGAGAAAAGGAGATTCTAAAATCCAAACACTCCCCTTATAGACTGTTTCCTCTCCTCTGTATCATATGTTCTATACCCTCTATGCCTCCCATATTCCATTCATTTTCTCACTCATCCACGCAGTAGCTATATTCATACCAAATAAAGCTCTTAAATAATGGACACAGACAAAGACTGATAGTTGGAAACTTGTCTAAAAAAATTCTTCTCACACTGTACTTCCCTTAGTGAGCACAGGAAAATCTCTGCTCCTAGCTTAAGGCAATGCATTTCCCAGTCTTCCTTTATTTCCCCAGGAGACACACTTATTTCTCCAGAAAGCCATTTGGGGCATCTAGACTGCTTTTCTCTTAACCCCTCCAGAGATTTAGAAGAATATACAGGGACAATTTTTTCCTAATTTAGACACTTAAGTTAGTGTATCTCACAATCATAGAATAATTTAGAAAGAATTTCTGAAAGTCATTTAGTCCAAGACCTCACTTCAAGCAGCATCAAACAGATCAAGGTATTGAGAAGTCTGAGTTTAAAATCTATCATCCTCAGGGATGGAGATTCCATTCCCAGCCTCTCTGGGAACCTGTCCTGGTTTTTGGTTATTTTAGTGGTGAAAAGCTTTATCCTAATATCTTACTAATTTTTCCTAGTATCAGAGTTTCTGTCACTGAAATTTCTGTCTTCCAGAGCTTCTTACGCATAACTGCACATCTCCAAGAAGAATCTATCTCTCTTCTCTGCATAAAACTTCATTAATATTTTCCTTCAGCCTGATGTTCTTAACACTGCACAAACTCAGGTATCTCAGCCTCTTAAACGTTTTGTGGTCCATACTCCTAATCATAGTGATGGTTCTCTGACATATTCATTCCAGAACATCATTATATTTCTTGCACCAGGGAATAAAAACTGGACACAGTTCTCCAAAAGCAGACTCACAGTCACCAAATAGCAGGGAATAATCACTTTTCTTGACCTGCAGCAAACACTGTTCCTGCAAAGATATTTTCTGCACTCTATGATTCCAGGTCCCTTTCTCACATCATTACATGGTCTCTGGTGTCCTTAGATGATACAAATACTCTTTTAAATGAACTCTAGGAAACAACTGGAAGGTAAAGTATGAGAATATGGTGTGGCAAACAGTGTTTATCTATAGTGACTTACATGGGTCATGCAGAAGGTGGGAGTATGTAATCTCAGTTATACCTTCTGGCATTAAAAATTAAAACCATATAATGGTATTTGTATTTCCAGTACGTTGTTTTTTATTTAATCTCCAAGCTACTTTTATGAATTATAGTGTCTCAATATCTACTATTTCATTAGAGCGTACAACACCACCTTGTTTTGGTATATGTCTCCAATCATTAAAGAAAAGTGCTTAAATATAGGCCATTTCTGTGGCAAACATAAGGTTTGTTAGCTGCAATGTTCCCATTGAGAGAGAAAGTACTTAAGCAGAATTTCTCAATAACAATCAATTATGGGGTAGGTACCCTACTTGTTGTTGTGCAAATGTTTAACATTCAAGAATATTTAACTTTGTTTCAAAGATTTCAATATTTCTACAAACAAATTCTTTTTCAAGATAAGTGAGAGGGAATCTATACTTTAAGAAAAACAAAATACTCAGAACTGTCTTCCTCATTTAATTTGTGAAATTTATATTGAAAATTTAAAGTATATTCTGTCTTCAAACAACTTCTGTCCTATGAGTTTTGCTTTTGTATATACACAACAGATTATAGAGAAGTTCTGATATAGTGATAAACTCATGAAGTAAATTATCACAGTTATAATATATAAGTAATATGTCAAGTACAAAGATATAACAGAAATAAATACTAATGTGACATCCTTTGTCTCTCAGGTTTTTTTTTCTCATCTATCTTTTCTATAAGAAAAATTCAGGGAATATACCAAAATATAGTAATGTGCTGCCAATATTTTTGAAAGTATTTTCCTGAAAAGTTCCCTTTTTATCTTGTAATTGTGATCTATCTCAATGGTGTATTTATTTTCAGATAAGATGAGTAAAAATAACAAAGTACTTTCCCTTGGAAATAAGATTTTTTTTTCCCCAATAACTCTTAAAAAAGAATTTAAAAACAGCACTCTGGATGTGTTTTTGTTGGGTTTTGTTTGTTTGGTTTTGGTTTAGGGGTTTTTTTTGTTGTTGCTGCTGTTTTATGGTAACAACTCTCTATCTGTTTACATTTCTGTTTTTGTTGAGAAGTAACCTGTAGTTTTTCATGCCTTTGAAAGGCATGTCTTATATAACTCATGCTGAAAGGAATAAATAGATATGTAATAAAAATGCATTCTAATTTTAAATCTCTTTCTCTTGAGTTCCTTTGTATACTTTCTTCCTATTTATGTCAAGACTATTGATTCTGAAAAAAAGTAGGACATCACTTGTCTTCTGTTGAAGATGTAATCCATACTTTATGTTACCTATAATCATCAAACCATACTATAAAAATACCTGCAAGCATAGCTTGCCTCAGTGTTGCTGAGACCCATTTTTGTGTCTTGAAGGTAATCTTATTTGACATTTCTCCACAGTTAAAGATTCCCAGTAAAGTACCATGCAGCATAAGTATGTCAGAAAAAAAAAAATACAAACCCCTGACACATAACTATCTTGATCACTTTTCTATTAAAAGGAGAGCTTCCAGATAAAGTCAGATGTAGCTGATCTATCAAGCTCTGAAGATCTGGGATATTTTCACTGTGAACTGCAAAACTCTTTTTCTTGTCTTTGCTTTGATTGCCTTCTTCTCCTCCATATTTTTTCACAGGGTCTTAATAGAACAGAGAAAAGGGTCAGGCAGGATAAAACAAAAAACAATTCAGTGGAGCAGTATCCTGCCCTGCCACAGGCTCTTTTCCCAGAGCAGCAGGTTTTCCATCCACTATGCCAACATGGCCAGAAGAGACAATTAAACCTTTTATGCATGATAGGCCAGCAGGCTGGCTGGTTCTTTTACAATTTCTATGGGAAACAACTCAAACTTGGAAAGAAAACAAGTCTTCTATCATAAAAATCTCATTCACTATTGTTCTGCTTCAATTAAAGAAATATTAATCAAATGAAAACATTCCTACTGCATGAAGTACACAGAAATTGCATTAACTTCAAAATATTTAATTGCTGACTTAAGCAGTCTGTGGACAATTGATTGTCTATTGACTCTTTATGAGTCCTCAATGGTGTCTACTTCATGGCTTAGAAAGAAACACTAAACATAATTTTTAAAATAACACAGTTTTAAAAATGTAATTAATTGTGGAAATAAACTGTAGTTTATTTACAGTCCATACTGTAACCTAAGAAGTTGAATCTGATCATCTCAGAACCATTTTATAGTGAAATAAAGAATTAAAGAGCTATTGGATGTATTTAGGATGTAGAAGGAATCATATTTTTTAATGCAGTGTAGAGATGCTACTTGTACATAGAACACATTGAGACAGTTTTCAAGTCAAGACAGAGCTGAATCTTGCACAGACTGCACATAATTTTCAGTGCCTTATCTGCATATTAAGGAAATATTGTGCTTAGAACTTCATACGGAAATGGTGTTGCTTTATTTAAGTTTCAATTTCACTTGAAAGTTTTTCAGTTTAATATTTCATTCCCAAGAAAGGAAGTGAAATGGTCCAGAACACTAGTTATAATAAATCACTGTTTTCAAAACTGCAGTATATTTTTAATAAAGTAATTAATGTATAGTATATTCCCTTTTTATTGTTCTACGTTATGAAAGCACCCATTAAAAATGTCAAACATAGTATGTAAAGTTTATTTTTCCGAGGATCAATTACAGTACAGTCAGTCATAAGGGATCTACAAGGGGTAGGCTTTGATGACAGACAGACATCCAATCAGCAGGAGATTGCAATGAGAAAACCACTAAACATGTGAAAATTTATATTCTCAAACTTTTTTCCCTTGAGACGCTTCAGGAGCAAATCATCAGTGACAGGAAAACTTTGCAAAAATGTTGTCAGAGAAAAATACTTATAAATAAAATATGAGTTGAACAGGAAAAATGCATTAGGAAACTAGAGTGTTATTAATTCTCTACAGCATGTGTGTGTACATGGATATGGTTCATACATATGTTAAAGCACCAAAGAAACAAGTGAGGTTTACATTACACTTGGATATGGCATTGTTGTATGGCATAAATAATGTATATACAACTGAATATATTACTTACAACTTTTTTTGAAAAGAGTAGTGTCTATAATACTTTGGCCTGAAAATATCGGTCTATCAGCTATTTCAGAACAAATAAATGGAATTTTAATTTGAACGAATTATTCACTATTACATTTGTTTCAGGTATTTGAATTAAAAGAAAAATAATCTCGTGACAGGCAGATATAATTTTATTATTTTACTTGAATTAGAGGAAAGGAACAATGATGAACAATAATGAAAACAATGGAATTATTATGCTGAATGTGTTTTTAAACTACTTAGGATGAGATGAAGAGCCAAGGCAAGCCAAACCTGTTACATTGCAGATGTTAAGGAATGAAAATTAGATGAATTGCATTGAAAATTAACAGGGCCATTTGTTGGAGACATCAATCATGCAGCCAAAATAGAAGGTTTTGATAGTGAGTCTTCACATCCCTGCAGCCTGGCACATTACTAGAGATACCTTGCTCTTTTTTCATGAATTCCTAATTAACTAAAATGATTGTGTAGCCTTTTTCCATGTCGATGGAATAGTCCGTGCAATACACTAAATACTCAACTAGGCTCAGCAGCTGCAAGTTAGACTAGTTTTTTGGGTTTTTTTTCAATAAATCTAACTTCCAATGACATTTTGTAAAAAATAGCCACATTTTCAAGGAAGCTCATCATGTGTGATGTAATAAATTCCATTTATTCTGTATAAAACCTATTCTAAGCCACTTACAAAATTTAATAGCAAATGATAACCTTTCAGAACAGAACAGAATACCTATAGATTTCCTATATGATAGTGCAATCTGAGTAAGTGAACACTGATATTTTTAAAGTGGGAGATTAGCCATTTCTGTTTATCTAATAAAAGTTACCATCACTTCATTCACCACCTTTCCTTAGAAATCAATATAGTTGTAAAACCACTCTGCATTTTTAACAGGTTCAATTCATTTTCTGTGTAACTTCCATGTTCCGCATCAGGGAATTCCTGCCTGAAATGAATTCATCTATTGTCTGTGAAGGAGAAACTGGAGAAAGATATCATGGTCTGCATTATTGCTTTGGCAGAGTGGTTTGAAAACTATTGCCTGTTGAGATACAGTTTTAATTTTCTTATTTAAATCTGAGTTTAGAATTGTTGCTAGTAGATAAGTGGATCAGAATTATTCCCAATCACATAAATACATAAAGTATTTATTTTTTTCTTCCCTCTGTTTTTTTCCCTGCTGAAGCTACTGCTTAAGGACCTTGTTCCTTTTCAGATAAGATTCAATTTTAGCCAAGTAAAAATATGTCTGGAAGAGTCTGCTAAAACCTGGCATAAACGTACATAACTGAATTGACTTCTCAAGTGGCTATCACAACAATAGAAGAGCTAATCAAAATGGCAAGTAAATTAAAAAGTGTAGAAGCCAGTACACTGTTAATCTTGCTTGTGTTGCATTATTCTGTATACTTGCTGCTTTCTTTTGCTTCCAAGATCACTCAACCATGTAATAAGTAGATTTTCAATGTGTTGGTACTTCCTTCATTAGTTGATGTTCTGTCATGCAGTGGTACAATCAGAGATTGCAAATTATTCATGTTACTACAAAAATATCTGCTGGGTTTGCTTATCCAGTGTTTTTCCTGTTTTACGCGTATTATCCTGTATTTTCAAATGCACCTCTTTTATGCTTCTAAACTGCCAGAACATATGCCATAATTGATATTCTGACAAAAAAATATGTTCAACTTACCAAGTTTCAGTCACTGGTTGCTGTCATCAGTACAAGAGGCAGTTCAGAAGCAGTAAAAGAAATCACTGATTCTAATGAGATTTTGCTCTACATTTATTTCTCCAGAGGCATCATAACTGTAAGGTTCAAACATAACTCAAGTCTCATAACTGTGGTATGTCAAGCCCAGATCCATGACAGACCTAAGGAATAGGAGCACTAGTAGAGCTGTAATCTAAAGCAAAAGTGATTAAAGGATGTGGCTGGCCAACATGAGAAGATCAAACACTGAAACCTTCCTCAGCCTTTTGGATTTCAAGCTTTCAACTTTAATCTCTTAGGAGAGAAACAGAAATAAATTATATGGTGTTCTGATTTTGGGAATGATATTTTCAATTCTTTGACTGAAGAAGGGCAAGATAAGGATAAAAAAATAGTCTAAGGTAAGTTAGATAAAATAAGAGGATACAAAGCACCTCAGGAGAGAGGAGATCATGGTTCCATTAAGTGCTTAAGGGTTTACTTTATATTAACAGTTAGTGAACAAAACGTGTGAATGCCTCTTGTGAACAAGGCTCAAAACTTATTTGCCTTATTCCATGATTTTTTCCCATCAACCAGCTATTTTCTTTGAGCTAAAGACAGTGAGTGATCATTCATGTAGACAGTCTGCATGTGAGAGCAAACCAAACTTTCAGTCATAATGCCTATAGATATTTTTTAATTACCAGGACTTAGAGCTCTAATAAGAACAGTTCAGATAAAGGAAAAAGTAAAGAGCAAAATAAATAGATTATAAAAAAGCAGAAAAGTGTTATAACTCCAGTGAGAGGATAGTTAAAAGACTCATTTCTCTAGGAATGGGTCAAGCAGCTAATGAGAGACTGGTCTCTAAGAGGCCAGAAGCTGATTAAAGCTCAGTAATTTTCTAGCAAACAACTAATCTAGCAGAGGGAAAAAGAGAGCTATTCCCTTGTTGGCCCAGGTTACTGTTGGGTTTGATGTGCACTCAATATAAAACCAAACTGAAGGGAGAATCAAGGTTCTTGGTGGATGTGTATATATATATATATATATATATGTATATATATATACATACAAGAAAAAAACTTTTTTTTCTTGTTTTTTAAATTTGGAAAAAAATCACAATAAAAAAATCACCAAATAGTTGCTAAGACTCTATTTTATCAGACACTTCAAACTCATTCTGATTAATAATTTAATTAGGTATATATATATATATATATATATATATACACACACACATATATATAAATATATTTTCGCTACATAAAGCAAATAGTATCAGGATGAGAGATTTGCTAAAAGAGCGGTAAAAGGAAACATTTTCTGACATGCATAAAACCTGTATGTTAATATTTATTAACTATTCCAATAAACAAACAACGCTCCTCCAAAGTCAAGCCAGAATAAAAAATCTAGTCTTATCTTCAATAAAAAGAAGTAGACATGACTAAATCTCATATTTCTGTGTTTTCCCAATTAGTCCTATAATTCTTTTGAATATATTTAGTGTAGTGCTTTGACATATTAAAGGCTACAAAATCAATCTAATTTTCTTCAATATATATCCATTAAATATATCTTCCATCATAATTTAAATAATTAAATCTGTCATCATTTAAGATGTTTATAATAGTTCACCTTGAAATCATTTCAGTGAGATAAAGATCCATTTATGCATAAAATTGGGATGAGATTTAATAACTCTTTAATGAATTGATCCCCAAAATGGGAGAAAAGTTTAATTCTGAACATGAAGTTAATCATGAAATCACTAGAAGATTATCCCAACTTCAGAATTCTCTTCTTTATATCAGACTCTCAAAATCAGTAGATTTATCAAACAGAAACATGAAAAAAATATGGGTCAATATTTTAGAAACAATATTAATATTGTTTTATATCCTTAGGTACTTATCTGTGGCACAGCAAAGAAAGCTTTAAGAGAGATATATTTGTCTCCTCTTTATTAGCAATACAGATTTTTTTCTGTAATATGGTCTAAGTCAAATTTTTCAGAAAACTAACTCTGAAATACTTACATAGATTATTTTTGTTATGGCAAATTCAAAACAACATTATATGTATTTATCAGTAAATACAGGTATAAGTAATATAATTATGTTGTAATATAATGCATGTCATGTAGCTTGTAGTGTATAATGTAATGTGAAAAATAACTGTAATTATTCTACAAATATAGTAGCATCAGGAGAAACAGGCATAGGAAAAGTGGGTTATTATCAAGGCATAATAACCCTGCGGATGTCTCCAGGAGAATCACAAGAAGGGAGAATACTGTTGTGCAGTGGTAACTAGTGCTTAAGGCCAGCTTTCCCTTCAGTTTGTCTGTCAGCTTTATCCCTTCCTTGAGGCCAACAGGAATACTGAGCCTAAACCTGCAGGAATCTCTCCTCCCCTTAGTCTTTTTGCAAGCTCTTTCTTTCTCTCTCTCTCTTCCCACCTGTGGGAGAAGCAGGTTACCATACAGAACTTCTGACTCCTCTTAACAGCATCGTGCAATTCTGCCTGCAATGCTGACATGCCATAAACTAGCTCTGAGAGGCATTATATAGAATTTATAGTTAGAACAGTTTTAATGGATTTCCCAATGCTTTTTAATCCTCTCTTTTTAATGCCGCAACACTCTCTGATTATTGGGAATTAAAGATTTGTGCTATTATTCCATTACTCCTTGAAAACATTTTTTTAACAGAAGATATCAAAATATAATCAAATTTTGATTAAAAAATTAAAAAATAATCAGCTAGCTTAATCCCATGTTTTTTGAAGGCTTTCATTCAAAATAAACAATTCATAGATCTGCCACTTTCCATTTTAAAGATAAACCTGTTCCTATCTTTCATATAAGCAGGTATCAGACTAATCCTCAAAGTGGAAAGTTTCATTTTCGTGAAAGTGACCATACCAAAAGATACTGAATAGTTTCCAAATTCCTAGGTAAGGTATTTTTAGAACACAGTCTAATATCTGCAGATAGGTAATTTCCTCTCTCCACAGGGAATACTCAGAACTACTCAGTGAGAGAACTTAAATGAAAAGGTTTCAAAACACTGAAAATCCATTTCATTTCCTTGAACTAGAACTTTCTTCTTCTGCAAAAATTACATAAACTAAAATTTTATGGCTTTTTTTAGTAAGCTGGTTCATCTACCTCCACATCTGTTCTTTCCTTAAGTGTTTCTAAGAAAAGTTACTACATTTTTCTGAATGTCTAATTTTATATTTTATTTCATATAATAACCTTTTAATCTATTTAAGATATTTTAGCCATAAAGTGATAACATTCCTTTCTACATTGCACCAGAACTCCCCTTGGCATTGATTACACTATCTTTAAATTGCAGCCAGACTTCCTACTTTTTATATTTAATAAACAAAAATAATAATTGAAATTTGCTCCTCAAACATCTTTGAAGAACCCCTGTAATAAGTTTGTTCCTTCCATTCTCATTTCTTCCTGGACAGAATTCAGCAATTGATATGAGGGAATATTCTGAGTTTACTATGTTTCTGAGTTTTACTAAGTGATGGTACTTGAAATTTTCAGCTCTCATTTCTATTCTGTCTATGCTATCCTATGGGCAGGAATATTTTTCTGTCATTTTAAACTTTACTGACTTCATGCACAGCAGCTCTGCTACTTTTCCCACTGCATTTATATTACTACAAATATTCATATGGTTTCTACTGTGCTTTATTTTCCTCTCAAAAAAATAAAACCTCAAAATGACTTGAGATTTTTTACTATCTACTCATAATTTGTGATGTCTGCTTAATTTCACTTTTAGTTTTTCTGACTACTTTTAGTATTTTAAGACTTTTCTGACTACTCTCAAGATTCTTCCTTAGAGTGCTGTATATTCAAGTAGCTCTATATTTTAAATTTTAGTTTTTTAAAGGTACAATCAGTTAAAATTTCAGTTGAAATATTCAAAATTGTCTTTATATTTATTTGAGTAGAATTTTCTGTAGAGCTGACATAATTTATGAGTTCATTTATTTTATTATTTTCTCATTTTTAAACACAGAACTTTAGTTACAAACCTCACTTCTGCAGAAATTCATTAAATAAGTTTCTCCATGTTTGTGAAACAGTCTGTTGCTATAGCAATGACTATGATAGAAAAAGCTACGAGAAAAGCAGTAACTGTCTTGAGGACACGGTTTCAATACAGTCTAATAAATGAAATATACAGCTGTAGAGGGAAAATAAAAGGATAAGAAAAAATATTGAATCCTTTTTCTTTTTTTTTTTTCCCCATGAGGATCATCCATTTTACACACTTCATGACATAGTCCTGGGGGGAGAGTGGTGGCTGGAAGGAAAGGATGCAATTGTACAATTTTCATGTGATTGCAAAGTTATAAGGAGGTGCACTGTTGAAAAACAACCTTAATTCTGGAATTTCCTAGGTTATTAGGCTTGGGGATATTTTTCTTGAAAAAAGTACTGTTCTGGCCCTTCCCTGGATATGCAACAGATGTAGCTTCAATTCTGTGATAACTGACATACTGTTCTTATCATTTTCTCTAGAAGATTAGAGCCTTTACTTCTGCACCTTTTTTTTTTCCTTTTGCCTTCAGTCATGAAGAAACTACCACTATTGTACACTATCCAGGGAGGTCTGGTTGGCCTCTGTGTCAGCACCAGCTAATTTTGGGTTAATCTGCTTCTGCTAGCACACATATATCATTGCTTACATAACTGTCAGATGTAGCCCAGAGACAGATATCTTAAATTGTTTATGATGATTTAAAACTCATAGGTTTCTATCCAGGTTTCACAAGAGAAAGAGACAAACTTTGTAGGAACAAAACATAATTACAAATCTAAGGCTAAATGTCTCTTGGGTAAAATGTCAGAGTTTTCTGAAGATATTGGGAAAAGTGATCCCTAGCTGTATTCTTGGTTTAGGCAATATATGTATCAGAATAGATACAAAAAAAATGTTTCAATTCTGAACTAACTTCTGGTGACACAATACATGGGCAGAGAACAGCATATTTAATACCATTTTGAAATACAACATATTTACTAAAATAAGATCTGTTTCCAATAGTTGATAAAATGCAATGAGGTAAATGAGCTACAGCAATCATATTATGGAACAATTTCTGCTATCCAGGATGCTGAGTCATTCTTATCAATCATGTACACTTAATTTATGCTTATGTGTGTATCTATGTATCTTGTTTTGCTTATTTATAATAGTAAATATCAGTATTCCATACTTGATTCAGATGACATTTACACCAAATATTGTAAAAGGTAAAGCATTAGTATGACATTTGGGCAATGAATACACCAACGTGGAAAATTTAGTTACATTTTGCCACTTTGATGATCCTCCTGCATCCCTTCCAACTAAGAATATTATATGATTCTATGGTTTTGTGATGTATAGCAACCAATGTGGAACAAGAATCAGATACAACAATTTAATAAAAAAATCAAATAAGCTGCAATATTGTCTGACTGTTTTGACTGGGGTTTTTTAGATAATTTTGTGGTAATTCAAGAACTTGTCAATAAGGTTTCTTGAACTATGGCAGTGTCAGAAATGTAGTATTTTTGCACAGTAAAATATTTATTAAATGCAGAAATAACATTTTATCTGCCTCATGCCTGAAAAAGGTGAATTCCAAAAGAAATCTATAGGCTCTTTTGCTGTAGATGTCACAGCTGACCATTCCAAGTTCACATTTAGAAAAAGTGATGCAATTGGTAGAATCACTGTGTAATTTCACCCAGTCCTGCAGAATGCTAACCTTTGGGATTTGGCTATGACTTCTCAGGACCAACTTGCTTCTGGCAGATTATATGACACATATAAAAATGTTAAAATAAATAGTAGTCAGGAGACTTGGTTTTATTTTAAACATTTTAGGAAACTTTAATAAAATCCATGAAGGTGGGACCTGCTACCTTAAATTTTTCTTATGTAGAGATGTTCAATGTACTCATATAGCTTCATGGGTGAGAGTATTTCCTATTGTTAAGTATGGGGTTATAGTACCAAGTATTTAACAACCGGAATTTCTTTTTGTTTTTCCGCAACTACTATTTCTGAAAACCAGCTCATGGCTTCTCAGAAGTTCACATAGAATTATCATTGTTACTTTGGAGTTGAAGAACCAGCCTTCTCTTGCCTGGAGAAGGGGAAGGTCAAAAGCAGGAGTAAATCCTTTGAGACTCGCCTTGCTCTGTAGCTGTTGGAGGGAAGTTTTGGGAATTGGGCAATGACTACTGCTGATGGGAAGGGTCACACCTCTCTCCCCATCCTTCATCAGGAGATGTCAGTTTATCACAGACATTGGGATACACAGAGACAAATCTTTTTTTGGTGTCTGACAGGAGAAAGAAAGAAACATTTTTAACAGTTTTACTGCCCCAGCAGTCTGCTCCCAAGGCAGATGTCTCATTCACCTAAGCCCAGAGTGTGAGAGACTGAAATGTTAGGGTTAATGGCTTAAACATTATTAAGAAGGAGTTTCATCTGCTATGAAAATACTGTATAAAGAAACTGTGACCACCAAAACCCACCCTGCCCTGAGTATGCCTCCTGACTGAAACGTTGTACTGTGAGTTAAGCCTCCTAAGGGAACTTGAGATCAGATAAAAATTACACTATTGTTCAATTATCTCAGGTCTAGGAACCTAAACAAGGCTGAGGAGATGAATGTATCTACAAGGAAAGCTTCCTGACTGGAGCTTTGGACTGTGAATTAAATCAATTTTTAAGGTCTAGGAAGAAGCAAACAAGGCTGAGGAGATGAGTGTATCTACCAGGAAAGCCAAACCCAGCAGCAGTCCTGAAAATCAGCTCTGGCTGGGTTTGAGTGGGGGAGGCCATAGCCCACAGGCTCATCTGCTGAGGCCAGGTTTGCACACATCCCCTACAGCCAAGGCAAGAGGAGGAGAGTTTTGGGTGTGTGGTGTTACCTCTGACCAGAGGGAGTGAACACCCACCCTCCCTTGCACAAACTGGCTCAGTTGTAAAACCCCCCACCCTGGGAAGGCCACATACACACAGGACATTCACATGAGAGGCAGCTGAGAAGTCTCATAAACCATCAAAGACTTCCAAAGTGCTCCCCCCCAGCCCAACTGATTCCTGAGGTGTTGCACCAGTCCTGCACGTGATGCAAAGTGATGCAACAGACCCAGAGTCTGCTGAAAGAGACAGTGTCAAGCTTGTTGCCACCCCCCAGGGAGGTACCTGGGCACTCCCACCCAGCCCAAAAATATATTAATCTATGTTTTGAGGGACACTCACCACCAAGATCAGAAGAAGATCAATGGGAAACCATCAGGATCCATGTAGTGGTGATATTTTCCTCTTAATCTGTGTGTCTGTCACTTTCTTTCTCTCTCAACACCTCTTTTTTTTTTTTTTTTTTTTCTCCCTCTCCCCCTCACACTTACTGTTAAATATAATCCATACTATTGACTTTGGCATATGATCTTGTTTGCACTTTAATTTGGGCAGAGACATCTATTAATTTTAATAACCAGATCCTAACTCAGAACTGGCCTTGATGCTTCCTAAAGAAAAAATTTTCCTATACGTTCCTGTCTTCATTTTGTTCATTCTCATTACAGACTAATAGGACACACAATTTCTCTCGGTTTTTTTTTTTTCAAACTCCTTTAAAGTAAAAAACCTTTCACCACTGACAAACAAATTTCCTGTGCCTGTATTCCTTGTTAATAAAGTTCAGAACATCCCAGATATTCTTTTCTAAATGAAATTATAAATTATAAAATTATTCAAACTTAAAATTCTACAAGAACATGTCAGCACTTTTTCAAGAACTCTGGGAGTTAGGATGCCCTCCCAAAGTCCTTGTGGCAGAGTCTCTTTATCTGTCAGTGCTCACTAGAAGACAGTTCTTTCTCTCCTGAAACTGCAAGCCACCTCTCAAGTTGTCTTAGTGTTGCCTTCAGAATAAAAAATCCATAAGCATGCAAAAACCAGTTGGCCCTCTCGAAAAAAATACCAACCAAACCAGACATTTCTGTGAAGACAAAATTATTTGTAATCTGTTATCTTGATATCCTCAAAAAAAGTTTACAAGTGAGAGAAGCGACTCAGGTATTAACACGAATAACCCAACATTTCCAGTAATACTGAATTTAAGATGATGGCCCCCTAAATGTTTTACTAAGATACACTGTGATATCTGGTTTCAATATTATTCTAATTAGGAATTTTTTCTCAACACCAAAACAGAATTTGAAATAAAAAGCCCAGAGGAACATGGCCCTCATTCTTTTAGGAAACATTCAAGCATCTATATGCTCATACAGGATATACAAAGCACATGTTCTTATCTTACAGTTGATATTATTCTGACTTAGTCTCTACTAACCAATGAACATGAGCCAGGTCTAAATGATTAATCTCACCCTCTCATATTTGAGGTGTTTTTCTCCAGCAAATGATTGTATTTTTTCTTGAAACAAGGATGTTAACCTCAATTTTCCTTAACTGCCCCAACTTCCAGGCTATTGAATCTATTATTTTGCAAGTATTGGGTATTCAATTATTCATATCTAGTGAAACAATGTCATCAATAAAGACATGCATAATTCCATCTAGTTCTACACTAAACTGAAGATAGAAATTACATGGCAAATAGGAGGTGCACTTGCATCGGTTTCATCATGTCCAAGTAAACCAAACAGAAACTTGCACCTGTATTTCTCTTACTCTTTAATAAACAGTATATTTTCGATATTTTGAAGAAGGCATGTGTGTCCTTTGGATTATGAAAAGACTAGAATATTTTTAAAATTAGAAAAAAACCAAAACCTAAACACTAAGAATTGTCTGTTGAACAGAAAAACTTCGTGCCTCTATTGTCTGTGTCTCTTAGCAAGTTCTTGGACCAGTTGCCTACTATCAAGTTCTCCAGGGAGGCCACACCAAAAGCCTTGGAGAAATCTAGGTAGACAACGACCTGTGGTCACACCACATCAACTGAGCAGGTTATTTTGTCATAGAAGGCAATCAGATCTGTCAAGAAAAGTTCACCCTTGATGAATCCATTCAGGATTTTCTCAAACGCATTGTCATGGGGTAACCTTGTTTGAAGTTTCCTGTACAGAGAAGTTTCCTGTTCCCTCTGTGAGCCAGAACTGACATATCCAAAAGGAGGTATTACAGTCTCCTCCTCTAGAACTCATAAAACCAAGAGAGAATCTAAAGACTTCCCCTTTTAGAATTCCAGCTCACAGAGAGAAGAGATCACTCTCCCCCTCCGCACCACATGGTGAGGTCCAGCCAAGCCACATGGCTTGGCTGCCGGCCGGGATGACGCGGAGGGGGATGGCGAGGGGGGAATGGGGGGCCTGGGCTGGCCTTCAGTCCCTCATGGCAGCTGCAGGCAAGAGAGAGCCAGGTGGGCTCTGCTCGGCTCCGGCCTAGCCGAGAAAGCTTTGTTCTGTTACCGCAGGCCGAGGTGACTCAGCCCTGCCGCCCCCACGGGGCCGAGTCAGGCTGGCTCTGTCCTGTTCCAGGCTGGGCCCGGCCTCGCTCTGTTACCCCAGGCCAGGCTGGCCCCACTGAGCCGAGCCAGCTTTGCAGAGCAAGGGCACCGACACTCTGTTTTATACCATCTGGCTCAAACTTTTTCAAACAGCCTGGCAGAGACCACGTGGGTATTGCAAGACTTAAGAAAAAGAGAGAGAGAGATTAACCCTCTCTATACCCAGGCTAAACTTCCAGACACCCATTCTTCCCTGCACACAGAGAGGAGAAGGTGAAGACACCTACAGAAATGTAACATATAGACTTTAAACTCAGTGAGGAAAGCAGAACTGATGTCTAGATGGAGGATCATGAGGAGTGCTTCAGTAGTGAAGCTTCAAGTTCTATTGCGAGAACTGTGGTTTGGACTAAGCTAACACATAACCTGTAATAGATGAGAAGAAAATAGTCTGAAGGGAGGATGTGAGGTTCTATCTGCAGTGAGCCAAGACACAAGCAGATACTGAAGTAAGTACAGCCTAGTGAGAAGCTTGAACAGTGACAAGAAAAATACTATAAGCTGTTCCTTGTCCCAGGGAGCTGCTAGAGAACTTGTGTTGTCAGTAACAAAAAAGGGAATTTCTTTGCTGTTGTCATAGAAGCTCTCATCCTTAAAAGGGTTCCCCATAGACTGTCATGACCCCGCCCCCGCTCCCATATTAGCTATGTGAAGGTTACTGATGTGGGGGGGATCTTCCACAGCAAACAGAGTTTTGCTCCCGGATGACTGTTGGTTGTGGGGCTGAACCCATAAAACTGTATTTTCTTACAGAAAGTCCATGGTATAAGCAAAAGAGACTTCTCTCCCTAAATGAACTGAGACAAAGACTATTTCAGAGGTGGTAAACTGACTGAAAGTCAGTGTTGTCTTTTTGTGTGTCGTCAGAGGGAAAGAAATTGAGAGGTCAGGGGAGAAGGGGTGGTCTGAAGGTTTTGTTCTGGCTCTTCGTGTTTTTTCTTTTTGTCTTAGGTTTATTAATAAACTCTCCTTATATTCTTAAAGTTTGAGCCTGCTTTGCCTACTCCTAATCCTTATCTCATAATAAAAATCAGATAAATTTTGATAAATTTGCTGGCATTTAGCCAGAAACTCAAATAGGTGAGCTAAAACCATTAAACAATTGGTGTTTCCATCTGGTTTCCCAAACCTCGAACCACAACACACATGCTCCATTTGACTTGTGATAGCTCCTAGATAGATTCATTCCATAACTTTCCCAGGGACTAAAGTTTGACTGATGAGCTTAAAATTGCCTGGAACCTCCCTTAAACCCTTCTTAGATGAGGATGACATCAGCCTTCTTCCAGTGACTTTTCAAAGGTTATGGAGAATGGCCTGGCAACAACGACAGCCGGCTCTTCTAACAGCTCTCTTGGATGGGTATTGTCAGGGCCCATCAGTTTGTAGGATCGAGCTCCTGTAGTAGTTCACACATTCACTGATGGTGGGTCTGTGTTTGCAACAGCCTAGATTTTTGTTCCCAGGGTCTAGGACCCAACAGTGATGGTAAGACAGAAGTGATGAAAGTATTCATAGCCCTTTCAGCATTGTTGGCAACTGCTTCAGCTCTCTGACTGGCAAAAACCAATCTGGGTCAGCCTTGCTAAGGGAGCTGTCAGTTAAAGCTGCCAGCTCCTTGTAGAGTTCTCTGTTCTTCCTTGTTTTGGTTCTGGCTTTGGAAACCCACATATGCATTTTTATGTACTAGCATTCAGCCACAGAACTGAACATTGGAACAGCTGCACTGACTACTGTGGATAAAGATTAGAAAATATAGTGGAAAAACATGCCACAGAATAATGTGCAGGAGATAACTACAGAGAATGTCAGGTGTTTATTGCCACCTTCTCACCATGCCTGAATCATTATGCATTGCAGAGTTTTGGGTTTGGGATTTTCACTTTTAATTTCTATGTGATAAAGGCTTTCTTAATAAGATATTAACCACAACATGCAAACAGGTAGTTGTCAACAAGCAGTAAGAATTTGAGAAAAGGTTGAAAAATGTGATCTATTATTCTTCTGCTCAAGTAAAGCATAGTGAAAAGCTCTTTGAGCACTGAATACACAGCTGGGAGGGAAAAGGGATGTGAGCTGTAGTCAGTAGCTGCATAAAGTATAAATTGCATTGATGTTCAAAAATATACAGGGATTGGAGGCTCAGCTGTGCAACTAGTACAGAGCCAAATTAGAAATGACAAACACGCAATATAAAACATAATAAGGGCCTGTAGTCTAGAATGAAAGAATTGAAGAGCCTTCCCACATTTCTGTGATGCTTTAGAGTAAAGGCAATGGGAGAATTACTGCATTGCAATAACAGTAGTTGTGGGGATGTTATTTTTTGCTAATTGCTCTGCAGTGCAAATATTAAGAATGTCATGGTAACACTCTGTAATATCACCAAAATAATTTACTAAACCTACAACAACAAAATGCTTAAACAAGACAAAATAAGAGGAGGCAGAACTTAGTCACTAGCAGCATGGTCTTCAGCTATGTACTCTCTCCCTTCAGCTATATGTATGTGTCCACAGATTGAGTTGAACTGGAGTTTTCCTGGTAAACATTTAGCAGATGGAAAAGCAGTGTGCATACATCTAAGTCCAAGATTTCAAAGCACCTGTGGAAGTTTTATAACTCTCCAAACACTGTGTGGCTGATTCCTCATTCCAAAGGTGAAAGTGTGAGAAGATTCACAAGTACACTTTGTTTTTGAAGATCAAATTTCAATGAACTTGGGTTTGGTGCAGCCTTGAGGCATCCATTTGAACCACGCTGAGTATTTGGCTTCTGCTCTGACAAGTGCTTTACAGTCTTCCTACTAGTTTAAGGCTAACTTCACATGCACATCACAGTTTCTCAGACTCATCTGTACACGTTTTTTACAGAAAACTAAATTTGACTTTCTTTATTCTTTAACCATAATCAAAAAGAAGAACTTTTATAACATTTAAAAGATAGATTGCCATCACTTTTACAGTCACTATAATCTCACAGTGAATTGTGGTTCCGTAGTGGTCAGCAGCTCAGAAAATTGTGTCTCTTTCCTAACATGTCTAACTGCTGAAGAATTAATGACATTTACAAGAGATATTAAATAGTGAGATACTGTAATTACCATCTAGCTCAGAAACTGTGCAGTTCAAGAGACCAAAAAGGGGTCAGGAAGTAGCAAACATTCATGACAGAAGGCTGATATATCATTTTTATTGTTCTAATTTTCACCAGTTTTTAATTCCAGGACCAAATAATGTTGAATGTAATCAGGCCAAGGAGCTTCCTACGAAGAATTATCTCCTGTGACCTTCTACTACATGTCCTGTAGTCACCCAATGGGGAAACTGCTGTCAGTGAGAACTTTGAATCTGTGTTGTCTCACAAGGGCTCAGCCTCCTGTCCTCATAAGAATGTGCAGAAACTGAGAACAGATCAGATCATGAGCAGAAAGATCAGTCTGAATAGGTGAGCTGCTAAGACATACGTTTACTGAATAACAATTTACTGACTTACTGATTTAAGAAGCTCAGGGCAGGTTGTTTAAAGGTTCATCTGCAGCAATAT
Organism: Eopsaltria australis; assembly: GCA_034509425.1. Lineage (NCBI taxonomy): Eukaryota > Metazoa > Chordata > Aves > Passeriformes > Petroicidae > Eopsaltria > Eopsaltria australis. The sequence goes on along the minus strand of JAVTVJ010000267.1, from coordinate 2,145,465 downwards.
CTGTAAACTGGAATAAACCTGTAGGCTACAAAAAGGAAAGAGTTGTAGTGGGTAATGTCAAGTTAGTAATTTTCTATGTGGGCTGAAACAGTCAGCAGTTGTGTTATATGTATAATGACTACAATTAGTAAAGAACCTGTTTGATTTTAGGACCCAGAAAACTTTTATCTTATTACTCAGTAAACATTATTTAAAGTAAGGTAGGAATTGCCAGTATAGTTAATCCCTGTGTAAGAGAGTACACTACACCTCCTACAAACAGAAAAAAAAGAAGGTTGTCAAACAAATGCTGCATTAACATTAAAAAACCCTACAAACAAGAAAGACTTGATTAAGCTTTGAAGCACTATGAGGAAAAATTGAGTTGCACAGAGCAAATGCATGAGAGAAAAAAGGTAGAACTTTATTGCTATTTACATGAAGAAAAGGAAGGGGGAAAGAAAGAGGAGAAGGGCAAAAAGAAAGAACAAAGCTGAATTTCCAGGGAGAGTTGACATCTTCTTAAAGTTAGAAATGTGGAAGCACTTATATTCCAGATTCATAAAGGTTTCATAAGGATAGTCTTTACATTCAAAGGACTATCAGGGTCAAGTCCTGCATCCCAGTTTCAGAGTATATGTCAGGGAAAGAAAGGTAACTTTATGTAGTTTATTGTAGGCTGTGAGATTTGAGACTGATATAGAGAAACTCCTACATTGCATGGCTCAACTACCAAAAAATCATCCTTCAGACACTGAAATCATTGATGAAAATATTTTGATAAGTTCTATGACTCATGCAAGAAGGACACTACAGGCATGCAAAATTTGGGGTTTTTTTGGTACGTTTTTTAAAATGGCATCAAAGACACTAGAAGGGATTAGAAGAGAAAGCAGACACTTATATCACAGTGTTCACAACTATATGTAACATTTAAAATACTGAAGATATTCTAATGTGCAATCTTGAGATGCCTGTGATTTACTTCTCTTATAACAAAAAAACTATGCCCAAACCAAGGAACTATCCTGGGAAAGCATGAAAACACCAAGTACTGTAGAATGCATATGCTAGCTGAAAGTAACACAGAAAAAGACATCAACACAAAACTGATTAAGCTGTGTCCAATGTCTCACAAACATTGAAAAAGAATGCTAATGTCAGATGCAAAAACACTCAGTAAATGGACATAGATTTCCGGGTTCTGAAAAAAAACAAAACATATTCATAGCTTGAGGATGGAAATATTTCAAATGCTAAATTTCAAATGCAAATTTTTACTGCTGTGGCACAATCCAATCCCACAGTTAGCAAATATACTTCGCAAAAGGCAGCTGCCACCCAACTGGCACCTGTATCTGCAACCAAGCTACATCTTACAAACAATGGATCAGTGAACTGCCTGATTTCAGTTCTTCTTCAAACCCAGCTATGAGTAATCCTAACAACACTGATTTATAAAAATATTAGGTAACCTGGGAGTAAAGTAGCTTAAAGAAAGCAAATAAAACCAAAAACTCCATTCTACTAAGAAAATTGCAGAAGCCTGGATGTTTCCAGCAGCTGACAGAAAGACACACCATGCTCTGCTGCTTGCAAGATGTTTGTAGTCTACAGAGTTGATTGAAGCAGAAGATTCACACGGAGGTGAAAGTAAGTGACAGTTACCATGACCTCTTACTGGCAGTATGGATCATGTGACTTATTTCAAGGAGATGGACACTACATAGCAAATTGAAGTTAAAAATAAATTATATAGACACTAATTTTAGGATGTCTATGGATACCTACAGGTAGTCAATTATGCTTCCACAATCAGTGACTGTTATTCAGAAACCTGTGAATATTTTACATGGCAAACACATTTGATGGAAAAGGTTAATGATGCAAGAATTAGTACTTGAAAGAGCAGCTATGTATTTCAACTTCATCTATAAATATCTTAAATCATGCAACTTAGAAAAAAAGTGAGCTCTGCTTGATGTTGACACTGACCTGTGGGCTGACATCCTCGCACAGCCTTGGCCCATCCTATTCCCTATGGCCTTTCCCAGACATTATGGGACTATGTCTAACTCTGGTTCCACTCACTGGCCATGATCCTGAACCCCACCTGTGGGCTCATGTCCTGGCCCATCCTTGAGCCATTCCTGTCCCCAGGTATACACATGATGTTGAGGCTGGAGACATCAGTGTTATCTGGCTGCCCTGCCCCTGGCTGGAGGGGTAGAATGCCAGACTCTGCCCTGACAGGCCCCTGGGGAGCCCCTAGCACTCCCGGTACTCAACCTCATGGAGCCATACAGCTTCAGCTGTATCCTGACAAGGTCTACTGAAGACAGGTGCATCCTGTAGGGTGACATAAACTGTTATTTTCTCCTGGAGGTTTCACATAAAATCATCCAGTGCCATGACAATTAATTTGAAGTCAATGGAAAGGGTAGGTGAATGTTACCACCTTATCTCCAAGCCCCAAATACCACATAATCTTAGCAAGAGAGGCTTATGGGTTATACTGACATAAATCCAGCTGGCTAGAACATTTATTCAAAAATTTTCCATACACAAGGGACAGAAAGAGAGAGGGAAAAAAATGTTACTTGTGCTTTTACTGTGCAACATTGATCTCTGGCCGCATCCAGGCTTACTATAAAGGTATAGATAAAACAGAAGCCAACAGTAACTATGGAGAGACACAGAAAAGTGCCCCTAAGAAGTACAGTAGATAGCACCGAGACATACATTAGTGCAGTGATACGAGGATACAAGATCAAGAAGTAGTTTCTAGTTAAGTAAACTTTGAAAACACCACAGCCAGTCTAAAATGTATCTGAATCAGTGGTGTCCAATTTCATCAAGCAAGTATTGGGGTGGAAGACCTTCTGGAGGACCTCCTGTCTTCACAGAAATTGCCACTGTAGGTCGTGTCCAGGTGTCAAGATTCCTTACTGCATCCACTGAGAGCAAAACTTCTTTGTATGTATCATCAGAAATGCTCACAACTGTGTACTTCAGGACCATGATTACAGATTGAGTCCATTTCAAATGTTATTTTATTCATCTTGTTGATAATCTTTTAGTGGTATGGATTGATGGCAGAGAACATCTGAAAATATATGGCAGGAGAGAACAGTACAGATGGGCTCCTTCCTCTCATTTCTGTTTATAAATGAGAGGAACTAAGTCTCCTCTTAACTGCTTCTCAAAGTATCTGACAAGGATAAAGTTTAAAATTAATCTTAAAGAATATGATTGAATCCTTTAATGTTCCTTTTTGGACAAGCCTTGCAGTAAAATCAAATCTAAATTAATGGGATTTTTTTTTGTAGTTGTTCTTTTAATTTTTCCAATGGCATGGGTCAGATAGAAATTAACTATGTCCTTTAATTTTAATGTCAAGTGGTAATTCAATTAACTGAACAACACGCTGATCCTTTTTGTACTTTTATAATTTGTAGAATCGGTTCCTATCTGTTACATAGTTCAATTGATTTCATTGTCTGTGACAGATGCACTCAACTCCTTAACCAAACCAGCAATAATTTGGCATAGGCTCCTAAGCAGGTAAAGGTCTGAGCCATAGCCAGACTAAGAACTCCTCTAGTTTCAATCTTTCCTCTGGAAATCCACAGAGGATATGAGAGATACAGTGAGGATAGACATGTATGAGCTTGAAAACTGATCATGTCATTAGCACATGTATGGCATATGGGTTTTCTAAGACATATTTATTTAGAAACAAAGTTGTGGATACAAGTGGTCACATGCCTACTTTTCCTATCACATGCATTTTGACTATGAGTCAACCACTTTATCCCATAAATATGACAGCCTGACTGAGCCTTTTTCAAGCTCTCGCTGTGAGGCAGCGTTGGGTGCATGGCTGTGATCTCCCCTTGAGCAGGGGTACCAGTGTCAGACCTTTGGCAAAGCAACCAATATCATGGATAACCTTGTAGTGCGGTAACTTCAATTTGTGCCTTGATAGCTTTAAATCATTGTTGAAATGATTGTGTTGTAATAGAGTGAACCTTGCCATCAAACTTTCCTAAAATGCACGTTTACAACATCATCATAATACAACTTTTGCTAATACCTTTGACAGCAGTTCTTCGAGCAATCTAAATCACCCGTTTATGACATTATGCTGAAAATGGTTGAATAATTAAATCCTTTCTTGGTTGATTAATGAAATTTGCTCCAGGTCTCTCAGCTACTCTGTAACATGGGTACAGTATTGCATTTCTAATGTGCTACCCCTTATTGCCAGTGTGTGTGTATGTGTGTAGAGTTGGGAAAGGGGAGTTGCAATTGCTGTCATTATGCTTTAGCAGGCTAAATCAGACTTCTTCCCACCAGGCCTGTTCCTGGGCAGTTCACAACTTCAGCACTAGGCTTGAAGGTTCTGACTATCTTCTGACAGATTTAGTTTGTGCCTAAACCTCTAACTAGGTTCATAAGTTAGTTATTGTATCTAGCTCAATGAGACAATTATAACCTTTCTTCTTCTTCCTGATTGATATTCCAGATTCTTTAAATAAAACCAACAAATCCACTGTAATTTTAGGAATTGTCTCCACTACTGCACACATAGCTGGCAGGCAATGGAATAATAGCACATTGGTCAGTTAAAGACAAGCCAAGTTTCTGGCACAAACAATCTCCTGAGTGTAAAAACTGTGTTTTCCTAAATCAACAGTCAAATAATCCACAGGACTAGAACAGCAGCCTTTATCATATTTATTTTATCCTTGCTATGGTACACATAGTCTAAGCTTTCTCAGGAGACCACCATATGGCTGGAACACAGACCAGAAGAAATAAATCTGGACATGGTTGCATATAGGTAAAACCTTAAAAATAAGGGCCTTGATAACGTTGTAAAATCATGGCTCGGACCTGGTACTTTGCCTGAGTAGAAGAGGACTATGGGAAAGTGACTCAACTGAATTGGAGGTAGAAAAACAAGTTATATAACCATGAAGTGCTCACATCGTGGTGTATGGTCGTTGGTTGGATTATATTTGTTATAATTTAAAATTATGCATCTGATAAAGGCCTAACTGCTTAAAAAGGTCTGGTTTTTGTAATAAAGCATCTCTCCTTTGCACCTGTCTGGGGACTCTGCGTCGCTCTGCTTCAACAGCACGTAACAAAAGATACTATGAAATCTAAATTATTCTGTATCATCCAGAAAGGAAATGGAATTTCAAGTGTAGTTAAGAGAGTGAACTTGGTTTCTATAGCTGTAGAATAATATGCGGGTTATCTGCTGAGGATATTGAATCCAGGTATTTCAGATCCTTACACAGAGATGTGAGGACAGGATACAGTGCTGAAAAGGTTCAGAATAATTAAAAGATCATTTCTATACACTGGAATGAATTACTAATTTTAATTATATCCCTCTTTGGTTTACTTCAGCCCCTCCCTGCAGTAAATTACCATAGAAGTACAGCAGTTCTGAAAGCACAGTGCTCACCAATGAGCTGAAAATTACTGCTATTATTTGAAACTGGATTCTTTGACACAGTTTGGTTAAACTAAGATATCTAAATTCTAATATGTAATTTGATATCTGTATGCAAGAACATTTAATTAATTAAACATTTGTTAAACTGTAATGGAGAAAGCAGTTATTAGCCAACCACAACTGAATTTCCATTATTCCCTCTAGATTTATTCTCAATTGTGTTTTTTTCCTAATAAAATTTTTGAGGCAGAGAACTTTTCATTATATTTTATTGTATAGCACACTCACAGCTTTTCAATACATAAATGTTAAAATCTATTGACAAATCCAAATATTATAACAAAAACTAGTTTCCTTGAAGTTATGAGTGAAGTTACTGAACCCAAAACCACCATTTGGAACATGTAATTGAGGGACTGGAATCACTATGCACTGAAAGCAACAGCTGCCTTGAAAAGAAGATCTATAAAATTCACTATCTGTAACTACTTGATAGGAAAAAAGATGTGCGTTAAACTCCAACACTGGTCTTTCCAAAGTCTCAATGCCTGAATCAGGACTTCAAGTGTCCCCATCCTAAAAGGGCCAGGTATCAGTAAATATTTTTTGAAAATATTCACTTTTTTTGCAAAATGACTGAGTTATGATGCTAAGTACACCCTGTAGTTAGAATACCTTACATGAATACAAAGGCTAATTTAAGTAAAATTTAACTTCTACAAGAACACAAACTAAATTTCTAAGTGTCTTGTGAGAAAGACTAATGTGAAAGAGCTAATATTCAGTTGAAATTTCAAAAATAAATAGAAGACTATGAAACTGGACTAATACACACACACACAAAAAGAATATACTTTTATAAATTCCTAGTTTGACTTTTCTTTTAAAATCTAGGGATTTAAACATGAAAAGTATTACAAAAATCTCAAAGGCCAGCCCAGTCCTCTCTTTTCCTAAATAATTAGCTGATAAGTAATTTGATACTTGTGATCCTCAGTACAGCCAGTACTCATTTGGCATACTGAATCTTGTGTTACTTTATGTAGAGTAGCCCTGCTTGAACAAGAAGGACAGCATTATCCTACATGCATTTAGTTATTATTTTTCCCATAAATGGGGGTTTGGGTACTGCCTTGCATCCCAGAAAATGAGTTTTGATCACCTTTATCTGCAAAGAATTGTAAGAATTGGTAAGAGCCTTGGTTTTCTGATAGTGCTCTCTAACCATGACGTACATAAAGAAAGACAAGACTGCTACCAAAATTTGCAATGGATAGACACAAGAATCTTTGAGGCGTATGTTTCATATAACAATTACTTTAGGCATACCAGGGATGCATTTATCTGGTGACACTTTAAGAGTTATTAGAAGATTCTGTGCCTTCAGCAAATGTTTGGATATCTGTGGATGTGTTCTCTGCACAAGATTCCTGTTTTTTCTTGTTTTTTACTTTCTAATGTCTCAAAAGCTGACAATAGTCTTGCTGGTCCCATCACACCAGACAACTTCCTGTGACTTGCTCAATATCAAATCAATTGTTACACAAGTTGCTATCAACTTCTGACCCCTACCCCAAGTATGGTATACAGATGTGGAGTTGCTAAGAATTCATCTGTAGGTTTAATTTTAGGTCTGTTTTTGTCCCTCCCCCAACCCTGCTATATATAGATATGTAATATGTATTATCAATATACAATGTATATTAGACATAAATATTGTTTTTATATGTACTATATATATTAAAACATTAGAACAGGGAAGACACTGTTTGCAGATTTTGGGAAAGCCTCACTTCAATAAAGTTACTGTTATTTTCCTTGTTTTCCTGTCACATACCAGCATCATCTAATGATGTAGCAGTGCTTTCAGGCAGGCTTCACCCCACTGTATATTGCTATTACTGATATCAACTCCGTAGGATTCAGTTGAAAAGCTGCAGAGTTCAAGTTAAAATTTTGCAAAGGGATACACTATCTGGTTTTCACTGGGCCACATAAATTTTGAAAAGTGGAGGCAACAACTTGAATAAAGACATTTTGGAATGAAAGTTTCTGATTTTTTCCGAGTTCGACATGCATTTATTGTTTGAAACCCCTGTATAAAATTAGGTTTTAAATTCCTCATTTTTATTCAGCATGAAGATAAATTTTTATGTGTAGCAGTTGTGAAATAGGTGTTCTATGTTCCCTTCATTTCTCATGCTGCTTGAAGGTGTATCATGAACAGGTATTCCAGATGACCTAGTTTTTAGTACTTATCACATGAAAATGAAAAAATTCCCAGGTGGTCAACCTAGTACTTGTCGCTAAGTAAGGCACAAAAAGCCAGCACAGATGTCTGAAAGTTTAATCTCAGATGAAATTAAGATATCTCAGAATTTGAGTACCCATGCTTTATCTCAAAAGAAATTTTTTTTGAGATGTTAATATTTACCCATAGGTAACTTAGATACTGGCCTATTTATTTATTTACTGCATAGAAGAAATTTAAAGTAACACCAGATAAAAGTGTTGCTATCAGAGGTGTGGATAAAGTCTAAACATAAAAGAAAGAAGGCTAAAGAAATATTCACCAATAAGTGCATTCCTTCCAAAAGTTCTTGTTCAATAGCTAAGGTATTAGAACTCCCAAGGTTATAGATTTTTTTTTTTTAAGTAACTAAAATTCCTGGTATGGGAATGTTCATCACCAAATCTCCTAATCGGAAGTCACCAAAATATATGTTTTCTTCAATTGTTAGTTGTCATGTTGTTTTCATAGATGAAGTCAGAAGGAAATTACCAACTAGCTGATAAATTTTAACATTAGTTTTTGTTTTTATCTTGAACTGATTTCTTAAACATCATTTAAAACCTTTGCAAGTCTAAGTAGATATTTCCCAATGTAACATGCCCTTTAAAAATATGGGACAATATACTTAGCTCATAATATGAGGTGCCTTTTTTGATTCCTAATGAAATTTATACAGGTGAAAGGACTTTTGAAAAGTCCTTTTTAAGGATTTTCAAAATCAGTTCCTTTAAAAATGCCTTAACTTGATTATAAAATAGAGATGTGCAGATGTTCTGATCATTTTAATATCTTAGAATTGTAAAAAACCACAGTATATGCATGTTTAATTTTTCTGATGGTAAAATAGGATAATGATTAACATTATTATTCTAGGACATTTATTCTAATGTCCTATCATTTATAGCACAAATCAGTAAAGGTTGCTTCTTTTTCTTGAAGAAGCACAGAAAATTTACTTAATTCAACTGGCATTTAGGTAGGTTGTAGTAATGTTAGGAAGACAAAAACTCCCAGCCGTTCATGGAGACTGAATAATAGTTGGGGAACAAAACACAGCAACAGCTAAACAAAACATAAGTGGCAGTGTAGGGAAACTGTGGTAAGAATAAAACATTCCCTGAGCATTGGAGGGAAATCCTAAATAGCATGGCAATGTCTAAAAAAGACCTGAGGCAAGGGGAAAATTTCTAAAATCAAAAGACCTTACTTTAGCCAAACTGTTTGTCTAAATACTTTAATATCTCTAGAAAAACCTTTTGACTCATCTGAAATTTTGCAACCTTACATCTTAACTTGCAGCTTTTTCATACTGCCACCTATCACCTCTAACAGGTAGTTTAAATGTTAGAAATAACTCCCATAAGAGATTGATTCTCTGAAGTTGCTAATATCTAACCCTACACACAGAGAATAGAGTTCAGGCCAAACCACAGCTAAAATTAACAGAAGTATTCTTTTGCAAAACACAATGTCAGAAAAAAAAATTGAGGCAGTGAGGAAAAAGGCAATTGAGTTAGAGAAAATATAATAATCTTAATATTACATAGCATAAAATATTCTGTTGGATAATGGCACATGAGGTTCCTAGATCTTTGTCACAGTCTAATAGCCTAATAGACAGGAGTCTTTTAGATATTCCATGTGTGGAGGACAATGTATATCAAAAAATTTACTTATTTGAAGATAGTTGATGTTACGCAGTATTTCTGATTTATCAGAATGATACACAATATATTGGAAACACAGCAAAATTATATGATACACTTAACAAAACATAGTGATGGCAATAAACAGGTCACTCACAGAACTCATGTCGTCCCTGTTATCATCTCGACATTGTGTGTCCCTCTTAGCTATGAAGAAAAACTTTAGTTGACATCATCTCAAACTCCTTGCTGTCTTCAAAACTCTTTTGTCAGTTTCACAAGTTTTATACTTAGGGTTAGGCAGAACCATGTGTACTCTCTCTGCATTGCTGATCAACTAACTCAGGGATACATTTCCATTCTTAAGGAACATAAAAAGGAGCATGCAACTCACTGGCTGATTTACTCAAATGACACAGCTTTTTACCTAAAACAAAACTTACCTGCTGATGCCTTGTGTGTTGGGATAAAATCAGCTTTCATTACAACAGCTCTGGTCAGTCACATGCTACGTATTCCCTGACCTTCATGGGAGCATTTCCTTGCCCAGTCTCCACTGAGTTTTTTCCATAGTAGAGGTTTACTGCTCAGTCACAGTCTTCTTAGTCTAAAAGACCTAATGCATAAATATGTGTATATTGCAACAAATTGCCTAAGCATTATGTTAAAGGATGTTTAGCCATAAACAGTCAGTGTCTGTAAAGATTACATAATGCAGGGAAAATGTAGGCAAAAATGCACAACAGATGTCTGACACGTTTAGTTGGAAGTGAGGCACTTGAGGATATTCATTACATCAGAACATTATTGCTTCAACATGTTATTGTTTTTCAAGTGTAATACTATTAAAAGTTGTAAAAAAAATTTCCTGATTCCCTGAAATCCCCAAATTAAGCATAACAGCATATCTGGCAACATAAACCTTAGTTAAATTTACTGCTATATACACAGAAATTGTAATTTAAATAAATGAGACATATAGAAGAGCAAACTTCCGAAAAATAGGTGAACCTTACTGGTACCACACGTCACCCAAAATCCAGTGTTGTATTTTCCTGTTGTGTCTTTCACCTTGCTTGTAAATCTTTTAAACTCTGCTGTTTCGGCAGGGATAGGGTTGATTTTCTTTTCAGTAGCCAGTATTGAGCTGTTCTTTGAGTTTGTGGTGGAAACAGTGTTGATAACATGGGGATGTTTTAGTTATTGCTGGACAGCTCTTACACAATATGAAGGCCTTTTCTGCTCCTATGCCCATCTCAGCAGAGAGCAGACTGGGGTTGTGCAAGGAGTTGGGAGGGAGCACAGATGGAACAACTGACCACAACTGACCAAAGGAATATTCCGTACTGTATGAAATCTTGCTCAGCATATAAATTTGTGAGAAAAGTTGTCCCGGGGGCTGCTGCTCATGAACTAGTTGAGTATCAGTCAGCTGGTGATGAACAGCTATTTTCATTTGCATTGCTGTTATTTCTGGGGCTTTATTCCCCCTGCTTTGCTATTTGTATTTTAATTCATTACTACTACTACTACTACTACTACTACTAGTATTAGTAGTATTAGTATTAGTATTAGTATTAGTAGTATTAGTATTACATTTGCTTTATCCCAATTCCCAATTCTTCTTGATTTTACTCTTCCAATTATCTTCCACCTATCCTGCTGGGGCAGGAGGAGTGAGGGAGCAGCTGTGTAATGCTTAGTTGCCAGCTGGTGTTAAACAACACTGTAAACATAGGTATATTCAGAGTGTTCTTAATCAGGATACCTAAAAACCTGGAGAGATGGAGGCAAACCAGTCAGGAGTCAAGTCAGTCCTGATTGTGACCCATCTCAGAAATTTAGTAGTCTGGCAACCCAAAATAGTGGTTTAACAACCTGAATGGAGGAGGATTGTAACAATATAGCATCTCAGGGGTCCTGAATCATGAACTGCAAGTGGCCTGAGTTAATCTCCTGGAAGACTTAAGTCATTATAACTTTGAATGCCTCTAGATTTCTTACAAAATTTCTTACTGAGAACTTGAGACATTGGTTTTAGGCATAATCCTTCACGTACAATCTTGAAAAGTCTCCGGAATAAACCAGGAAGGGATGTGCTCAGCGTGTTTAGCTCTCTCTATATATTAAATAGTACTTCTGGTTGACTTTATTTTTTAAGTTTTGTTTTGTGCCTTGTTGCCTTGACAGTTCTTTCAATCAGAACCTACCTGTTCCTGTACTTCTGTCTATCGAATAGGTTGAAGTCAATTTTCCATTTATATGGCTCCCTTTACTTCTTGTATTTGGGCATTCCTGATTAAAGATGGGGTTAATTTTAATAACAAGAATGGAAGCACTCAGATCTTGCATATAACTTAGCCTTCATGCTTAGGCAAACATTCCTGGAATGAGTGCCAGACTGAGAAAAAGTTCAGATTTGAAGCATCTTATTTCTTTGACAAACAATTGAATAATGATTTTATTATGTATATGTTTTTATTAATTTTTATTGTAATTTTTAATAATCCTAGTGGAATTAACCAAAATATATCTTTAATTGATTCTTGTAGATTTCCCTAGAGAGGAAGTAAATAAATCTTCATATAAATGTAATTCTGTTAAGAATATGATGGCTTTGATTCAATTATATTCTTGTCCTCAGAATGAAGAGAACTGAAAATACTGCATTTTTAAATACTTTCTAGTGTATCTTTTTAACTCTATCATAGCTGTGGTAAAGTCTACTTTACCTCTTTTCTCTCCACATACAACTTCAACAACAGTAAATGCTAAGCCAATTCATGATAAACATCCATTTTACTGCTAAGCACTAGTGAAGTGATTTAGAAAGAGGTGTGGGAAGGACGAGGTGTAGGATGAAGACTATAAAGCTGAAAATATATGGGCCTAATTTTAGAAAAAGATGAATATAACAGTGAAACTAAAATCAATAAAAAAGAAAAGTGCTATGGTGGAAACAGAAAGTCAGCTTTAAGTACAGCATAGAAACTCAGCTGGGTGCTGCCATACAGGATGATTATAATAAATCCCAAAGAGTGAAAGGAAAAAAGATCCTGAGTAGAGCCATTTCTATCCTGAGGATAACCTTACTTTGATTTGTGTCTTTATGCATGCTCATCCTTTTTTTATTGCAGATATTTTACAGTGCATTGACTGCACCATACTTTCAGTTTCAAACAGAAAAATTACGAATTTTGCTATGAGTGGTTAGGTATAGGTCATTTTACCATATATATTAAATTGGTAAGTAGATATACCAAGAAGTAAATTACTGCATCCATGTTTAAATATATGCTAATACTCAGATATGTTGTGAAATATTCTCAGGGTATTTTCACAGTTCTTAGGTTATGTGTAGAGTTCTTACCTACAGTTTGCCATCTAGGTTCTCCTTTCTGTTTTCCCTTCAGAAATGCTTAGCAAGATGCAATTAAAATTAATTGTAGGTATGATGGTCCATTTTGAGCAATACCAGTTAAACTTCTACATATTTATTTTTCCTTCCAAATAGTTTTAAAGCTCAGTATATTGCTAAAATTGAGCTAACATGATCACACTTATTGAGAACACATCTTCTGCAGGGAAAATGATGGGACATCATGCCAGATCAATGTGATCAAGAGAAGCCACTTTATTTCAGAGAGCAAGCGTACTTATATCCTACAGTACACTAAAAATAAAGCTACGTGTTAAGTTTTTCTTCTACAGTTCACACAGTGCTTTCTCACACAAAGTTCTCACACGGTATTTTCTCTATTCTAATTAGAGAACTAAGTTTAGTATCAGAAGGCTACAACAACAGTTTCATCTGCCAAGTTTCTCTTCAGACACCTGGGAATTATTTGCTGTCTCAGTATCTCCCTTTCTCACAGATGCCCTTCGGGTGACTTTGAACAGAGGCCTATTTCTCATCTAAAGATGCTGGATTGCTCATATGTCCGCTCAGACGGAGATAGTTACTCCCCACAGTCTTTCATTTAATAAAAAAAGTGCAATGTATTTTCCCATCACTTCATGCACACTAGCAGAATGTTTTCTATAAAATTGTTTGCTTCATTTCTGAAAATCAAGTTATTAAATAGGGGTCAGTTTACTGATTACCCAATGTGTGTTAATACTTTCCTGATGATGTAGCAAGCTATGGTTCCATGTACGCAGTTCCATTGGTGTCCAGCCATAACTATTACCCTTCCTAAAAACTTCAAGTTATTTCTGGTTATCTTTCACCTCACTCCATCCTTTCTGATAAGCTATTGTTATCGTTTTTTCATTTATACATCTAGAAACTATTGAACTGCATTATATATTCTTTATAAGCTCTTTAAGCTTGATATTTTCCAGATTTCTCTTTACCTTTCTTGAATTTCTTGACTTCTGAAAATATGGATGCAACTGTTTGTCATGTTTGAGGTCTTTGTTTGTCTATTTTCAAATTTTTGTTTATTTGAGTTTTTTTCCAACTTCTTTTTTAATTAGGGACTTTTATTCCCTAAGTTTATATATGACTTCAACTCAGGAGTCCTTTTCTGGGGTTACTTCAGTCTGCTAGATCGGTGAGTAGAATCGGTAGGTTGTGAGTTCAAAAACAACCAAGAGTCCAGGTAAAATGACAACCCTATATGCTATATAGTGTGCCAAATATCCCCAAAAGAATATTTAAGAAATAAAGTGTAAGATAAATCTTATTTAATACTGCCCATCTAGAGAACTAAACTGATCCCATTCCTTCATGGTTTGCTCAAGCAAAGTTTCTCAAGCTGCAGACTGGACAAAGAAAGTCCCGGCAGAACAAGCCTGAGGAGCCTCAGCCTGAGACCTTGCAAGTCCAGCAAAGGCTTATGACAATCCAATACTCTAAGCAATTACGTGATTACAAAGAACAGAAATCTCAAGACTCACAAATTGCAGAGGAGAAGGAACTCTTTTAGTTGTTCCAGCAGTAATGAAAGTTTTCTGCAAAACCTATGCTTAGTCATTCAGGTGAATCAACCAAAGACAAAAACTGTAAGAAACCATACCTAATTTTCTAGTCCGTATGAGTCTTCCAGTTTCTTTTTTATATCTTACTGTCTGCCTACTATGTTTTAATTTTTTGCCTCATCCCTACCAGTTACTGGCTGAATTTGGTGTTTTTTAGCTATGGAAAAAACCCCATAATTGCTGAATCTTTTATGCTGAGAAGGAAAAATTCTTTGACGGATTGTAATATTTTTTCATTTCTTTTAAAGCTACAGCTGTGGTCTCTCCAGTTGATAGTACAAAATAAATATACAGTGTTCAGTATTTGCTGTGGCATATTTTATTCCTTTGTTCATCGTTTACATATGGCTTTTATCCTTTCAGAAGAGAGCATGTATTTATACACTACATGCCTCTTTTTAAGCTGTACTTTAGAATTTACTTTATACCTTAATAAAAATACAGGAAGGAAATGAAAGACTTTAATAGATGCCAAGTTAAATAAATTCAAAGAAGGGCCTAGGGTTTGTTTGGTTTTTTTTTTTTTCCTTTGTTCCTTTTAAACATTTCAATCATGCCAGAGTAATCACTTTTTTGTTTTACTTTAACTGAGTGAAGTAAGTTAGGTTCAGTATTCCTATTGGTCTTCACAGAACAGAAACACTTTATATGAACTGAAAATGATACCAGTTTTTAGAATGGTAAAAATGCTTTTAAAGTGAATTATTTTAAAGGGAGGAATACTACGAATCCAAATTGAGTTAAAGTTTTATAAGGGTAGTGGCAATACTGGCTAATAAATAAAGACGATATAACTTGCTCTAGCTATCTAGGAACATGAACAAATGTCATATAAACACTGACATAGCTTTATCTATTGCTTTTACCATTATTCAGTAAAAAGGAAGAAGTATTTTTCTATATCTAAAGGTAGAACAACTTGTGAATAGAGAGCTACCTCCATAGTAGCTTTTCAGTGTACTCTGTAACTCATGGTAGTTACAATGTAGTACATAGTCTTTTTTGTGTCCATGTTACAGGTAGTAAATCCAGTAAAAGCCAACCTGCATGAATTACGGGGGGAAAAAAAGGAATAGTTCTGTGATTTTCCAGGAGGTTTCCATCTTGTTTACACTTGAGCTTCATTTGTTGCCTTTATTGTGATGTCCTTGTGTGATCATTAACAGTTATAGACAGTAATAGAGCAATTCCCACTTCTGTACTGCTAATACTTGTATTAAACATAGGGAGGATATACCTCACTTTTGTTCCACTTACCTTTACACCCTTTGGGAATGAAATTCTAAAATTATGAATGTTTCAGTGCACAAGCAATAACTTTAACTTTTGATGCCTTTACAATAACATTTACATATAACTCTACAATAGCATTCTGCTTTAATTTGACTCAGCGGCAGAGTTTGCCTACCTATTTGAGAATTAACTATTTACATCATGTTTGTAGCACTTCATGCTTTTTATATTACATACTTCTGTCTACTGTGAGAAGGATTAATGAAATCCAGTCCCAGATCCACACAGGAACAGGCTCCCCAGCGAAACGGTCACAGTATCAGCTTGGCAGAGTTCAAGAAGAATTTGAAAAATACTCTCAGGTACATGGGGTGGCTCTTTGGGATGGCCCTGTGCAGGGCCAGGAGTTGGACTCAGTGATCCCTGTGGGTCCCTTCCAACACAACATATGCCATGATTCTGTGTTTTTGTGGTTGTAGTGGGAACTTTAGCACCTAGGTCACATGCAATCATATTGAACTACAGTGGAAACCCATGCTGAATGTTGAAAACATAATTTAGCTGTTCAAATGCAGAAAGCTGCATTTGAATTGTCCTAGTGTACCTGGTTGAGCTCCAGTTCTCATTCAGACATACCTTTAGAGGGTTAGCTACTGTCACATCTGCCAATCCTCTTCAGAAATTTTGGTCACCCCACAGTATTAGAGAAGCTGTAAGATATCCATATGTGGCTACAAATTTGAGCCCAAATATGGAATTAGCATGCTACATTTGTAAAGTATACACATATTTATACCCCACCTCCCCATATACTTGACATAAAGTGCTGTAGGAATATATAAAAGAAGATGATCATAGCTAAAACAAGCTTAGTAGTATTATTGCAGATTTTATTTGGGTTTTGAGTCTTGGAAAACTATAGCCTCGGATAGTTAAAAAAAGGCAAGTCAAAATTCTTGAATAGATCATGCATCTGAAGTAGGGTAGACTTCAGGAGGAATAACTTTTGTCAACTGTCACAGCTGTTCTGAGCTATGGCCCACTCATCACCCCAGCCACTCAGAAAATGTACAAATGTCATCATTTTAATATTTAGCTGTCTACCCCTTGACAATTTTTATTCCCACTATATATACCAACTTTAAGTAGCAGAGGCACCATTCCATTGCAGTTTTTAAGTGAATGTAGTAAAGCTGGCACCAATTTTGTGACGTCTGATAGGATGAATTCAAACTACTACAGTTCAGAAGTTGCTAGATGGATTCCTGAAACTGTTTTATACTATGCAAGAAGAAGCTACTAAATAAATGGGAAAACACGTAGGGGAAGAGCAACCATAAACATTCTGTAGAAAGTCATGCTCACTGCTATGTCAGAGACCAAAGTTTCATTGCCTTAATTTGACTGTAGCCATTTGCTCACTAAAGTAACTAAATGTCAGGAGAATAAACATTTCATTGGTCATAACTCTTGATGTTTGACCCACAAAAAATGGCAGCTACACAGTCTTTAGAAAAGTAATGTCCATAGGACAATATGGCATATTATTATTATTATTATTACATTATCAGCTTACCCCCTCAAGAAGCCCCCCCACACAAAGGCCAGTTGCTAATAAGATAAATAATGGTGAAGGGGGAGAGTGGAGGTTGGGAGAGCTGAACCCTTAGAATTTTTTTTTTCAATTGAAACTGTATATGAATAAACAACTCAGGGATTATTTTGCAGAAGGGAAGATGACAATGGTAACTGGGGATATAATTTGGACAGTAGATAAAACATTCCTAGTTGCTAATGAATGAAAATCAGTACTCTATGCATTTCTATGTAAAATGATGTGGTGCCCAAAAATCTTATTTACAGAAGAAAAGCATTCCTATAATTATATTAAAAAGTTATCATTCCCTCACTGTTCATGGTGTTGCTAAAGGCTGAATGGTCAAGCACCTGGGCTATGACAGGGACATTCAGACTTTCAGGATGCAATTATAAACTAAAAGTCTTCATTCCTGGCACGGAAAAAAATTTAAATAATAATGCTTCAGTTTACTTCTTTGCCCAGTAAGAATGCATCCTTTTACAACATTGTTTGCAATTTGCTGTGCAAGTCCATGACAATTCTCCTTAAAGGAACAAAGAATATTGTTCTTACCTAAAAACAGATTTTTTGCAAAGCAAAACTGAGATTTATGCGTCTGCCTTAGGACAGGCTCTGAGTTTCTCCAATTAAACAGAAGAACTCAGGTTTTTTATCACTGCATTTCACACGCATATCAAGGAATTTTCAAAAAGAAGAAATGATCTTTGAAAATAGGAGTAATAATCCAGATAATTTTAGGTGTTTTTTTAAAATTTTCCTCCTTTAAATATTTATTTCATAAATTTTAGATTGTAATTTTATAATATTTGAAGACCATATGCTGGTGCAACATCATCCCTGCCCTTTCTTTGTTCCCATACTTTGTTATTTTTTTATGTACTGTAAACCACGTAATTAAACTTGGCATTACTGAAAAAGTGGTTAGCAAGAAGTAATTCGCATTCATTAAGAGAGTAATCACATCATCTTTTAATTATTATTAAACAGACTTTGTTTTGAAAGTGTGCTACTTCACTTCTTCCATTCATATTTCACATATTTTAAATGGAAGAGAAAGTAGACCTTTCAGTATTTCCTTATGAAAACATCACAGAACAATTTTCTTTTTTTTGGAGCTGGAAAAATTCAGATATTTGCATATTGACTCAAAGCTCTGCTGATGTTTGAGGGGATAAATGTAAACTTATTCACTGCTTTATGAGACTACATTAGACACATTCAGTAGTTTTGTAAAAAGTTATGAAAATCATAGTTATACGGGGAACGTGTGACAAATAAATTGTATTTTTAAGCACACATGGCAGGTTCTTGCCTTCCACAGTGAGATGGGGTAGAGAATCAGTCATCTCCAGGAAAGAAGAGCTCCATCACAGCTTAGCAGTTACTGGGGAAAATGAACACTACCACAGTGAACACCCTTCCTGTTCCTTCCTTCTTCTTCACCCAGCTTTATATTCTGAGCATGATACCATATGGTCTGGGACATCCCTTTTTTCAGCTGGGGATCAGCTCTTCTGGCTGTGTCCCCTGCAAGCTCCCTGTGCATCCCCAGCCTTGTTGCTTGTGGGTTGGAGTGAGGAACAGAAAAGGCCTTGGCTCTGTGTGAGGGCTGCTCAGCAATAACTAAAACAATCCCATGTTATCAACACTATTCCCAGCACAAATCCAAAACTTAGCCCATACTGGCAACTGTGAAGAAAATTAACTCTACCCCAGCCAAAATCAGCACATAAATGGAGAGCAAGAGGTTCTTGTTTTAGGCGAGTGCTTATACTTCAATACACTCATGTTGCATATTTATCTCTAAATACTCTGGATATTATACATGATAAGACCCACAATCAATGTATGATGAAAGTCTTATCTTTGAACTGTTGATCAGATGGAGTCCATTAGAATATTCAAACACATCTCTCAGGGGAATTACAAGGTTACTGATATAACAGCACTGAAACCCAGGCGTGTTCCCTTGATCTTTTTAGATCTTTTGTTAATAAACTGAAAACTTGAAAACATTATTGTTAATTAAGATCTGAAGAAAGACTCATGACAGCAAGAAAAAGGATACCTTTTTGATGCTTTCTTTTATGAAATTACTATGCTGATTGGCAAAACCAGGTGCTGTATATTAAGCATGTACCACACTAAATCAACAATTCTCTTTGTTTTGGAACCTTTTCTTTCCTTAGCTCTTTTGATACTACTTGTCAAAAACTTCCTGACATGAATATTTTTCAAATAAATACACCTTTTGAGCCTTCTTTTCTGTCAAGCTCCTTAGGATATTTTTCTCATATAGGAAATGTCTTTAGACTAATTCTCTCTTATCCATCTCCTCTTGATATGACACAAATGTTTTCATTATTTAGTCCTTTTATTTGAAAAGCTCTGACTGTCCCTGGCAATGTGTGAGGACTGCAGACAATAGAAATCAGGATTCTTTAAACATATTTCCGTGAGTTTGTTTGATTTAATATCTCAAATTCCCTCTTTATCTACCAAGAAGGAATATCTCCTTTATTTTGGCTCACTAATTACCAGGTCCTCCCAGACTTGCAGTCTCTTTCTAACTGAAAGATAGTATTCAGTGAAAAGAAGAAAAAAAAAAAAGACAAGAGAAAAATGGACCTTGCTGTAACAGGCATTGTTTAATTTGGCTCTCTGGGGCTGCCTACAAATTCTCCTTATTCTTAGCTGTAGAAATTGTTAGCCTGGAAACGAGCTAGTGAAGAAAGGAAATTTAATTTCTTGCTGCTTAGCTTTTACACAAAATATGAGAGTCACGTTTCTAAGCATCTGCCTTTACTTGATTAAGTTGCTGTTAAGTTGGTGGCTCTATCTAAGCCTGTTTGAACCAATGACTTCATGATTTTGATAATACTAAGGACACCTATAAGGACTATACATATGGTTTTTCAATTGAACAGCAATTGGGAGCAAACCTGAATATGAGTATAATAATTTAAGTCATAAAGTAAAATGATCAATTAATCATCTATTATAAGCAAATTGCAGTGTTTGCTCTTGTACCAAAGTGAGTAAATAAAAAAACCCCGAGAGCCCAAGAAGGTAGTCAAGTGTTTATCTGACATTTTTTGCTCTAAAACTCAGATTCTTGTTCAACTTAATAGTATATAGGAAATAAAATCTTTCTCAGAAAGGTTTTAATTTTTTAATGCTTGCCAGGACAGAACATGACAAAAGAACATTGTAAACAACTCTAACTACCCCAGAAATGTTACCCAAATCTGTGAGGACCAGAATATTCTTAAATTTTGAACCTGAAGCTGCTGAAATGAAACCCTGTTACTATTAGAGAATGTTCTTTTTCTTAGTGATTACTCCATCTCCTATTTTCTACAAAATAACTCCACATTTTAACAAAATAGTTTAGAAAGAAAGTCCAGATGAATAAATAAAATGAAATTAAATGATCCTTTTATTTTCTTGGTCTAACAATAAAGTTTATAATGAGAATTTTTTACAAAAAATTACTAATGTATTTTGTTGATTTTGCTTTGGACAAAGTGAAATATAAAGAAAGAAAATATTTTTTAACATCAGCAAATAAGTCAAATCCTTGAAAGTACTGTTGATAAAATGTTTAGTGCAGGTTTTAACGTTAAAATCCAAAGTTAAATTTTTGGATGATAAAACTGATGAAACACAGGAACAACAGAGGGAGGACAGAAAATAATGAGAAATATCTGAAGGAACACCAAGGACAGAGCAGGAGGAGGAGGAGCTCTCCATTTCAGAGCAGATATCCACACCCCAGGGCATGGAGAACCCCATGCAAGAGCAGGTTGGCATTTATTAAAAGAATTGCAACTCATGGAGAGCCCACAGTAGGGGTCATTTCCCTGAGGGCACTGCAGCTAGTGTAGAGTGCCAACACTGGAGCACGTGAAAGGTGTGAGAGAAAAGCAGCAAAAGAGAAGGAGAAATGGCTGTGTACTACCACGCCCCTAACCATGCTGATCAGTCAGGAATAGAGGAGTCAAGAGTGAAAGAATGAAGTTGAACTCTGAAGAGTTAGAGGCACAGCGTTGTTTTAATGTCTTTGTTTTTCACTACTCAAATCTATTTTAACTGCCAGTAAATTAGATTATCTTCCCCAAGTTTAGTCTCTTTTGACCACAACAGTAAAATACAAGGCATCTCACTGTCTTTACTTAGACCCATGAGTTTTCACATCCAGTTTTCTCCCAT
The DNA here is from genome assembly GCA_034509425.1 of Eopsaltria australis. Taxonomy (NCBI): domain Eukaryota; kingdom Metazoa; phylum Chordata; class Aves; order Passeriformes; family Petroicidae; genus Eopsaltria; species Eopsaltria australis. Next base: position 2,124,046 of record JAVTVJ010000267.1, on the reverse strand, counting down.
TAAGAAGGGAAAAAAAGATGGCAGCAGGGTGTAAGTTTGGCCCTTAACCAACACTAACCCACTATGGATGCCTAAGTCAGATGATGAACTATATGTAATTTCTTTAAACTACCCAGTCAACTCAGTGTTGGTGACTTCAATTTACTCTTATAACAGTGAAGCAATTAATTTGCTTCCAATCCCTTTTAAACAGTTTTCAAGGCCAGATATTATTATATTCACTAATAAAACTAACAAACAGAAAAATTAAAAACTTACCAAAAACTCTGCATGCTGTATTCATAGGATCAGTGATTTTCAGAACCACAGAATGGTTGAAAGTGTCTGCTGGATGTTCCTTGCTTCAACCTCCATGCTCAAACAGGGTTATCTACAGCCAGTTACCCAGAATCTTGTACAGATACAGTTTTTGAGTAATCCTATGGATGGAGACCCTACAACCTCTCTGAACAAGCTCTGTGAGTGCTTAGCCACCCTTACACTGAAAAGTGCTTCCTGCTGTTGAGACAGAGCCTCCTGTGATTCACTGTGTCCATTGCCTCTGGTTCTGTCACTGGTCACCACTGGAAAGAACTTGGCCACATCTTCTTTATACATTAATTTCAGGTATATTTAGATGAGATCTCCCCTGAGACTTCTTGTCTCTAGGCCAAGCAACTCAGCCTTTTTACAAAGGAGATCTGCTCCAGACCCTTAATAATTTTCATGGTCCTTTCCTGGAATGTCTCTGGTGTGCCCATGTCTCTCTGGTAATAGGGAGTCCAAAGCTGGACACAATCTGTCAGGTGTTGCATCACTAGTGCTAAGTAGAAGAAACACATCCTTCAATCTGCTGGCAATACTCCTAATGCACCCCAGGATACCATTTGTCTTCTTTGCCACAAGGGCACATTATTGGTTCATGTTCAAATTAGTGTCTGCCAGGACCCCTAGGTCATTTTCTGGAAGGCTGCTATCCAGTCCTATATTGGCATATCAGAGAATGTATAGATTTGCAATAGATCAAGGAAATTACCTAATGGAGGAAAATCCATCTTTTCAAGTAGTTAAAACATTTTAACTAGCTCAGTAAGAAAAAAATTCTAAAGATCCTTTACCTGGGTAGAAAATATCTCAACATTTATACCTCCAGAAATGCACAGCAGAAATTGGATTCCTTTGAAGACTATGATGAAATTTCCATTCTATTATGATTCTGAATATTCTTACACTTATATATTTATATAAAGTGTATAATGTTCTCTACATTTCAGTGAATAGTAATATAAGGTACAGAAGATTACATAATAGATTGTGCCAACATCCATCTGTCTTGACATACCAGTCAGTCTTTCTCCTAATAAAGTCAATGTCATAGAATAACCTTAATACAAAATTCCCGACACAGAAAGGAAGAGGTGGAGCTGGAAATAAGGTATTCAGTATTACAAGTTCCACCTACAGAAAAACCCTTAAAACCAGGAGAACACCTGGAGACATTCTCTTTCAGGCTTCTGGTTCGCTGATGAAAAACTTTGTTCTCTCCCTCTCCGCGCCGAGCCGGTTGAGGTCTCCTCAGACCACGTGGCCTGGGGCTGCCAGCCAGCATGGCGCAGAGGGGGAGGGGAGAGGGAACCCAAGCCGGTCTTTTAGTTTCTCATGGTGGCTCAATGTGAAAGGGAACCAGATCGACTCCACTCAGCTCCATCCAAGCCGAGAGAGACTTCATTCTGCCACCCCTGGCCAAGGAACTTTACCAGCTCCGTTGCGCCTAGCCTGGGCCAGGCCAGTCACCCCCTCCGTGGCACAGCCCAGTGGGAAGAGAGTTTGGGGGCAGGGCCCCTAGGGCTCGGGAGTGCCCTGCTGGTTAGATGCGCAGTGCAGCTCAGCACGGGAGGGAGAGAAAGCTCGGGCTGGGTCCCTCTTATAGCTCGGACAGGGCTCCATTGACTCCTTGGAACTCGGCATGGGAGGGAGAAAAGGCTCGGACTGAGTCCCTCCTGCAGCTTGGATGTGGTCCCCGCCAGCCAGCGCTGCGCACGGTCCAGCACAGAAAGAGCTTTGGACCAGCCCCCCTGCAGCACGGACGCAACCCTGCTGGGCCCCTATGACTCAAACGCAGCTTGGATGGGAGGTGGCACAAACAAGCTCCTTTCCCTCGGTTCAGGCGCGGACTTACTACACTCAAACCACACGGGTGAAAGTCATGTGACCATCACCCAGCCAAAAGACAAATTAACTGTTCGTTGTTCAATATCAGGATGGGACTTGGGGGCATTCATTGTCCCCACCCCCCCTACCCCCCCCCCCCAGAAAGAGCACAGGAATGAAGGCACCTTAAAAAGGTACAAAGAAGGAAGAGATGAGGAGGGCTTTAATGCTGAAAATTCTTTTGTAAAAAACATGTTGATAAATTTTGCTATAATATACCCTGTAATATATGAGAAATGGTCTAAAAGAGGTGAGAAAAGGGGGATGTAATGTTCTAGGTTGTAAGCAGTGGGCTGAGACTCTTGTGTAAAAATTTCCTTGCCCCGGGAATAGTAGAAGAAGACTTGAGTTGCCAATAATGAAGAAAGGGGATTTCGTTGCTACTGTAATAGAAATGTTCATCTTCAAAAAAGCACCTCAATGACCATCATATGTCCATTGGTAGGAGCCCCGGGAAAGCCACTGAGAATGGGAAGGGGTCCAGAGAAGCAAATCTTTTCCTTCGGAGGGGCGGCAGGGGGGGCTTGCTCACTGGAAAGCTAATAACCATGGAAACTATATTTCCTATGGGGAGTCAACATGATAGGAAAAAAAAAAAGCTTCTCTCCCTACATGAATTAAGAAAAGAACTATTTTATTCCAGAGGTGGTGATTTAACTACAGGTGGAAGTGTTACCTTTTGTATGGAGAGCAGGAAAGAAAAGAAAGGGGTGAGGAGGGGAAAAGAGTGTTCTAAAGGGTTGGTGCTGATGCCTGATTATTATTCCTGTTTTAAGTCTGTTAATAAAATTCTTTTTTTGTATTCCTTAAAGTATAAGCCTGCTTTGCCTACTATTAATCCTTATCTCACAAAAAAATCAAATAATTTTGGCTACAAAATTAATATTTCTACCTAGTTTTGATCCCCCAAACCTCTAAACCGCAACAGTCAAACCTGTCCAGGAGTATAAATATAGTTTCACACAAACATTTAATACATGACTGCAAATTTAAAGGTCAGCACTTGAGTATTAAGCCTATTTTATTAATCATAGAATCATAGAATGGTTTGGGTTGGAAGGGACTTTCCAAGAGATCACCAAGTTGCAACAGCCCAGCCACAGACAGGGAACCTTCTACGAGGTTAAACTAGGCTCCTCAGGACCCCATCCAATCAGGCCTTGAACACTTCCAGGGACGGAACATTTTTCAAAATACAGCATGAGGTCTTACCATACAAACACTGTTTGATCTAAAATGAGTTGGTTTGATTTTTTTCATGACTTGGTTTATAGACATTTAGTCAGTACTTCATAAGTATCAATATTAAAACATTTACAACTTATCAGTTTGCAGTACTTGCTGATTCATATTTATTTTCTATGAATTAGTGAATCTTATTCTTAAAAATTACTGAAGCTGCACCCTACTGACAAAAAAGAAAGCTGGTATTTTTCATAAATTAAGACTGTGAGATCAAAGATTAACCATCCCAAGAGACAATATGTTATTCTCAGCACTTTGTTAAAATGATCACGAGAGACTGGGGAAGAAAGAAGTTTCTTCCACTTGAAACCAGCAGAGTTATTAGAATTTTCCTGCCTTTATCTGTAGTGTGAAGAATCCTTTCTTCTAAGGATCATCTGGGCATATTTCACTCTTTTTTAGGGGGCCTAAAGCACTGCTTGAGCTTTTGATCTCTTCAGAAAGCTTTTGCACTGTTTTGTTTGTAGGATTCTGGGGATGACTAGTTCAATGTTTCATGTCTATGTACTCACAACTGAAGGAGACATATTCAGTGACCAAATCACCATTCTTATTTTCTTCAGTATGAAAAATGATATAACCCTTTTACTCACGCATAATTTAATTATGTTAAAGCAGCAGAATTTAAGCATTAAAAAGTGTCCAATTTTCACAGTCTAGGAACTCTGTGTGTGGGAGGGGGTGGGTGGGCTAGGATATATTTATGCAAATCTAAGGTTTGTTTTATTGATTTATAGTTGGGTACAGATTTTAAAAACACATTAGTACTAAATTTCTCAAATCAAGCACCCTGAAAAAAAGAAGACAGTAGGAAAATTGGCAGTACTTCAGATTCACATGGGTGTTATATCTGGTGATAACACTTCAAAGACAGTCTTACGAATCTGGTTCTTATACTAAAGTTTGTTATAATAGCCTAAATGCATGCTCTCTATTTAAATTACTTGGAAAAATAGATATTTCAAAATATGATTCACAAAAACACTCTAGGAATTAATAAAAAGTGTATTTCAAAGCAAATTTTTTCAACTATACCGAACATTAATTTCTCTATTTTTACCTTAGCACTCCTGCAGGCACAAACTTCTTCCAAACAGATCCCTTATTTTTTAAAGATAATTGCTTTATTTAAATATATAGCAAGTAGAGCAGTGGTTCTGTGACTTGCCCAAAAAATAGGATATAAAACTTATTTTTTAATATCGTTTTCTTTTCTACTTGAGAATATTTGAGAGATTTAAGTCTTGATTCAATCTTGGGTATCTTATTTTGCAACTTACAGAGCAGGTCATGTGAATGAAATAATCAGTCTAATCAGTCTGTTGACTTATTTTCATCCTAGGCTAGCTAATTAATTTATGCAAAGTATAAAAGTAGATTTGAGAGTGGTTTTAGCTTCCACTGAGACAAAATTGGTCTCTGGGTCCAGGTCTTTTTAGTTCCAGGCAGGTTTCATCAACAGGTGGAAAACTTGAGATGTGCCACATGGAACAGCACAACTGAACTGAAGATAGTAAGCATTGTCAGTATCAGTAAAATATGTATGGAATGGCTTTAGATGAAGATAGAACTATTTTGAATTCAGAGATATTTACAAGAAGAAAAGTAACAGTAATCAGAAATGTTTCAGTTTAATCTTATGGAGTGCTTTTCCTTGGACAAAGAAATTCTTGTTCCTCTCTTGACTTTCACTCACTTTTAGCATCCCACAGAAATGCGATTCTCTAGCCTATTTTAAAGGGTTAAGCTTTATAGTCTTCAGTCTTTAATAATTCTCAGATCTTAGCTATGTGTTCTTACTCTTTTCTCTTTTAACTGTTTTCTCCTCTAATAATCTATTGACTATATGCACTGGGTATTCTGTCTGAGATAGGTTCATCTTGTCATCTTTTTTCTAGTCCTGTTAAAGTTCATATTCCAAATATCTTTTCTTAACTTTTTTTTTATCCAGTTTCCTCTTCATTCCAAATTTGTTTCCTGTCTTGCTCTATATCATAGATCTCTTGGCCTCATGGTTCTCTTTCTCTAAACCTTTTTCCACCTCCATGTGCATCCACTTTCAACAACCTCATTATCCTAAATCCTTCCCCTCTGCAGTTTAGATTGCATTCCTCACAGACTTCCAATCAGAAAAGTTTCCCCTCATTCTAGATAAGGGCAGTTTAGCCTAATATAACAAGCTAAGCATGTAGCAATAATTTCCCAGAATTTCAGCATTTTCACTCATTAAATTCTTGAGCCATGATAGTTTTTTCTAAATTTCAAACAGCAATATTATTCTAAATAAAAAACATAAAATATGCCACAACTCTTTCTTACTTTCACAGAAGAAGTTGGAAGTCAAATAAGATCAACAGCAGGTTTCCTAGTCAATTTTGTTGTCAAATCAGTGCTAGGTCCTTGGGGAGAATTAAGCTGAAGAAAAAGAAAAATGCCAAGATGTTCAGAAATACAGGATAATAATCACATCCTTATTGACTGATTTATTTTATATTAATTTAAATTAGGAACAATTTGAATTATGCATCAAGCCATCATTGAATGGCAATCTATGCACATGAGGGATAAAAATGGCACATCTGAAACTTTTGACATTTTAATACTTATCCCATATTAGCTGTCCTATAAAAGAGAAGATAGCTTTAATGTAATTTTGGGTGACATGTCAAGACTTTCTTTCTTGAGACTTTAAATTTGTTTGAAATGCTTGTATTTCTGTTAGTAACGTATTTTTTTTCAACACCATTATATGAAAAAATATTTTAAATTGTTTTACAGAGATTGTTAATATAAAACAGTTTTTAAAATACTAGTTTATTGAAGTGTATTTGATTTTGCTAATTATGACAGGGAAATTTTTTACCAAAAACTCCCCAACAAATATCAGAATTTTACTGAGCTAAATTTTGTCAAATGTTTTTGACATGGATTTTAGCAGGACAACATGGAACATTCTCTTTCAGCTGCATGTTTTCAACCCAGCTATACTTAGATCACATGAAAATATTGTTTTGAATTATATAAAACATTTCACATTTAGATTTGTATGCACGTAAACCTGTAGAGTATTTTCTCAGTGTCATTCAGTTTTCTGTCTGTGATATTTATATAACGTTAGCCATACACCAATTTTCGGTTGTCATGGCAAAAAATTGAAAGATATTAAAAAAAACTTACTTCAATTTTCCTATCACTAAAATACTGAAGACTCAACCTATTATTTTACTAAATCATAGAAGGCAAGGGGGAATGTTAATATATGGGCAAGTTGTTGGAAAACTCATGGTGATAGTTCAGCCTTGCTTTGTATTAGGTTTGACAGTTCAAGGCTTGATCTTTTCTGTTCTTATGCACATATATTTGAATAATATCTTTTTGTTCTCAGAATTCTATAAAAATTGCTTGAAACCTAAAATAAAGTCACTACCTTCTCCCTGGGGAACATTCATTTTAGATTTACTGTAACATCATCAACAAAAGTAAGAAACAAGGAGAAAAAGAAAACACAAAGCTTCTTATTGGAACTAGTACATCTCGATAGTTTTATTTTAACAGTGTTGTAGCTGTTTAGTTTACTGAAGTGTCTTCAGAAACTTACTGAACTACTAGGTCTACTGAAAAGCTTTTCAATATTTTGAAGCAAAGGCTGCTACAATGCTACCTTACTAACATGTCTCAATGTTCTGGAACATGCATAAAAAAACTTTCATTGAAATAAGGAATACATGACAAAGTTCCATTTAGCAGAGGAATGCATCTTGATATTTACTCAGGATGCACAGTGGTATCGAAACATGCAACTCTATGGGCTTCTGTAATTAAAGAAGCGCACTTTGTAAAAAAAATCAACGTATCTTTTACATTTTGATTTTTAATAATTATTAATTATGCCTTATTTCTATTCTTTAAACATTTACATCCATGAAATTTCAGTTACTAATGTCAGAAGAGTTTCTATGTTCTTGGATTCACACACTGGCCATAAGAAAAAAAACTAAAAGGAAGAAATTAATAAACACAATAAAACTTTACTCTGTACTCAATGAAATAAATATTGCCTAAGAAATAAAACTTTTTTCCTAACATAGTATTTTTTTTCTCTCTAAATCTAACCACTGCAATTTTATTCTTTAGAAACTGTATTCTTTAAAAACTGTCTTCTTTTGATTCTTCCTTACATGAAAAGAACTTTACAACTTTATCAGAGGCACAATTTCCAAATTTTATATTTTCAGGTGGAGTAAGTAAATTACATATGTGTATATGAGATCCTTTCTTTTGGGATTCTCCCTGCAGGTCCTTCAACTTCTCTACATGGCCTTATCACAAGGTATTGTGTAAATGGATGTGCATGAACAATTAACATTTAGCAGTAAATTTTCCCAAATTTTCCCATATATTGTTTACTGGCAACTAGAAATGCAGCAGCTTTCTCAGAAATACATTGAAGATAAGAAAATGCTTCCATTCCAAAACTCAAATGCCTAGAAGGCACTTTTGTCCTCCTACTATTTTCACGCTTGATAATAGACAAATGGATAATGATTCTTTGGAAAACAAGTATCAGCATTATTTTGCTAATTAAACAGCTTATGAAGATATTCAAAGTATTAATACATTTCTTTCTTGTCCAAAAGAAATTGTAAACATGTTTTCTGAATTTCTTTTTAAAATTAACTACTCAGTAGAGAGGAAGCAATTAACTTTACACTAAAAACTCCTTCTGGGGGAGAAGAATTTGGTAGAGACATGGCAACTGCAGCCCCTCAGTATCATCAACTTGTGCATCAAAACTAAATTCTTTGTTTTCAGAAATGAAACAAATGCATCACACTGTTAACCTTCTTTGATTCCAAAATGCAAAAAACCCTCACACCCTATTCCTAGGTGAATGTATGTTCTCCAAAATAAATATATTTTTCCATCGCTTTGTTAAATAATTAATTTAACCATAGCCTATTAAATGTAAGTGGTTTTGTAAAAGAAAATTTGAATAAGTCTAATTGTTTTCTGCTAAATTATTATCCCCTTGGGATGACATCATGTGTGAGAGTATGTAACAGGGGCATACAAGTTACATAACATCTACATAACATCTTTACAAAAGTGGGAAACCAACTTCTGCAAATAAGCAAATAAAAATTCAAAAGGAGGTGGTTTTCTTTTTTATTAATTTATCTTCAAAACAAGCCAGTTATTTTATATATCCTTATTATTAGTTACATAAAATTTAACACTAGAAAATCTAAAGGTAAAAAAGACAATTGTCTTTGGTAACTTACCTGACATGTTTAAATATCCCAAATCTTTATTTGAAATTTGATGTGAATGAACTTTTGCTGCCCTGCCTCTTCTATGTGTTGGTTGTAATATTTGCAGTAATATTGCAGTAATCTTGCTTTATAGGGCACATTCTATTCTGTGATTGTATCAGCTCCAGAAAGGAAGCCTTCTTACAATTTATATTATTATAAGTTAATTCCAATCTCTTCTTTTTTCTTTTTTTTTGGTGAAATTATTCAGTCATGGATTTCGGATGAAGGAAGACATCAAAGCTAGTTACTCCTGTGCAATTGATTGTTAATCTGGTTATTATGATGCTCTTGATGGAATCCCTCTATTACAGAGGAGATAGAGAAACAGCATATATTGATCTCACCAGTCCAATAAACCTCTTAAATTTTGCTTACACAACATATGTACAGTACTTCATATTGTTTAAAAATGAGAAAAGCTTATTTTTATGGGCTATCTCAAGAAACAGTATACATTGTTTTAATCTCTAAAAAGTTTATGGAAGAAAAAAGGATACCACCAGGAGAAAAATATTGTTTGAGGTTCCAATTTTAGTATCAATTTCTGAAAATGACTCTCTAGAAACATTGATAAACAGAGATATAAATCACTGTGTGAATAGAAGTTGATGGCTTATAGTCTCTTCTACAGAAATGAAGCTGTGGACTCTGTCATGAAGAAATATGTCTATAATAAATTTGGAACCTTTACTTCATTCTCTGTCTAACTATGTCTCAAAATATGAAACAAGCACCTTATGTGTGCAAAGTTTTATATAATTACCTTTATTTTACAGAATTAGCTGAGGAAGACAGTATAAGCTGTTCAGACAAAACAGAGAGCAGAACAGACAAAGGGTGTGAAGTTCTGAGTTCAGTTCAGATTGCTGTTTTACTTGAGTGAAAGAGAAGTTGATTGGACATTCATTCAGGTCAGTGCTACCTCTTCCATGCACTAGCAGATATTTTAAGATAAGTAATAGAGTGAGCGAGTTATCTAATAGGTGTTTAAAAAAGAAAAACCAATAAGCAAAGAACTTTCATCAACATCTCAGTTTGGGAAAAAAACCCCTACCCAATACCAAAGGGGGAAGTGGTGAAAGTTCAGCTACCATATTAAAGGACAAACAAGAATACTACAAACAGAAAAATATTAAAACTTAGTTAACTTTCAAATAAACTTCAATATTTCAATCCTGTTAACATTAATATTCAATAAAATGTCACACTGGGAGTACAGAACAATCAATTTCTTTGTGCTGTTCAGGTAAAAGCACCAAACTTCTGCCAAAAAGAATATATGCCTTTGTGATGGTTTCAGGACTGCTAAATCGTTAGGTTGATCTGTGCAATTTCAAGAATGAAAATGGAGGCATATATTTTACAACCATATGATATTAGAGTCTTGCTTGTGCAGAATGCCAAAAGAGAGAGAATATAACTGTATGCAACAATCTGAAATGAATATGGAATACTGAATGTTTGAGTTTATATTAGAATATGCTGGATTAAATTTGTTATTTATGGTTATAGATATGAAGCAATGCTGCACTGGCCAACATTCTTGACAGCTGTGCTCCAGCTTGGTTTGCAGGAAGGTACATAGAAAACCATAGCCACTAGATATTATCTCCAATGTTGTAGCTGGTGTGCTTTCAGGTAATGATACTGTGCAGTAAAATATTTTACCTGTGAGAATGCTGCTTTGATGAGAAAAGACTTCATACGTGTGGGTCAAAATTGTTGAAGACTTGATTTATGATTGTACTATATTGCTACATCCATTTATTAATTTTTACTGCTTACTTTTTAAATATGTTAATGGTATCCCATATAGAAGGATTATATATCTAATTTTTAAAGCTCCGTGGAATGCAAGTTCCCTTTCTGGCATTTTCGGTTTTCTTAAAATTTTGGCAGTAAATTCAAAGAATAAAATAGAAATAAATCACATTATATAATATTTAAATAATTCAACCATCTGTTTTCTTCTACATTTGAATATTGCAAAGGGAAAAAGTCCAAATGTAAATTTTATTTAAATATTATGTGCCCAATTACATGTGTTTAATGATGACTATTCCCGTAAAAAATATACATGCTATAGTCTATTATTTTGCTAATTGAACACTACCACCTGTTGGGAACAATGAATAATATAATAATACTGTTACTTGCAAGTTACCAATATCAGAAATTTGCTGATGATTGTCATTCAAGACAAATAAAAATTTTAATTTTCATTTGCCTAGATTGGAGTTAAAAGGGAACATAACGAAGAGTATGAGCATTCTAACACAAGGCAGTTACTCCAGAAAAATTTAAAAGAGAAATGTCCTATTCTCGAGCTAGTGCAGCACAGGCTCTCAGGTTCATAGTCTTGGTGTGAACCTGTCAATGTGAATGAAAATGACGACATTGGATCGCTTCTCTCTCAAACCCTCGTGATAAGCATACAACGGAGATACTTTTAGCTTATGTTTTTATTTTTTAAGTAATTTCTGAGCTGTATTACAGCTTCCTGTTGTTGTATTTTTGCAAAATTTTGCTAGGGATATATGTCACATGTTTTAGAGCAGCGACACAAGGCAATATTTGGAGGAGAAAGTACTTCTGCTACAGCTTTGGTAGACTCTGAATATAAAGTAGCCAAGACTGGTGCAGCTGATTAATTGATACAGAGAGACCACTGAGGAAAAACAATAATCTGAGAACTGTGTCTGTGTACTGGAACATCTTCTTGGATGGACCTTTCTGGCTGACCACAAGAGAGAGCTAGGAGCGCAATAACATTCCTGCTGCATGGATTAAGTACTTGTGTGTGGGGAATCAGGACATGGAAGTGAATTGGGAGCTAGATTTTTGCCAAGGTAAAGTGGTTCAAATTCTGTTGTCTGAAGGGTGAAGACAGACTATTCCCTGTGCTGAAGACCTCTGTAAGCAGTCTATATGGAATATGTGGCTGTCTTTAAATATGTATGTGATATATAGTATTATGCACATTATAAATTTGTAGAGAGACTGAGAATATTTTGGGAATGTCCAACTTTGATGGTTATTGTGGTATATATAAGAATAATATTAACCTAATTCATTTTTTTCTCTACTCCAGTAGGTCAGAGAACACAATAAGAGAACGTTATTTGAGGAGCTGGGTAAAAAATGCTTAAGACATTTTAAACATAAAAAAGTTTAGAATAAATACAAGACATACCATGTACAATAAAACTTAAAAATAGCATACAATTTGGGGATCTATGAATGAGGATTGATTATGTGGATTATGGCAACAAATGCATAAATATACAAGGATGAGGAAACCATCACATCCTCTCAAAGAAGAACTTGGAATGCTGACAAGTTACCACAGGCTTTTTCCAGCATTATCTTATTTAAAAATGAAAAGAAACTAGATGATCTTGAAGGTCCCTTCCAACTCAAGTAATTTTATGATTCTATGATTCTTATTCCATGGGGCTGTTTATTGCTGCACAGGCTTTTCTTCTCATTCTTTGAGCAACAGCTAAAAAAAACAGTGAAGACTGGAAAAGGGTACTGTCTAACTAAGCGCTTATTTGGCACCTTACACAAAAATATTCCTGTCCAAGAGTGTGATTTATAATGAACTTTGTTTTCAGTTTTAATCAAGTTATTCTTTTATGTAAAGCCAGATATCAGGAAAGCTTCTCTTTTTCCTCTCTGTTTGTATCCAGTTCCTACTAGTTTTAATAAAACCTATCTAAAGCCTCTTAAAGTCATTAAGCCAAGGCTTCTTTTCATTTTGGACTGGACTAAAGTCATCAAACCAGAAGCAGATCAGTCAAAGTTCACTGTTCTATTGCAGAAGATTTTTTGAAATAACTGAAAAGTCATATTAATATTTTGAAAGTTAGTTTCTGAACTCCGAAGTGAATCCCAAAGTGAATAAGGCATTCATGCAGATTTTAAAAAAAATACTGACTGTGCACATAATGTCCCATTTAGGCTGTTTTGTATCATGAAAATTGACTGTAGCACCTTTTTTCCCTTTTTTTACAAGAGGCTTAACTGATACATTAACTTACATAAAGCTGATTGTTATTAGCAACTCAGACCAAATAATGGCACTAGATAGGACTTTATTCCCAACTACTCAGTGGAACTCATATCTCACTTCTAGAATCGAACCAAATCTAGTTTTCACAGATGTCTCTGTAGAGGTACTAGTAGCAAATATATCTAATGATCTTCTAAAGAATAGTATTTTGAAGAGAGTAAAGAAGATTTGGTCTAAATGGACATTTGATAGGCTATCTGAGCATCCTAATCCAGTGCTTAACCAACCTGACTGCAAAATGCTGTCTATTCATGATGAGCTGCTGTTTTTCTTCTTACAATTTATGCTCACTCTCTCTCAACCTTTTCTGTACAGTACTGGGAAAAGCTCAACTCTTTCTCCTCTGTGTCCTCTCTCAACGTATTTCAAGACAAATTACAGTGTCTCAGCCTTCTGTTTTTCATCCTGAACAATCCCAGCTGTCTCAGTCTGTCTTGATACATCACAGGCTTCAGATGCCTAACCATTATGGTGGTTTTTAGAGGGTTTGTTTCAATCTTACAGCCTTTCTTTTATTGGGGAGTTCAGCACTGTACTCAGCACTCCACATATCTCACCAGCATCAAACAGTGGAAAGACCTACCTCAATATGCCAGTAAGGTTCTTTCCAGAGCAGAAGAGAATGCTCTTGTCCTTGATTGATGCTGGAGCAGAACACTGGCAAATGTTGAAGTGTTTGACCTGCAGGGTGCTCTCTGCAAGCCCATCCTATGCTGGTACATAGACTTGTTCTGTTCTCATTGTAAGACATTGGTTTTGCCTTTGCTCAATTTAATGAAATTCCTTTTATCTCACCAGCAATGAAGATTCCACTGAAATGGGTTGCCACCATTCTCTTGCACATAGCCATTTAAAGGTTTCCACACACTGCGAAAGAAAATGCAACAAGAAATTACTCAAAAATCCAAGCAGATGAGCAAGCTAGATCAAATAAAAACATCAAAGCAGTACTGGATACTGCATTTTAAGAATTATTTAACTCACAGCTTTGAAAATTTGTCTGAATTTTACAAGACCTCTCTATAAATGCAAAACCAAAGAAGGAACTACATTCTAGGACAATGCCTAGCACAAATGCTTAATTTTAAATTGATATTGTCTTTTTAACTTCAGTGAGGCTAATGAATGCTTGAAATTAGGTATGTATTAAGTGTCACAAAGAATTAGAAATGTGAACAATGACAGAAGTTCAATCAAGAGTATTTATGAAAACAGAATTCCAAAACCTTTGGAGGTTGACATCTTAATCATTGATACCTACAATTTTTCTCATCTTTATTATCCTAGTTTTAGTATGGTAAGCTGTTGAGTTATTAAACATCTGTACTGGCAACAAATATATGTCAGAAACCAACATTTCTGTGTTTAAAAGATCTTGGAACACATTTCTCCAGCAATACATTTCAAACAAATGAGATATGTATGAGTCACTTATGGCTTCACATTGTAACTTACATGAAAATAGAACAGAGGAAAATATGAGTTTTAGTGTATTTAGTAGTTTGTGTCTGACAAATTTAAAATCTTTTCCTAATGACTAGATATGACTAGTGTAATATATCTCAGCTGCACTTCAGATACAGTAAGGATCAGAAATTACAGTTCCCTAGAGAGGCAAGGATAAGTATAATTAACAAAAACCAAGAGATGACAATAATTTACAAATGCTTGCTCTCTTAGTAAAGAGAGTGTTCTTTCCCTGTGGAGCAGCTCTTTAACGTAATATTTTCATTGACTCACTTTGCAAAAAATCTGCAATTGTGTAATGAAGTTCAAGAATTGGAGAAAACTAGGGAATAATACTACTTTCAAGAAGGAAGCTGTAGCATACTTGGGCAAGGAAATGAGGCTGAAAACTGCAATATGTGGCTCCAAGCACTGTGGTTTAAATGAGTGGGGGATTCACACCTTGAGTTACTGTGATGGGTATCCTTCACTGAATGCCAGGTACCCACCAAGCTGTTCTATCACACCCCCTTCTCAGCTGGACAGATGACAGAAAATAAGATGGAAAATAACTCATAGATTAAGAGAAAGCAGTTTTCTAAAGCATAAGTGAAAGGTTGCCTGCAAAGTTTGAAGCAAATTGAAAACCCAAAGATTTTATTCTCTACTCTTCCCATCAGCAAGCAATGTCCAGTCAGTTCCTGGGAAGAAGGGCTTCAGCACATGTAGCAGCTGCTCTGGAAGACAAATGTAAATTATGAATGTCCCCTCTTCCTCCTGCCTCTCTTAGCTTTTATATCTAAGCTGATATCACAGTAGCCAGTTTGGGTCAGCTGTCTCAGTTGTGTCACCTCCTAACATCTATCCCACCCCCAGGATGCTGCGAAATGTTGGACAGTGCTGATGCTGTGCCTGGGCTTCTCAGCAGCACCCAAAACATCACTGTGTTACCAAAACCTTTCTAGCCACCAATGCAGGGCAAGGCACTGTGAGGGCTGCTGTGGGAAAAATGAACTAATTTTCAGCCAGACCCAACACAGCCACACACACAAAATAAAATTTAAAAAAAATTGAAAAAGAAAAAAGATTTCTTGCCGTGTGTCAGTTACTAATGCCCTTACTACACCATTGTAAAAAATAATGCAAATAATATTAGGATGCTACTAAACCCAAGAAAAGTACCATGTCATTTTACAAAGCTGTGATAACACTGAAATGTGGAAAAGTTTAAAAAAAAAGTATTTAAGTATAGCAAATAATCAGGTAATGTTCAATTCTAAATAGGTCTCAGAATTGTTAGGAGAATAATCTAAAATAAACCTGGACTGTTCAGCTCAGAAAAGAAAAAGAATCAGACAAATATGATGACTGTTCCTAAATCATTAAGGAAACAAATACCTGAGAAGAAAAGATATTTAAGCTGATGGACAGATGTCATGAAGCAAATGCCTCATGAATTAATTCGGTTTGAAAAATAGAGCTTATTAGAGTAAGATTTTATAATTACAAGAGTGATCTAAGAACAATCTTCTACAAAGCTGGTGTTTCTATCTTTTCAATAGATTTGTCACAGCCAGGGACCCCAAAGACCACTTCAATTTTCATGTTCCTGTGAAAGATATCACAATTTCTTTGATGTATTGCTACTGTATCTATTGTTTTCTAGCTTTTTGTGGAGCACAGTTCAATTTCAGCACATCCCACTGTGATGCTGAAAAGTCAATTCTTATGATTTTCTTCTGTTTCTTTGAAGATATCCCTTACTGTAATATTGATTTGTTATATATTATTGTGCCAGCAATATTTGAAAATTTTGGTATTGTTTAAAAACAACTTCATTATTACTTGTGTTTAATTGATTTTTTTAAACGGCTGATTGCCCATTGTGATTTGGTAAACAAAATGCTTAAAAAATTATTTTAAGTGAAAACAGAAACTGAGAAGAGCCTAATTAACCTAACAGTGTACTGAAAAAATTATACAGACAAAAAAATCAGGCACAAAACATACAGTACAGAAACTAGTGACATATTTTTTCTCCTGAAATAATTTAAAATTTGTTGTCAGAAAATAGGTGATTTTGCTGAGTCTTATTTTTTAAGAGCAAAATCTTTTTTGTACAGTAGATATTACTTACTAATTTAATATTGTTTCACAAAAGTAAATATGTCCTGAACTTGATAATTAAGTTTATTTTTTCCTGAAAACATGACTAAATCTACTGTCTGTAGGAGTATAATCTGTGACTGTAACTTATTTTGATTTCTCAAAAGCACCATAGTTCACTTCAGTACTTCAGCCTTTCTCAAGATAATTACTGTATTTGTTGTCATTATGTATAAATACAAGTAACTTAGCAACATTGAGAGTGGGACTGATTTTATGTAGACTTTACTTCTGGTGTTTTGACTCCTTCACCAAACATTCCACATGTTCAATGAAAGATTTGACAGCGGACTGAACAATTTATTTGTCTGATCCAGAATGCCTTCTTTTATACACAATCACATCTGACCGCATAACCATATTACACACAAGTCCTTTTTTTAATAACTAAACAGGTCTTTTTCTCACACAAGTAAAGTTTCTTTTTTATTTTTTTCCCAAGTTCCATTTCTATAGTAATTTAGCACTTATTTGGATTCCAAACTGAAGCTGTTATCTAGCCCACAGCGGTGCAACAGTAAGTTCAGAGTACCGGAATATTTTTCTTAGGCCTTGACTAACTCTGTATTTATATTTCACTTCATACTGACTTGCAAATACAAACACGGCTGGAAAACAAATAATCTCTAAAGAAAAATAATACTAAGATACCTGATGCCTCACTGTTAAGATAAAGCAGGTTTAAAATGTTTCTGGTGTTAATGCATGCTACCCTCTGTTATAAACAGTTGTAACAGTCAAAGAATCACTTTTTTCAATGTCCAGTGAAATCAATAACAAGGCAAAGCCTTCAGAAAGGCTTGGGATTATGGCCTGATGCATTTGCTGCATTTAATATGACCCCTGCATGTGTCACTAAACTTGAAGTCAAGATGAAAACTGCAGTTTTGGCATTAATGTTATTGAGGTGTACCTGGTTCTGCCTTACTAATACTTCAAATTTTATTGAATCCATTCACTTTTTTCATTACTGATCTAAGGATCCATTCCAAAAATATTGCATTTTGTAGGCCTGAAAGGACTTTTCCTCAGCTGTTAAATTTATTGACATAACAATAGTTATTTAAAAATAATATTTCATCCTAGTATGTTTACTTTGAAATAGATTCCTTATGCAGATATGAAAGTTTTCCAAATCAACAATTAAATCTGATTGATCTCCTTTATCTGTGATACAGGGATTCCATCATCATAAGCATTTGAATAAGCTCACAATAGGCTGATGACAGCCTCTTAGATAGGGCTTATGTCCATAGCCATGATCTTAAAATATTTTTAGCTGGACTTACGAAGTTCAGAAATAGATTGTGATGGGCTGATCTTGACTGGCGGCCAGACCCCTGCTCAGCTGTTCTCTGCCTGTCTGCAACTGGACAAAAGAAAAGAAAATCTGGGTTGAGACAAAGGGTGATCACTTACCAATTTTCATCATGGGCAAAATAGGTTTTACTTGGGTTTCATTTTAATGCATTAATTAAAATAAAGTGGTGATAAATGAAAAATAAAATCACTTTTTCCTGTCCTCCCTTCTTCCCAATCTCAGCTTCAGTTCTTCACTCCAGAATCCTCTGCCTCCTCACTCCATGCACCTCAGGAGCTGTTGTCAGTCCATAACATTTCATCTTTACTGCTCTGTCCTCCTCACACCTTTCCCTACTCCTGCAAGGGCCCTCTCCACAGGCTATAGTCCTTCAGCCCTGCTCCTTCGAGGGCCCTCCATGAGCCAGAATTTCTTCTGCAAACAGCCATGCATTCCATGGTCCCCATGGACCCCATGGTCCTCCATGGGCTGCAGGGAAATCTGCTCTGGTGACTGGAACATCTCCTTTCCTCCTTCTGCGGCCTTGATGTTCTCAGGATCGTTTCTCTTTCTCCCACCTTCACTCTTCAAGCTGCTTTTGTGGATTTTCCCTTTCTTTGGCACATTTTCTCAGAGGTTTCCTCATCTCAGCTGGTGGAGCTCAGCTGTGCCCTGTGGCAAATGGGTTGTAGTCAGCTGGAAATGGCCACGTCCAGCACAGCAGTCCCAGCCATTGCTCACAGACCCTCCCTGCAGCCACTGCTGCTGCCAGCACTTCTCCATCAGCACCCTACACAGAGAGCTAGAGGTGTTTTTCTTGGGTTTGTTTTAGTCTACACTGGAAAATAGAAATGTCCATGTTCTATATTGGATTACAGCCTGAGGGAACTCCACTGACTGCTTCACTACAGGAACTGAAAAATGGCAAGAGTGAAATGGATGGCTCAAAAAAGAAAAAAGATTGTGAATATTTAACCAGAGATATTTGAATCTATTTTTATATACCAGTCATTATAGTCCATCTGAGTACAACTTCTAAGTGATGAGGGTCTCAGTATGTTTTGGATTTATAGTTCAGTTTCAATGAGAAAGACATGGCCTTGCTGGGTGATTTTCTTTGCATGTTGGACCAGATTTGACCTTTGTGAGTAAAGAATTTCAATAGTAGGAAATGTTTAAAGGTCGTTCTGCGATTTGTACAAATGTTTCCCAGGGACTAAGCAGAGATTATCAAACTCATTTCTCTTTTGACACAAAGCAGATTTCTTAACCTAGTCCTTCGGTGTCCAAAGACTTGTGCACTAATCCACTAATCCTTCTACTCTTACAAATTATTGAAAGTCTATTGTCTACAAGCTCAGACTGGAGATCTATTGGAAAGACTTTGACATCAGGGAAGCCCAGATAGTGACATATTATGTGGGGAAACATAATGACTAAAGATGCGGAAAAGGCTGAGGAACTTAATGCCTTCTTTGTCTCAGTCTTCAACAGTAAGACCAGTCTCCTTAGATGGAAGACAGGTACAGGGAGAAGAATAAAGACCTCATAATCCAAGGGGTAATAGTGACCTGCTACACCACTTAGAAGGCTCTGCATAGGGATTTGGACAAACTGGACAAATGGGCCAAGGTCAGTGTTAGAAGATTCAACAAGGCCCAGTGCCAGGTCCTGCACTTGGGTCACAACAGCCCTGCACAGTGCTACAGGCTGGGGGCAGGGTGGTTGGAAAGCTGCCTGGTATAAAAAGACCTCGGGGTGCCAATGGCATCTTGGCTTGTGTCAGCAGTAGTGATAAATTCTTTCCAATTACCAGTCTGAATGTCCCAAACTTTCAGTTCTTTTAGCTTCTTTTTCACTTTTCATTCTAAATGGGAAAATATCTGTGGCCTTCTCAGTACACATAGAAAATGCATAAGCACAATGTCACATTCTCTTCTGTTTCTTTGCCCTTTGCTAATAAATATATGACTTTTTTTTATCTATGACTGTGCATTTTTAACATCAACACTGGCTTGAAGCATTCTTCAGAACTCCCTGTTCATAGCAGTAGCTAATATGAGTTGTGGTGACATAGAGAAACATATAAAAAGCCTCATTATATTTCTAGGATTCCACACATTGTATTTATGTGGAGTTTCACTTAGTAGAGAGAATGTGGATACATAAGAATAACAGTCAGAAAATATATTAATACAAAAAGCACTATGAACAATAGTTTGTGATAAGAACTGGAATTATGTGTGTGATTGGCTATATATTTGACATATTTTGTGTGTAACTTAAAAGGTCTATTTACTGGCATAATACACACTTCCTGAGCCAGATACTTTGCTGAATTATTGGTCATCTAGGGGAAAAAAACCCAAACCTTCACTTTTAAATGTTGTAACATATATTGAAGCCATTTGTTTAATTCATTCTGCATTCATATCTAAGAGGAAAAAAAGGTGTGTTGGCAATTATAATGTCAAAACCTATTTTTCATTATTTCTTCAAAGAAGAAACCACTGCAATAATTCAAGGCTAGGTTCACAAAGAAACATGAGGGACTCTGCCTATGACACCACCACTGGACAGACTGACCAGATTTCCCTCTGCCCACATTAATTGTGATAATGAAATACTGAGAAAGGGTAACACAAATTTGAGCTACCACATTTGAATCAAGTTAATCATGTTTATTCAACAGAGGTAGGAGGGCTTGTCAGCTCTTGTTTTCTGTCTCTGAAAATGCACCATTCAAACACAATTATTTCACTGAGAAAGTAAATTGCAACTTAGTGTATCTCTCACTAGCAATATTCCTTTCATTCACAACAATGTCCAGACACCTGCCCAATTACCCATCAGTGTCACAGGTTTAGATCCCTGCTACTAACTTCATCTTGACTTTGTAATGAATTTTGAAAATGAAGTTTTAGTATGTGTCATTCTTATACTATAGCTAATATGATATCACCTAACTATCTTTGCCTTTTTGTCTAATGCCAACAATACATTTAATGTCACAGGAAGCCCGGAAAGAAGGGGGGGAGTGCAGGAGAAAGTTTTCTGGTTTTGTCCTAATATATCACCTGATATATCTTACTGCATTTCATGAATAAATTAATTTAAATTAAAATTATGAAAGTCAAGTTTATTTTGTTGTGTAAGCAATTTTTAAGTCTTTATCTTGACCCATAAGCTTTTTCATTCTACTTTCTGCACATGTTCTTTGAAGGAAGAGGAGTTGTGTGGGAGTCTGTCAGCCAACCAAGGTCAACCCAACACAAAGTCATATATTTATCTTTTGTAGGATGTCAAACTTTAAAGAATTTGCTTTGGACTCAGACATTGGGATATTAGCTTTATTTAGCATGGTACTAAAATAATAGGGTGCAACTTCACATGCACTTCAATTACAGGAAAATGTATTGTATATGTGAAATGCATATCTTTAGCCCAACATTGTGGGACCAAATGAGACAGTAATGCTACATTCAGAAATCTCCACTGTTTTTTCTGAAACTACAAAATTTCCCTATTCCTCATGAAAAAATATTAGGATTTTAGCTCCAAAGCTTTATTCCATGTATTTTACCTCTGAAGCCAGGCCCTTGTGTAATGGATGCATGGTAGCTAACACACCAACATGGCATGTCTGGCAGACAGAAGGCTCACAGGATTACCTCCCAAGGCTGTT
The DNA here is from genome assembly GCA_034509425.1 of Eopsaltria australis. Taxonomy (NCBI): domain Eukaryota; kingdom Metazoa; phylum Chordata; class Aves; order Passeriformes; family Petroicidae; genus Eopsaltria; species Eopsaltria australis. The sequence continues at coordinate 2,102,624 of JAVTVJ010000267.1, read as the reverse complement.
TCCTCACAGACTCCAGTTATGCATCCCAAACTCTCATTTAAAGAACAATTCCCTGCACAGGAGCTCTGATGAGATGTTATCTTATTTCTGAAGAATTCCAGGCTTTTTTGGGTTGATTTTTCTTTTTTCTGTAATATTTTGCAGTTCTTGATTCAGATTTCTCTAATCAAATTGCCTAACCTCGTCCCTGTTTTAACACGAGGCAGTGTCACTCTGTTCTGCCACATGAGAATCTTCACTGAAAAGTGCTTAAAATCCAGGTGCCAATCTACAGAATACAAAAATAGCAGAGAATTTTTTCAACTTTCTTTTTGGCACTGTCATCTCTCCACTCATCATTTCCCAGCAGGGTAATTAGCCTTTGTTTCTAGGACACCATTTATCTTCATGTGAGACTTTCTGTCCTCTTGAGTTCCCTGGCTACAAAGACGATCACCAAAGCAGGGATATTCCTACCCCTTTTTTGCTCTCTGGCTCCTGAGACATGGGTAGTCAGAATAAACTCTCTGATCCTCTGTGGGAAGCTGTTGCCATAGCCCAGAATCCTGGCAGGAGTTATTTAGCTATCTGAAATCCCTCTGTTATTCAGACACAATGATGAGGATGAGAATTCAGAAAACTCCAAAATTATATGGAAAAATCTCCCCTGTGGATTAAACATTCTGTCAGCTTGTTTCAAGAATGGAGGAATCCTGGTAGCAGAGGACACCTAAGGTGAAAGTGCAATTTACCAGAAGTTACAGGACGTGCAGATTTTTTGTGCCATTTCTTCCTTGGATTTGTCCCCCAGTGCTTGCAGTGTTGCAGCTATAGAAGTCAGGGTTTTCGTTTTTTTTAGCAAAAGAGCAACAAGCAAAAAAACTTCCTTATCCCAGTTGTAGTCATATCCTGATAAAAATGTTCATATCGTGCATTAGTACTCTAGAAACAAGGACTGGAATCAAAGATTATTCTCTTCCCAAATGCACATTACTCAATGCTAAGCAATGGAAATAGTTTTCTTCATCTTTTTAGATGAAGAAAGCTTTAATTCTCTGCTGAACCCTGACAGAGTTTCAACAGAGAAGTAAGAAAGCATTTTCATGATTTGTACTATTGATTAATGTATTTTTCTCAGAGTAGTAGGTTTCAAGCTCTCAATTTGAGCCTTGAGTTCCTGAAGTGGATCTATTACTATTTAGAAGCACTGGTAGGCACCTGTTTTGAGAAAAGGACCACTATATAAACTGGCATAAATTTTTCAGTCATGAGTTATTTTCATAAACGATAAAGAGGCAAATCAAACTGGGTACTCAATTTCTTCAGTACAGACTGCATTAGGAAATGATTGAAAGCAACTCTACAGAAAAGGACTTGGGGTATACCGGTGGGTGAAAAAATAGACATGAGCTGAAAATGTGCACTTGCTATCCTGAAAGCCAAATGTATCCAGGGCTGCATAAAAAGACACATGACCAGCAGATCAAGGGGGATGATTCTTCCCAGAGCCACACTTGTGAGACCCTGCATTGCACACCGCATACAACTCTGAGCCCCTAGCACAATATGGGCCTGTTAGAGTGGGTCCAAAGGAGAACCACAAAAATGGTCAGAGAGCTGGAATACATCTTCCATAAAGGAAGGCTGAGAGAGTTGAGGTTGCTTAGCCTGAGCAAGTGAAGGCTTGGAGCCACCTTATTGATATTTAAAGGGGTTCTATAAGAAAAATGGGGAGACACATTTAACCAGGACTTGTAGGGAAAGACAAGAAATAATGCTTTTAAACAGAATGAAGGTAGATCAACACCAGATATTAGATTAGATATTAAGAAGAAAGTATTTAATGCGAGGGTGATGAGACACTGGAACAGATTGCCCAGCAAAATTGTGGATGCCCCATCACTGGAAACCTTCAAGGCTAGGCTGAATAGGACTTTGAGCAACCTGATGTGGTGAAAGAAGCCCCTGCCCACAATAAGGCAGTTGAACTAGCCGACCTTTCAAGATCACATCTGGACAAGGTACAATACATTTTTCCAGAAACTAACACATTTTACTGCTTTAAATGTCAATTTGGAATTCATACCACAGTTTTATGTTGAAAGGGGACTACAATATTGTAATCAACAAATGGTGTAAGGTGGTGTTATTTTTAGAATTTGTGGGATATTTTTCTCAGATGCAAATTTTAGCCAGTCATCTTCAACAATATTTTCAGCATTTTAAAAACTCTATTTGCACCAGGCCGTCAAGTCTTCACTCTACTTTTCTGTTCTTCCTATTTATGAATTTAATAAAGCCCATTCCAGCTTTTGAAGATCAACCATCCATCAAGTTTTAAATAGTGTGATATCATACTGAGAAGTGAAAGTTTACTGTATTGATATGGAGCTTTAGTATACTCTGGAGTTGCCTGAGATTCACAAAGCAATTAGCCAATAATGTTAAGAAGTAATGGCTAATTTAACTAATGCTTAATGAAGCCTACTAATGCTGTCAGGATTGATGAGTCCAGTGAGATTTTGTGCAAGAACACATTAAAGTAAGGGTCCTCATCTCATCTTGTCAGATTAATCATTATCCTAAATGATAGTGTTTCTTTCTGCTGATATAAAAAATATGTTTCTTCTTTCTAAAATTTCTTAAAGGTATAAGTATGTGTAGTAGGACATGGATTTTATGTCTAAAGAAACAGTTTCTGGTGGTCATACATTCTTATAAAATAGGTAAAGCAGATATATATTTGAATGTCATAATTATTGGGACAAGTAGCAGTTATGTGGATTGATGTCTTGATATTTTCTTAAATGAATCATTAGGATTCAATGACAATATAAGATATGAAAATAATGCTAAGCTAAAAAAGTACTATAGAGGAGAATTAGCACCACAAAATATTAAAAGATAAGAAAAATTATGTCATATATTATAGACAGAAACCTGAAAGTTTTAGTCTGAGGGATGAACCCCGTTTGAAATTGGCTTTTTCTTTTATTCATGAAGTGGTATGTTCTTTCACAAACTGTTAGGTTTTCCTGAATAGCTCATGTGACAGCATAGATATCCTTCCTCTAGAAAGCTCTGTACCCACTGTGTGTATTTCACTTGTTTCCAATGATAATTTTTAAGTTTACAAGTTCAGGTAATGCATCAGACACTGGATTAGCAGGTAAAAAAGCTTCAATAAAGATCTGTATTCCACACTACATATATACATGCATACTTAGGCCCAAAGGAGATATTCTCTAAAAGGAAGATTTTCATCTGGTAGGTATATTTGATGTAATTATGAAACATTTTTGAAATTTGGTGAAAACATATAAAATATTACTCCTGTGAAGGAAAATAATTTTGAAAAAACCAAAAACTAACCAAACATTTATTTTCTCTTACTATTAATATTGGTGTTTTGCTTTTGGGTCTTAGGCTTATAGTGTTTATAATTAATTTATTTAGGGAAAAAAACCCAAAAATTATTCTGTCATTAACTGTGTAACTACTAAATACAAAGAAATGTGTTTATTGAACCCAAAAAAAAGTCACATAGATAGGAAACACAGTCTTCAAAACGTGTATGGAATATCCAATTATGCTTAATTATTTATTTTATTTTAATTTTATTTAATTTTATTTTAAATCTATTAACAGATAGGAAAAAATCCTCATATCAGGTGTGGAAAACTTTTTGATCTTATTATATAGAAGCAAATTATCTCCTTCCCTTTCTTCAGAAGCATTTAAAAACCTGTGTACAGAAAAAAATTGAGAAAATAGACAATAAGAGTTGTTAAAGTCTAAATTAAATAAAATTGACTCAAATGAAAGCCTCATGTAAAACATTGTACCCATGATTCAAATAAAAACAAACATTGCCATTTATACTATAGGAAAAGAGAGATGAAATATCCTAAGCTAGTAATTTCTCTAACAAAGGACATGCTAATAAAATAAGAAGCCTCAAAGTAAATTTAGCCTGTCACAGCAAGGACACAGCAACATTGTAAGCACTTATTTTCTCCACAAAGAGAAATTGTTATAAAACTATCACATGCAAATTATAGGGACATATTATATTAAAGAAATTTATTATTAGGGTTATTACTTTGTATAAGGTACTGGACAAAGGATACAATTTGAAAACAACCTTGTTTCCTGTTCATAAACTATTTATAAATTATATTATATAATGCAATCAGTATATTTCAGGGTTTCTTACATTTTAAATGTTTGTGGATGGTTCAGTGGTAGCTTCCTATAATTACATAGTGAATGAACCCTTTTCTGAGAAATTTTAGGAACATTTTTTCAACAAAATATGATGTTTATGTGAGGACTCTCCCATTTAAGCAGAAATCTACAAAAAATTCAGGACTGTTGATTTTAAATGGCAAACTTTCAGATATCTCAGGACCACGGTCAAAAGGCTGATATTTTTATAATATTATTTCTGGTTATCACAGCGTAATAAATACTTAGATTCAGACAAGAAATGTTTGTGTACCAGAAGATAACTGGAAACAACATTTTGATTCCTCTAATTAATCAAAATAAGTGCTGTCAGATTTTTTTAAATTCCACATTGTCTACCTTTCCTTTTCTTCTCGGACATATATAAATCCAGTTTTTGTTTTATAATGGTGCCATTAAAACAAATAAAACAAACAAAACCCAGACTGACCATATAATTCTCTGAATAATGAAACATCAAGGTGAACAAGATTTGTAGGATGGGATGGCATCCAGAAGGATGTGGACAAGATCAAGAAGTGGACCTATGGGAATGTCATGAAGTTTAACAAAATCAAATGCACAGTGTTGCACCTGGGTCAGGAAAACCCTAGCTACAGCACAGGCTAGGGGATGAACAGATGAAAAGCAGCCCTGCCCAGATAATTTGGGGTGGATGAGAGGCTGGGCATGACCTGGCAATGTGCACTCCTGGGTTGCATCCAAAGCAACATGGCTAGCAGGGCGATGGATGTGATTCTGCCCCTCTACTCCAATCTTCTGAGAGCCCACCTGCAGTGCTGCACCCAGTTCTGGGGTCCCCAGCACAGGAAGGACATGGACCTGCTGGAGTGAGTCTAGAGGAGGGCCACCAGGTAGATTGGGGGGATGGAACACCTGTCCTGTGAGGGAAAGCTGAGAGAACTGGGATTGTTTAGCCTGGAAAAGAGTAGACTTCAGATGATTTAATTGCAGCCATCCAGCACCTGAAGGGAGCCTACTAGAAAGATGGAGAGAGACTTTTTATAAGAGAATGTAGTGACAGTAAGTGGGGAAAGGTTTAGATTAGATATTAAGAAGAAAGTCTTTCATATTGGGATGGCGAGGCACTGGAATAGATTGCCCATGGTAGCAAGTGTTTAAGGCCAGGTTGGATGGGGTCTGAGCAACCTGATCTAGTGAAAGGTGTCCCTGTCCGTAGTGGGGAGGTTGGAAGTGGATGACCTTTAAGGTTACTGCCAGTCCAGGCCATTCTATGACTCTGTAATGACTCTGTGATTTTATGAATTTGAATTTTTTGCAGACAGGAGGGAAGTAGTTGGAAGGGTAAGAGTGAGAAAATGTGTGAGTTTACATAAAGACAGTTTAAAACATGCACATGGAGCAAAGTAAAACAAGAAATTCACCCATTCTCATTAGCAGGCAAATGTTCAGCCATCCCCAGAAAGGAGAGTTCCAGCAGGCATAATGGCTATTTGGGAAGACAAATGACATTACTCTGAATGTCCTCCATTTCTCCTTAGATGTCAACCTTGCAACAACCTCATATACTCAGTATTATCTATAGACACCTTAGTAATGTCATTGATAATTTATTTTTATGTATTTATTCTATATGAGAGAACTATCTACTTTCTTAGAAATTTTACTTTGTCACCTAGGAGGATCAAACCCTTAACTGAATAGCACTAATTTTATGTTTAAAGAAAAAAAAAAAAAAGAAACAGAGAAAAACACTAAGCTCTAGGTATTATATTTCAGTAAGTGTTTAAAACTGACTTTAAGTAAGTAAGTTTAAGTGTTTAAAAAGTCTTGGGTTTAAAATAGAAAGATTGTGATACAAGTAATGCTGTATATAGAATGTAGTGTAAATAGTGTAAACTTATGGAAAAATATAGGTAGAAAGGAAATAGCAAGAAAATAAAAAGAAATACAGCTGAGAGTAGTTCCAGTGATTTAAGAACAGTTTCTAAGAAGCTCTTCTCTGAAAGGTTGAGAATATTTGAAAGAAAACAGGAAATGTTTTAATGTGTTTCTGAGAAATAGATAAAATATTTGAGTTTTCTTCATTGTAAATGTAAAAAGATTGGACCCTAACACCCATACAAAAATACTAATTTCAGCTATATATTTACCTTTTAATTTATATTTTCTTTTACTCATTTCATCTGGAAATGGAAACAACCTCTATCTTACAGGGAAAATTAAAGAAATCAGAGAAACTCATTCTTTTCTGCAACTATATATATAAAATTTTTCCCAAGACCATTAATTCAATTTTTGAGCTTAACCACTAAGACAAAGATTGTTCAGATGTCTATTAATTGAAGGTTTGGGGTTTTTTTATTTGTGTTTTTGAGTTTAGTTTTGTGTTTAGGTTTTCTTTTTCCCCAGCAGCTTTCAAAATACTGGTATTTAGATAACTGGAATTGTTTTGGTATAAATTATTTAGGTTGTATTCTAGACGTGATCTACAAGTCTGATAAGACTCAAAGAAATAGCATATTAAAAATTCCAATGTTTTTGCTAACCTAAGAGAATATAGAGATTCCAACAGTGAAATAGTTGCTGTTGCAGAAAAACAGATATTTTTCCCAGTGAGAATCATAATATGTTGTTTGACCTTCTCCTACAGCAGATTCCTACAAGGCAGCCTTTTACACTGATGACTGGTGACTTTTAAGAAAGATCAAGAGTACACAGTATATTCTTTTCATTTCTTCAGATAAGAAATTTCCAGATACAGACAAGTCCAACTCCTTTGTTTACTGCAGTGAGAAGTTCATGTTTGTTTTTTTTTCTGTAATGGAAACTAAATTAATATATCTCATATCTTTTCTTCTGAAAATTATGCATATGTTCAGAATGTTACCCTTGAATAACTTCCATACTGCACACGCCAATTGCAATCTGACAGCTTGTTTAACTAAACACAATTCCAGTTCTGCTGGAAATCTCATTTCTAAATGGCACTGTAATGAGACATTTGCAGGGCAGTTTTTGGGTTACTTTGCTTTAGGTCTAATTTTTAAATGACTGGTTGAAGATTGGGATTTACATACTTCTTAATCACAACTAATGAGTTGAATAAGGAATTTATTTTCTTTTCCTGCTTGATGTTTGATATACTTTTATTTTTGTTACATTCGTTTAGAGTAAAATTTGAATAAATAACTATTTCTGTGCTACAAGATTCATAGTTTAACTTATCTGATAGACTATTTTCCAAAAGGCAGACAGCATATTTGTCTGTATGAGAACAAAAAGGAGTTAATTTTTTGAATGTATTATTTTTAGGATGAAGTTCAGACTAGTCAAATTACTTGAAGCTACTGATTGGTAGCTCTTTTGTAGGAAGAAATCACCTTTTGATCCCTTCTTTCTGTGTAGGAAACTCATTCAGTTCCCCCACTTTTATGTCTTCCACTAAGCTGAGTTCTCTTTCACAAGGCATTCCTACCAAGGTCAATGGAGTTTTACAAGACAATATTACAATCTGTTCCCTTTATGACTCAGTCATGATAAACTGTTCCAGGAAAGTGTAAAGAGAAAAGACGCCACAAGAAGTCTTTCTGATCTCTGCTTCCCACAACACTGTTCAAAGGCACTGGAACAGTAACACAGACCTAAGAAGTATCAGGATTCCTGCACTTGGGCTCCATCCACCTATGTACAGGACCAAGAATGCAATATCTTATAATCACTGGAAATTATTTTTCAGTTGCATTAGTGATGCATTCATGTCTTGGCTATGGCAATTTAGTATGTGTGTGGCTTATGGTTGGTTTTGGGGGGATTTTTTGCCTATCACATACTGCAGATCTTTGCTGATATCTCTGCAAATGGGTCAGAAACTCTTTTTCTACAATACTTTAAATACAGGCTACCACACAAAGCAAAACCTTTCAGTACTTTTGTTAGCAGTCATCTATGACTTTGGAAAGGTAGACTAATTTATTGCAAAATACATGTTTGCAATATCTATAAATACTATTTTCTGCCTTTTTAATGTTTTTTTCTTTTATACATAATGGACCCATGGCCTATTAGTGAAAGATTAAAAAAAAAAAACAAACTTAGATCCTGTCGGATTAACAAATGCAGAAAGAAACCTAAAGAATGGTTGATGCAAACTGATTTTCTACATGTCTCTCAGTGGGAAAATAAATTCTTTAGTTTAATTTTGGGTAGTTTACTTCCAGGTGAAACAGGTAAAATCAAATTTTAACTTAAATACCATCTCACCTTCTTTTGCATTTTCATCTTTCTCTTATGTTATGATCTAATGAAGATAATGGGCCTTTGATATGACCTTAAACAAAATTCTGACAATACCAAAGGAATTGCCATTATCCCTTTTAATGAATCCAATTTCCCTTCCATGAGTAGAGTGGTACAAGGACTTCAACTGCTTTCTCTTTTTGCATTAATTGTCAGTTAGAGGTTTCTGAATCACTGAGAGCAGCACAGGTAATAGGAGCCTTGGGTAATAGGATGCTTATTCAACAGGAAGAAATCCCATTGTGCGACCACCCAGCTGGCCCTGTGAGCCATGGTGGTGCCTGACACCACAGCAAATGTTGCTGTGCATTCTTTCAGAGCCCCTGAAATTATTTCCACCATAGATTACAGGGAAGATGAGGCCTCAAGAACCAGATTTCTGGAAACTGGGGAAGACTAGTTAATACTAAGTAATAAAATATTTTACAGATTGGGCTGGATCATATTAAAGACATATTTAGATATAAGTGATAAATAACAAATAGCTTATATGTGATTTACTCTGTGATCAGTAGCTGAAGAGTGTCACAGAACCCAAAACATTGTTGCATTGCTGCAATGATTGCCTTTTATTGTCACACAAACATTTCTAGAAAGTCTGTAGCCATTTCTGACCCATGATACTGACAAATTTCCGATTAATTATTCATTCCATTGTCATAAGCTACATAAAGCAGAAAAAAAGTAGAGGGTATCAGTTAAATTTAGAAATAAGAAAATCAATAAACAATGTAGCCATCTAAAAAATTTAGAAAGCGAAACAATTAAGACACTGCAAATTTAACTATAGACCTAGTGACCAGAAATTCATTGATGTTATATATCAATAAGTGTCTTATTTTTAGTCTAAATAGTAAAATATACTGTATCTCTATTGTATGCAAGTGACCAAATATTCAATAATCTAATTGTTTTTTGAAAAGCATTATTGAAAAGTAAAATACAAATATTACCATACTGTTTTCCTCTAGTGAGGAAAAGGATTAAATGCATTGAATTGATTTCAACTCACCTCTAGTGAATGACTCCATGAATTTAATAAATTTACATACATTCAAAGTATAATATCAGCAGTTAGGAAGCCTTTATTTAATACAGGTTCTTTCATTGCACACCTATGTAAAATATGAACTAAATTCCTTAAACAATTTCCATAAACAATGAAGTTTAAAAAAAAGAGTTGTAATTTTAATGTACACTTCCATTAAAAATTCTGTTAGATGGAATCTTAAATCGTAACTAAAGTCTCAAGTTAAAGGTTCAGGTTAAAAACTTATATTTTATAGAATAAACTACAGAGGGAGAGAGCTAAGTACACATAGAAAGGGAAAAGATTTTATCTTACTTTGTCTTCTGATCTGGAACAAGAAACCTGAGATCAGGTTCTCCCCTCAGGGAAAGTGAAAATTTGCATTATGGTTTTTTACGTGGTCCTCATCACCATATTTTTGAGGTACTGCATCTGAAAAAAGGTCAAGGCTTTCCTTTGCCTAGAAAATTTAAAGTTCTTAGTGTATTTCTCAAGTACAGAAATAATGTCACAATCCCAGAGGCCAAATGTGGCACTTTTCCATCCACAAGAAAAATGTATTAAAAAGGTATACCTTTTTGAAACAGAATTTAACAATGACCCTTTGTTGCTTTGTATTACAGTAGAAAGATTTTAAATTTCCTTAATCTAAAAGAATGCAGAAAGACAGCATTATCATTCATTCCTTCATTTGGTTTATATTTCACTTATCTTCAGCTAGATGTTCCATGCACTACTATCCCTATAAGTAGTTCAGTTGGCTACAGCAGGGTGCTAGTAACATTATGGTTGTGGGTTCAAGCCCCATGCAGGTCATTTACTTAAGGGCTGGGCTTTATCATCCTTATGGGCCCTTTCCAACTCAGAATATTCTGTGAAATACCACCATTTTAAGAGGAAGATATAATCCTATTTTAACTACAACCTGCACAGAAATGAATTACACACAGAAAAAGCAGAGATTCTGAATTGGAAAACTTACTATTTCATGATCTATCTTAAATACTGATTTTTATTGCATTTTTCCTAATTTAGAAAGCTAATTTTTTTAATAAAATGTCTTTGAATAAGTTTTCTCTTAGGTATGTATATTTTTATCTTCCAGCCCCCAGTCTGTGTGATTTGTAATGCCTTTTTCTCTCCATGTACTCTCAGAAATGCTGTCAATTAAATCACCCATTTTGATCCTTAGCCACTTCACTCAAACCCAAAGATAACAGCATCGTAAATCTCCACACTCTTGAAAATCATTTTTATCAATCACATTTGTTCTCAGCCATATCTTGGAGCCTCCTATTAATTAGCATTGTAATAGTCAAGAAACATCCATACTTAGCATGTTTGTAATAAAAAAAAATCAAAATCAAATGGCTCACAAAATATTCATCTGCTTGAATGATTTTTGATGGATCAACACATCCTTATAAATGTCTAGTGAGGAAAATCCATAATGCATGTAGGCAATCTATCACAGGTTTTATAAACAGTTTATGTTTCTCCTAATCTCTAATTAAAGTCTCACCTGATGCAATTTACATCAATTACCTCCAGTTCACTTGACTATGGGTGTGCAAAACACTTGATTTTATCTTTGGTCTTTGCAACCATATTTTTGTGTATTTGAAAAAGGCTATAACCTCCTCTCTGCCTCTCCACCCATGCAAGTCCAAATGCTTTCAGACTGTTCTTGTAAATTACATTTTTATAGCCCTGACTTTCCACAGCTGATCCACACATTAGAGGCAGAGTATACACTATAATTTAACAAGTTCAGGTACAGAAGAGCCATTACCCTCACAGACACCACATAATTGTACACCTTAACGTAATATTTATCTCTTTTCAGAGCAGCAAACTAGTTCAATAGTAGTTCACCACAGTTTACTTTGTATCATAATCCCTAAATCCTACTCTGGAGATTGCAATCTACCCTCACACTGTTCTTCCAGTTTCTGAAATAATTTGTTGCCTAAGAGTAGAATTATGCCTTTGACTTCATTAAACCTTTTTTTTTCATAACAGTTTTCCAGTGTCTCAAAATGATTGAAATTCTAATCCAGTCCTCCAGCAACTGAACCTTCCTCCAATGTAGTAATGTATACAGGTGTAATTTAATAGAGTACTGAATAGCATTGAATAGTACTGGATAGAACCCAGGGGAGGAAGAGGATCTTATTTACTTCCAGTGTAAAGTAAACGATTGCTAATACTTTCTAAATATAGTTTTGCACCCATCAGTTCTAGATGAGTTATACAATTTGTCAAGGATTAACTCTGGAAAATTCTAAGGTGCTATGATATAAATCAAATGGACAAAACGTTTGTCGGTCCACAGTGTAAACTGTATTTTTAATGTGTGTATTTTCTCTTCCTGTCTTATGTGTTGTGGTTTAGATTTTGAAACTATGTAGGTCTCAACTGAAGCAATTTCATATTCATATGCAGTATAACAGTCTGAATGTATTCATTTTGTCATAGAGACTATTGTTTCTTCATTAACTATCAGTATTCCTATATATTAAATAGTATCTCTTTTATAAAGTTTTTGACAAAAATGAATAATTCCAATAACTTTTTAAAAACATTTTACTGCACTGGAATTACTACTTTCAGTACTTTAAGTAAGGAAAAGCAAAGCACGTGCCCAGACATTTTCATTTACAGGAAAATTTGTAAATGGCATAGTAACCATATTGAATTAGGAACCTAGCTAGTAATAAAAGAAGAATCTTTGGGACCATGTTAGCAAGTAAAGGTTTTGGAAAAAATATAGTATAAAGTGAATTATACCTTATAATATTGTGTATTTCACATGGTACAGTACTAGATTAAAATTACAGGAACTTTAACAACTATCAGATTTAAATTTAAAAAAAAAATTAAATTAAAAAATTTATTATTCAAGAACATGTATTAATATATACCCGTATTTACCTTTCTTTTCTTTCTTTTCCTATCACTCAAAATATACATTTCACAGTATTTTACCCAAAGAAGAAAATAATCACAGTCGTTTCATTTTTGAGAAAAAGAATACTTGAAAATGCCTTGAAGCTTAAACTAAGAAAATAACAAAATTAATTAACAGTATAAATGACAGTGTACCCTCACTGCACACATCCAAAATGTCAGGAAAGAAGAATCCAAAGGAAATGTCCTCTGTTGATAGATTCAAGAGATCTGAGAGAAAATATGAGGAAGGATAGACAGCAGCAGTAGGATCTTCTCATCTTGGTGACCATGGGTCAAGAGCCCTGATGCAGCCCAGCTGTTTTGCCAAGAGCACTTCACTCTGTGTAATGCATCCTACACTCAGTGCAGCCATCAGACAGTTCAGTGATTGGCAGAGCTCAGTTCATGAACTGAAATGGGCAGATGTTCTCCATGTATTTTCTGTCTATTTTAATGGATTGGCAATTTTACATCTTTTTAATTTTCAATAAATGATGTTGATTGCAAAACGTCTTACCCAATGAAACAGAAAAACAGAAAAGCAGTGTTATAAAATAGCTCTACAGCTTTAAACATTTTTAAGCAAATTTTCAATCACAAATACCATTATTAAATTCAGGGACATATGTCAATTTTAACACCATTTAACAGCATGGCTAATATTGTTAGAAGTACTCAAGGACAGGTTGAATGAGGGCTCTGAGCAACCTTGACGCCTAGGGAAAGATGTCCTGTGGTGGTGCTGCGGGCATGGGGTTAGACGAGATGAACTTTAAAAAGATCCCTTCTGACCTAAATAATTTTATGATGCTATGACTCTTATGACTGTAAGAGGATATGCCTTTATGTGCAGCTGTGTGTGAATCATGATATAGTTTTGGAGGGTCCCTTCATACATACTTATGTCTAACACTTTGGCACTTATCAAATTTCTTTTGGTAGCCCATGCTGAAACCCCTCATAACAGCTATTGTACAGTCCTCCATAAAGTGCACAATTATATAATCTGAAATCCGCGTTTAACTTTTGAACATTTCTTTGAAAGTAAGTATATCTTATCATAGCAGTAGTAAGTATTGTGGCATTTAAAGTATTTTGGAGGTAACATCGACATATCTGTCTCCACAGACTGCTATGACTCAATATCTTCCAGGTTACTTGCTAAAAAATAATTTTCTGAATATATCTTCATGGTCAGAGTATGGTTTCCTCTGCTTTGAAGGACTTCTAGAGTGGTAAAGAAACTTTGTGACTGGAAAAGTGAGAATCGACCATCTTACTATTGATACAATCTTCTGAACATACACGTGCAAGAACCAATATTTTGCCCCTAATATTTTAGCTCAGGAGGACTGCAGTCATCATTTAGAAATTCAATCACCAGCTGTGTTCAGTGAGAAATGTGTTTTCAGTAATATATATAACAGTATAATATACCTCAACTACTTTTACCTCAACTACCAAAATGCTATTTTTCCATTTGAATTCTTATTTGTTTTTTCTTACATAATCAGCTTGTTCTTAAAATGAACATGATAATTTCCATAGGAATTACAATCCTGCGTGTGTCATAGCTAGAATCCACCAGGTCAAAAGAGATTTAAATGAAATTAACTTATTTTGCAATTTTTTCCATATAAAGCCCCCTCCCTCTCCTGTGAAACACAGGGTGAAAACACAGGGATGCTCCACATCCAGCTTGATAAATTCTACACTCTTAAGTTTTGGAGTCATACAAAGAGCAGAAGCTGTTGCCAGTTTATAAACAAAACATAATTATCACATTATATAATTGTACAATTTATTTATTCATTGATCTATGTTATGTTTTAATCACTAAAGAATGTAGTTTTATGTATCCTGAAACCATCTGTAATTGAAGGTCTATTTAAGGAAAATGGTTGCTTTTTTATGTTTATGGGAATTTGAACTTTTATGTCCCAGGAGATGTCCAAGGTGTAGAGTCTTCAGTGGAACTGTTTTTTATTCTCCTTACAGTTGTCATAGGTTGTACAAAGACCTATTTCCTTTTCCTTCCTATAATACTAAACAATGGTTAGAGTTAAAAGAAAAACAAAACAAAAGCAAAAACCAAACCAAACACAGATGTAGCACCAGTCAGATGCCTGTTACATTTACAGTGTTTGATATTTTATCTGAACACAATTTAAGTCAGAACTTTGAACAAGTATTTCTACAGTCAGCATGTCAATTACCATATTATACCTTTATTACACCCAGCATTTATCAAATTTTTACATATTTTAAAGAGAAAAACCTCAGTGGCTGCAGATATAGAACATGGTTGAAAACACAGAAGTATGTGTTGAACCTCTAGGAGAAAGAATTACTCTCCAGAGCATCGACTCAGATGTTTGGTTTCTGATCTCCTAATCCAAAGGACAGGTCTTTGCTACCCATTTGATGTGAGTCACTGGTAGAGCTATTACCCTACAATACCTTATATTTACGCAATTGAAGAAGACCAGGAAAGTTTCACATTCAAACAATATTTTATAAGTGAAGGAATAAATAAATTTACAAGTGAATTCTTGAAATTTATGAAACCGAATTTTTTTCAGGTATAACACAAAAGCTGGGACAATTAAATTAACTCTGCTAGAAAAGTAGAGTTTGGAGTTATACCACCTCAAGAATAATGGAAAGATTGTGATTTATGTTCATTAACTTTTTTTGTTATTATGCAAATCTATGCATGTTTCTGTTAAAACTGTAAGTTTTTAAATCCTTTAAGGTAAATGTATTACCTTAACTATCTTAATTCTGTATTTGAATGGGAAGAATAATTTTTGCAGAAGTGGATCTGATAAAAGTAAAAATAGTATTAGTGTGATACGACAAGAAAATAACTTCCTGTCACTCTATAACCCAGCTCCATAGCATTTATCTTTTTCATTCCTTTTTTTCTTTCCTCCACCCATTTTTGTGGATGTTATGGGAATCTTTCTCTGTACTAGCACTGATTCGCTGAATTGTCTGAGTTGGAAGGGACCCAGAAGGATCATCAGAGTTCCTAAATGAATGGCCCATATGGGAATCAAAACCATGACTTTTACATTAGCACCATTCTCTAACCAACTGAGTGAAATTCAGGGTCATGTTCTTCAAGCACATAAGACTCTAAATGTAATGTAAATTTTTCACTCAAAAAAGATGAAAGACATAGCAGGGAATCAGATCATCTGAAGCTGTGTTATCTCACTCTCACACTGAGTAGAGGATTACTGAAATTACAATTGGCCATGTGCAATTTCTGCCTTCTGAATCAGAAACAAAATTTTTGTGACAATGGGAGATGGTTGAAAATCAAATACATGCTTCTCAGTGTATTCTAAGTCCATGGGTGTTCTGTCAAAATAACATTCATCTACTCATTTGGCAAACCTGAACATTTTCCTAATGTGATGGTTAGTTTTCTATTTTAACCATTAATTGCTCTGTTATAACTTTTTTACTTACTGAGCTTTTGGGGTTATCTGCCTTTTGGCTTTTGTGTGGTATGTGTCTTATAAACATTGCCCTCTTGCTTGCCCCTGAATGAAAGTCTTCATATCTTAAGTCACAGTTTCCACAAAAGTAGCAATTTCAGAACCATTTTATATTGTAAATTTGCTTTAGCCAGGAGCTTCTTTTGTGCGATTTGAGTTTTACACACTAATCTGTCTTTCAAGGCTCTTTCAAACCTTCCCCAAACTAATGTTATTATGACCTTTTTATTTTCTTCCTTTTTACTCTTTCTTTGTATTTTTTTTTCTCTTTTTCTTTTTCACTTTTGGGTTTGTTGGTGTTGGGGTTTTTTTATTTATTTCTCTATACAAAGACACAATTCTGTGTTAAGAATGATTCTCTTAAAAACAAGAACATTTTGGTGTAAGTTTTTCTGGTGAAAAACTCTACTATAGAATACACTTTTTTACCCTTTTTTTTTGTGAGTATTGTTTTCTGTGAGGCTCTTGATGTGTGTAGGTAACTGCTTGACTTGTCCCCATTGCTACCAGTGGAAGAGGAATTTATTTCTATTTTGCTGTATCAGTAACTTAAAAGTATTGCTTCAGTCTCTTCAGTGTAAAGAAAGCAGGTTAATTCTCACCTGTATTGCCAAAACCATGAGCATTTCCTGAACTGAATCGCTATTTTATTTCAAGATCAAAGTGATCTGAAACAATCTAAGTCTGGCCTGAAAACATTAATAGAGTCCTGGAGTCCTAACAGTGGCCATCTGACACTGCCCTTTAGAATCAATTACCTTGCAGAACTATCTCCTGTAAGAAGAGAGAAATTCTAAAGTCACACGGCAAACATCCTAGTCTATTTTTGTGATTATAAAACACAATAGATTATAAAACAGGAGTGGAAGGATTGCTAATTGGATTAACACCCAGAAACATTCACTGTTTAATGGGTGGATCATTGTAGAAAGTGAAATTTCTGCATTGTAGAACTATTGGGTTTTATCCTTTAGATTATTTTCTTGTAAAAATGTGTGTAAAAATACTTGTAAATATAGCAGATTAGATATTTTATATTCCCTAATATGGCACGTATGAATCTTCTGAAGCAAATACATACTTTTATGTTAAGCTATTAATTTTTTTCCTTAGAAATGATGTATTACAAATTCAATGTGTAATTTCTGCTTTTGCTTGATATTTCCAGCAGTAATAACCAAATTGAAAGATTGAACAATTTCCTATAAAATACCAAACATTTAAAAACATGAAAGCTCATGTACATGCATGTGTGGCTAACTAAATAAAATACTAGAAGGAGAAAAATTAAAAATAATCATGTGAACAGGGAAGTTGCATTGTCTAGTTGAAGCTTTATATGAAAACACAACATTTTAGGCTGGACAGAAAGGGAAGTAAAGTAATCTAAAGAAAGCATACCTTTCACCACTTCTTCCTTCTCTCTTTGTTCATATTTTCTTTACCTGTGCAGAAAACACTGGCAGACAGCCCAGTCTAAAGTCATTCTTGAACAAAGAATTAGAAGGCTAACTACAACTTCAGGTTAGAGATGTTATTTTCTGTCTTTGAAGAGAAGTTGAATTTTTTTTCAAATTTGTCTTGCAAATGTTAAATTCACAGAAAAAATCATCTGAAAAAGAAAAGAAAAAGAAAGAAAACAAAACATCAGTTGGGACAAAGTTGAAAAATATTATCATAAAAGAAAAACCTGTATTTTAATCAATCGCCTTAGGCTTTAAAACCTCCACACTGAAGGTAAAGACCCTAGCTTAAATTCTCTCTCCTTTCTGAGAAGAATTGATTCACACACGTTTAGCTTCTGTAATCTACTAGACAGAAAGCCTTACTCCCACACAAACATGGCTTCTCTTTGTGTTTGGATGTTAGTGAGCTGAGGCAGCCAAAAGCCAACAGAGGTAACTCCACTTGAGAGAAGTTCAATGTTTCAGTATAAAACTGTATCCAAAACTATACAGCAATTAGAATTTAATTAGTTTAATTCCTCTAAAGCTAATTTTTGTGATTCCATATATCTGCAGTCCGTAGTACATGTATGTAGAATATCACTACCATTGCTGGTATCCTGACACCTCCTCAACAAGATACAGGAAAATTCAGCAGGGAGAGTCAATGCAAACTTTGACGTGGTAAAGCAAAGCTAACAGTGAAAATTTTTCAGAACATTATGACACTGGAATGACAGTTTTCAGGATGTAGCAAGTAAAACCTGAATCCCTTATTAGGATTTTAACAGATTAATTTCTATAAGTTTTCAATTATTTAATCATCCAGATGTCTTTTTAAAGGCACTTTCCTGAAACCAGCAACGTTAGCTTAGGATTCAGTCTAAGGATCTGTGAGAAGGATTATATATATGTATATATATAAAAATATATATCTAAAATAATCTTTAAAATAAAATTTGTGGAGACGCTTTTTTAAAAAATATTATTGTTAATCAGTATATTTTGATATAAAAATTTTTAACTGTTTTCACCATATATATGTATTGTATGTGCAGAGCTGGTTTATGCAATGGATTTTATGAGGCTCCTTCTGTGCATCTTGTATATTCCAAAGGTGCTGTAAGCACTACTGCCTTGTGCTTGACACTAAGGTAGTTCACTTAGTCATCTCACATCTCTAACCATGAACTTTGAAAATTTCTGCTAGATATACAAGCAAAAAAATATGCTGCTATTTTTGCACTTTGTTACAAAACAACTTATACCATTTCCTTGTGAAAAGCTTCCTAAAGTCTCTTTATTCTTTCATGTTACTTCTTCAAAGATTTAATATACTTTAACTAAAGGTGTTTTCCACTTAGTGATAAGCAATTAATATTCTTTATATTCACTAAGTTTTCTAACAATCTATTTTGCTGTAGGATTTAGCAACAAATTCCAAACAATTAAAGATCAATTACAATGTCCTTGCAGGGAAAGCTTCACACGTAGGTTTCTAATTTAAACACGTGTAATCAATTTCCTGTGATCCTTTGACTTTCCCTTCTAAACACTTTCCACTTATCAGTGGATGAACTTCTAATGGATGATAAAAAAGTTGCCTGGAATTTAGAAAAGATGTGGTTAACAGCAGTATCACATCCACACCATAATGATGACCTATATCTAAATTTTAGACATTTATCTAAATTTTTGTGCTAATAAAATGCAGTTGTAGCTGCAGAAAACTGTCTAAAGCAATTAATTCTCTTAAAAAACAAAAAAAAAGCTATTTTAATTTAAGAATAAGATTAAATAGTAGAATGTCTTTATGGGCCAGTCTTTTGTAACGGGTGTCTCTTCATGAGAGTCATAGTTTAGAAACAAGTGAATTTCCCCATTATCTTCACCCTGGTGTGTCATGCAGTCTGCTTCCAGAGTGATGAAGCTGAGTTCCTTTTAGACAAAAAGATTCCAGGGGATTATATCCAATGGACATCAACTGCTGACAACCACTAATTTCATAGGACAAGATTTTTTAAACTAAGTCTCTAAGATGGATAAGACAGAGTCCCCTCAGTACCTGTTTCCCCATTATTGTTATAAAAATTGGATTCTGTTTGCTTGCTGATGCATACAAAAAGCATATTAACACAAAAGCATATTCTATATATTTCAGTAGCTGTTCTTGTCTTTCAAACTAATTTTTAACTGTAGTTAATGAAGGTTTCTCCTTTTTATTTTTTGTATTCAGTCATCTGGAATCTGTTATTTGCGACAAAATTAAACACTTAATGTTGATTGCCTTAAAACATCTTCTATATGTGTGTGTAAAGTATTGTGCATAAAAAAGACAACAATTATAGAATAACAATTATATCTAATAGCTTGTTCATTATTTCATCCCTGATTAAAATTGTCTGTTTTCTGCCTAAACTGATAAAATATAAGAGAAAAATAATATATTTAAGATATTCTGTGACAATGTTCAGTAATAATTAATGAGAAATACTTCGTATATGATGGGATACCCTGAAAAAACACTTCTGCATTACAGTTAAGAACAGGAATTACAAATTTTGGAGCTCCCTCTGGCATGAATATTCTGAAAGAAAATACTAACTTGGAAAAAAATGCAAATCATCAAACATTCTGTTCAAATACTAAGTTTATCCATTTTCATATAGGATTTCACTGCAAGTATGATCTTTACACTTTAAAATGAATATCAATTAAACTATAAATCTGCAAAGTTTCTATAAAATAAGTGTATTGAAATACCATTACCATCCTATTGACAGATAATATTAAAAAATAAACTAAAAAGTAGATTTTTATTATGCACTGTAGTAGTTACTTTTCCATAGGCAATGACGCTACTGTTGGGGTAGGTGTTATACTTGAGAATGATGAGGTGTCCCTTATTGTTCAGAATCCCCCAAGTACAGTACAGGAGAAAAAAAATACTTTGATAAAAGTCAGAGTGGGCCCAGTAAACAACAAGACTGGTTGGTCTGAAGGGAAGCAATGTCACAGATTCATGGAAGTGTTTAATATCAGTGGGGAAGACCCCTTGGAACCAGAGGAGGAGCAGTGACCCTGGTTAGGCACTGCCAAGCCTCACCCTATGGCAGCCCCAGCCTTGCTTGATCCTTGCCAGACCCAGCAGCTCCACACAAGGCATGAGAGCAGCCTGCACCCAGCCCGACTCCATGGCACAGTGGTGGTGGGGAATTTTCTTCCAGATTCACAGGGGATCATGTAGGGCCACATGTCCATGCTGGTGCCTTAGCGAGGTGCTAGCTACAGAAATATACTTTGAAATTTCTAGGTGTATAGTAACATTTTCATACTCTCTGGGATTGTGTTTTATTGATGGCATTGCTGATATGGAACCTGAATGTATATTTGTCTGATTGTCAGATAATTATGTGTCATTTACTCTGGTCCTGATCTGATTTGAGCTATGTGAGTTGAACAGTTTTTCTCTATGACAACGATGAGGTAGCTTAGTTATAGGAGCTTAGAGTGGGAGAAACTGCAAAAGAGTTTCTTTATAAATTTAACCAGTGAGTGATAAATGTTGATACCATAACCATACAGATGTAGAACTTGACCTTTCATCATTTTGTGACAGATTATGGGTAAGAAGAGAAACATGAAAGTAAAAGAACTCATATTCTATATGATAAGGGAATGAAAGCCAGTTGAAAGATATAAAGAAGTTGAAGATTTCAAGCTTATGAAAGCTACTATTTCTAATATTATAGCAACTAAATGGAAAATTGAAACAATTATAATGAACATTTTTCACTTTGTCTTAATTTTTTCATTCATTAAAAACTGTTTTTTTCTGACAAGAGAGGATTTAGTTGAAAAATGTCTAACTGGACCTATTATTGTGAGAAGAATTGATTTGCTACTGGGTTTACAATTTTCATGTGAATGCTAGGTTGTGTTTTTTCCCTTTTGAATTTGCCAGCAAAACACACAAACCCAATATTTTCCCTAAATTTTAAAATGTACTGCTGAACACTTGAATATATATTAATTAGACCTAAAATCTGGATATCTTGTGGTCCCTGAAATCTATGCTGAGATCATTCCCAAAGGTTTGTAAAGTCTAACAGGGTACCAGTTTCAATTTTCTAGTTTATATTTCAGTTCAAGATATTGAAATGGATTCTCTCATCCTCCATAGTTGTCCTTTTTGTAGCCCACTCTGAATATTAAAATTCTGGTTCCAGTAAAGCTACTTTGCTTTAAATCACAGAATTATATTCCTAAATCTAGATTTACCTGAAGTCCCCAAAGGTTACTTTCAATTTAATGAATACCCTGCCGTTACCTTTAATTTTTGCCTGTCAATCACAATGTTGATAAGCAGCTGAGGTAAATTATTTCACATGACTCTTCTGTTTGCTTAAGAGAGACCCATATGTTTAGGACCCATCATTTTATGAGGGACAAATTTTCTTTTTGATCCATTTATCTGTTTATTTATAAAGCACTAAAATGTCTTAAACTCCTTTTCAAGTCCAGACTATAGCCAAGATCTTGATTTTTATGAGTCACCATCTGGATATCAAATTTGTACATAATACTTCAATTTTATCATAGAAAAGTGAAACTGTGGAAGGTTTCTTCTCTTGCAGGTTTTTTTTTTTGTTGACTTTCTAAGTTGATCACCAGCTTCTTCATTTCAGATCTGCGCCAGACACAACACAGAGATACCCAGTAGGACAAGAAAGAGATCTTCCACAGTCTCAAAACCAAAAAACCAACCAACCTATAAAACAAACAAAACACCAAACAATCCACTTCCACCAACAACAAGAAAAGCAAAATAAAAGAAAAAAACCAAAAAAACCAACTCTTTGTAATATCACAGATGTAGTCCATATTATTTGGAGAAACTGCGAGAAAGGACTTATTTCATAATTTATTTTTTTCATTGTCTTATTTATGTGTATTTTGACTATACTTCATATCCATTTGCTCATCTGAATATATATAAGAATTGCCCTGACCTAAATAAAATACAGATTACTGAGGCTCAGATATTGCTCAAGTTTTTGATGTACAGTTTAATTGCTAATTCTCTAGTAATTTCTTGAAAAGTTTTAGCTGTCAGGAATGCTGTCTGTTTCTTTTTATTTGAGTAATTGGGTATTTTAGTTTCCAGAGGCAACTAATACATGAATAGATATGGTTTTAGTTCTGCAATTTATTCTTTATTGCATCGCCATTATAAAGGATATAAAATATAGCTGAAAAATTTTCTATGGAAAGTAGCCCATGAGACCATATATTTCCATGGTGGATGATAATTTTGTTGGTATATTTTATGTTGTAAAACATGGTAATTTGTAACCAGCATTTCTTTTTAAGGTTTATTTTATGTTATACATTCCTAAATTTAAAAACCTGTATTTTAAAGAAATATTTGGAACCATCAAAAGTGAATTCAATGCCAAAGCTTCTGTGAAAATTTGGAATCTCAGATATTTCTACAAATCAGGCATTCTGATGTCTAGACAATGAAACACTTTCATTTAAAATTTTCATTTTATACTGTGAGCTGTTTGACCATTTCTCTTAATCAACTTGATAAACAGTCTATGAATAATTGATAAATTGATCTCTGAAAGTCACAAAAATTATGTAATTGTAGAATATTTCCTCAGTAGGTATTGAAAGGACCTTTAAATCTAAAATATTGGCTGGGTTACTTGATTGACAGAAAAGACAAAAAATTGATACTTTTATGTCTAAGATGTCCACCTGCTTCAGTTTGTCACATTTTTAAGTGCTTTCTGACCTCCAGTCTCTTTTACATCATGTAATTCTTACATAATTTTCGTAATACTTTGGTTGAAGTGGCTAAAACTGGCCACCTTACAACAATGATATTATTTAGAAAAAGTACTTACATCCATTTTATTATACATATCATATATTCCACATGTTGCATATGCATTTTATTTTCCTTCCATTATTATCAATGTAAAAACTAGCCCCATAGGATTACCACTGTAATGGGCTATATTTTACAAATAAGTTTCATAGATTTTCAAAAACCTGACGCGCTATTACCACTGAAAAGAATTATCAATTCTTTTAGACTTTGTTTTTTTGGTCAGTTTGGTTCTTTTTTCCATTCCACGTCTGCCTCTTCTCTTCTTTGAAGAACTCTAATGTCTCACCGCCAAGATATCTGCAGTCTGCTGCAACACTTCTAGACTCTGAACATCAAATGTTCTTATTTCTTTTTCTCATCAAACTTTTCAATGTTGTAAATATAATCTGTTCCACAACCTCAGGTTTGCATACACTGTGTCTCAGAAACTTCTAGCTAATGATGCACTTTTGCAGTACTGACAGTATTCCAGGTTCTTTGAGGTGGCTGCTATTCACTACAGATCCTATCCAAATTGCCCTATTCCCTCTTTCTTTGCTTCTTAAGTAACTTGCATAGTTCTCTTCCCCAGTTCTAGTCACCATCTGCAGTTAAGGTCAAGCAGAAGGTGCTGTTTCATCAATATTAATATTTTATATTCCATGGTGACTTATATGTAAAAAATGCAGTCTAAATTTCAGTCAAGTTGTATTACTGAGACCTATACTAGCAGTCGGTTCACTTACTCCAGTTACCAAGCTAATGCTTAGGCCTATTGCGCCTGTTTATTTCTGTCTAGATTTTTGCCCTTTCTACTCTCTTCACAAAAAACTGAAATATATCTTTGCTTAGTTCAAGTTCATGTATACAATTCTCCTATTTTTGCTGTAAGGGAAAGCGATTTGAAAGACGTGAGTGATTTTGCTTAGGTCATGTACGACAAATAATTTTCCCAAGAAGTTTGTCAGCTTTGGACCTTTTTTAATTGTTTTCTTTTTTCTCAAGGGGATATTTTTAATCTGAACTATACATACATGAATGGCAGAGTAGCTGCTGCTGGCAAAGATCAGTCTGCTTCATTTTAAGCATCAAATTAATATTTTTTTCCTTAATAGGGACAAATACTAGGATTACGGAGGAAATACAATAAAAAGGCAGTAACTGCATGTGTTTACTGCATTTGCCCACAATCACAGTTGAAAATACAGGGACAGTGTGTGAGAGAATTTTATTGCCTTGGGGGATATTAAAAATGTTTTATTATGTGCTCCTAAAAATAGTTTTATTTGATGATTTTTTAAATTGAAAAATCGTTCAACTATGATAATAATAGGTACTGTAATACTGGATTTTAAAATGTTGGAAAGTTTATGTTTCCTGACTTCAGGAAAAAAAGGCTTGCAAAAAATCCCCAAACTACAGACTGCATGAAAATAGATAAAGGTGTACTGAAAAGCATTAACTTGAATCAATATTCTGGAACATACAAAAATGAAGTAAAACACAAGAAATAGTGCATTTGGAAAGGAACAATAAGACTTGCTGAAGGAACAGTGGATGAGTGGGGAAATTGCTTCAGCTTAGTGGAGAAGTTGGTTCTTTCCATTCCTGAATTCAGAGTTTAACTGCATCCTAAATTACCAAAGTCATTAGGTTACACAGAGGGAGTGGAGTTTTCTAGTACTTGCCAATGAAAATCAATAACTTGTGTCAGGTATGGAGCTGCACTTAGTTGCACTAAGCAGCTTCCATTTTCTGATCATTTGCTTTAGTAAATATTTTTTCATGGCATATTGAAATTGCCCTAAATTTCCACTTTGAGAAATTATTCTTTTCTTTTGGAGTTGCTTAAAAATACCAGTCATTAATGTTTGTGGCATATTAGCCACTCAGAAAAGTTCATGTATAAATAAATGAGGATAAAACAAATGAATTAATTTTACTTTCTAGTATCAGCTCTGGTTGTTTTAAGATGTCAGAGAGGTGGAGTGAACCATAGCCATCTTATCACTTACACCCAAAATTACTGCATGAAGTTAACATGGTTATGTTCAGTTAACCATTACAAGTAGAAAGCACTTAGGAAGAAACTGATATCATATCTGAGTACTCTAACTGCTGCTGCTGAGTGATGCAAGTTCCAGATGCAGCTTGTTCAAAGCAAGGTCAAGAAATACTTCATGGGCTGTACTGTGTGCTGTATACTTACTTTACAACCCCAAAACTATATTCTTATGTTCCAGATGAGATACAGTATAGTTAAAGGCTATAAACAAGTTGCTATAGATAAGAGCCAAGTAGCAGCGAGCAATAAAAGTATAAATTAGGTGGATTTAGATGCTTATGTCCAGCAGAGAAATCAAGAAAAACCTTCCAAAAATGGTAAGCAGCAACAGGACGCATAACAATTTACATGAAATCTCATTTAAACACTGGAAATTTTGCTACTGTCCATGCCCTGAAGTCTCACTGTCTGGGCTGGGTTTAGCATCAGATGCTGAGTTAATCAGCCTCGTAGAGCAGCAAGATACATGAACTTGAGGTAATACAGTTGTATGGCTTCCTGATCATATTCACTTCAGACCTAGCCAACCCTGATCTGACTGTGATTGTCTGATATGTCAGAACAGTCAGCAAATAGTCTGGTGAAGACAAGAGGAATGTCACCAAGCATCTCTCACTCTCATTCCAATTCAGTTATGTACTAGTGTATTGCATGGTTTTTCAGTTCTAGTTTTCCTTTCTCTTTTCTGTTTTAGACTTCAGTGAACGTGTGCTTCATAGCCAACCGAAGGTTTCAGTAACAACTGGCATTTCCTTCAGAAGTCACCAGAGACAGGTTTATTTGGAGGAGAGAAAGGCAGAAGTATAAAAACAATCACAGCAGCCACAACATCCCTGATAGAAACAGGCTCCCAAAAAACCCCACTGATGTCACCAGACAGGAGATATCACCTTGGAAAATGGATCTCAACATCACTTCCTGACCTTCCTGACACAGACAGGAAGTCAGTGGCCATATATGCACAGCATAGCCAGCCCTACACAATGCCTGAGGAGTCAGAGATTCTCTGGTATAATGCTACATGTGTGAGAAATGCCAGCAGTCTGTCAGGGAGATGGGGACCTGTCCGTTTCTCCATAAATCCTTCCTTGCTTGGAAGCCTTTTGACATATTTTTGTCCTATGAAGTAGGCCTGTGCTGACAGCCCCCTTTTTAAGCACTATTAGCCATTTTTAAGGAATATTATCCATGGATTTCTAGGTTTTTCATAAATACCCTTATTTCCCAATCAGTTGCTTAAAGTCTGAGCTGCTGACCTTTTAATATTTTCTTCATCTTTGTTCACTTCACTGCTATACAGTACAGAGCCAGCAAATGCACAACTGTGACTGGGGAAGGGCAAGACTCTGTTTTACACTTGGAAATTTGCTCCTGCTGTTGCTGTGGCTGCAGTTCCAGTTTTGTTAGAAACTAAAGCTTTAGAAAAGTGCATCATAACCAAGAAAGCCAGCATGAATCCAAACTTAATAACATTTCTAAACCCATACCCCCTGTGATCCACCTTTCTCAACTCGCTCATGAAAACATTCTAATTAACTCCACTGTGCCTTAGATAGCTGAACAGAAGACAAGACTGAGAAAATTATGATGTACACTTTCTCCTTTCACCTTTTGTCTTTTGATAGTGAAATATTTTGCTGTTCCTTTTGTATAAATATTTTGCTTTTCCAATTACTGCAAGGTATCTTCAAAAAGAGCAGCATACCAAACAGAGAAAAAAGATTCTCCCGTCTCCATCCTTCAAGACAAGTCTGAGGGAAAGGAAGGGGACATTTTGTTTTCCTCTGGCATATGTCTAATGACACGTTATGTTATATATCAAAACTACTAAAGTTATTTGCAATCTCTTGGATCCTCTTATGCTGTATCATACTCATGGGTCTGATTGAACACCAAATTTAGATCCTTGCTCTCTAGATCTTCTTGAGGAGTGAAAATGGAGAGGGAGGTGCTGAACTCCTCCCCCTGGTATCCAGTGACAGAATGTGTACGAATGCTTTAAAGCTGCATCAAGGGAGATTCAGAATGGACATCAGGAAGCATTTGTTTTAACCAAGAGGTTGGTCAAACACTAGTCAAACATTCTAGGCTTCCTAGAGGGGTGGTTGATGATCCAAGCTTGTTAATGTTTAAGAGGCATTACAACAACACCCTTAATAATATGCTTTAACTTTTGGTCACACCTGATGCGATCAAGCAGTTGAAGTAGGTGATTGTTGTAACGGCAATATTCTATTCTATTCTATTCTATTCTAAACTTGTAAATATGTAATTTATAGGTTTTATCAGTATTTTGTGAATGTTTCTGTAAAATGTTTATTTTCTCTAAATGTCATTACAATATTAAGTAAATTAAGACACCTGTAACTTTAGACCACCATATTTTATCCTACATTCTTCTTGTACTGTCAGTGTAAAAACATTGTAAACTGCAATATTAAGAAAATTATTCAATATTTTGTTTACATTTTCATGGACAGTATTTGTTACATTTCAAGGAAGCAATTAATCCAAAGACAGTGAATATAAGAATTAGTCACAAAATTTCTGAACACAATAACTTTTTATTTCTGTCTTACTGTACTCATAAATAAGATAATACCTGCCAGGGTGACACTGGAATTGTTTTGACATTGAAGTGTATTGCTTAAATTGAAAATGTGCACTCTTCAAATCATTGGTGAGTTGGGAGGCAAAGAAATTCTGAATTAGTTATTGGCTTCTTGCATTTTTTGAACAGAGGAGAGTAATTTAATTGTGAGCTACAGAATTATTGGCTAGGTATTTGACACTCATAAATTTATGCAATTCAAGGAACTGTGATCATACTCTTAGCCCAAACAGATCTCCAGTCCATTTTAAGAAATTATAGGCAACAAAGGTATTAGCTTTTAGTAGAGCTGAGCGAGAGATATGTTCTCTTTCTGTGAACAGATTTTAAACACTTTTCTGTTGTCCACTGTGAGGAAAATAGAATTTCAGACAGCTTGTGTTAAAAATTCTTCCAAGAAAACATTCTTTGAATAAGGAACATGTAGATTTATAGAAGAGGAAGGGTTCCATTCTGTATTATATTGATTCTTTGAATGTCCATTTAAATTGAACAGATATAATAGAACTTTGAAAAAATGGACCTAGATGAGGGAAATATTCAAAAGCTTACACAACATTTGTAAAACTATAATCCAGTCAATATTCTATTTTTTTTTCTTTATACCAAAAAGAAGTCTAGACATATGGTAGCCACAAAATCAGTCTGGTTTTGATTGGATTTCTTTCCTGGTCCTAGGAAACATCTAAACGTTATTTTCTATTAATCAGAATTTTCTATTTAAAAAGACCACAACAGTTTTTAATAGGCCCTAGTTTCCACAGCAGATGTATATATGAACTCATTTCTAAAATATAGATGTTTAAGACTTGCAAATCTGAGGTTGACAGTTTGTGTGACTTCTTTGACTGCAGCAATTAATACAGGCAGAAAAGCTATAATGCATTTTAAAGGCGATTTTTTTTCTTTATGAGAAATCCTCATTCAATTAATTTTAAACAAAGTAAAATGCACCCTAACATTTTCTGATTTTTAATAACCCTTATTGTTCAAAATCAGAGATAACTGTCCAAGTTTTCTAAATAATTCAAATGCTTTATATTTTTCTTAAACTTCAGATAACCTTTAGCAAGCAATATAGTTGCAATCTTGTAATTGGAAAACACAATGTCTGTTTGGGTCTTTGCTCTTTGAACAAGGTAGCCTGGGGCAGACTCTGAACTTATCTTGATTAGCATAAAGAAATTATGGACACAAGAACCACTTAACAGTTTTTTCCTAAGTCTTGCTCCCAGAAAGTTATTTTTCTGTTTTTTCTAATTCCCGCTTCTTCACACACAGTAGTACAAAATTTAAAAATATTTATCTCAAAGTTTATTAATAAATCAAAGGATAGAAACTCCATAAAATATTCTAAGATTAGGATGGACTCATATTACAGATGAAAGGCTTGGGTGCTTGTCTTTAACTTTTAGAGAACTATGAAAGGCATTATTTTCTCACAAAGATATATGAACACACTCATGATTTTCACAAATTCCTAGAGAGATGAAGTCAAAAAAAGCTTTCTTATTATGAAAAGGTAGAGAATGAGTTCTGAATTTTCTCAGGTTATTTCTTGTTCTTACACCGATGGGTGTTACTGAATTGGAATTGTTGCAGATTTCAAACTGAGTATGATCTCTCAGATAGAAGAGTGGTATAATTGAACACCTCAGCCTTTTAATTCTCCTTTTTCCTACTGAGAGATACATTTGCAATCCAAATGAGGGTATTTCTTTCCTGTGTGGTTTTGGACTTTAGAGACATTACTGTGCATATATTTCTCTGTATATAGATAGTGAATTTAGCTGTTAATTCATTGAAATGTAAACCAAGAGATTAAATATTATGATGATTAGAAATGTACTGCCTAGAAATGAAAGATCCACCTCCCAAAATGAAGCACATAATGTTGGCTTAGATACCCAGGTGTTCCTGTAGCCATAATACTAGATTTGCTTCCATATAGGAAAATGACATCAGCATTGGCCTGAGTGGGAGGGACATCTGAATCAGACAAAGGACAGCTGAAATTGCACTGTGGCCTCAGAGGACTACCTCAGTAGGTGCTACTGTGAAATGAGTACATTAGATTCTAATCCTAGAATTCATAAATTAGGGTTCTAAAAATTTAGAAGAATTTAATAAATTCACACAGATACAAAAATATAATCATGGAAAACACATTTATCAAGCTCAGATACTTCAGACAATTTAATATCTAAGTTTTAAATAAACAATTAATTGCCTTTAGGGTCTGGTTTTCTTTTAGTATGTGATTATTAACTGACACCTCAATTCAGTAATTATTAAAACAGAGTTTAATTATCTAGAGTTTGGACACATCAGTCTTTCAATGCTCATTTGTAACCATCTGATTTTAACAATGGAGTGGAGAGCAGAAACTCTTTGCTTGTTCCCTAATTTAGTAGTTTGGGAACATATCTGGGATTTCAGAGATTATTTAGGTTTGTGAATCGAACTCCTAGACTGAAGTGGCTTACAGTTTGCTTCAACTATTGCATTGGCAAGTGCTCTCCAGTATGGGATGAAAAATGCCCTTGAAAGATAGGTGCTAGGAAGTTATTTCACAGTGACAGCAGGAATTACAGTCAGAAAGATTTTGCCTGAAGTCTTAGTTGCCAATTTACCCAAGGCAGCTTAGCAGGGTTGGTGGTACGTGTGAGGTGAGCAAGCAGTATTACAAAGACTGGGCGAACATTTAGCTAAGAACAAATACAAGAAAAATAATGTAGGAAAAAAAAACCAAACCCAAATGCAAAACAGCAACAAAAAACCCCAATCCAATTCAAACAAAACAAAACAACAAAACCAAACCTAACGGACTCTTAACTGTAAATTATCATATCATGAATGAGCAGCACATAAAACACCAAAAACACACCAAAGGAACTTGGTGAGAAACCTGCAGCAAAGGATCTCTTAACATATATACATATATGCTAAGAATACTTACATGTTCATTCTCATTAACATAATCCTTTATGTCAATGAGGTTAATTCCATGTCTGAGACTTGAAATTTGGAAAGTAATCATGAGCCTTTGTTTCAGAAAACAGATAAAGAAATAGATCGGTGGCTTGCATAAAAATTTCTACTTCCACATCTGTATTGGAATATGTTTGTTTATTTTTTTAAATACAGAATAAGCATGAGCTCACAATTTTCAGAATGGTTTTACTCTTGCTTAGTGGGAAAGTGATTAGGGGCATCCAGTAACCAAAACCTCAAAAAGGTAGCTGAAAAGAATTCCGATATCATTAATTCTGGATGGGAACAGCTATTCATATTTAAGTCAAAGCCTCCACCCTCCATGGTAGGAGAATTTTTGACGAAAGTTCTAAAATAAATTTCTTAAGCTTTTACATTTTTATCCCTGGATAACTTGCCAAACTCACGTTTTAAATGCGAAAGGTTTCATTTATAGATATAGATATAACATATTTTTCGTAAAATTAAAGTAGTAGCAGTGCAGCTATTCCACACAGTTTTCTCCCAGAAAGAAAAATGACAAACCTCCTACACACAGGCACAGATAAATTTTTTTCTTCAAATAATTTTGCCTACTTTCAAATCCAGCCCATTTTACGTGTGTGTTTTTTTCATTAGTTTTGCAAGTATAATTTTATAGTAAGCCAAACATTCACTAAATGAAGGCCATTTTACTCCTGATAAAGGTATGTATTTCAAAGGGACAGGGTCCTGTCTCCTCTCTACTCCTCATCAATTCTCCAGCTCAGGCTCCTTTCTGGAATTCAGTAACAGTACAATCACAAAGGTAATGAGGTTGTCTCTTGAGGAAAGGATTTTCTCAGGATTTTAAGGTACTCCAGTTAGAGACAGTTTCCCCAAAATGCATTGCTTGAAGACAATGATTCTTTGACTCTTCATTGCCTTGAGGCATTTACCAGGATAATGAGACCAGTCATTCATTTCCTAAGGCAAACTAGAGTCTGTGGAGTGCCAGTGAACCATGGATCTCTTGATGTTCTCCCAGCGAGAGCTGACTGGTTACAGGATGGCAGCTTTCCTCCTTGTTTCCAGCTGCTATACTGCACTAAAGACAGATAAAAATACATTAGATACTTCTCTAACATAATTTTCTCTTGTAAGCAATTTCTGCTCTTGCCACAGGGATCTTAAGGGTTCTGAAGTGAGAAAAACAGTCCAATGTGTTTGTAAAAAGTTGTAGAGGTTACTGAGATAATCTCTTCATTACCAAGAGTTCTAATAACAATACAAAAAAGCAGCTTTCAAGTTTAGGCACAAAAACATAGCTAAAAATACAAGCATAGCAACAGCTTTCCATGTCTGTAATCTATTAATAAGGCAAAATGATTTAAGTAATGAGAGGTGTCATCTTGCTGGTATTCCTTGTCATGCACTGGGATATAGAATTAGAAATCCCTTGAGAAAGTTTTCTCTCCAGTTTTGAAATTGTGTCAAAAAAACACGTCATGAATTGATCACTGTTAGGAGATTTTTTAATACATTTGGTTCAATTTCTGAAAAAAATCTGCAGCATGTTTCTGGAGGTGGTTTGGCTGGCGTAAATTGTGGATTGAGACAATGTCTGTGTTGGAGAGAGCACAAAGTATGGCACTTGCTTCAACATGCTCATAAAGCTTTACATTAAGATAATGATAATCATTAATTAAATCTAATGCTTCAGCTAATAGGAGTGGGCCAGTCTGTTTTCCATGATGAACAGTTGGAGAGATTTTCTTTCTTCATGTCTCCCTGGGCATCAATAATTTACTGCATTTGAAGACAGACAAGACCTGGTGGGAAATATTCAGCTATCTTTGTTTTGATGCTCAGCTGGTGAAGTTTTCTTAGAGATTGGCAAGAAAGAGATTACTTAGACTGGAAAATGGAAGCAGAGTGGATCCAAGTAAGTTTGGAAAGGCTCTTGGTATTCTTGGCTTACTTGGCAAGAATTTTGAAGTGTTTTTTAAACTTTTCCTGGATGGAATAAAAAAAAAAAAAGGTGCCAAAAGGGTTTAACTCAAATGATATAATTATAATTAATAACACAAGAGTTTATTTTGTTTGTTTTTCTCTTATTTTCATTTCTATTAAGCACATTTGAATATAAAAAATCATCCATATGTGTTCATAGAAACAACTGCGTATCTTCACACAAGTCTTTTGACTCAGCAAATCCTAAAGAACCAATTGTTCATTACTCAAACCTAATATTCCATTTTGGTTTTGATTGGGGTAGAGGTATTTTTCTTCACAGTAGCTAACATGGGACTGTTTTGTGGATTTGCTCATTGGTGATAATACAGGGATGTTTCAGTTATTGCTGAGGAGCCCTTACGCAGTGTCAATGTCTTTTCTACTCTTCACCCCACTCCACTGATGCTTTTTCATGGCATCACCACCTGTAAGGGGACTGGGGTGCACCAGGAGTTGGGAGGTGACAGCAGACCCCAACTGACCTGAGGGATATTCTAGACCTTAGAGCATCATGCTCAGAGTACAGGTGGGAGGAAGAAGAAAGCAAGGGGTGTTTTATGTGATGGAGTTTGTCTTCCCAAGCCACTGTTACATGTGATGGAACCTGCTTTTCTGGGGATGGCTGAGCACCTGCATGGCCATGGGAAACAGGGAATTAATTCCTTGTTTGGCTTTGCTTGTGTGTGCCACTTTTGCCTTTTTTTTATAGCTTTCTTTATCTGCAGAAGAGTATTCTCATTTTTTTGTCCTTCCTATTCTCTCTCCCAACCCATTGCAGTGTAGTGAGCAAACAGCTATGTGGGGCTCAGCTAACTCTATTAGCTTTATATGCCCAAATAGCAACAGATTGAGCAAAATTTTGATCTTAAGGTAGTGAGGTGCAGTCATGATAAAAAATGAAGGCTTTAAATACAATTTATTAATGCATAAATATGAAAACACTTAAGAGTTTCAAAACCTCTAAGCACTATCATGAAAATAAGCTTAAGACATATCAAATCTGATCAAAACTAAATAATCTTCTATGGAAAGGAGAACTAAAACAAACTAAACAATCAAAATTACACAGAAAATACATCTTGTTTCTTAATAATTTTTTTTTTTTTTTTTTTTGTAAAGTGTACAGGTTTTTTTTCCTTCTAATTCTGTTTTCAGTGAAAGCCAAAATGTTATTTATAGATTTTTTGTCTATTTCCTCTTCTATAAATTTAATTTTACTGGTTTTGCTATAAATAATTTTCAAATAGCTATAGGTGAAAGGGCTTTTACATGACTGCAAAACTTTTGCTCGCACAGTCCTGAACATTCAGGTTTTAGTTAGCAGGTTTTGAACCACTTCATCTCATAGTTATCACACTTGATAGATTCTCTAATCAGCTCTTAGGCAAAAACTACATGCTACACACATATGCTTAAACTCTGGAACCTATGTAATGCTAAATTACTTGTTTACTTTGAATATAATTTGCATAAAGTTAAAAGAGTAGTTTTTACATAGTGAAAATATGTTTAATAATGAAACATGAAACCCCACATTTAGCTTTTCTAGTTTTTCATATTAATATTTTTAAGTGTGCCCTTTTTTTCCTATTCATTTGTAAGAATTTACAATACAGTAACTTTTCAGTAACGGTTATGGGTTAAGTTCTAGGTTTGTGTAAACCTTCCAGGATTATTCTCACCAGTAAATGAAATAGTCATATACTTTTCTTTTGTTCATAGACACCTCTCAGGCAGGCTTTCTCTATGACATATTCTTAGACAAAAGGAATTTATTTCAGATACTTTACAGACTAATTTAATTCAAAACCAAAGAAACCAGCGAGTTACAGATCCTATATGTAGGAAATTGGATAACAAGCTGCATTTTAGAGGGTGGTGTTTAATGTTTTTTACTGAGACTCTCAGTGTGTCAAAAAGGGTCTACCTTGAGAATTGAAAGTATCCTCACTACATCCACTGATGTCATAAAGCTGGATGGTGAGGTGGACATGCTAGAAAGGAAAGCCGTCCTACAGAAAGACCTAAATGGGCTGAAAGAACAGTATGAAGTATAACTAAGAGTAAAGTTCTGCACCTGAGGCAGCATAACCAAAGATGAAATTACAGACAAGGATCCATGTGGCTGTGAAGCAGACTTTCTGAAAGGGACATAGGAGTCCTGGTAGGCAAGTTGAACGTGGGTTGGCCATGCAGTGCTGCAGCTAAAAAGACAAATCAGTTCCTGGGCTGCACTTGCAGGGTTTGTTACTGCAGAGTTAGAAATGTGATCATCACACTCTCAGTGCTAATCAGGCTGCACCTGGGGTATTGTGGCCAGTTTTGATCTCCACAATTCAAGAAAGATACAGTCACATTCTCCACAAGGAGCCACATGGGGAAGACAAGAGGAAATGGGTAAAAGTTGCACTGGGAAAGGTTCCATCTCTACAGAAGAAATAAATTGTTTTACAGTGAGAACAATCACCCACTGGAGCAATTTCTCTGAGGACAGAGCGTTGAACCCATCATTGGAGGTTTTCAAGATGTGATTGGACATGATACTAGATAATCTCATCTAAGGTCCTGTTCCCACAGGAAGTTGAACCAGATAAGCTTTTCAGATTCCTTCCAGCATGGGGTGTTTATAATACCATGAAAAGAACCCAAACAAGCAAATAAACAAATGAAAGTCCAGGTGTTTCAAATTTTCTCTTGCTCTAAAAATTTTAGAGGCTAAAGTATTTTATATGAAACTGTGGCAAGGCTCTTTTTTTGCTGCCACATTTTCTTATATTAAAGAGTAGCATAAAGGTTCTTAGAGGGAAGGAAAGGAGTTTTGAAGAAACAGGTTTTTCTGCTGCCACATAGTCACTAAAGCTGTTAAGCTACTTAGGATGGGATAGAAATTGAAATTTTATTGAAGCTGATGTATTTTACAGACATAACAGTTTCAACAAGAATTGTAAACAGGATGATTTCTTAGGAAAACTGTCAATACCCCAGTATTTCTCAAGAGAGTACAAAACAAGAATCCAAAGGCAACGGACCAAAAGAAATTGAATCTAAAAGGCAATATTTCCATCCTGAAAATGGATATTCTTACAAAACTGATCCTCAAATGCATTTAATGTCTTTCTTGTTGTTCCAATGTAACAATATGTATTTTAAAACATAATTTTGTGAGATTGCCTCAAGATTGAACACTTGGTCTCTCAGGAGCTCTAATACTTTATTGAAACTGTCAACTTAGCACAGAATAGATAATATAAGACAAGAATTACCTGTTTTTAACATAGCTGTGACTTCCACTCTTATGAGGCTGTGTCCTAGCCTGAGATTTCTTTTGGAAGGGGAGTAGAGGGGAGACTGTTTCTGCCTTACTTTTGTTTAAAATTAGCCTCTTAATATGTCCTACATAAAATAAACATTTCACAAACAAAAATTCTGGTTTTGCTATTACCATTAAGAGAGGTTATCTCACGTTAGCTAAACCAAGGAATATGAGTCTTCTCCAGCTTACAACTTCTGTCCAAGCACGTCCATACCTAACAGCCTAGGAGACTGCAAAGAGGGCAGCTGCAAATCTAATATGTATGTGGCATCAACTTTCAATTATTTAATTCAATGGGCTAGAAATCTGTAAGGACTTTTTTTTTTTCTACAGAAAACTGACATTTATTCCTTATGTTGACACAAGGACAATACTAATGTTAATTTTCTCTGCCTATATGGACTTGGCTTGCATGACCCCACTGCCTGTTCTAGCTTGTGCAGGGTGGAAACTTGTCCCATCATCCATGTTACCAAGGAATCATGACTTTACCAGCTTCAAAGGTAAAGCTCAGGAAAGTGGAAAGATGGAGTTTCTTTGGCAACATGCCCACAGACTCAGTACTGATTTTGGGAGATTGGAGCGGCCAGTTGTTTCCTATGCTGCAAAAGTATTTCTTCATCCAAGCATTTCAGCAGGTGCCATTTAGAAGTAAGTATAAGTAGTATAGGGATTAGGTGAAAAAATCAAAAAAATCAAGGAAATGCAAAGCTCTTGCCCCTTCTCCTTAGAAGAAAAAAACCAGGCATATGGGAAGAAGGACAATTGCTATCCTTTTTTAAATGTGCCTGAATAATGCCAAGAGGTTAAAGAAGAAAAGGAAACCATAAACAATTCTGGATTCAAAATCTATATGAAGGGCACAGCCACTCACATATCACCACATTGGAATTTGAAGGTTTAAATTAAATGATTGTTATTTTGTAACTTCATAATAATATTCTAAACACAGATATTTTGTGCAGTATTAACTTACTACTTGGACAAGTCTAATTTACAAAAAGTACAGGAACTGAAGAGATACCTTCTCTAAGTTTCCCTTTCTCCCTCAAAGTCAATCACTTTAAAACCTTATACCCAGTGGTTTACCAAAAGGTCATGAAAAAAAGAGATAACAGATTAATTTGATGTAATATTGATCTTTCTTCATAAAGATTTTTTTTTCTGGTTGGTGTCCAGACACCACAGGTGGATTTTTTTTATTCACTTATTTTTCACTGCTTGCCATAAGAAATGTTCTATGGATCCAAATATACCTGCTTTGATTATGCAATTTGTGTGATCCAGGCAGTCAGATTCTTCTCTCTGATGAAAAAACATTATAATTTATCTTAACTGATACCTAGGAAATAAGCATTCATGGAAAAATGCAAGACTCTTGAAGCTTTGAATTTCAGCTAAGGCTTTATGTAGTCAAATAAAGCAATTAAACTTCAGTGAAGGGTTGTAAAATCAAATGATGATGTCGTGAGTTTAGTGATATAATTTGCAGGTGGCATGAACAATATGCTCTGCACAGTTGGTAGCCTGGATAGACCAAATGGAAGAAAAGAGAAGTTAATGCTTTTAAGATAAAAATAAAATCACTGAATACAGCTATAAATAGATTTGTACTAGGCTGGGAAAGTAAAGGATAAACATCAATTATTTGGATAACTGTGCTCTTCATGGCAAGATCAGTTACATCCATCACAGTCTTAGGGAAACAGGCTTTTCTGTTCAAGAGCTTACTTGATATTCTCCATGATAAAACTCATTTTAGTTGTGTATCTATTTTCCATATGTTAATGATTCAGAATTATTAAAATTTATCCATTTGATATCCATCTCAGGTCAACTATTCTCAAGCATTTTTCAAAAAGAAGGCCAGTGAGCAAGTTTCAGCAATATTCTTATAATATTCCTGTAATGAAAATTTCTGCATAACATTAAATTGTGTGATTAGGTATAGTACTTGCTATGCAAAAATAATGCAATTTTTACTCTTGTTCATTGCAGGATCAGTATGTTGCTCAGGGAGCAGCTTGGGCAGTTGTTCCATTGCCTATTATTTATATGATTCAAAATTCCCTTGACTTGAAAAAGGGACTTTCATCATTGACTTCAATGGGATTTGACAACAATGATGCACCAGAATGTTGCATATTCAAATGGGTCAGAGATAGAGCAATCTGTTTTGCTCTCAGCTGTGCAGTTACCACATTATTGCTACACAGACTAGAATTCATTAGCTTCCAAACAAAACATGTCTATATGAGCCAGAATTTCATCCTTCTCTTAAAAACAAACAAGGACCTCCACCCTTGATTTTTCTTTAGAATCTTCTAATAATTAGTAAATGATAAATCTGAGTAGTTTTGACAGCAAGAAGGAATTTGATAATTCCAAACCAGATGAATATATGATCAACTGAAATCAGTTGACACTAGAAATTATTTTGACCAGATCAAATAAACATATTGTATATGTAATTATTTTATATAATCATTATATGTGACTATACATATTTACATAAATCTAAAACATTTTGAGCTGAAGTTGTGTGTTAATTAGGAAAGCACAGACATAGACACATATAATGTGTTAAGATAATCTTATTGGAGGGAGATGAAAATAAACCCGTTGAGTTTCATTTCTATCTACCTGCAGTTAAACAAAGACAGAAAGGTGGAGTAAACTATGAAAGTTGTTATTGTATGTGCACAATAAAATACTGTTCATTTTAGCTTTGTGACAAAAAATAGGTCAGTAAAAATAACTTGTTATAGATGTCAGCTGATGTCAACACCATACAACACTGTACGTGATAAGCAAAGGGCTTCTTAAACAACATATTGGCAGACTTGCTGATGCAATGTTTTGTCCTCTTGAAATTTATGAAAAGGAGGAAAAGTAATGAAAAAACCCTGAAGTTCTTTTTCTTTAAAAAAAAACACTATCTGATTAGAAAAAAGACAAATTTAGAACATTTTCAATGCCCAGCAGTGAGGTACTACCTACCACAGATTTCTGACAAGAAACATGTTTTACAAAATGGAGAGTAATAAAAATTCTCAAAGAAAGAAGGAAAAAGAATGAAAGTAAGAAAAAGGAAGGAAGGAAAAGAATGAGTTCACTAATGCTTTAATCAGAAAAAGGCACAATGAAAAATAACTTCTCTACATGAAAAAATTCTGAGCTCACTTTATTCCAGACTTGAATAGGAAGTCCAGAGAAAACATTAGATGAAGGGAATCTTCCTCAATAGGCTATAAAAGCAACTGAACTTTTAATTCTGCCCCATCTTTGCTGAACAACAACAGTACCCAGTTGACATAGAATTCCTACAAAAACCTACTCTATTATGTATGATCTCTTGGAATTAAGTCACAAAAGCAGACTGCATGCATTCTCTTGTTAGGTGACCTAATGTTTCATAGGAGGGAATAGCATTTTTTGCAACAATAAATAAAACCATCTTTACAACTTTTCTAATTGAAGTCACTTTGGCCTTACATCACATTTTTTTTTCTTTTTGATTTAAGAACCCAGTGATGTTGTCTAATTTGTTTCATTTATTATTCACATTTATTTAGTTTAAACAGAACACCTGAATATTCATTCATGTGTTTAGTTTAGGTACCCCTTTCTCTTTTCATCATTTACCATGTCATTATGATGTTCCCCTCCTATACTTCCCCTTCTTCTATTTCTCCACATTCCTTGCAGTTATATGTTTTTTCTTTAAGCAGTATACTTAAGAAACGATGATTGCATATCAAAAAGTGCTCCCTTCTATGACTTATATTGCTATCAGAACATTAGCAATCGTCCTCACTCTGCAGCTAATGCTAAAACTTAAAAACAGATTTTAAAAGTCTCAAATAGCAAAATAAGAGAATATATTTTTAGAAACACCTGATGTTAAAGGAATAAAGTCAGTAAAAAAGCTTAAACGTGACTGATTAATTTAAACTTCAGAAGCTAACAGATAATGCATGATTAAACTGCATCAAAAAAGTCACTCAATTATATTATCAATTTCCCTCAAAGGAAAAGTTTGAAGCCATGTACTGCTTAAAATTCATAAAGACCATAAGACTTTCAAACTATGAAACATTGTGCAGCCTGATACAAGTTAAACTAATGATTAGTTCTAAAAGAAGCCAGCAACAGATACAGAAAAAGATGACAATCTCTATGGCTTTCTGTTATGTTAATGATAAATTCTCCACAAGGGTTTGGACCGAGAAACTGGAAAGTTTGAATTGTACAATTTTAAAGTCTCTGTTTCTACACAATATCATATTTGTAGAAATTTTAAGTTTCCTTATTCTCAACCGATATTTTTAATAATTTACCTTTCTCATTGACTGTTAGACAGGTGTCATATCTCAACTACAGAAACAAGATTGATTTAGTATATTCAACAGGAAAAAGGTTTACAACTACCACTTAAATATATCCATACATATGTTATATACATCACTGAACACATGTGCACATGTAGAGAGAGGGAGAGAGCATTCCATGACTGTAACAAGTTTCCTGAAGTAGTGTTGCAGTGGTTGAAGCCACCCTGAGGGTGGCTGAAGAAGAGACAAAAAGCCCGATGAGTGATGGGAAGGCACCACTGTGTGACATCTCCCCCTGAGTTTATAATGGCTCCTTCCTGTTACAGTTATGTTAATTCAGTTCCAATGGTTGGTCAGTTATCCCCCCACCTTTGTTTAAATATTCATATTGTTCCAGAAAATTCCCCCAACCTCAACATCCCATTGGTCTGGCCCCCTTCTCCCCTCCACAACTCTTCCCTCGTTGGCCCCCTTGCATTGTCCCGTCCCCGTTCTGCCCCTGAACCCTGTCCCTGTTGGTTGACCCTCTCCATATAAAAGTTGATGTTCTCCCCTATCTGCCTTTCGTCCCTGGACCCTTCTGAGATTAATAAACTCAGGAATCCATACATAAGACCCCTCTCATCTCTTAGTCCTGTATCAGTTCTCCTTCAAGGAGTGTCTGTGGCTGCTGTCTCTCCAGCAGGGCTGTAGCCTGCAGCTGGGATCAGCAGGATCCTGCCAGGGCACCGCTGGGTGTTGACGAGAGCCCCGGGCCAGGAGCCCTTCGGAACACACAGAGCTGTGGGTCTGTCCCAGACCCTGAGAAGAAGCATTACTTTTTGTAACATTTTATTTGCAAAGTAGGAGCTTATAAAACAAATGTAAAAAGCTGCGAACCCAACTTTCAAGCAAAGTTGCATGGTTCTAAGTTGAAAGAGTCCTCAGAAATCACGGTATCATCACACACGTGATCTGAGAGCAATGTTTGGCCTGAACAGAAGATAATAGCAATAATAGTGGTAATTATAAGGTTAATGATGATGATGATGATGATGATGATGATGATGATGATGATGATGATAATAGCAGTTTGTACCCTGACATGGTCATTGTGAGTTCATGTATATTTGGGTTTCAGGTTTTTTAGTGTAAATACTGACATAGCCACTTTAAAAATACTGTATATCAAGAAGAAAGCATGGGTGAAAACAGATGAAGACTGGTTCATTACATGTAAATATGAACAGCAGATATCATAACATATATTCTGTGTAGAAGAAGAACATGACTGACTTGATTGGCTGCACAGCTCACATGTAGGAAACATCCGTATCTGGCCTCTTTGGAAAGCAGTTATATTTGAAGACATAGTGGAAGAGAAATAAAGTGGTTTTAAGTGACATAACATAAACTTAACACCAAAAAAATACATACACGGAAATCTTGGATATCACTGGATCCATTGTATATCAAGGGAATTTTTATTTTTCTAATAAATATTTTCTGCATGTTTCTGAAGCTTTTTTTATCGCTGAATAAGGCAGTAGTGATTATATAAAAAGTCTCTAATCTAGATTCAGAATAATTAAAATTTAGCATAGCAATACCTAACTGCAATGCCCAATGTCATAGGATATCAAAACACCTATTAACATCTTGCATCCCTGCAGAATGAGAGGGAACACAGATGAGTAAAGCACTCATAAAAGGTATTGTATACACAAAGGAATACCAGGAAATATCAAAGATGGGAGTTATGCTTTATAGGAACTGGTGAAGTAATTTTGGAACAGAAGAAGCCACTGTCTCTATGGAGATTTGCTGCCATCATCTCTGAATTAGTCCTAAAAGTCATATCAGCCTCCTGCCACACAATTCCCCTTATGTGATCAATGTGAATGCATCTTCTAAAAAAGGAGGAACATTAAAGAAAAAGTTCATCAGCATTATTCTCAAATTCCAGCAGTTGGTAAAATAGAGGATAAAAATGCCATTTCTCTTGTAATCTAAGCTTTCAAGGTTAAATGTTAGACATCTTAAAACGTACTTCAAAATAGACAAAAAAATGTACTGCATTCATAGGCAGTGACAGTTTTGTGTTTGTATTAACAACAGAAGGTAACAATGGCAGATTCTTTGCACATATGAAGATAGAGAACTTTATTTTTTCCCATGACCCAGTTACCAATAATAGCATGGTAATGTGTTTGGCCTTTTGATCAAATGCTTCAACCCTGAGACACTGCAAACGTAGGAATCCCAGCATGAGTAGTCTAACTATATTGTAATTATTCCAGAGTTGTGTTTTTTTAAGAAGTCATAACTTTTTTTCTTTGTGCTCTTTGTTATGTGACTAAACTACTCCTGTGAAATTAAATAAATGTTCTTTACAAGGTGGTCCCTTGAGACACCCAACATATAATTTCTTAAATGTTACAACTTATCACTTCTAAGTCAAAACATGGAAAATATACTAACAATAAAAATGAATTTTAAAAGATAACAAAATAGAAGCCTCGATGTCAGTGAATGCTCTAGTTACCATGGAAACATGTGGAACACCAGCTTTGAAAACATAGTCCTTTTTTTTTTTTTTAAATTATTAGTCAGACCACAAGACATGAAATCTCTGTTTGACATCCCTACCCAGCTCTTCTGAAATCTGCATAAGGGAAGAGCATATAAAACACTTGTTCAGACCAGTACCAGTTGCCTTCCCACTAACTTGCCAGTCTTCAACTTAGTCTGTTTGTGGACAAAGCAAAACACGTACTGGTGATACCATGGTGGTTTAACACCAGATGGAAATTATAGTCCAAAAGGGCCACTCCCCTTTCCCT
Source organism: Eopsaltria australis (assembly GCA_034509425.1). NCBI lineage: Eukaryota > Metazoa > Chordata > Aves > Passeriformes > Petroicidae > Eopsaltria > Eopsaltria australis. The sequence continues at coordinate 2,059,207 of JAVTVJ010000267.1, read as the reverse complement.
ACCTGTTCTTGGTGGAGAGGGACAAAGGCAGATACTATGGGTTGAGATAACAATTTACTGAAAGCAAACAGCAATGGAATGAGATATGCACAGTAACAACAGCAATATTAATAACAAAAATATGCAAAAAGAGAAGGTGCTTTACACACAAAAAGGTGTTCAACACCTTGACTAAGTTTTGTGTGTCCTCCAAAACAAAAACTAGATCTTGGGGAGGAACTCCTGCGGCTAGTGTTTCCCGCCCAAAAGCAGAGAAAAACAATGATGGACACATTCCCAAAAGCAATGTCATCTGAGACACACTGTGACGCTGCTCTGCTGGGCTCAGGTCTGTGCTGGTGCCTCCAGCAGCACTTCAGACTGCTCCACAGTGCTGGGGGTCAGTACTGCATGGTGTTGTCATTTTGCTACCTCTTCACTGTGCTCCTTTTGTCTCAGCTGGATTAGGGCTCCCCTCCGTTACATGCAACAGCCTCCCCCACTGACCCTGTCCTTCAGCACCATGTTGGTTCCATGTTTCACCACTTTTCTTCAGCACCATGTCCTGTAGCTGCATCTCAGAAAAATGGGAGGGGATGGAGGGTGGCAGCAGAGCACAGAGTCCTCAGTGCTTTTGCCAACAGCTCTCCTACAACTTATTGATTGGCATGACCAGAAAGAACCTTGTTCTGTCCTCTTGACATCCTCCCTTTGGATACAGACATTGATGAGGTCCCCTCTCAACAATCTCTCCTCAGGGCTGAACAGACCTAGCTCCCTCAGCTTTTTCATGTAAGCTAGATGCTTCAATCCCTTAATCATCTTTGTTGCCCTCCACTGGACTTGCTTCAGGATCTCCATATGTCTCTTGTACTGAGGAGCCCAGAACTGGACACAGCACTCCAAATGTGGCTATGCCAGGGCTGAATGGAGGGGCAAGATCTCCTCCCTCACCCTGCTGACAATGCTGTTCCTAATGCACCCCAGAATACCATCAAGGACACTTCTGGTTCATGCACAGCTTGTTGTCCACAAGGACCCCTAGGTCTTCTCTGCAGGGCTATTTTCTGGCATGTCGGTCCCCAGCCTGTATGGCTGCCTAGGATTATTCCTCCCCATGTGCAGGACCCTGCATTTGCCTCTTTTGAATTTCAGACAGCTCTCTGCTCATCTCTCCAGCCTGTCACAGTCCTTCTGAAGGGTTGCATAGCCCTCTGGGGTATCAGCCACTCCTCCCAGCTTTGTGTCATCAGCAAACTTGCTGAGGAGGCCTCTGCTCCTTCATCCAAGTCACTGATGAATAACTTAAACAATACACGACTCAGTATTGAACCTTGGGGGACACAGTGACAGGCCTCCAATTAGATATGTTGCGAGGTTTCACTGCTGGCTGCTGATTCTATTCTCAGTGAAATCCATGACAGTCAACATCAAATTATTTGTTATAATATGTATCAAATTACATAAACTTCTGATAAAACAGAACATGTTAGTTTTTACATGCAGTACTTTGGATATATGCGACAGTCACTGACTTTCCTCAGTCAGTAGATCAGATCAACCTAAGTGATAGTTCTCTGGAACATAACTAACATTATAAAATAAATTACTATGTATGAGTTCAATTAGAGTAATGTAGAGTATGGTTTAATATTCTCAACATTTTTATGTATAAAAAGTGTAAACTTCCTTTGGTACTAGGCACTACTGCAAATTCCACAGTAACCAGAAACAGTACTTCAGTTTTTTTCCAACGATTCCTGTGAATTTCAAGTACAGACGGCAAAAATTCAGATAATAGAGATTTATGAAGAAATACAAGGTCCTTTAAGTTAACAGTACAAAGAACAACATAAAAGTAATTTTCTACAATATAGAAAAGGAAAAGACTATTCTTCCATAGCGCCAGGGAGGGACATAAAGAATATTCACCATGGCAAAACCCCATGAAAAATTAGAACTAAAAGTCACTACATTCTGAGAATTTATTCCTATTCCCTGATCTCTATTAAACAATCCACTTTAAAGATAAAAACAACCTTAGATACTTTACACAACTTTCAGTTCTACACGAGTGTTTGCACAGGACTGCTTTTTCTACCCAGCTGGCAGCATTGTCTGGGTGCTTATTCACAGTAATTCAGCACAGTTAGGGCCAATTATCTCACTTTCAGTGTATGAGTAGCTGCTATTTGCAATCACCCTTTGCTGGTCACAAATACATGAAAACATTTTGCCCTATTGTGTTCTGCCTGTAAATTCACCTTCTGTCTCTATAATAAAAAAAATAATTAAATACTTTGGAATGTGTATATGTTCGTAGCAAACTACTTGAAAATAATAGATCAATATTAGCAACATTCATAAATGAATTCTCTCATCATATTAAGTTGTTTCCATTGGAGATTATATATATTGCACCTCATTTTCTGCAGTTTTACATGTGACTCAGATGGAGTTTAAAAATTCATTATTATGGGAAAGCATTATTATTGGTGTTATTATGTTTATTTACTTGGATGAGAACCTACAAAGAATGAAAAAATAAGTTATACAAGGCTTCAAATAAACCACACTCAGAAAATATATTATGTATATCAAAAACCAAACAAAATCACAAATCTGTTGCCTTTAAAGATTTAATTTTTTTTCTTCAAGTCTAGCAAATTAAAAATTTGCAGTAGTTTTGTCATGAAGATAAAAGCCTTGGCTCTTCCAAGAACAGGGATTTTCTATTAAGAATTTTTTTTCCCACAAAAAAACGAAGAGAGAATCATTATGTTTTGTTTTCGTAGCTTTGTCTGGGATGACAAAAACTATGTGAGACTACATTTTGAATAAAATAAGCATGCATATGGATGGCAATATTTGAGCACTGAAAACATGATGTAATAGGAAAGTTCAATAGAAAATTATTGGGTAGAAATTCAAAACCACAGTTGAGAGCAGAAGGAAATATGACAAATGGCCTTTCAAAAAAACTTTCTAATTCAATATAAATATATTTCTATGTGAGGGTAATAAATGATATGAAGAGTTTACATATATATTGACAGATCTGGGTTTCATAGAAACCTTGCTTCAAACACAGTGTGCTATGTCAAAAAATAGCATCAAAATATCCACATTGAGAAAAAAACATCAAAATGAGTGATCTACTGGATAAAAAGACATGAAAAATTTAAAAAAGAGGACCAGACCCTCCTACATTCTCAACAGCTCGGTATTGAAAAGAAAGAGCTACTAGAGAACTCATGATCAGAAGATCATGGCCAGAAATTTGAGTCAAGTCAAGAAACCTAGAGCTGGATATTAAAATCTTGCAGAGGTATACTATTTTAAATCTACCTACATTTATTTCCACTGCATTTTATTTGGTTACCAAAGGCAGCTGCTCCTCAGTGCAGTGGTTCTGAAGTTGCTGTTATAAGATTATTTCTTCAAGAATTTTGTGGTGAACCTACCCATATTTTGCATTCGCGTCTTGGGTGAAAGATCTAGATATATATCTTGGTATTGTAAATTTTGAGTTGTCTAGCCATGAACAGAAGTCAAATGAAATAATGCTTATATTACTTACCTTTCTTCAACATTGTATTGATTCAAAACCAGTTGCATGCACATTGTCAAGCAGAGCAGTGCCTTGTTCCAAAAAGTCTTTTTAGGTGTGACAGCATATCTTTCCACAATTAATATGCAGCCTGAACTCAGACTGCTTCCTAAAATACTTGATGAAAAATATGATCCAGTAGTGTGAACACAGGGAGAAGGTCAAGGGAAATAGATGGCTTTAACTTACTCCTTGCACAGATGTACGGTGTATGTCTGTGCTACTTAATCAAATGTGCTCAATCATGACACTGAAGCCAGCTAGCACTGCAGAAAACCAGCACAGCAGAAATCATGCTACTAAACTCTGTTGTCATTTAATGTGGAACAAATGCATTGAAACCATTTATTCAAAATAGTAGCATACTAGCAGCCAAGCAAAAGTCACAAATGGGTGGATTTGTGACCAGCACTGGAAAAAAGCATTTCAAACACTACTAATATATCAACAAACCTAACACAGCTTATATTCCCAGGATCACTCCCTGGTACTACTTAGCTTTTCTGTGCTAAGACTACACTGCATTGTGAAATTCAGTAACAAGCCCTACAACTGTAAACAAGGCCTTTACTTCTAGTAGGAACTAATCTAAGGATAATGCTCAGCAAAACTAGCAGAACACCTTTGCAGGTAAAGGGTTTTTAATGTGAGATGGAAATAGAGCTCTGCAATTGGCATGAAGCTTTAATGCATTGCCAGAACAAGAAAACCCTTAGAAGAGACTAATAAGAGGCTGAAAGCTCTAACAAGGCATTTAACATACAGTGCATATCTTTTCCTGAAGTTACAAAAAAATCTATTCTGATACAATAAAACAAAATGCAACAGAATTGATACCACATTAATACAAATTATAGATAAGATTTACCTCTCCCTAGTTAATTCATGAATTATCATCAAGGGTCTACTTATGGAATGTCCAAATAAACTGGGGACTCAGCAATGAAGTTACTCTAATATAGAATTTTGGAAGATGCTAGAGAAATAAAGCAAATAACCTCTCCTTCTCTAAGCATAGTTTGTTTTATATGAAAGACCTCATTCTTGTCTAATTTTTGTGTGCAGACCTGATATTTATTAATGTATAAGTGTAATCAAAGGGAAAAAAATCCAAAAAACCCACCCCAAAATACAGTTTTGAACCTTGCAAAAGAATTCATATATATTTAAAGAATATATATATAATATGTTGTCAGAATATCACAAAATTGTAAAATAATATTTACTGAGAAGGATTTTTAATTTTTTATCTTTAATCCTGATTCCTGAGCAGATGAAACTTCTGTCCTCTTTGCTACCATGTCTGTGTTTCTAGGTCCCTTTTTATGGCAGGTCACTAATGGATGTGGGAGTTTAGATCAGCCCTTGTCTTTTGCCCAGGGCTCTGGCAGCAGGAAGGAACCTTATTGAGGCGACCAGCACTCCAAAACCAACTCTCGTGTGTAAGTTCTTTTAATGATGACTGATTCTGTCTATTATAGAATGAATCATTTATTAGTAGACGAGGAAACTAACAGACATAAGACTTAAAGTAAACCAATGCTACACAGGAATAAGACAAAAAGAAAGACTACTAGTAGATTCATATACAGTGCACGATAAGGTACTTTTTCAGTTGCAGCTAGCAAAGAAATAGTATAACTTAGGATTCAAAGTATCTTACCATCCAGTTGCTGATTGGGGCACACATTGAGATCCTTTCCCTCAATCCCCAGAGAAGTAACCACAAAACCTGCGTCCAGATCTCGGGGAGAAACTTCGAACACTTTCAGGGTGTAAGAGGCTTCTGCCTCAGTGATAGCTCGTGTATCTTTTATAGTGTAGAACTGTGACTCTCAAGTCAGTAATTTTTCTTTTATCTCTTTCCACATCAGTCCTCCAGACTAAGATTTAAATTCTTAGCTGAGGTTTGAGCCCCCTGGCACCAGAGATGACCCCTGCTGGGCCTTTGAGCCCTTGGGTTATCTCTTTATGCACCCATTATCTGTGACACACAGGAAGAGGAGGTGAGGGGGTGGATGTCCTGCCATATGGCAGGGCCATATAATTGTAGAACATCTTGTCCCATTTCAATCAAAACTGACAGTTAAAGGGATGACCAAAAATTTCTTTAAATATTTTTAAGGCATCTTACTATTGACTTTCACTCTAAACGTGGCAACTGGAAGCTACATGTTTAAGGTGTAAATTCTCTCCTCTGGTGTGCCTAATCCTACCGAAACCTTCAAGGAGACAACTAGAGGAAAGACACTTTATTACTGGCACCTTTGAGGGAATGCAACTGAAAGTGTTATTATGTCTTGGATTCTCTGAGTGAATTATACCGTTTACCAGCACTGTTTCCAAAAAATGCATATTAAAATACCCTGAACTAAAATTGATGTATGGATAGGTTACACCTCCAGTCTTCTTAAGTGCCAATAAAAGAATCTGGCTACACCTAAATACCTTGAAATCCACAACTGGAACATAGGCATTTCTTCTTAGTATGTTATAGAGGAACACAGGAAAAGAACTTCTAACTTAAAGTAGGGAAAAACAATTCTGCAAAACAGTAACAACACTTTTGTTTTTTGTTTTAGGGAAAAATCATCCCACAATAAAAAAAAATAGCATCAACTGTGTTCCTCTTGGTGTTTTGGTGTTCCTCCACTACCTATAACAAGTTGCAAGCTTGATCTCATCTGGAAGTTGTTAAATGGTGCCTGTCAGCTATTCCATAATACATGAGTAGCATATCACTCTCGATTTCCCTTGACAATGTTTACCTTGTGCAGACAGATGAAAGGTTTGGATGCTGATAAACTCACTTTCATCCATTCTGAGAATACAGAAAACTTGCATATCTGTGGGCTTTTAATGTTTAACTCTGAAACCACGTGTGTATACTTAGTGGAAAGATTTGTAAGGCATTTAAAATATAATCCAATGAGGTGGAAAGAAATAACGCAGTACATTTCAGAAAAATTGTGTCATAGGTGCAGTTCAGCTCTCCTGGAAACAGTACTAGTTCACATGTCCTGGTACAATTAGTTTTCCAGAGGCAACTGCTTAACAAATCACAGACAGCAAATACTGTCTTATTATAGCTTTGAGAAGAAGATAAAAACCCACAACATAACTATGAGGCAGTAATTCCAATTCTGCAAGTTGATTCTTTAAAATCAGGAAAACATGTAAAATATTTTAAAAAGAAAATTAATACTCATCAGAAAATCAGTAGTGCATCAGTAGGATGCAAGTAAAATCCAAGTCTTCATAGGAGGTTTTGTTTTGACTTTAGTGGTTTTTTGTTTTCTTCAACATCCTCCATAGCTGAAAGAAACCTATGGAATAAATGGGAATCTGCATAAATTTGGTCATATTTATGTTATAGGTTTCAATGTTCCTATATAAAATCAGTTGGTGCAATGGCTTTCTATTGTTCAAGTAACTAAACTTCACCTACTGCTTCAGACTTACAATAAGGTTGTGATTCCTAAAATTAGTGGAGACCACTTCTATCTCATCTGCTTACCTGGGTCTTTTAAAATTTGAAGTCTATAGCCTGACAGTCCAATACTACTTTTTATACAGGAAATACCAATCTCAGCCTGTTCTGTATATTTCAGCTGTGAATCTATAATTCACAGTCTTTCTAAACACTTTGCCTGTAAAACTTTGTGAATATTATCTCTGCTATAGAAGTTGCTTTTCTTTCTGAACATAAAATAGTTAAAGGTTAAGTTAAAGGTTAAGTTAAATTTATTAAAAGGTTAAGTTAAATTTATTAAAAATGTATGTTTTGTGTTCTCAAAACACTGATTAACATATGTTAATTGAATGCTTTGCATTCTTGGCATTGGCTTCCCATAGATCATTTCAATCCTTGAGCCTGTGAGATTTTAAATAGGTGTAACCATGAACAAAATTTGGCTCATGCATCCACAAGTTTGATCCACAGGATGCGAGCCCTCACTTCTTTTATTTATGCTAATCAATATGGTAACTATAGACAACTCTGCACCATACATACTTCTCAGTTTTGTGTACAATTTATTCTGGCAGCAATTATAAGGGAATGAGATGAGGGAGCTTTTCTCAGTTAAATGTGAAAGGTAACTTGGGATAGCTCAGCTGAATTTGAAAGGGAATTCCAACCCTGCTGGTATCTAGTTAATTTCACTTTTGACCTCACTGGCTGTAAAATCTCAAATTTGAAAAGACAAGGCTTTTCAGAGTACACCAAGATACATACATCATGTGTTTACACTGGAAGTTTATAGACTAAGAGTCAACATTAGATAATAGATGTAGGAACACAGTTCCTGAAATTTTTGAAAAGGGAGGACTCTGATCTCATGGAGAGGACTGTTGTTATGCCCCTCAGTTTGCTGATCATTTTAGTTCATCAAATGAAGACATAAGTAAATTGGTAAATCAAGGTTTCATTATTTTTTCTTTTAAAGATATATGAAAATCTTATTTCTAGTATAAAATGTGAATATTACATCCCAGGTGTAGTTTCAAAATTTGATTTGTGATGAATAATCCTTGGCAATATATATCAGAATTGCCATTCAGCAAATAAGAAGACAAAAGCTATTCAATGGGAGGTTGTCTTTAGATTTTGTTAGAGCACAGTTCCTAATACTGTAATAAATAAAGAAAAGTTGTGTGACTTTACCACAGATCTAGACTTTTGCCCTCTCAGTGTTTTTAAAAGGAGATAATTAAGATGTTTTAAGGCCCTGAATTTGATAACCCGTCATGAATATACTAGTGCCTCTTCACCTAGATATGTGGTCCATAACAAGATTCCTTATTGCAGGATGACACTTGTCAGAGGAGGAAATACTCATTTATTTGAGTAGACAAGGGTGGATCACTAATTTAAAAAAAAAAATCTAAATAAAATATGCATTAACCTGAGAAAAATCTGTTTGTTTTGTTACCCTGAAATGATGAGACCATTTCAAGGACAGTCTTACTAGGTGCAAAGCTCTTGGAAGTTATTTAGGTAACAGGAATCATCAACAAGGTAAACTCATAAGGTCATTATATAGTCCTATATATGTTGCCTTTCTGTCCCATGTCTCTGAAAGTCAGTCTGGTCTATATTATAGCATTATTTCTAACTACATGCCTTATTTTAACTCAAAAACAACTGTGGCAGTACAGCTCTTTTCAGACAGCCTGTGGACTCTAAACAAATAGTTTTTCATTTTCTTTACATTTCATAATGCAGTTGGAACCCTCTCAAGATTCTTCAGTATTTCCCATGGTTTTGTTAGGTGGTAGAGCAACTGCATGTTTCTGAGGACACCAGATTAGCAGTTCCCAGTTTTATTATTATTTTAGTAACATCATATCTTGCAGCGTATCAACTTTGCAATTTCCTTTGATTTCTCATTCAAGGGTCAGGGTGTTTTAGTTTTAGTAACATAATATCTTGTGATAATAATAGTACCCAGCTTTGAAGTATACTGATTTAGGCAACATTTATAAAATACTTTCTTGTGCTGACATTTTTGTAGCCACCTGCCCAGTTTTAGTTTCAGGGCACAGTAAATTATTAACTCACACTGACTAAGGGTGCCAATTTGCACTGTTTCAGCTGCTCTATAGTAATTACAACATGCCTCTGTAAATAGGAAAAATTAGAGGTTTACTGTTTGCTTTCACTGAAAGAATAAGCAAACTCTTTTTTACAATGGATTAAAAATATGTGTCTGTATGAGTCTTTCTACTATATAGCAATTTGTTGTAATTTGTGTTGCTTTCATGTCTGAAAATCTACCCACAGCAATTTGCATATTTTTAGAGGGGCTGAAAGGGAGAGAATCAGAATTTTAATTTTCATGAATTTGGTATTCACATGGGTAATTATCTATAGCAGACACTCCAGGTCTGTGACATTAATTCAGTCAAGGTTTAATATTTCTCATTTTTTATAAAGTAGAACACCTCTATAGGGGTGTAAGGATATCAAAGGTACTCATGGAATAACTGCTGGAAAGCCCGGATACTATATGTAAGTGTGCAAAATTTGACATACAAATGCTTGACAAGAAGCAACAGACAAGAAGGAGCAAACTCTAAAGCTGTCTTTCAAACCTGAGTCCTCCAATTGCTCAACTGTTTATTTTAGACATACATTATTATACTTAGGAGGTCAATACTGTCAAGACATTAGTTTTAAATATGATAAATTTTTTTCAATAAGAAATTATGTTTTGTCAGAAAATTAGCAGTGATCCTAACAGATTGAAGATTGAAGAATCTATGCTGATGTGTGAAAGAATAAGTTGCTGTTGAGGGGAACAAAAAAAAATAAAAATTGGAGAGGGAAAGAGAGAATATGCTCAAGTTTTGAGCATCACACAAACAGTGAAGCAAAAATAATTGCCCCATTGCTTTCTGCCTTTAAATGAAGCATGTTTTACATACAAAAGAAAGAGCAATAGGTATTTTAGATTTCAGTCTGTAGACTGAAATATAACGGTCTTGACAATATTTTGATTTTTTGTATGACTAGACTATGTTCAGATTAAAATCTATTACTCTTATGAAATGTATTTCATGAGTAATTATTTATGTGTGATTACATACAGCCTTCTTTTATGTTCACAGCTAAATGCCTTTGTTGTTATTGATATTGTTTGGTGACATCTGCTTTGTAATTCTTATGGACTGTATCTTCCAATGGACTAAACCATTAAAGATATTAGTTTTACACTACGGGAAATTAAGGTGAAGGGAATGAAAAGAAAGGAACAGATGCAGTAAAATAGATTTTTTAATGGATCTTCAAAATACTTTTTTTTTTTTTCTGTTAGCTGTCTGGAGAATGATTTAATAATTTTATTAGGATTCATCTGTATGTTTGGGTGACAATGACTTTGGGATTCAATTATTAATTCAGTTATTGTTATAATCTGCTCTCACTATTTTGATCCTTTTTGGTTTCCAGATTAAGAAACAATATGAACAAGATCATTTTCCTTCATTCAAACCCCACATTTAGCAGTATATTCTAATCAAAATATATAATGTTATCCTAAGTAGGCCATTACTTTTTGACAGAGTCCACAGTTTTCTTACTTTTCAGCAATAAGTAGTTCCATAGCAATAACCACATAGTAAATAGATTCCACCCAGCCCGAATATACAAATCTAACTATGTTAACTGGTCCTCATTGATTATAAGAATTAATATGCCCTAGAAGTCATCAACACAAGTTCTATTATACTTCTAGAAAAAAAATCCTTTTATTCTATGTTTATTTAGAACTGTATTTGTCTGTTTAAAAAAGAAATAAAAAGCTGTTGGCATTCAAGTTTTATCCCTGTTCCAAGAATTATATGTTGCATCCTAAAATAACAATCATAAAGAAACTTGGATTCATATCTTATATGAAACTCCTACTCCATAAATCTAAACCCTAATTCCATTGTTGTCATGCTATTTAAACAGCAGGGAAGTATAGATAAGAGAATGAATTGGAGCTAGGCTACCAGCTCCTGCAGAAAGTCTGTTGTACTCTTAAATCCTTTCATAATTATGTTCTGCCTTCATCGAAAAGTAGACCTTGTTTGGACACAGAACCTCAAGGTACATGACCTTTAAATTTCAAAATGTCTCAGAAAAAAAAGTTATTTGATTCAAGATGAAACTATTCTTGCTCAGTTAGACTTATAAGAAAAAACAAGACAAATCTAGAAAAACACAAAGAAAATATTTTAAAACTTTCATGTATCATTTCTACATCTTATCTGCCACCTAACTTGATAATGAAAAATGAGATATTATCATTTCCCTTGCCTATATTTGTCAGCTACTTTGGACTCTTCTTAGTCTTTTAATAGCAGGACCACAACACTGATAGCAATAGTGGTCACCAAGAGCTCTACTAGAGTGTAGGGAAAAAAGAAAACAAGAGTCAGGGTCTATATTTTAAGATGATACACCAGGAAAAGGCTGTTATGTGTATGTCACATTGTATAAAAATATTGCTGACAAGGTAGACTGGGATTCCAAACAATCAATAAAAGCCAAGGGCAGGACTTTTAAAACTGAAAAAAATAATATGATTGTACTTGACACATAATTGACTTATGTAATTCATTGCCACATGATAATACTGGCATCTAGAGGAGTATTGTTATATGTGGGAACTCTGTGCAGAATGTAAGAAAATTAATAATTATGTAGTAGAGGATAAAACATTTTTAGATTAATATAAACCCATAAGCTGTAAGATATAAATTAACTACAAATTGATAGCAGAGAGAAATAATTTTTTTCATTGGACAAGTCATTCCTTGTGTGTTTCAGATTTTTCTTTATCTCTCTCTGATTATTCTAGTTGGGCCATTTGGTGAGCTGGGCAACACTGCATTGTGGCAATTCTGAGGCATTCTGCACCCTTGACCTTCAAAACCAGCTCACTTTAGTTGCCCTTTACTATGTTGTTCTTGAAAGGTAAAATTAATTAATATTTGATGTAATCTATGTGTCCAGGAGATCTCACCACAACAATATATTAAAATTAATCATAAAAATGTACTCTGTAGAAGTAAAATTTCTCTCAGCAAAATGTGTCTGTTCATATAAAAATGTCAAGAAATCAGGGAAAAAAATTAAAAGAAAAAATTATAAAAAGAATGTCTTTGTCAGAGGAGAGTAACAGAGAAGGAACTTGAAGATCCTATATAGGACTTGGCAGCAATAAAAAATAAAACACTCCAAGTTTAACAGAACTTTCTAAGTTGTCGAGATAGCTCTTGACAAATCTGTATTTTACCAACAGTTTTCTGCACACAAGGATCATCAAGCATTACAGAATATATAGGCATCTTTCTGTATGTGCTCATACTACAGACAATGATGGTTCAAGGAGACTGAAATCCTGGGAGCATATGCTTCATGTCACGCTTGGAAATATCAACCACTAGGATATCCCTTAACTATTGTTTTTCAAGCTGCATAATTTTGTGGTTGAGCTAGCAACAAAATGCTAATGTTTAACTTTTTAATTAGACTATAGAGATAAATACAATCTGTTGTGCTACAAAAAATCTGGATTTTTGCTGTTAAATGAAATTACATGTTATTTTCTGTTTGGTGTCATCTACTTAATCGCAAAAGAAAATGCATTTTTTTAAACGGGCAAAAGGAAAGCGAGGATTAACATTCTCTAATCAGGAGTTTTGCTACATCCTTTTCTTGCCCCTTCACCTTCTACTGTCACTATTAATGGGCTATAGAAAGAAAATTACATTTTGATCCCTCAGAAGCTGGGTAGCCTGCTTGCTCAAGCACTACACTTCCACCTTTTCAATTTGGCAACCTATCTACTGAGTAAGACCCTAATTAAATTTGATGGTATCTGCTCAGTTCTTAGGACATGATTTACATCACAGGTGGAACACATCTAACAGTTTGTCCTGGCTTGCCTCTTTTGATCAGGAAAGGCTCAGAGCTGAGGTCTCATAAAAAGAATTATAGCTTTTTTCTTCAAGAGAATGCCCTTTATGTTCAGGAAGCGGTCCTGCAAGGCTCCATCTTAGAACCAGTTTTTTTCAACCCGTTCATAAACAATCTGGACACGGGACTTAAAAGTATACTAAGTTTGCCAATGATACTAAATAGGGAGTAGCTGTTGGCTCCCTTAGACTGGAAAGGCTCTGCAAGAGAGACCTTGACCAATCAGAGGGCTGGGCAATCACCAACCATATGAAGTTCAGCCAGGGAAATAAATGCTGGATTCTGCACCTGGGATGGTCCAACCCTGGACATACAGACAGGCTTGGGAATGAGATGCTGGAAAGCAGTGCCACAGAAAGGGACCTGGGGGTTCTGGTCTAGGGCAAGCTGAACATGAGTCAGCGGTGCCCTGGCAGTCAGGAGGGCCAACCCTGTCCTGGGGGCATCAGGCACAGCATCCCCAGCCGGGCAAGGGAGGGGATTGTCCTGCTCTGCTCTGCACTGGGGCAGCCTCACCTCGAGTGCTGGGGGCAGTTCTGGGCACCAAAATATAAGAAAGACATTAAACTATTACAGGTCATCTGAATGAGGACAATGAAGATGGTGAAAGGAGAGGAAGACATACAAGGAGCAGCTGAGGTCACTTGGCTTGTTCAGCCTGGAGACTTGAGGGAAGACATAGCAGTCTGCAAAGTTTCTCATGTGGGAAGAGAAGAGACAGGCACTGATATCTGCGACAGCCAGTGACAGGACCTGAGGGCATGGCCTGAAGTTTTGTCAGGGATGGTTTAGGTTGGATTTTAGAAAAAGATTCTTCACCCAGAGGATGGTTGGGCATCTGAACAGGCTCCCCAGGAAAGTGGTCACAGCACCAAGCTGTGTTACAGAGTTCCAGAAGCATTTGGACAATGCACTCAGGTATGTGATGAAATTCATAGGGTCATCGTGTGCAGATCCAGGAGCTGGACATAGATGATCCTTGTGGGTCCCTTTCAATTCATGGTATTCAATTTTGTTATGATTTTGTGATTCCATGGAGGGGTCATAGGAAGAATAGTATTAGATACTTCTGTTTTGAATTAATGGAAATTTCTACATTTTTAACACTTTATTGAAAGGTATGAAGCAATTTATCTGAAAGATCTCTCAAAACCAATAAGTAAAAGCTCAGTTAATGTCATTCAGGGAATATTCTTCTACTTTTTCAAAATAATTAAATGTAAATTCAAGACAGCAGAATATTAAACCAAAGTATCTCCAAAATACTCTACGAGACATTCACATGTTATTGAACAAGTTTTCTTATACATGTGAAGTAATTTACATATTTTAAAAAAAATTGTAGTCAAATGGGTGAAAAAAGCAACACAAAGGTATGACTTAGTGACAGCAGTGGTATTATTCTCTTGATATTAAATTTCTCATTGGAAAATACAAAAAAAAGTTGGTTTTCTTCTGCAAGTCCCCATGTGACCTTTATTTTGACCTATTCTGGTGGTACTAGTCAGATACTCCATTTTAATTTTTGAAAGATGCCCTGTGACACTCAGAATAGTACTAAAATGATCTCCTGCTCTCCAAATGCTTGCCCTTGCAGAGAAGTTTAGTAAATTAGCTGCATGAGAGCTGAGATACAGACTTGCTGCTGAAGTGAAGTTCCTCATGGTGTGACCCAATATCCTTTGGTTGAGAATCTCTGTAACAGGATAATAGATTATTTTTTATGAAAAGAAAAAACATTTAAAGTAATTTTAAAGCCTTTAAAATAGTAAATAAATGTATCAGAAGGGAATTGCGACTACAAGTCATATATATTCACTTTTTTTTTAATTAACCAAATCTTAGAAGACCAATAAATATGGATTTCTTGTCTTTGTGTAATAGCAGCAATTAGTTAGTTTAGTCATGTCATTTGTGTGGCAAAGGGTATCCATCTGTGGCTCAAACTGTGGGACTTTTAATACATCATGTCACGAAAGTATTCACAGTATTTAGCACAGAGTTCCATAGGGTTTTATGAATTTTGTGACTAAACTTCCTCAGAAAATTACTGTTTTCTCTAGAAGAAAGTATAATTTTAAATCTTACCTGGTACATTTGATGAAACCACTTCACAAAAGATTGAGATAGTTAACCTATACATCACTGAGTTTGGTACAGTTAAATTTTGAGCCATACTCAAAAGGAAGTTGTAGCATTTGGATATTTTAAAAATAAGATCTACACCACTATTTGAGGGAACTTGACAATACTGCTTTTGCTCCTAAGTTCAGTTTTTTTCAAGCTCAATCTCCAGTGTTCAAGTCACTACAAAGTTCTTAAACCTGAAGGAAATAAAATCTGTAAAAAGTACAGAAAACCTATATGTTACTAAATTGGGGGGGGGTGGGGGGGGGGGCTGAATATTTGATTGTATTTAAAAATGTAAGAAAATAGTAACTGTAAACCCTAAAAGTCAGAAGTAATCCTTTCTTTTAACTAAGAAATTTTTATTTGTGAATATTATAATTAAAATATTTAGTGTCTCCTTTTTGTTTTTTTAATTTTTTCCCCCTAATAACTCTGTTATTAACTGTTGTTAATATCTGGGGAAAAAAGGTAGGATGAGAAAAAGGAGGCAGAAAATGAAATTGCATCCTCAGAGATTGCTTAAAGATTCAGCACCATTTCTGCAGCTGTGGAGAAAGGAAGTTTGCTTAAGAAAATCTGCACCTATGTGTACAATAAAGATAAAATACCCATGCATATGAGCATAAGATAAAATTCACTAGCAAAGAATACTTAGAAAATTTGCATAGTTTTTCCCCCTCTCCTCCCGAGCTTTTTAATACTGAGATGCTGATAATTAACATTGGAACATTTCTTGTAAAGTATCAAATTTATCCCCATGAGTACACCTGAAACTCAGACTCAATGAGAAAAGATTCAGTTGAATTGTGTCCAGAAAGGCAGGATTTACTTTCAAAAACTGCATTGCAGAGAAACTTCCAGTATGGAATAGAGAAAGAAAAAAGTTCAAGGAAACTACAGACCAAAAAGATAATTTTTACTTCCCAAAAGAAATTTGGATCTTTAAGCTGTAGGGTGTTGCAAATATCCAGAAGCTGATATATGACAAACTTCACAGCCAGAGGTTTGTCTGTATTCTGTGATCAGGTGAGAATGGAATTGCTAAGAGGTGAGACAACAGTTCTGTATCTGTAACATTTCATCTTGAAAGTACAGTAATACACTACGTTGTTATGGGGTTTTTTTCTACTAGTAATTCCATATATAGGACTCCAAGTGTCTCTGTCTAAACAATCATAAAATAGGATGTGCTAAAAGAGGAATTAGAGGAAACATAAAAACTTCACGAAGCATGGCTGTTACAAGTAAGAGAGATGAATATTTTGAGTTGGTGTGTGTCACATGCACATAGCAGACATATAAGGTGGTGCATAGTATATGTGTTTAAATTATAGGCATTATAAAAGATATGAGTTTTAGGGGTCCCCAGACCCTGGAATAATGTCTCAAAAAAGAGAAAAGTGTTGCACAGAGTGTTATTTCTTTCTGTGAACTTTCTCCTCTGCAAGAAAAATAATAAAGTCCCTTTCTGATGTGATATAGTTGATTTCAACCCTACTTCTGAAACTGGCAGTACTTCTTACATTCATTTGGATGGACAGAAGAGTGTAAAAAGAGAAGGGCTAGCTGTATTCTTATCCTTCATTGTCCTCTCTGGGCTATAGTCTCTAGAGACTGTGTTTAAATAGACATCTTTATCTTTAGATATAGAACAGCCCCAAAAGGTGAAAGGGAGAGAGATGAAGCCCTATTTCCCCTCAAGCAATTAATTCCAGCTCCCAGTGGAAGAATGAGTGCAGTTGCTTCATTTTCAGTTAATTTTTTTTTGCTGTCTTCCACAAAGGCCATTTAAGTCCTCAGTGAGACAGGTAAGGTGACATGGATACTCCTATACCTTATTGTAAATTGAACATATTAGACCATGATCTTATGATAAAGCATCAAAAAACAAAATACAGCATATAACCCTTCAAAAATTGTTTCTCCTCTGTCCCTGACATACAGAAAAAAATAAGCTGAAAAGAAAGAGTAAACAGTTTTAAAAGCATTTTAAAATTTATTTACCAACATACCTAATGCATGGATGAAAAAAAGGAGAATAACAAACATATTTGTCTCATCCACTCATTTCCTTCTTATTCTGTTCCTTTTGGGAAAAAAACCCCAGACCAATATTTTAAACTTGTGAATTATTCAGCATTGTATCAATAATGTTTTCATATTAATTAACTTGTAAGAACATGAACACATATTGATAGTTATCTTGCTTTCATTTCTTGAAAAGTGTAGGAATTTAATGATCTCGCAATGGATGTTAGAACAAGTAAACATGTTTATCACTTTTGAAAAATCCAAACAAACCCAAAAAAATACTTTCAATAGAATAAAATTCAGCTATGACTATGCTGTATGTTTTCTAGGCATAGAAAATTTTTCATCTACAGGGTTTGAAATTAAAGAGACAGTAAAAAATACTTTTATTTTATTTATCTTTTTGTCTCTGCGCAATCATCCATCAGTGCTACTCAAAATGCTACTGAGAAAGTCTTAGAAGAGTGGAGGAACAGGTTTAAATATAAGAACTTTTTATCAATGTGCTTTAAAATTTCTCCTTTAAAGGCTTGAATAATAGATATACATTTTATTTATGAAAGCATACAATATAAAATTAACCATTCAATAGGCTGTACAATTGAAGTTTTGAAATAAGCTCCCAGGATTTCCAAGTTAACCATTCTCCAGTGATGATATTTACACCTCTCTGTGTACTCTGTTTTCCTTTGCTGCACATTTGAATAATAAAAAAATCTCTTATAATATCAACCCTGTGCACAAATCCAAAACACAGCCCCATACGAGCCATTGGGAAGAAAATTAACATTACTGCAGCCAAAACTGGAACACCCAGGTATTTGAACAGTAAAGAGCTTTTGAGGAAAGAAGAAATTAAACAACCAAAAACCATTTAAAATTATGTCCAGTGGTTTAGTTTGACATCAGGAAAGAATAACAGACTGGCAGTCTGTTCTTAGAGTTCAGAGCAGGAAGAGATACTCAGAGGTTACAGTCAAATGGGCAGAAAATGAAGACTCCCAACATGGTGACTTATGGCAGTCTCTGGTGTTTTTCTTTGTCTATAGATGTCTATAGCCCTCACAGAAATCTACAGAAGGTTTTTTTTCAGGAAACTGTGGCAGCAGAAATGAACAAGTTCCCTCTGAGAAGGTATCTAGGCCGGCTGAACCTGATCCATGTGTCAGAAACAAGAGAAAGCCATGTATGTCTGTAACTGGAGACTGTGGGAGGTTAAGACATCCATCTATTGACAAGATGTACAGTTTTGGGCTGCAAGTTTCCTTCTTACATGAGCCTCTTGTCCCACTAGTGGGGTTAAGGATGACATCACCTGCACCCACAGGCTGTTACCCTAGTTCCCTGAGCCCTCCAGTAAATCCTGATACATTCAAGAAAGCAATGACATTCCAAAAATTGGATACAACATTCCAAATTTAACCAACCAACCAACCAATCAACCTCCCAATGATTCTTCACACTCTTCCGCTTCTACAAAGGGAACGGTCTTTCATTAATTTTACTGGTGTGAGTACTCCCACAGGATGCAATTATTCATGAAGTGTTCCCGCACAGCTCTCTCCCACAGGATGCAGTCCTTCTGGAAGAAGCTGCTTCAGCATGGGTCCCCTGCATGGTCACAAGGCCTGCCAGCAAACATGCTCCAGTGTAGGCTCCTCTCTCTATGGGTTCACAGGTCCTGCTCAGAGTCACTTATTTCCTACATGGTCGTCCCATGGAATCACAGCAATCTTCGGGCACCCCGTGATTCAGTGCGGGGTCCTTCCTGGGCTGCAGATGAATCTCTGCTCCACCATAAGCCTCCATGGACTGTGAGGGGACAGCCTGCCTCACCATGGTCTTCATCAGGGACCAATCTGCAAAAATTGTTGATCTTAAGAAATTCGTGGGGGTTGGAAAAAGGCAAATATTGCATGCACCTTTAGCCAAAAAGAAAGAGGGCCCAAGGAACAACAGATCAACAACTAAATATTCCTGAGAGACAGATGCAGGAAGACAATGTCGAGACTCTAAGGATACTACTGGGCTCTGAATGGCCTTCAATCATAGCCCCTGCTCAGGCATCACATGCTACAACGTACCTGTGTTTAGCCCTGCCTCTGGCCCTGTCCCAAGTACCATCTTGAAATCTGCCTTCCTAACTTTCTGACTGGACTTCTCTGCTGGATCCAGACCCAATTATTTAAGTTGCATTATCCGACCGTAGACAAAACCAAGTTACTATCACCAGCTCATACTCAAGACAGACTATTAGAGTGTATTATTTAAATAGTACAGTATAACAAATTTTGTTATAAACTATCAGAATGTTGAACAGTTTTAGGAATACAGTAACTGCAAGTGCTAAATATGTCATGAATTACACAGAATATTTTGTCTTATATTTCGTATTATGGGATCTAAAACACTGCAAATATAGTTCATCAGACAGTTGATTAGCTGGCAAATGAGCCTTTAGAGAGAGAGGTTGCAGTGCTTCTAGCAGTTTTACTTGCTGAAGGCAAATTTACATGATTGATGGACTTGCTGAATATTTTTAAACCTATAACTCTGGAGATCTTGGAATGCTTCTTCTAAATTGTGTACTTCCCAATCGTTCAAAATAGCTTTTAATAAAAGGTCTATCTTAGTAATTGCTAGAGTTAATTAAGTTTTACTTGTTGTGACACTTCCTTTTGATGAATTTGTGATTACTTGTGCATTCCAACGCAGTGCATTGCTGTCTTAAAGTACCAACATGACCCCTATGCTCCAGTTTTTTCTGTCCTATATAATGGTGAGACCTTCTGTTAGAATCCCTTCATTGTGATAATGTCATAGCAGCATGGAAAGGCTTGGGTTGGAAGGGACTTTAAGATTATATAGTTCCAACTCTAAGGTCATGGGAAGGAATGCCACCCATTAAAACAAGTTATTTAGGGCCCCATCCAAACTTGGATACATAAGGTGCTGCTTCTGTGCACATAAGTTTTTTAATTAAGGAAAGAATAATTGTGCTTTACCTAAGACTACTCTATCTCCCAGTGCAGGAAGAATATGTGAAATTTAAATAAATTATTATTCTTGTTTTTAGAGCAAGATCCAATCTTATTTGCTAACATAGATTAATAAAAGAAATTTAATTTTTATTCTAAATTTTTCTGAGCCTCATGCAAAATTCTGAACAATCTTATTTTCTGCAGATTTTACTTGAATAACAGTATATGGATTCTGGAGGAACTTATGAATTAAAGCAATGTAGAATCTAGATTTTATTGAAAAATTTCAGTAGATAAAATGTGTTGAATCTGAAGCCACGTTCAAGTCTAATTCTTTAGCTGGTTATTAACAGTAGCATAAGCTTCATTCAGTTCAGGATTAAACATCCTAAGACTGTTAATTGATAACAAAATATGTCGTATATACAAGTTGGGGTCATGACATCATGAAACTGTGGAATCATAGAATGGTTTGGGCTGGAAGGGACCATAAAAATCATCTAGTTCCAACCCCCTGCTATGAGCAGGGACACTTCCCACTAGACCAGGTTGTTCAGTGCCCTATCCAATCAGGCCTTGAACACTTCCAGGGATGGGACAACCACACCTTCTCTGGGCAACTTGCTCAAGTGTGTCACTACCCTCACAATGAAGAATTTTTTCCTTATATCTAACTTAAATCTCTCTCTTTCAGTTTGAACTCTTTAGTCCTTGTCAT
This sequence comes from Eopsaltria australis, assembly GCA_034509425.1. NCBI lineage: Eukaryota > Metazoa > Chordata > Aves > Passeriformes > Petroicidae > Eopsaltria > Eopsaltria australis. Next base: position 2,038,289 of record JAVTVJ010000267.1, on the reverse strand, counting down.
ATTACTAGAGTTCCTGATTAAAAGTCCCTTTCTGACTTCCTTGCAGGCCCCCTTCAGATACTGGAATCTACGAGGTCTCCACACGATCTTCTCTTCCACAGGTTGAACATGCTTAGTTCAGAAAAGCATCTTAGTTCAAAAGAGCTTACTAAGAATATTTTTTTTCCAAAATCTGAATATGGAGTGCTCCTGAGGACATATGCGAAGCTAAAAATTGGTGAACACATTAAATAAATACAGCATTTTTGCTTTAAAAAGTACATTTTAAATGTAATCATTTAAATTACAACAATTTATACACGTGTAATGTTTTATTTATAAAGATCATTCCGGATGATGGTGCAATATCAAAATGTATACAACACATCCAACAGAAGAATATGTGTCATAGGAGCATCTCTCTCAGTAACATTCACTTGTTAAGACACAAAAATGATCACCAAGCCTTTCTCTGTTTTTATCATGAAATTAATTCATCACAATATACCAAGACCAGAAAATGGGCCCATGCACTGATACATGATTGTCTACACCATTTAATTTCTGGGCCAGCACCAGTGATGACTTTGACTCAGACAGGGAACATCCTCCCAGATAATGCCTGCACAGAATTTTAAATAATTAAATATTGGGAAAATGTCCTATAAACAAAATTTACTTGGTTTGAGGAAGAAACCAATATGGTTGTGGGTTGCACCATGTTGTTCACCTGCAGCGTCAGATGAACAACCTTAATCCTTAAACCTCAAAGGGGACCCACTGAGAAAGAATTGTATTGAATTGTCTGGTACTACAGGTACTCCAGAAAGTATGATAAATCAACATTTCTATACTCTACAAAGCTAGAAATAGCTTATTCTGTTTTAGTTTAGTTACCCAACCATAAAGAAAGAACAGAGCACCAACCTTGTCTGTGATGCTGTCTAGAGGATACACACATTAAAGGATTTAGGCTGTCACAGTCAGTTGCTGATAGTGTCAGTAATATGAGCCCAGGACATGTACTTCAGTGTCCCCATACTCTAATTCGTTGAGTGCGAGAGAAGGGAATTGCAATGCTATGTATTGGTTCCCACAAAATGTAGAGAAATTATTTTAAATCCTGCCTTCTGAGAATCATAGAATGGCCTGGGTTGGAAGGGATCGTAAAGACCATCTAGTTCCAACTCCCTTGCAATGGACACAGACACTTTTCACTAAATCAGGTTGTTCAGAGCCCCATCCAGTCTGGTCTTGAATACTCCAAGGGATAGGTCATCGAGACCCTCTCTGGAGAAGATGTCATAGTGCCTCCCCAACCTCACTGTAAAAAATTTATTCCTAAAAGCTTATCTAAACCTACTCTGTTTCAGATTGAAGCCATTCTCTCTTGTCCTATCACTACACACCCTTGTGAAAAGTCTCCCTCTTTCTTGTAGGCTCCCTTCAGGTACTGGAAAGCCACAATTAGGTCATCCCAGCTTCTTCTCTAGGCTTAAAAATTCCATTTCTCTTAGACTTTTTTTATAGGAAAGAAGCTCCATCCCTCTAATCAACTTTGTGACCCTCTTCTGTACTTACTCCAAAAGGTCTGAGCTGGGCACTCCAGAGCTGAATTCAGCACTTCAGGTGGGGTCTCACCAGAGAAGAGGAGAGGGGCAGGATCACCTCCCTCACCCTTCTGACCACACCACTTTTGATTAAGCCCAGGATACAATTGGCTTTCTGGGCTGCAAGTGGACATTGCTGGTTCATGTCAAGACTCTCCTCCACCAGCACATCCACGCCCTTCTCAGCAGGGCTTTTGATGTGTTCATTCCTCAACCTCTATTGATGTCAGAGGTTTTCCCCAACTCAGGTGTGGCACCTTGCACTTGGTCATGTTAAACCTCATGATGTTTCCATGGGTCAACTTTTCGAGTTTGTCCAGATCCTTCTGGATGGCATCCCACCCATCAACTGTATCAACCACACCACTCAGCTCGGTGTCATCTGCAAACTTGGTTAGGGTGCACTCTGCACCCTTATTCTATGTCATTAATGAAGATATTAAACAGCATTGGTCCCACTAAGGACCCCTGAGGGACACCATTGATGTTACTGATGTCCATTGGGGCCCCAAGCCATTGACCACTACCCTCTGCATGTGATTGTCCCATCAATTCCTTAGCCACCTAACAGTTCACCCATGGAATTTATCTCTTTCCAATTTACAAAGCAAGATATTGTGTGGGACCCAGAGAAGTTTTGGATGTCACATCTTGGAGTGTTCAAGGCAAGGTTGGATCCTGGTAGCTTTGAACCTGATCTAGTGGAAGGTGTCCCTGCCTGTGGCAGTTGAAATTAGGTGATTTTAACAGTGTCTTAAACCATGTCAAAAGCTTTACAAAAGTTCAGATAGATTACATCTGTAGCCCATTTCTTAGGATGTTATTCAGAAACTTGAGGAAGACAAGACTCTAGTCAGAGACTTGCAAAAGGGTGTCATAAACTCAGATCCAAACTTTCTAAATTGAGAGATAGACAGAATTTACATGCTTGTGTCCAGGAGAGCAATCTAGAAAACCATTCTTAGAGGGACCTTAAAACCTAAAAATTTGCAGATTTGCTTTGGGTAATAGTCTCCCTGACTATTGAAGCTAGAGATTTTGTCTACAAAAACATACCATTTAGAAATCATAAATTGATATAAATCATGTCATAGTACAGTTCTCCTGTATCATTGATAAATTGTACTCAAGAATCCCAAACCAGATCAAAACCATTGAGTTGCTTAAAAAACAGAGCTAGACATGGCTGTTTTCATTATAGTAAGTTAAGAATTACTGAGCTTCTTAGAAGAGTGAAGATTCATAATATTTTCCACTTTTGTGTCCCATTTTACCAGTCTTTAAAGAATTAGAAAAAAGATCAATTCTTCAATTAAAATCAACAACTTACATTTTGTGATGCCATCTTCCCATGCCCTTAAGAGACACATGAGCTTTATATATAGTTTAAAAAAATAAGAAATTATTTCCCCATAAACACTTAATATAGGGAAATCTAAATATATACACTAGGGGTGATATGACATATTTTTTAAGCAAGATACTACAAGTTTATTTAGTTTTACATTCAGGTTACAATAGAATAGATTAAATTACTCATTAGGTTTTAATCTTAATTTAATATTTAAATATATAAAGAGAAAAATAATATTTGAATCATTTTAACAAAACCAATAGTATTCTATTCAAAAATTCAGTGTCTATCAACTGATACTGGGGAAAATCATTATACATATCCTCTAGTGGAAAAAGTTAATAATTTTAGCTGGACACCAAGACTGAAAAGGGCTGTTCAAGTAAGAGTAGTGAATACACTACTGTGCTATCTGTAGCAAAAAAATACCCTAATAGAGTGAAATTTTACAAAATACCACAGACATTTAATGACAAATCAATAGTCACTTAGTGAAGAAACCAAAGTAATACATCTATTTCATCTGCAAGCCTCTAAATTTCATTTGGATTCTGTGGAATTTATGTTTAATCAAAACTTTTTTCCAATTTCTTCTTAGAACACCTAAATCAAAGAGTGGATTATTTTCATGGATTAATAAGATTTGCCTGGTTTACAATTCTCTCATATCTACTTGGGAACTCAATATTTGCAATCTACAGGGGGAGACAGACTTCAAGCTCCCATCTTTTGTTACTTCCTTAGTAATTTTCATCTTTACAGTATTTTCCTGTAAAAAAGTATTTTTAGAAAGTCTCTGTAAATAAAACACAAACTTTCAGTGTATTTAAATGTAATTTTCAATAAGTGCCTCTCACTCATTGGAGCCTGTGTAACAGTCTGTATGTGTATAATAAACTTCTGTTCTATCTTACCTTTATTTCTGCATTGATTCTTTTTCCTTTTCCTTGTAAATTTAATTCTTAAAAAGTAATAGTGGAATTTTATCCTCTTATTTCTTCTTTGCAGGGGCTCGTCTGCCCAATTATTGAAGTCTGTGAAATTTCAGAATGCATTTTGTGAATATGAGCCTGTGTTCTTCCAAGTCTGGCTTATCCACTCACAGCCTGAAATTTCAAAACCCGTAAATATAGTGCTATTGCTTGGTAGGTTTATAGCCACACTTTTCCTGAGACATGGAGCAGGAGAATAAATCCAGCACTTGAATATATCTCTCCTCATGTAAATTTGGCATGAGTATCAGACAAAAAGAGGGCAACATATATCTTGGTTTTAGCATAGTGTTGCACCTTTGCAGTCACCTGCTGTTTAAACTACTTTACAAAATTTAATACATAATTCTAGCAGGTTGAATTTAATTACCTAAAAGCTACATATGTCATCCAAATGATTTGTCTCTGTCTAGTCAGTAGACAAACAGAAGTTCCATTAGAGAAGGAGATTCGCAGTACTTATCTGTGCAAAGAAGTCACATAGAAAACAAAAATACTTCATTGCTATGAAAGTTACATTATATTAGATATGGACTTTCTAGCAAGGTATAAAGTGGTTTATTCAGTCATATTAAAGAAACTGTTTAATGTCATTTGAGATATCTTAAGGTATGCATATGACTGGCAGATGCTGTGGTCTCAACGGAGATAATAGTCTGGTGGCAGCTGGAAATCAAATAAAATATCCCATAGGATCTTGGATGGTACTACATGTCCAGTGATTTGACCCAAACTTATGATAAATAAGATAGCAGGAAACACAAATAATAGGATAGCAAGAAAGATGGATATGAGATGGAAATTTTAAAGAAAAATTGAGGTTATGTCACTTGTTATACAGCCATACATTTAGAAAGGACTTTTCTTAACAACTCAGTATTGCTTTTTCTAATTCAATTCTCTGTTCACTTCATCAATTGCATTATAATTATTTAACAACTCTTAAATTAATACTGAGGTGATAAATAAGAGTTCATTAAAATGCAGACAAGAAGAAAACCACAAAATCCAGGGATTAAAAAGGTTCTTTTAGGTCATCTATTTTATCTCTTTGCTAATGAAAAATTGTCTCATTTACTCACATGTACACCTACGAGGACATATGCTCATGTATAGTCACAGATACTTGACTGTTTTATATTTAATATTATGGTAGTACTTTCTCACATTTGGCCTTGAATGCCCAAAGCAGTGAAGAAATTTTTCTTCTTTGCCTCAGAAATTGTTTTCCGGCAGACTTATTATTTACTTTCATCTTTCTTTAAATTTTTTTAGTAATTTCTTTTGTATTCATATTGCTGCACCATAGTTACTTTGTCAATCTTTCACAAAGAGGTAGTATTTCTGAACCAACTATTCAGAACAGTGGATTTTACATCAGTCATTAAAACTGCAAATTTCTTAGTAATTGAACAATATCAGGATTTTACATGGATGTTTGAAACTGTCATATATTAAAATAAGTTAAGTGCTCATACTGAAATGTTGATGGGAAAAAGAGAGCTCTACCAGCACATTTCAGTCTGATTTGATAGGCAGGTAGGAATAGCTGAGATGCCATGGGGTATCCCTCCTGGCTCTAAATTCCTAGTCCAGAAGGGCACACATCTCTTTTCAACCTTGTGTCATCAGGATGAGTTAGAGACTGAGGGACAGAGCAAATGACAATAGGTATTTTTTAGGCAGCTGAATCATACTTAAGATCAAATATGTCATCTCAACAAGAAATGTTGGTTTTTTACTGTCTTGTAATATATCACTCAAAATGAGAGTCAGCTTTTTATGTGAACATATAAAGTCAATCCAGCTGTGTAAATGGTCCAGCTTTTTCCCCAGCATTTGAATGCTAATCAGAACACAGTTTTAAAGCTGGATTCTGTCTTATTGTCATTGAATCTATTATAACACAGACCTATTATAATTACAGTTATAACTGACTTTCCTTTCTGATTGTCTGAATGTACCTAAATAGTCCAAATAAGTTGTCATTTCACTACTCATTAAATGTATATTTTTATGACTCAAACAAAAAATGAGTGGTGCCTGCCACATACCTTTTTTCTCTCATCCTCCCCACTATGTGTCAGAAGGTTACTCAGGGCCAAAGATATGCTGGACTTCAAAATGTCTTTTGTACGATTTATAAATAAATATAGTAACATCACACAGCTGTTTCCTAGTGTTATTCTGCCTGCAGCTTTGAGTGTAGAGGATGTGCTGGAACAGGGCCATGAGGAAAGGGTTTGGGGCTGGAGCAGTAATGCTTATCAAACCCTTGAGGAGGGCAATAATAGATCAGAAGAGAACAATTAAAGCTGAAAGTTGAAACCAGAGCATTTGTTGTGAAAACGCAAATTACTCTTTATCAAATATTGTGAAGAAAACAAAGCCAGACATAAAAAAAGCATTGCAAACAAAAATAATAAAAAATAGTTAACTGTCCACGGAACGTGAAAAAAAAGTCATCTTTTTTTAATGATGTGTGATAAAATTTCCTGAAACCCTTATAATAGACTAGTATTTTATAAAATTTAGGGAAATAGCAAATAAAATAAAATAGATTAATTCCTACCAATGTAATAAACATATATTTTTATTTGCTATTGTAAATATACATAATAGGCATATCTTTGAAATTATTATACTACAACATGGTGTCTCTGACTTAGAGATAAGTCAAAAGTCCGCTTAGGAATAAAAATGTCCTCATAGTGTACAAATGGAGTACCTGCTTTTCCTAAGAACCACATTCAGGCAATCATGATGAATCATAAGATAGAATATAACTATTCACATAGATTTCTAATTTTTTTTAAAACCTTTGATTCAAAAATACAAGAAAATATTACATAAAGGGCATACCCAATACTAGGGATGTAAAATTCAGACTTGCTGCAATACAAATGTTGCCCACCATGAAACCACGACTGGTCTAGCAGTTCATGCCAAGTCGATATCTTAAATATCAAACTTTAGCAAGTAGCTAGAGAAAACACTGTGTTACCCCATACCAGCAATCGCATGTCAGTAAAATTGTGTTTCCTACTTCCACTTAACAAAGAGACACAAAATGAAACATTGTAAATGCTTTGGTGAAGTAAAGGGGAAGAATGTAATCATGTTTCTCCAAAGAACACAAAGCGAATATGTACAGACGATAGAAATATAAACTCTGCTTTATGTATTATGGTCTTTTTTACAGATGAGACATTTCCTCTGTGGGAAGGGCATGCTGGAATATAATTTCCATAATTTTCTTTGCCTTCTCAAGGCACTAATGTTAAAATTACTATATCAGCTACTTTCATAAATATGTGCTATACTAAAACAGAGAAAACCAAAGATACTAATTTAATAAGCAAAATTTTTATGTAATCTGGGAGATCTGTACCTTCTAGACATTGTTTACTGAAATAGCTAATCAATCTGATCCAGGCAATTCTGATACAAGATAAAAAAAAATATTCATTGATATAGTAATAGATGGGATTACATAAAAAGTGTTATTGGTAGTAAAATCTTAAATCTCCCTTAGATGTTATAGGATATAGCATCATAAATGTTTTGTTAGCAAAACCAAATGTTATTAAAGTCAATAATTTTAATGATTAGTTTATAGAAAAGGTGGTTTGTTTTGTCAATTTTGGTAATTCTTTCCTACCAAAAAAAAAAAGAAAGTGGCCAACCTAACCATTATCCTGGGTAGCTGAAGAGAATCTCAAGTCAAAAATACAGAACCCAACACAATGGTTTAATATAGTCCTTTCAAGACCAAATAAATGCCTGTTTTAAAAAATAAATATCAAGAAATGTAACAAGATAAAGAAATCAGACAGCTGAATATTCAGGCAGCTTCCTTTCAAAGATGGACCTTGAGTTGTGTTCAGTTTCTTGTTTATGGTTTCATAGCTACATGATGAGAAATAAAAAAAAATCCAACTTGCAGAAATGTTTCTAACAATTCAAAATATGGCAAAACTCAGTGAATATACACACTGTCTAAGTTTCCTATTTTTTGTTAATGAGGAGTGTTAGAGGAAGATCTAATCATTAATGGCCTTCAGAAAGCAAGTAATCGATTATTACTGAAGTTAAAAGTACGGCCAGTACACTTTTTCCCCCATCCTCCTCCAGGATGAGGAATTGGTCTTTAAATCAAGAAACCTCAAACAGATGAGAGATGCTTTCATTTTCTTTTCTTGTTAAAACTGTCCTACACATCAAATAGATTGACGGTTTTAAAAACTAACATTAGAAAGTTCACATTCCCTTCCCTTGTCTCCCTCTTTATTCTTATAAGAAAACAAAATATTCTTCTTTGGGAGCTATAATTGTCTTCAATGTCTGTAAGTGATCCACTGAGAGCAAACAAGAAGTCCCGTGAGTGTGTTCTTGCATCTGTCTGCTTCAGGTAACCCTTTGACCTAATGTCATCCTCTCCTTTCCTTTTTCTTCTCATCTTGCTTTTGACATTGTTGGTTGCATATAACAACTGTATCTCCCCAGGGCAGGAGCACATTCACAACAATTTCCTCATGGAGCTATTCTCTCACATTTAGTTTTTGTTTGTTGAAATTTTGATATGATTCAGAAGCTATAAATGTTTTCCATGTCCTGGTGCATTCAGCAAAATAACCAAGACACTACATTCAAAACTAAAAGGAAAAAGTTGAATAATTTTTCTTCATTAAGAATAATTTCATTTAAGATAAATCACTGACAAGCACCTGTTGAACTTTGGTTTTTTTACTTAATTTCAGTCATCATAAAATGTAAATAAATAATATTTCTTTGTTAACACCTTTGACTTCTTTGGAATTAAATGCTTTGTCATATTTAATACAGCTCTAACTTTTTTAGGTTTAATGACTGTATATTTTAAATGCAGTTTTCTTCCATAAATATCTGTTGATCACATAGATGATAAACATTCTGACATTACTTAATCAAAACTTCTCTTAAAAAAGAAATCATGTTTCCTCTGAGATCTCTTATTATTATTTAGAATTAGTCTAATTGCCTGGCGATATTTCTCTTCAGATGGAAACATTCCTGGTCCAGTTTCATCTATGTAAATGTAAGTGTACGTCAGAAGCAAAAAGGTATCTTTACATGCCTCACAAATTTCCCAAACTGTGAGCTAATTCATGTGTACAGAAGCAGAATTGGGAGCTCTTGAAAAATGTTTGATCTATTTTAATCTTGATGTATTTCTATATATGCTTACCACTACCATGTATATTCGTATAACAAAGATTTAGTCTTCAATGAGAAAAGATGCAAGAAATGTGTATGTTCTTCTCATCGGCATTCACCTGATGCAAAAGGAAATGGGGTCGTCACTCTCCTCAAGGTGTACCAAAGCTTTTTGGCATCAAAGCAACACACTCTGCTTTTCTCAATATTGCCATATCTAAGTAAGCTTCCTGCCAGGAAATAAGCAACATATACATAAAGAAATTAAAAGACGGAGGAGGAGGAAGGGACAGAGAAAAGAAAGGAAAATGCAGTAGAGTGCCTTAAGAAACAAAGTTTTCTATTTCCTGTATTTTGTAGTATGAGTATTGGTTGACAATTGGATACCACGTAAAATTTGTTCAAGGAATATTAGGCACAAAAGAACAACACAAATCAGTGATCACTCTCTGTAGAATCCCACTGAAAACCCTTTGTCTCCACAGCTGAAATACAGTCTTCTGCAGCACAGGGAAGATAGGTGTAGCACAATACATTGAATGGCAGAATGCTTGACATGAACCAGCAAAGCAGTTTCTCTTTCAGAAAGTATTTCTCCTCTTTAACCTTTCCCTGATGCATTGTATAGTATCACTGCAAATATCGAATATATTTCAGGACTATGTTATATATTTCTGTTTTGTGCAACTGATCAAAAAGAAACTAAACATATGCATATGTATTTCTAAGTTATCTTAATAGATTTATTCTTCTCTGATGCAGCATAATAGGTGTTTTTAAAACTATCATCAGTTTTTTAGATATATTTTAGATTTACTAGTTCATCAGATATAACTTGCTAGTATTGAATTATATTAATTCTTACAATAAAAAAATCTTTGTTTCTGTTTTTGAAAATCTTTAATTATTGAAGTAAATGTCTATTTACTTAAAATATTAATAATTATCAAAAGTTTTACCCCATCTAATCAAAGTTCTACTTTGAAGACCTCTATTTTCATCCTGTGCCAATTAAGCCTTCTGGATGAACTGCAGTATTGAGAATGTACACCATCTTCTGCCTTGCTGTGGGGGTCCGTGAAACTTAAAATGCATTATAAGGGTGATTTCAAGTAGCAAATTTTTCACGCCACAGGAGCTAGTTGCTCAAAATCATCTTGTAATTTCAATTTTCCTGAAAGATAGCAAGAATATGTTAAGACATTTTGGGTTTGGGACAAACTGCTAGAATTTTTAAATATGAACAGTTTTTTTCCTGATATATACTTTTGAAAATAGAAGTATTCATAACTTGTGACTTTCCTACTTTTAACTTCATACTTGCTTTCTATCTAAAAATCTTTCCTAGAGAAAATTTCAGGCCTGACTTAGTTATTAGATAAGAATTTACTGTTGTTAAAGTTATTGTATTCCATGTAAGGGAGTTAGTTGGACTAAATCTACAGAAATTCCTTCCTTCCTTCCTTCCTTTTTGCAGAGTGCAATGGAATAAATACTGAATTGCCAAAATTTCTAGGAGAGAGGGCGATCTATCTGTGCACATGAAACTCAGGGGTATAGTTAGGCATTGTTTGTATTATGCTATATCTTTGTAAAAGGAAGTTGAGGAGGACTCTTTATGAGAGAATTGTTTTTAAAGCTTTGAAATTCTTTCCAAGTGTATAAAACTTTGCTTTAGTACTGCCATTGGTGTTCACATAAAAAAAAAAAAATTCCTTCTAATGAATAATCCTGCTTCATTAATAGCCCAATCCACTGCCAGACAAAGGTTTCATTGTTGGAAGTGTTGATTGTGCCACAATTGATTTTGGATTACAAACCTACATTGAATAGCAATGTCTGTAAAGTCTTATTTCAAAGCTAATAAAAAAACCTTCATATAGTGTTTGTTCTGAGAAATGACACTAATTAAATCTAACATTCTGTAGTTACAAACAGACGTCTAAACAAAAGAAAATTTACTTGGGACAAAATAAAAATTCTTTCAAGAATTACTAATTTAGTCTTAAGTACTTAGAGGTGTTGAAAGCAAAGGGATTAATGCCCTTCAGATCCCATTGATTTCAGTCTCAGACTCAATATCTAAGTTTTTGTTGTTCCACTTTTGCAGTGTAGAAACAAGATCCTCTGTCATTGAAATGAATTAATTTCTTATTTATTAATTACCCATGATTTCTAGTCGTAATAGTAGTGGTAGTAGTAGTAGTGTTTGTACACAGGAGCTAAATTCTTTTCCTTACTGCCATATAAATACTCAGCAGAAATAAGGTATGGGCCTTGTAAGTTTTTTTCAGTTTACAGCAATAAAAAACTAGTAGAAACAGATAAAGGAGTACAAAGACAAAATAACTTGTGACAGATTCTAGTACCACTACATCTGTAACCAAATAGTTTCTAATTTGTAACATTTTGGGTGGTCTGTCCAAATTCACTAAACTTTTGAAGAGACATTTTTAAGAAATTTTAACTGAAGTTATGGAGCATCTATTTCTTTGTATAAGGCTAACATATTTTGAAAGTTGTTGAGTTGAATGCAGAGAAAAATTTGGAGCATTCAAAGTTATAGATTATAGATTAAGACTATGATGCATAATGTCTAAAAGAACTTGGTGTTATGCAAAAGGAACTGATGATGTGGGATCTATTGGTTTTTTGTCATTAGTTAACAAAAAGGATGAGAAGATAAATAATAGATGAAACAAGTAAATAAAGTAGTAAATAAAAATGTAAGAATTTAGGACTCATGGAAAGAATGATGCAACATAGAAAATTGTGCTGTCTCATGATCTTAGTCACAAAAAAGTTTGTCTATAGATGAAACATCTGACAAACAAATAAGAAAAGAAAACCTCTCCAAAGAAAACAGATATGCATGAAGATTAAATTTTAAAGTAATGTGGATTGTCTTAGATTTCCGATGGGTATTGTCCAATGGTCTAAACTTTACCTTAGATACTTTGTAGATCATACAAAATAAAGAGTAGCTTTACCTATTCTGTATTGTGACAATACTAATTTATGACTGATAAGAAGCTAAAAGTGAAAAGTTTTGCTAATGTACAAAGTTATAAACAGTAGCATTATACTCTATAACATGCTGTAGTAACAATAACAATTGAAATTGCAGACAATAGAAATGGAACTGAAGTAAGAGATCATTACAGAAATGGATATTAAAAATATCTTAATCCCCTTTAGAGGAGTAAGAAAAGAATTTTTTAAAGAAATCTATCTCCTGGAAAAAATGGTTCATTAATGTGAAATAACACAAAAAGAGCAGCAAGAAAATCATCTTTAAAAGTAACTTATGAAGCAAAGATATGCTGGGGAGAAAAATATATTCTAGGGAATATCATCAGTGTGGCTACCAAAAATAATCAAGAAATAAGCAATAATCTGTTTGAGCCCTCCTGAACTCTTAAGTTTCTTGATCAGGGATCTTTTAATTTCCTTTGTTCTTCCTCCCAGCATAAACATTAGGACTCCCTCCCTGACAATAATATTTACTGTCTGATTGAAGCAAATACTGCTAACTGCTTTGTGTCATTGTTTACTCTATTTGAAATAAAAGAATCTCTAGACCTACTGATTGTGCCACTCATCAATAATATTGATCCAAGTAAAATTATTCTATCACTATTCAAATCAAACTGTCTGTGATGGCTGTAAAGCTGAGGAGCTATTAAAATACTCCAAAACAAACTTGGAATAATATAATATTGTTTGATTTTCCCAAAGCAAAAGGCAAGATAAATTAATGACCAAAAATGTCTTCTTAAAACTACTACAGGTTACAATATAATCATAACGTCATAGAATTATAGAATAATTTTTTTAGGGAAAGACCTTTGAGATCATTGAGTACAGCTGTAAACTTAACACTGCCAGGTCCACCAATAAACCATGTCCCTAAATGTCACATCTATGCATCTTTCAAATACTTCCAGGAATGGTGACTCAGCCATCTCTCAGGGCACCCTCTTCCAGTGCTTGACAACATTTTCAGTGTTCTAAACCTCCTGTGGTGGAATTTGAGTCAGTCTTATCACTTATTACCTGGAAGAAGACACTGGCTGCCACTGTGCTATACCCTCTTTTCAGGTACTTGTAGAGAGCAATAAGGTCCTTCCCAAGCCTTCTTTCTCCAGGCTAAACAACCCCAATTGCTCAGCTGCTTCTCATGGGACTTGTGTTTCAGACCCTTCACCAGCTCCGCTGTCCTTCTTTGGAATTACTCCAGCACCTCATTGGGCTGGATACCGAGATAACAACTGGCCTCACTATTAAAGACTGAGGTAAATAAGGCATTAATGCCTCAGTCTTTATGCTTTCATCATATCCCATAAAGGATGGGGATTCTCCTCAGTCCTCCTATTGTTGCTAATGTATTTATAGACATGTTCTATTTTCATTTACAGCAGTGGCCAGATTACATTCTGTTTGGGCTTTGGTGCTTCTAATTTTGTTCCTGTGTAACCTCACAACATCCCTGTAGTCCGTCTGAGTTGCCTGATCATTCTTCCAGAGGTGATGCACCTTTTTTTTCCCCTGAGATCAAGTTCAGTCAAGCTGGTCTTCTTCCTCAACAATTCATCTTAGGGCATCATCATTTCCTGCAGCTGGAAGGAAACAGGAGAACTGAGCCCACTGATCCCTTAATCAGTTCTCTCAAGGCCCTGAAGTTTCTCTTGATTGCACTCAAAATTCTTGTTCCAAATTCATCACTGCCTACTTGAAAAACAGTAATGGATAATAATTAAGGGTCATACCAGGCTAGAAAGCTTTTTCTTCCTATCTTTATACCAGGCTCCTAGGAGGCAGAAAATTTCCCTAAGAAGTAGCTCCAACCTGCATATTGGGGTTTCTCTTCCCCTCATCAGCCTCCTATGAGAATGACCCGTCTTTTTCCTTTATGGAAGTGGTTCTATTGCAGGATGTAGGTCATCCTTAGAGATGACCCCAAGTTAAATAAACCATTGTACTCATTGTTGTTTGGTTCCACCTGCAGAGCCTGGTAATCACTATTATACATGTGTGATAACTCACAGACAATGATGATACTTTCATTACTGTGGTTTGTTGATGTGTTTTGTTAATGAGTGATTTGTTACAGATGCAGAAAGTGTAATTGCAGTAGTATATGTTTTAAGATGTTTTTCAGTGTAAGGGAAAATTTACACCCATTACCTGGTGAGTTATAGAATTAGTTTGATTTAGTATTTGACATATTTTATATGAGTTCGAGCATTGCAGCTGAATTGCATTAGGGATAAGTCTGGTCTTTTATTTGAACCATATCACCTCACAGGAACCTCACCAGCTGTGTAAACTGAATTACATGACACTATCTGGGAATTAAGGCAGAGTAATTACCTTGAACACTGGTAGCAGGCATCCCGAAATACAGATTAAGGTTGTCATTTTCCACTTTGTCTCCAAAAATGTTTACCAGTATCATCAGTTGCAAGTAATTAAATCTGCTAATCTATGAAGGATGCTTTGAAAGCAATCTAAATTGCAAAAAAAAAAATGTGGATTTAATATGTAAATTGTTTACTTTTAGTTTCATATCTAGCTGTGTTTTAATGAAATCCTTCTACTTCGGGGAGAATATTAGATGGAGGATACTTTCCAGAGCAACTGAATAACTGTGTCATTAAGGAAAAGGGCTTGAATGACCACATATTCACCAGTGGTCTGGTTAGTCTCTGAACACACAGCTCTCTCAGCTGCTCATTACTGTTTTTTTTTAAATATCAGAAAAATGAACTGTCAATCAGACATGAAGAAAATTCACAAAGGAGTAAAGGGACAGGCAGGCTTTTTCTGCTTTGTGTCTAAATTTCTGATACAAAAAGATTTTACCAACAATGTCAGGCCACTAAAACATTGTGTTCTCTTTGTGGCAGAATATGAAAGTGTTACGTAGAACTTTAATGTTCTGATGCACAGTCTTTTCATTTGGAGATATAAGGCACTGGATTAAAAAATATTGCCATTTGGGTATTCCTACCTGTTGAAGGTTAGAGGTAATTCAAAACAAGCAAAGGAATAATGTACCACTGCTCCCCAGTTATTTTAGTAAAAACAAAGTAACCTCACAGGGTGTTTATCATGATCCTTGGAAACAATTGCATATGTGGACAGTTCTGTGACATATTCCACCTCCTCCATAACACAGTCAGAACAGAAGGTTTAGCATAAACAGAACCAGAATTTTACATAAAAAATGCTGGACATCGAAAGTACTAAGTCCATTTGTCAACAATATTTTTCAGTAGAAAATTAAAACAGTTACTATTATAATTTACAAATTCAATGAAAATATGCTTCAATATAAAAAGTGAGTAATTGGAAAACTAAGTGTCTTTAATGAATAATCACTGAATATTTCACTGTAACAGCCTGTTGGGATATCCATGATACAAGATGCTGGCTTTTGGGTCCTACCCTTCCCGATTCTTCTCATCTCTTCTCTTTCCTATATTTAATGTTATTAGTTACAAATTCAACAAAATTTGCAATAACAATATAAATATTTGAAAGATAATAACGGCATTATGTACTATACACATTTTAAACCTTTGCTTCAATTATCATAATAACACTGGTGAACTATTATGCAAAGGCAAGCAAATGTAGAATCTTTCAAATATCTTTGATCTACAATCTCATGTCTTTCCAACTCTTTTACTATGTCCTTTCACTAATTTTCTTGCAATTATCCTCCACTTCTAAGTCTCACAGTCAGTAGTTACTTGCCTCTTAGCAGTTAGCTTTTCCATTTTGAAAGACTGCACTTTCACCATGGAAACTTAAGGTTTTGTCATTAAAATACCCAAACAATTCAAATTTAGACTTTGAGGTTCTCAAAATAAATATCTGGATTATTAAGTTGCCAAAACAGCTGTATTTGGTTTACATGGCAAGATAAGAAAAGACTTCAAGTGAGACCTCTATGAAAAAAGATGAGGAGTTGTCCCCATGTTGAAGAGAGTCAGTACCAGTTGACTCCAAAAAGGGACCACTGATGCCCAAAATTGAGTCCATCTCTGATGTTGGCAGTGATAACATATTTATGAAAGGATAAAAATGCTGTGTAGCAGCTGTGAGAAAGGCATGAGAAATACATGTGAGAAACAGCAATGCAGATGTCAACAGCAATAAAGAATGTGGGTGAGGACATGCTCCAGTTGCTGGTGGAGAAACTCTCCTGCAGCCTGGAGACAAGATTATGGTGAAGCAATGGAAAAGTAGGAGGAGCAATGAGTAGCAGGAAGGAACTACTGTGGACAGATCATGACTCTCATTTCCCCATCCCCCTGCACTGCTTGTTGGTGCTGGAGGAGGTAAAAGAGTCAAGAATAGGTCACTTAAGTTGAGCCTGAGATGAAGGGAAGTGCAGGGAGAACATGTTTTTAGTTTTGACTGTTTGTCACCATCCTACCTTATTTTTATTTGGAAAGAACTCATATTAAGGTTTCCCAATCTGAGTTTGTCTTGGCCATGATGATAATTCCTAAGTAAACTCCACGTCTCTGTCTCAACCCATGAGCTTTTCCATCTCATTTTCTTTTCCTGTCCTGTCTTCCCATCCATCCCACTGGGAGTGAGCAAGCCATTGTGTGGTGCTTAACAGCTTACCTACAGAGGGGGAGTGAGAGAAACAGCGTGGTATGTGCTTGTCAGCCAGACAAGGATAAACCATCACAAGAACCTATCAGAGTAAAGGTCAGATATTGCTTACTGTTTATACTTTTAAATATTACCTAGTAAGTCAGACCAGTATAAAAGTCTTGGGTGATTCCAGAAACTGAAAAGAGACTGCAGACTCAAAATGCCACACTGAAGTCATAGTTATTTGATAACTGACATTTTCCTGTAAGTCACCTGATTCTTTGACTCAAGAAAATATTTATTTGTGGAATTCTAAATTTTCCTATTATGTTGGACATATTTTCTTGTTATATGGTTGTCAAGTGTTTTGTTTTATATTTTTGAAGGCATATAGTACAGTAATGAAAGGAAGAATTTATAAAATTCTGCTGTGAAAACATCTAAGAACGCAGTCCTTAAGAATAGCCTTATATTTCCTCTGCCTTCTTGCATCATTGCTTGGTAATATGCTGCTTAATTTTGAAGGAGCTTAGAAAGAAAAGAACCCAAACAAACAAAACAAAACAAAAAGAACAATTCAAATGTTGAAAAGTCTGTTGATACAAGAAAGAGAGATACAGTTTCAGTCAGATAATAACTGGCACTATCTGTGTTTAAAATTCACATTTGAATTATGATGCATATTCCAAAAGGTCAATGTTACACTTTGATGTCTGGATGATACAACCTATGGACTTTTGTTAATAACTGTGTAACATGAAAATGCTCCTGTTCATGGCAGCAGGGGTTCAACTAAATAATCTTTGAAGTTCCTTTTCAACCCAAATTAATCTATTACTATGATTTTATGTCTTACTATAACTGACTACTGGAAAGTGTCAACTCTGACACTGTTTAAAGTTTCTCTATATCTTTTCCCCTTTATTGTGGTTTAACCCTAGCCAGCAACTAAGCATCACACAGCCACTTGCTCATTTCTCCTTTTTGATGCCTAGCAAGATGGGGAGTAGAATTAGAAATAGGTAGAGTCCTGGGTTTTTATAAGAACAATTTATTGTTGAAAGTTTTTTTCAAAGTAAATCCTGAAAATAATATCTATACAAGATGCTTCCAAGAATCTTGTATTTATTACTCATTATCTTTATGAAAGAAGACAAGTGTTTATTTTCTCATTTTTGCAAGTAAAAATATTATACACTAAAATTATATGAAGTGGATGCTGTGAGAGCAGCCTCAGGCACTCTGCACTGTTCCAGTATTGTATATTGTAAACATTGCCCTTGAATTGCATTGGTGCAGTTAGCCTGTCTAAGAAATTTCTTGAATAAGCTTTTTAGGATCTAGATCTGTCTTAAAACTTGCACTGCATACTGGTTTTAGAAATATGTTTCTGGAAATTTATGACAAATATCTCTCAAACCCTTAGAAATCATCAAGACAGCAGAAATGTCATTAAGTGTAATGTCCTTTGTTTAGCTTTTCTGTGATGTCATAAGTAGTTGTGGAGTTGAACACCAAAACTTAGAAGCAATGTCATTATACAGAATAATAATATCTTGTGTGCAACTGAGTTTTTTTTAGTAGAACTGTCTGCAGTTGAAATGTGCAGCCTCACTTTCTCATGTGGTTGATTAGGCATCATTCAGTGGAAACTTGAAGGCAACCCTTCATCTCTACATGGGACATCTTATGGACCTTATGTAGAGAAAATGGGATTTTTAAAATTAATTCCTGTGAATCTAAAACTGCTTACATTTGTTTGTCCTTTAAAAATATCACAGTGCTGGTTGTCTGGGGACATGGGAGGCAGACAATGGTGTGTGAGCTAACAACAAACCCCTGTAAGTCCTATGTTCATCACCTTGTACCTTGTTTTGCTGTACCCACCACTAAGATCAAGATAAGTTTAAAATGCTCTGGCACAAAACTGCATTCATACTTTCATTAATCAAACAACAGGTTATAAGTAATTCCCTTCATTGCTGCTCTCTGCTTTGTTTGTTCATGTTTCTGTTCACTGCTACCTCCATTGTGGGCTACAGTGCTTTGGGAGACAATATTGCAACTAAAATACTAAAACTAAGGACCACACACTTCTTTCTGGAAAAAAGAATGAGGAGGTACTTTAAATTAATTGTTATTAATGTTTCAATAGAAATAAGTATGAAGATCCAGGTTGCCATTTTGAGTTGAGATACAGAATTGAAGGGTAAGAAATTTCCAGAATGGTTTTGTTTTCAGATGAAAATTGCATTCTCTCTTTGTGTGTCCATCTCAATAAGGAGGGATAAGAGCAACAAATCACATCCACTTTAGGGCTACAAAATACTCTATTTGTTTTGTACTGTCCTGATGAAATCACACCCCATTAGTGTGCTGTATATCTAGCACATATAAAGAGAAGGTGTATTTTTAGCGTGCATTAGAGGGTGAAGCAGTCCCAGCAATCTCCAGACTTTACTGTAGAATTATATCTAGGTAAATTAACAGCTGAAACCAAAATATGAATAGAATTTAATTAGAACACTTTGACAAGGAGGGATATCCCCTTTGACATCAGTTTCTGAAGAAACTGCAGTCAGGCAAGTTTCTGATGCTGGTAGTACAATTCTGCCTTGTCACGAGTGTATCTCTGAAATGAGTCATTGATGGATTGGAGCTTTTACTTATGGCAAGTGGAAAATGTGTTATGGATAATTCTCATTCTACTTTTTTTTTATTGCAAAGCTACATTACTGCTTGCACATAAAAATGTTCTCCTCTTAATCACTATGTTTGAGAGCCCTTGAAATATAATGGTGATGACTCCTAGCTAGCAAGCTAGATGGATGTAAATGCAAAATGACTCATTACAATTTAGGTATGACCTACAGCCTAACACATTCAAATAATTTGGAAGAGTGATAGAAGCATGGTATACAAATCATATTATGTCTCTAACCAGTTTGAAATAGTGCACTCTATTTTCTCAATCATATTAAGGCAAAGCATGGTCTGGCAATCCATCTCGCTGACCTTTCTCTTCTTTTGTGGGTCAGGCACATGAATTCTTTTAGCTTGCAGAATTAAGTATATAATCACACACACACACTTCACCTATTCAGCAGTGAATATTGACAATTAAAAAAATAATTGAATTACCCATTGAACTCCTTTAGACAAAAGTAATGAATTTGTACCATCACATTTTATACTTCCAGAAATTAGAATAAATTCTATGCCCAATCATCAGAAGATATGTGCTAATGAAGGACCACCACACCACATTGTCCTGTCTATATCACAGCTGGAAAATGTGTTGACTCGATCTAAAAAGTCACACTTGGTAATCTGGTGAAATATACACAGTGGTATCAATACAAACCAGCAGGATCAGAACAGTATAGCAATTTTCAATCATATATTGCTATGCAAATTGTATTTCTTGCTGTGTAACACCTTCTATATATCTATTAATTAGGGACAAAAAATGGAAAATGAGAGATAATATGTTTTCTCACTGCAATTTTAAAAAATAACAAGTTCTGTTTGACTGTTAATGTCCCTCTTAATGTGATGGGGGAAAAAAAGGCAAGACAATTTACAGCATTATTGCTGACTACTTTAAAAATTATTTAGTACACCTCTTCAGTGCCCTTTACATGATCATCTTATTACTTTCTTTTACTTATATCCAAGCAGTTACTTACTGATTAATAAAAGTTTTCCAAAATAATTGTTGAATACCTTATTAAAGGAAAGTGTCAAACACAACTATTGTTAGAAACACCTCTTCACAAAAGAATACGTGGACAAGAGCAAAAATGTAAGTTTAACTGGAAACTGAACCTTTATAAATAACATATTTTCTGTTACTTGCTTTGCATTAAAAAAAAAAGTACAAAACATTGTAGAATTTCTTTTAAAAATATCTATATTTGATCTTACCATGCAAGGACTATGACTGAAATAAGAACAAGCATGAGCAATTTAAAATTTTTAACTTGCTTAGACATTTATACCACTTTGATACACTGAGCATATAAATATTCATAAAATCATTCATTTCTTACTGTGTCTAGAAATTAGCTTTGAATCGATTATGCCTAGTTATCTGTTGTGTTTGTGACAGCATGAAAATGGGCACAATCTTCTTTCATTGATTTACTGTCCAATAAATAATTACTATTCATTATTTATTGATTGTAAAGTTCCATAATCATTTCACTTCCTTCCTCTTTATGCTATCAGTGTCAGTTCTAAAGCTAGAACAATCTACTTGATCAAATTTTAAAATTGGTTATGCACACAGAAGAAATGGTTTTCCACAGAGCTGTTTAAATTCATAATAGGTTTGCATATCTCAATTCATTTACACCATTTTAGAACCCTGCATTGAGGAGGACATTATAATCATAATCCAAGAGAAGCTGTCCACAGTTTACATTATGATAATTAATGCAATGTAATTCATATATTCTCCTTTCTTTTTTTTTTTTTTTTGAAGATGCTGGAGACAGGAGGATTTGTGTTTCATTTTGTCACAAATACCTGAGCCAGGGGCATGATGCAGATGATACATATCATTGCTATACATAAACTTTCATGACAATAATGGGCAATTTTTTATTAAAATAGAAACAATTTTTTAAGGTTTTGTCACCCCCCTCCCCACACCAGTTGTCTATCATAAAGAAATTTCACACTTGAGAAAAGAGAATTTTTCAAAATTAATACCTAATATACCGATTTAGAAATAAAAATAATTTTAATTCTATTGAATTTACTGTGAACTTTTTTAAACAACACAGTCTCCAAAAGTACTGATTAGAAGTATACACTGTACTGAAAAGAGAACTTTCCTGTAGGATGATTCTGAGCCTACAGTATTTTTGTCTTTGTGGTGCTAATCTGGATCACTCTTCTCCAAGCTGTCAAAGCTCATTGAAGTTGTAATGATATCATTTATCAACACCATAATGTATTTAACACATTCCTCACCTTTTTTATTTTAATTCTGAATTCAGAATACGAATGAAAGGTAAATGAACAGAAAAACAGTCAGAACTACTCTGTGAACAGATAAATTTTGTATCTTCAAAGCATTTTTGTCTTTGTGGTGCTAATCTGGATCACTCTTCTCCAAGCTGTCAAAGCTCATTGAAGTTGTAATGATATCATTTATCAACACCATATTTAACACATTCCTCACCTTTTTTATTTTAATTCTGTCTGAAAGGTAAATGAACAGAAAAACAGTCAGAACTACTCTGTGAACAGATAAATTTTGTATCTTCAAAACTTTTCTTATTTGTGATTTTTGCCACACATATTAAAAAAAAGTCTGATTAAACTACATGAATTACAGCTGTTTACAGGAATTTGCTTTGAGTAATGACCCTACAGTTCACTAACAATAAGTAATTCCCATAGCAAACCCTACTGCCATATGTCACCAAAACCTACTCTCGTACCCTTAGGAAAAAATCTTACCAGACTGAAAAACAATGTTTAAAAATAACAGTTTTGTAATTCTAAATTTTATCCTAGGGACAGTATGGAAAAAAGAAATGACCTTGCTAAGGAAAAGAGAGAATTTCATACTACATATTTCATAACATTCCCCATAGGCTTTGGTTAGGAGAATAATCATAACACAGAATCCTGCATTTTTATATTATACCTTTTCAAGTGATGATGAATTATAACAGTCATGGCAAGAAGCACAACACTTACTATAATGTGAAGGAATGTATGTTGAAATGTTAAATCTGTCCTAGCCATGGGCTAAACCACAACATCCATTTTAAGAAAAGTTCCCCATTGGGAAAATAATGAAAAAAATGTGCTTTAAGTAATACATGATAATATGAAACAGCTATATTTGTTCAAGGGTGTCTGCATCTTCAGTATGTACTCATGACCTGGCAGATTCAGTAGCCCATCAAGCCTTGACAGAACTGTCACATCAAAAAGCAAATATTAAAATCACAATCATCTGTCATCACAGGATCATAAAATTTGAGTTGCAAGGGACTGCAGAAGGTTGGTAGTCAAACCTCCAGTTCAAAGCAAGGTCAGCTCTGACATCAGGTCACATAAAGGAGTCTTTAAATAGTGTAAGACTGGAGTAGTAGTTTATGCAGGACTGTGTGTCTTGCCATAATCTCAAACTTAAGCCAGAGCAAACAAGCCAGGAGGGATCCACATCTGCTTGATATCCTGCTGCCAAAACAAACCAAAGTGAGTCAGAGGCAGTCAGCACAAAGCAAAGTAACTCCTAACTAAAGCAGCTGGCAGTATCCTAGTTTTTCCTATTATTTTTCCATTTTAAGAAAATATGCAAATAAATTATTATCCTCAGGCCTTTCAGTTACTTGAAGTCTGCCAAACACCTTACCCTCAATGTTATACACACATTGTATATATGTACACATGTGTATATAGATACATATACACATGTATGTACCTGTGTGCATACTTGATTTTTTTCTTTCATGTAACTCTTAACTGATTTCCTTTCTGTGGCAACCTAACCATTGTCTGAGTTGCTGTGTGGTTGATAATATCCAGGACAGTTGGGATGGTGATGTCATAAACATACTCTTTCCGACCAAGGGGAACAGCAGGCAAGAAGATCAGAGATGAGGTAATGCTTTTTCGAATCCAGCTTCCCCCTTTCCTTAATAAGACACAGAACAGTCAGAAGAGGTGATGTCAAACAACAATCATATCCCTAAAGGGGACTCTGAACCACTAAAGACCTCAAATCAGCTCCAAACTCTGTTTGGGAACTCTCCATCAGAAGCCTGTGCATGTCCCCTGGTGTTACACCACACATGAAGAATCCCCTCCCTGGGCAGGGATCTAGGCATTCTCATGCCAACTTGAATGTATGTAAACTGACAAACAGGTAGAAACTGCAACCATTACACAACATATATCAAAATTACATTTAAGTCAAGTCAACAATCAAATCACATCACTGAATCCACAGGTGGTGATAACTTTCCTTTCGACTATCTACTCTACCCTTTTCTTCTCTTTCTTTCTTTTCTCTATATTTATAATTTTATGCTTCTGTAGTAAAGAACCAAAACAGCTACACATCTCCTTTATGCTTTAATTAAATTGTTTTGAAATTACCCTGCCTCGTATCCATGCACCAGTTATTCAGTGTCATTTCACTCTGATTCTAAGGGATCCCAGGGGATTTGTGAACAGGAATCTCATTTACCCTGTCTCAGAGATGGGTCAGAACACATCCAGGTGGGGCAAATCACATAATTCATAACAGGCATTTCAAAGGCTCTTGCAGAGTGTAGTATACAACTGTATGTCTTCATCACTTCTTGTTTTTGAGAACTTCAGCAAAATAAATTTATATGATAGAGTAAAAAACAAATAGTACCAAAGAGTACATGTGAAAGCTGTAGAATGTGTGGTGGACCAAAGAGAAGACATTATATCTATAGAAGAAAATGTATATATTGTTGATCTTACTGGGTTGACATATTTTGCAATTGCCTTTTCTTCACAAATTATGCTCGCAGCATACTGATTGCACCTTTTGAATTGAGTCTTTTTCATCTGAAATTCAAGATCATTGGTTTAAGAAAGTAGCTATTACACCTGATTTTTATTCTCATTGCAGGGTACGTATAAGGATTAGACTTGTATTCTTTTAAATTTCCTTGAAATTTCTTTCCTTGTCTACTTTGCTTTATCTCCCAGGCACACAGCAAAGAACTGAGACCTACAAACCAGTGTGCCAGTATTTCTACAATGAAGATCTCTTAAACGCTGTGCTGAGTCCTGCCTTGAAACCTGCCTTTATGTGTCCTTTATGTGTATAATTTAGCTCCTCAAAGATACATAACAGTTGTGGTATAGAATACATGCAGTCTTACCATGAGTCTAAAATCCTTTTACTTAGGAAACAAAACAAACTCAAAAACATAAAGAAACCCTGAGTTATTTTGTCTTCATTGTTCTTATCATCACCTCAAAATACGCTCTGTCCCGAGGTCATATTCCTTCAGCACTTCTAGAATCATGACTTTGCTTACTAATGTGTTCTAGCTGTGTTCTCGGTTGACTTCCAAACAATCTGGTTTCACTTTCTATGATAAATTTTATGGCTAAACTGTTCTTATTTTCCAGATACACATGCCATTTTACTTCCACTCAGTTCCATACACTTTGACATTTTCAAGAATATTATCACAGTTCCAGCTGCCACCTAGATGAGGGATGCTAGGTGAGGACTCCTATCATAACATCAAAAAGAATTTAGAAGGTGCATACAGGCAGATTCTACAAAATCAGCACAGTCTGCCTCAGTTGTTCAACTGTCTCTAACAGGAATGATAAGAGACATTTGGGAAATTCTTACTTTTTTTTTTTTTTAATATTTTTTTCCATGTGAAAATGATAGTACATAAACCTGAATTTACAAGGGTTCTAATAGTCACCTAGAGAAAAAGGAAAAATAACACCGTATATCATTGGAGTGAAGAAAAATAGCAGAAAACACATTGGCAGAAGGGTCCAAAATTACAGAGCACTGAGAATAACAATAAAACCCTGAATTTCCTGCTGTTGGGAAGAACATTTTGTTCAAATAAAGGACTTGACTGAAGATAGTGTTGTCTCCACTGGCTATTTTCAGTAGATCTTTTTCAAAGATATGAGCCTAAGCATAAATAAAATGTGAGCATTTTTGCAGGTAAGCACAAAAGCTGTAGCTGTAACTATCTGAAAAGTAAAAGAAAAGGATGACAGAAGCAGTTATTGTTTCAGTAACTTTAATGTCTGAGAGACTTCAGTTTTATTAGGAACTTTTGTCTTAAATAAGTATCTCCTTTGTTTAGAAGAAAGGTGCAAACACTGTGTTATTTTATTCCTTACATTTAGGCATTTATATGCCCTATGGATAAAGGAATCATCTTTCTAATAGACCAATAGATACTTAGAAAGGCTAGTTTCCCTAGACTTTGGATATGACTCAATAAATCATAGGTCTGGCCATTTGCCACCATAGTGCAAGATACAAGATTTGTAGAGTTCTGAACATTTGATCAAGCTGAAAATTAGATCTAGGAAGAGTTCTGAATCAAATATTCAAGTGGGGAAAAAAAGTTCATGTGGTTCTACTAAGTCTTGAGCAAATATGTGAAGTGAAATCACTCTTTGTTAGATAAAACAATTGAAAGCATACCATATTATATACTTAAGGTGCACTTAAAATATGAGATTTAGGGCAAATTTATATTTTTTACTTGATCTGGCATCAGTTTGATATCCAGTAACAGAAACTAGCTCTGTTTGAATCACTGTCTTTCATGTAAGACAATTCAAATCCAGCTGACTGAAGTGGCATGTTTTATGGGGTACCTGCAAATAGATTTTTCACCTATAAATTCTTTCCATGAAAGTATCATTTAACATCCAGTGTAGTTTTTCTGAATGTTAATTTTGCACTAGTATAAGCTGACAGTAAAAAGATCCTTTCATGATTACTTTTGAAATGTTATTTAAAAGGGAAATGAAAATACACAAGATTAATATAGCAATTGTCTAAGCTGTCACTAGGTAGAGGGGAACAGAGAAAACAGAAAAAAATTATAGACTTTTAATTTTTTCAGAGCAAGTTGTTATTGGATTTGAATAATAAAATCAACAATCTAGAATATGGGTTATTTACTATGATAACATGAATGTAATAAAAACATCTCATGCATTTGGTGGTTTAAGAGTAAAGACAAACTTGCCCAAACACTACTAAAGCATCAGAAAGGTACTCAGCTAGTTGGTGTTCAGCCCAAAGAAGTCTTAAACAACAAAGGGGTTTGAAATGTGTCTGGAATCATGCTAGAGTGGATCATAGATCATCCCAAAATGAACTAGTATAAGTGTATCGTTTTTGTTAAGTGCATATATTTATGTCATAACATGATTTTATCAGATTAAACAAAGCATTCAAGGACTACTGATGCCTTGAAGACTGCTGAAATGTCCCTAAAATTTGACAAATTACTAAAAGAACACAAAATACTATGAATAGTGCATTTAGTCTTTGGGAAGAATTGCCTGAATTGTCATAAACAAGACAAGTATTTAAAAGAAAATTAAAAATATATTAGTAGAAAAAACCCCACCTGTTTGAAATACATTATTATTTTTATTTCAAATGCAATTAACCTCTACAGACACCTAAAATTCTAATACAGTAAAAAATCTCAGTATAACAACAAACACTTTTCAGTCACTATTTCTTCAATTAATATTGAGCTCTCAAGTACCTTTACAGCAAAGGAGTAAGAAAAAATTAATTCCCTCAAGGACACTCTTCTCAAAATGTCTATTGTTCTCAAGGCAGTGAGGTTACAAAAACTGCCAGTTGCTTTTACAAATGCCCTTTATCAAATGCCTAAAACCTTCCATCACTGTTAATAGGAGTAAGAGAAACTGCCCTTACAGAAGAGAAGCACTTCCTTAGTGCATAGGAGTTTCCCTGAGACCTCACAATTAAAAGAAAAATGAAAAATGTCTAGAACTTGTTTCTGAGACCCAAAAAGCAGCCTGTGTAAATAGTAACTGTAGATAAGGATGCAGAGTTGGCTATTCATTTCAAAACCCATGCAACCCATGTACATTCTTATTATTTACTTCCTTATGCAGCCAAATCTATCTCTTCCTTTAGAATAATTAAAATTTATTTTGTCTAATGTTTAATGTTTGTAACAAGCTTTTCTTTTACCGAGAGTTTATTGAACAGCATGATTAACATTTATCACAGTCTTTTTGCCATTATTAGGGCCTAGGTTTATAAAATAAAGTGTGTGGATTATATTGTGAATATTTTATAAGTAGTTCAATTTATATTTGTTTTAAAATATTTAGATTTATGGAGACAAAGACAGAGGCAGTTGAAAGATGCAGTGCTTTGCAATTAGCCACCCCCAGTCAAGATCTACAAGATCTTTATTTGTGGACACTGCTGTTAAAGTAATTTAAGATTGCTTTGTTGAGGCATCTTTAGCTGAGCACAAAAAGGTTTCATGCATAATATGTGTAGAATACATGCAAAATAAAGTCTAAATCAATTATGTAGCAGACAATGTGTGTAAAAATCAGATACTATTTAGCAAACTGTGAAGTTAAGAAGTGTGATGGTACAGCACTTGGGGAGCCTTCCCCAGCCAGTCTGGTGAGGAGGGAAGGGTCAGTGGTCATGGCTCCTCAGAGCCATCATCAAGGTCTGTCACCTTCCTCCAGCTCCATCAGGAGTGACAGCCCTGGTGGCTCGACCCCAGCACAGCAGATCCTGACTATCCTGGACCCTCCAACTACCCTCCCTGCATTGTTTTTTTTAAGATTTTATCCTTACCTGTCAATATTTTCTCTGTTGAATTCTTGATCTAACAATGATCTCAGAACAGCAGCGCTCTTACTCTGTGATTCAGGCTTTCCTTATCACTATAGAGATGGTATCATGGCTCTGTCTCAGCAGTCTGAGTCAAGGTTCCACAGCTGGAATGTATCAAAGCTGGACCCTTGTAAAATGACAGCTAAATCCTTTGGGGGAGAAATTACAGCAGGTATCACAGAGAAAAGGGTTACACTGTTTGTCTTTAGACATCACAACTCAAGAAAGATGTGGATAAATTGTGAATAAGAAAAAGGAGAAGAATGATGAGAAGTATATGATCTTCTGGAAAAGGTTAAAAATGAGGTAAGGAAAGGGGCTGGAAGGGAAGAGACTAGAGAACAGGAAAAAGAGGTAACACAAAAGTCTTCTGTTATACAGATGTACCTATAAAGATGGAGACATGGGATTAGAAGATTAAACAGGCTGAAATGACAGGGAAATTTCAACATTTTTACAGAAAATTTTTCTACCTCTACAAATGGTTAAACATTGCCAAGTAAAAATGCTATTAATAAGCTATAAAACATCTCAAAATGCTATCAAGTTGTGGTGCTGAACTAAGAGTCAGTGATAATATTTTATTTCTATAGACTAGAAGTTCCTAAGAAAAATCTACCTCTTAAAAGTTATTGTCTATTATGTTAGAAAAGCCAAACTGCCAATCTTTATCTTGGAACTTCTGGAGGTCTTTCAGATACCGTGGAATGAAGCCACAATGTATCATGGACATAATCTTATGGTAGCTACTAAAGAAAGTACAAAACTGCTTTGATGTGTTTTTGATGGTTTGTACTTCTGTATTTAGTTGGAGTTTCCTAAACACTCCAGGCTTCTTGCCCAGATATATCACATTTCTGTAATCCAGCCAAAAGATTGATGAAAATGTGAGTAACAAAGGCCAAGGCCAGCTCATCATATGCCAGAATCTTCTAGCCAGATGGAAATGCTAGGAGTATTTTTTTTTTTTGCTACCAGACAAGATCAGTATCAGTGAAGAAGTTAGGAGTACACATTAATTTGATCAGAAACTTTGTCTTACTCTTTGAACACTAGAAACTAAAAATGGGCTGAAAATTCTTCAAATCCTTTACCTGTGGTACTGGTGGATGAAAAAACAGAGAACGAGCCAGCAATGTTTGCAGCTCTGTATCCTGAATGGCATAAAAGAAGTGTGGCCACCTGGTTGAGGGAGGGGATTCTCCCTCTTTACAATGTTTTTATGAGACCCAGCCTGGTATCACATCCAGTCCTGAGGTCTCTATACCTTTCTGCTTCTGTTGTGTGGTCCTCCAGAGGGCCAGATATATTACGTTTCCTCAATAAAACATATTTTCAATGTGCTCAGTGCTGCTGTATATACACAATGTTCTGGAAATGAATTGGAAGACTGTCCTCCACTTTCCAAATTGAATCAAATACATGTGCCATTGGAACAATTTCAGTTGATACTGACATATGAGTCAATCACTAAAAACATAATTCAAGACTGGATTTCATCAAATTAATTTTCTCATGATCTTACATTAGAAATTTCAAACACTATCTGAAATTATTTTTTTTTCTGAATGTTATGTCTTACTATAAGCTTTACAGAAATGTTAGAAATATATTTAAACACAAAATAGCCCTTTCAGGGTTAAATTATAAATGAGGAGCAAAGTTGAGTGTTACTTCTATGTCATACTTAGCTTCTAAGCCAAAATATATGACTGATGTCTTGACCTTTTATTCTGATTTGATATGGTTTTTGAATCAGTCCTTACTTGTGACATCCTAACTGCTGAGCACTTTAGAAACTTTCTCTAGGTTTTCATTGCAAAAGTTCTAGTTTTAATGTGTGTTCTGATAGATAATGGAACAGTAAGACAGGCTGAATGACTGAAAGATGTTATAAGGACAGAGCACCTAAGTCAGTTTGACTATGGTATGATATTAAATTAGCTGTAGAGTTTTCAAAACCTCTCTATATGACTATAAGAACTCTAGTCAGTAATATAACGTATAAAAGATGACTATCCATTATGTTTCCTCTTACATCAGTATGAGTTATGGTGAAAGTAGTTAACACATTTGAAAGAAATTAATAAAGTCTTCCAGGATTATTAAAAAAGTGTTGCTAGCAAATAGTTTTTTAAAATGTCCTTGCTTTTGTTCATGTTCACAGCTCCAGCTTCAAGATATCTTTCTATTTGCATAAACATAAACCTTTCTATAATTCTGAAAAACTCTTCATGAGTGCCTCCATCTGGCAGAGAAACCAGATATGGACATATTACACGTTACACATTTTATCCAGATATGTGCATAAAAACTGAAATGATTACTTTCTGGCTGATAATATTTCCTCCAAGAATGCAAATAATGTAAATGTTGTTATGTTCATGGTGTTATTAATAGTTATTAAAAAATGTTAGTAGCTATTTTATTTAGGTGAATTTTTCTGAGTTTCCAAACCAGATCCTATAAACTTGAAAACCACTAAATATAATTCCCATGCTTTGTACGGTTGCAGTGTGGACAAACTCTCAAAGCACTTGCTTTTAAAGAGATGTTGCAGTTTGTCTTCAACCCTAGTTTCCTTTAAGAAGTGGACTTGGCAGGCATCTCAATTCAGAGACTCCTGTGGATGCTGACATTTCTAGTCTTTCAAGACTTGCCTTCTGATCTTAGTCATGAACAGTCAAGAGATCAACTACAGTCCCAGGTCCAGGCACAGGAGTTTTTCCAGCATGGGAGTACACTAAGACCTTTATGAACTACATGTAGCTAAAGAGCCACATATTGGGCAGTTCACCCTACAGCACAATGCAATATGTTGAGTGTATATTGCTTCTTCAGGTGGGAGGACAATATGTACATATCTGCATGTAGCAGCTGTCACAGGAGACAGGGTAAGAGAATATTAAAAATACATGGTTTAAATGATCTGTGAATCCAAGTTCAAAGTAGTATTCGATACTAAATATTTTTGAGTTTGTCCAAATTTGTTTTAAAAGTTTCAGCACAGAGGGTTCCTTGAATTTTAAGCCTCAATTTCTCAATTCTGAATCCAGTGTTCATCTTCTAAGCTTTTTTTTTTGTACGATCATAAAATTTCCCTTTGCTCCTCATTGGGACAGACGCTTGGGAAATATGAAGATAAACAAGAAAAATATTAAAATTGTTTTTTCAAAATATGAAACTGTTTAAATGTTCTGAGCTGCATATGTAGAAATACAGTGAATCACTGCTAAAACATATTTTAAAATAAAATTATAGTTTTAAAACTATGCTTTTTAAAAAAAGCTGTACATCTGTTTTAGCTGTACTAATTTGTGGAGTTTAAAGAAAGACCAGCTTCCAACCCATTTGACATTGTACAAATAACTGTAATTTAGACACTTATCATTGTCTTACTCAGTGGTTGAGGGAATATGGCAGACTTTTTCAGAAATTAATTCAGGTTTAGTTGGGCTCCTAACTTAGTCCTTTTATTTGGAGTTCTTAAGTCAGGTCGAATAGATCAGCACCAAAACACCATGTTTGTAACTTGATGATCTGTGTTGCTTATCTTTACTTATGCAAACTATTAGAAAAGAGAACTGTGCTTGCATGGTAACCAAATTGAAAGACTTGTCTTCATAATGCAATTGTGGCTTTCTAAAGTTTGCTTTCTTCATATTTTCATAGACATAGAGAAGTCATGAAATAACCCCAGATAGCACTTATTAAACCACATACATCCTCTTGCTGACAAGCCCCTATTGGTGTGGGGAAGAGAATTGTAAGGGTAAAAGTGAGAAAACTCATGGGTAGAGATAAAGCCAGTTTAAATGGTAAATCAAAAGCGAAGGAAACCAAGGAGTTAATTTGAAGGAATCTGCTTCTCATTGGCAGGCAGACACTTAGCCATCTCCAGGAGAAAAGGGCTTCCTCACACAAAATGGTGGCTTTGGAAGACAAATGCTGTGTCTCCAAATGTCCCTCCATCTTCCCTCCTTCCTGTAGCTTTTATTATTGAGCATGATGACACAAAGTATGGCATATTCCTTTGGTCACTTGGGGTCAGCTGTCCTGTCTGTGTCCCCTCCCAGCTTCTTGTTTGCCTCCAGCCTTCTTGCTGACAGGGTGGTGTGAGAAGCAGAGAATACCTTCATGCTATTTGAGCACTCTTTGGCAAAAATAAAAAATTGGTCTGTTATTGCACTATTTTCATCAAAAATACAAAAAATAACCTCTGAAGAAATTTTGCCCTATCCCACGCAAAATCAACACAAGCAGCTATTGTATTGTTATACCTGGCATGGAGTGATGGTCCTTTCTATCTCAGCCAGATCTTTCAATGGGTTGAGGAAAGAGTAATTTCTCTGGAAAAAAATTACTTATATGAATGCTTGAGGTATACAGCATACTCTGCTTCAAATGGAGAAACTGAATCTTAAGAATAGCTCACTTTTGTATGTCAGGCTGTTATTTCTTGTCAAAATGATTTTTCACATATAACAGTGACTCATGATGAGAAAACAGCTTTGTATACAAAAGTATTTGCGTATTGCGATTAAGGTTCATTTAACTAATGGTTTCCGGTGGGTTTAGATTAGGCAGAAGGAATACTCTGGGAAATATATAGAAGATCTATTCTGGCTGATTTTAGTAACTTTTATTTTCATTTTGAGTATGTTGCTTAAGAGAAAAAATTTAACAATATATTTATATGATTGCTCATAAAAATGTAATTATATTCATTGTCTTCAAGCCCTACGTTTTCCTGTCCAATTAAAGAAAGTCATGGTCATTATGCTTCTCTCCCCCCTTAAACACTATGTTGCCATAAGCAAAATAAGATAAGTAGGAAATTTATCTGACAAACGCATGGCGAAATTTCTGTCTACCAAATGCTTTTCAAATCAGAAATAAAAGCAGCCTTGGGAGATAAATTCACAGAATTTGAAACAGCCGTGCAGAAATTGCCAAAATAATCCCCTGCATTGCCCAAAGCAAGATATAAATTAAGAAGCAATACACTATGAGTGTAATGGAGCACGTACCTTTCATGCTTCCATTCATCTCATATAAACAGCTTGTACACTGCACCTCACAGGAATAATTACAAAATCATAGAATATCTAAAATTATATGTATTAAGACAGAAAAGAAACAGACAACAGTTTATTTTTATTTATCTAATTATTTTAAGATTTTTTGTAGTTTAAAAGTGTTGCTATCTTCTTTTCTAATTATCAACTTACCCAGGTAAAAAATCAAAAGAGTGAAAACATCTTTAGGCAAAATCAGCAGGGGAGTTATGCATCCTTTCTGTTGCAAACAAATGTGAACTTGCTAGCTGACATGTTAGCAGTATTCTGCTCTTCCATATAGGACATAAATATTTGAAAAGACCCCAAAATTTGCAGTCTTTAAAATCCCAAGGACAGGGTTACAGAGATATAGCTTGTTTCTTTTGTTGGAAGAGAAAAATGAATTAAAGACATATCATATGCAAGATGTATTAAAATGGGTCAATGAATTTTTCAAATCAAGCAAATTTTCATATTTCAAATTCAAATTCCTACTTCAAAACTTTATCTCAACTTCTACAGTTTGATCTCCTCAGTAATTGCATGAAACAACAAGCACAAAGAAGTGAGAATTACACTGCTACCGCTTCTACAAATCTGTCTCGCTCCACAAGTTCATTCTCTACTATGTCGCCTTTACTTTTATACCTAATACTTGTCACTTCCTTTTGAAAAATAGAATCATAGAAGAATAAGTGAAAACCAATGACTAAATGACATTAGGGACATCAGCTGCAAGCAGATATCCAAATGCAGAGATGAACAATGATGGGTAACTGAATAACACATTCTGCCTTTTCAACTTAATCACAAACTGAGCAGCTTAACATAATCATCATACGGATAATTTCCCAGAATAAAATACACAAGGCATAGCATTCAGAAAGCACTGTGTGTTTTCTTTACAATTCTCTGATATTTACTGAAAGCAAATGCCTACCAAAAGAGAAAATGGGCCAAGTAAGAAAAGGCATTCATAAACCTGGTCTGATTACATGACTGACTCCATTTAGAGGTCCCTCCCAAACTCAATTATTCTATGACCCTATCCTGTAATTTTAATACAGATAAAGTTACCTTTTTGACTTTTATTTGTTTGGCTGTTTGCTGAAATAGCCAGTGATTGTATGGTTGGACCCAATGTCAAAATAGATACAAGTGAAAACCAATTTTTCAGCAGAGCAGGTTTCCCAGGACCTCTGTCTTTGAGGATTTTTAAAACCCATCTGGACAAAACTCTGAGCAATCTGATCTGAATCTGTAGTGGACATTGTGTTGAGCAGGAGATTGGTTTAGGGACACCCTGAGGTCCCTTCCAACCAGAATTATTCTATGATTTGTAGTGTATAACAGGGCCATTGGTCAATTTTTGAGTTTCAGACTCACCTGCAAAAGTGGCCTTATTTTTTCAGTGTCAATTTCTGCAACAGACTGGTATTATGTAAAAGCTGCACATTTACCCAATATTCCTTTGGATCCAAGGCACTGTTGTGATCAATAAAGCAGGACCAAGAGCCTTCAGTCTGAGAAATTAAATTTCCTCTGTTTCTCGATCTAATGAATGACAACAAGAAGTGGCTTCATGTAGGTAGTTAAGGAATCCAAATGCAGGCACACTTACCCTCTTTCTCTTCAGTGGGTGCTGACTTTATTTTCATCTTTGCCCATGCAATTTAACAAATTTCCTGGTAAAAAGACAAATTAAAAATACGTAGTTATAAGGTGAGCATAAGGATAATACACAAGGCAAGAAAATTACTTAATAGATTTTTAATTTCATTAGACTTTAGAAAATGGAGATTAAAACTGTAGTTATAAAGTTAGAAGATCCATGTGCCCAGGTAATTCTGCAGAATTCATGACTTTAAATTCTGAGTATTTGTTCTCAAAAATTCAACTAATAACTAGTATTTTATTTCCAGTCAATTTGAATTTGCAAAATACCCTGATTATTTTAAAGGGTAGTTTTTATATTTTTCATGGTGTATTCATTTGTGACAGTGGATATGATCATACAATGTCTAGTTCACAAGGACAGATACACACGTATCTGTATAAGTAAGAAGAAATTTGGTAAAATGGCATGAATAAAATTTCATGCATTATACCCACTATATCTGAAAGTGGTATCATGAAAAATTTTAAGTGCTCAGGTTAGTATGCACCTCCTATGGGTTAGCAGTAGGGCTATTCAAAAATCAAAAACTCTGTTGCTTGAAAAGAAGCTTAGACATTTTTTCCCTTAAGAAAGAAAAACAGAGAAAGTTCAACTTCAAGTTAATCACTCCGAACGCTAAGGCTTTCACGTGAGACATACAAGGGATTCATGTAAACTGCGGATATAATTTATCCTGTTAGTCATAATGTGAAACTCAATGTTATGCTTCAAGTTTTGAAAATTATGTTCCCATGTATTTTCACATTCTGTTTTTTGTGTATACACATATATCCTGATCTTGAGAAAGTTTCAGAACTCATGAAATACATAAGTACAATGAGAATGGAAGGCTTGGTAATTTCTCCAAATAGTTTCCATAATTGTTCAATATACTGTGATATACATAAAGCTCAACAACCATCATCTGTTCCCTTTCTGGAGCACAAGTGGGAGAAAAAGTAACGTGCATTTACCCAAAATATGTTCTCATTTACACATACTGGCAGAGATATAATAATCAGTAAGGAGAAGGTTCAACCTCACATCCAAGCCTCTCAAACTGATACTTGGTCTTTAGACTATACTGGGGTTAAGAATATTTTTCCTCTTTTTTTTGAAGCTGTTTTGCTCTGCAGAAAATAATTAAAATTTATAGGATCAGAATGAGAGCAAACATTACAACTCAGTAGCCTACAGGTTCAAAATCTCACTTGAGAAAAGAGACCTGGATTCTGTTCTGTATTCCAAAGACCATACATTTTACATGAGACAGACACTGGATAACATGTATAAGTAGCTCTTGAAGCAACCTAGACCTTTCTCATTGTAAGTGAATACCTTAACCAGTTGACATGAGACCCTTTTTTACTGTTGGACTTTCCACTGCCTTCTATGAATATTACATTGCAAGCATCGCACGATCATGACTTCTGAACCTGCAATCTCATGTTTAAAAGGAACTCCTGGAATTTTTGCTTGATACCATGCTGTAAAAAGTAAAAAAAAAAAAAAATCTAATGACTAACCTATGAGAAGTGCTACATAGCCATTAACTACGTATAATGCAGAGTGTTTCCTTTAAGATATTCCTACTATGCTCACTTGAAAAAGGTTCAGTCACTTCCAGCTGAAAATTCTAGGATTATTAATTTCCTAAAATGTTAAAGATTAATAATATTCCCAATTTAGATTAGAAAACCTGAAAAAATACTTTGCAATTTATTCTTTGTTATTTTCATGCTGACTATTTTGTTGGATCTTAACTATCAGATTCTAGATGCCGTTGACACAGCACATTCATTCTCTTTTGGAGGCTTGTGGCATTCTATTTCTGTGACTGAGAAAAAAACCCCTAAAATGGAAAAAGAGAGAAGCAAGGGCAATGTATCAATGAAGACCAGAAAGTTATGCAGGGTGGGACTGATCACAGATGTTGCAAGGAAGCTGACTTTATCTCATCACAAAGGGGATCAAAGGGTGGTTTTTATTTTTGATGAGCACCTATCAACAGTTAAGCAGATCTGCTGGCAGTATGAATGTTTCTCCAAAGTTCACTAAACATTTGATTGTTTCCCAGAGCTAGCCAGATCAACATGGGGGTAGTGAATATGTGGCTCAGCTGAACATAGAGTATAAAACAAGATAAGTGTCAAAAGAATTTAGAAGACAGCAATAAGTTTGAGATGAGCTTAACCCACATTTTCCTTCCCACCAGCTGTGGACTCCGAGCATCCTGACAGTGAGAGTATTAAAGATACTGATAATGGGGAGCATGTTGGTGTTGTGCTCTATTGTCTATTAATATTGCTTTATTTTGCTAAATTTAACTTATGCTTGTATTAGTTTATGCACTATATTTTTAATCACTTTGATTAAAGAGAAATCCCATGCAATACTAACTATCCTAAAATAAGCAAATTTGATAGTAGATATTAAACCTTCCAAGTGTGGAATATATAAAAGAACCTGGTCAGAGAGTGTCAGACTAAAAAATTCCTTGTGCAATCAATAAATGTAGTTTTTAATAAATTCACCACTATGTAAAGGTGTTTCTCAATCATGTATATTTTTCTTTTTTCCTGGATATCCTGAAAGTTTGTTTGTTTATTAAATTCAGCTTCTACATGTTTTACAAGGGTAAATACAGGGGTATTTTCCACATATTCTTTAATTATTTCTGTGTATTTTTCTTTCTCTTTGGTTTCTTGATGGAATATATACATCACCTATTTCCTTCAAATGTCTACAAACATATCTGGGTCAGAAGTTGTTCAAGCAGAACTTTTGTATTCTTAGTACTATTTTTAATTCCAGTTTCTTATTCTGGAGTCCAGGTTCATGGAATGGGAAAGAAACTACTGCTACCTTGTCTAGCTTCGGGAAGGTGGAGCAAAACTCTGCTTGTTTTCAGATGAGTGGTTTGATTTCCTTACTGTATTTTTCTTTGTTAAAAGTAAAAAGTGAGAAAGTGCAAGATCAAATGCCAGTGCCAGATTTGCTCCTTTACCTTCTACATTCTGGAATATATTTTAGCTAATGAAAATGAACATCCTCATGACAGCAAAAGCTGATAGGTATGAGAAGGACTGTATCTGTAATTCAACTTTTGAGAGGGGGTTTGGGTCCCAATGTGCACAACGCCTTCCCCCTCCTTATAGTATTCTGTCATTCTGATTCAAAAACATACTTCCCATTCCTCCTAATACTTAAGAGTTTTTTCCCCACTTTCACTGTCCAAGACCTCCAAATCAATAAAATTAGGAGGTTAAGGCTTATGAAACTTATTTTACAGTGGATGTGGAAGCAAACACATGATGGTGTGAGAACAATTATAATTTTATTGGAGCAGTCATTAATAGCATACTAATATTTATTTCAGGGTAAGGGGTTATTTTCTTGCCCTTGCTCACAGTGACATGTATGCATGAAGGCTTATTGAGCCAGAGCCAACTATTCAGTGTGAAGAAAGTAGAATAAATCAGGATAACATATCACTATCAGCATCACAGCTGTTCTCACTTCGTGTCCTACTTGGTAGCTGGGCTACTGAGAAAAGCAAATACTTCTTTGTCTTATTTCTGCACTAAGTAAATGTCATAGCAACCCATTAGCATTGACAATGTCC
The DNA here is from genome assembly GCA_034509425.1 of Eopsaltria australis. NCBI lineage: Eukaryota > Metazoa > Chordata > Aves > Passeriformes > Petroicidae > Eopsaltria > Eopsaltria australis. The sequence continues at coordinate 1,999,789 of JAVTVJ010000267.1, read as the reverse complement.
TTGTTCCTGAATGTCAACTATTTTAACCCTTTCTCTTACACCCGTTTTCCATTATGTAAGCCATAGCAATCAATGTCTTTTGTTTAAGATTACATGCAATCACAACATTTGATTTTTCAAAAATAACAAAAAGATTACTTTATTCTGATTACACATTTCTGATGGCTTCTGAAGAAGTTATGCATTCTTCAAAACATGATACTTGTATTCTCAGTAGTTAGTCATCTTAAGCAGATTCTGAATAGAAATTTGTTGCTTCTACACAGGACTGGTCTAATAAAATTTGATTTAATAAAAACAGTGTGAGCATTCTGTGGACTGATAGAGCTGCTTCTTAAATGACATCGTAATTTGAAATAGACACCAAATGTTTTCCAAAACATATTGAAATTGGCAGTGTAAGCTTTTCTTCTGTTAACTTTGTTGATTTGGATCAGATAATAGAGTAAAAATTTTTAAGGTGTTTTGTTTCGTTACCCATATACTGTTGCAATGAAAAACTGATATAATCTTTATTTACCTAACTCTCAAAAATATCTGAAAAGTCCTTGGTGCATTTTTAGGATCCCAAATATTTCTGTGTGTTTACGTTAAAACTTATTAGAAGTGTCCTTTTGTTATCTTCCTTCCCTATATTAATTTGGAGTTTCAAATATTGAAGCTTGTCAGTGAATAAATAAATAATCAAGTCCAAGGTAGCAGGCAGTAATTGTCAAAGCTGTCATGGCTGATACTCTTCCAGAAATCCTGAGACTCTCTTGCTTCAGAGGCTAGTAAAGTCTTTATTGGTTGCTGTAGAATAGCTACACAGAATATGAAGATTTTCCCTTATTTTTCTCTTTACTTTTCTAGAAAATTGATTCTAAAATGAGGGAAGCAGAGTTAAATTACCATCTGCTTTTGGTTGCAGAAAACCTGAGTACATTTATTTTCATCTACTTGTTTCTCCACCTAATTAATAAATGATTGCAGAGAAAGATGACAACTTAACTTACTAGTCACACAGGACACAGATATATGCTGTTCTGCACTTTCTGACAGATTGAATTATTGGATACAGTTAAGTTGATGGAAAAAAGTAAAGGGATGGGTTAGAAGTTCAGGATTCTTGCTGACTGCACTACCTTCTTATGCCATCAATGCTAAAGGTTGACTTCAGGAACATGCATTAAATTCCTTTTCTTCCAATCAAGCAAAGCATAGCTAATAAATCATATGATAGGAGGTAGTAATAAATATCTTAGCTTTGGTTTCAGGAGAGCTGTGATGAAGTAAGCTGCTCACAGTACTATACCATGCTGATGTACAAAACACTTCCAAATTATTTCCATCCATGTCAGTGTTTACCTTCTGTAAGCTTATTTATAAACAGAAATAAAGCCTAAATACATGCTGTGTGGGGAATTTCTTTTACTTTCACTTAACACAATTTAGAAATATAGTACTGATCCTTGGTGAAAACTGGGTCCTTATTCCTGTACTGTAAACATAATTGCCTACTCTTAACAATTTTATAATTGTTTTATAATTTTCTACATATACTGAAATTTGTGAGTTAGAAAATACACTTTTAGAGTATCCTTTGAGGGCAAATGGCTTTAATCTTTATTTTTCTAATTCACTTCTGTTACTTTTCTAACGAACTCATTTCTGACATTGATACATGCATTACAAAAATATGTACTATGAATGTACACAGACAATTTACTAAAATGGGGCTCAGATCCTTGTCTCGATGCAAAATAATCAAGATTAAGATGTATTTTATCTGATCAATGGTTAATAATGTACTACTTCACTAGATGACAAAGAAACTGTTTTCAGAACCACTCTGGATCTGTTTCAGATAGGATTTCATTTAGACAAAAGTTTCATTTCCTCATACATACTTCTTAGATTAAATGGCTGTGTGAAAACTTAGTATTCAGATTGCTTTGCTTAATTTTATTTTTAGTATAAAAAAAAAGCATAGAATTTTATTTTTTTATGACTACTATTACACTAAATGTACTTTCCTTGCTGTTAATGCAATAATGACCTATGTGTCAAATGAAAAATGTTCAGTAATCTGTTACACCAAAATCTTCTTATGGAAAAAAAGGGAAAAACCCACATATACTGATCTATAAAATTGTTTTTAGTCTGCTTAAAGTTTTAACAAACTATAACTTGTGAGGATAATACATGTAAACTGTATTATTAATATGCTTGAAATTGACCAGAGGACCAGAGGGTCATGTCTGCTTTAGATTAAGGGCTGAATGAGTTGAGTGCGATCAGGTGGGTATGTACATAGCCTTCCCTGACTTAATCAGAGTGTGAAAGTTTCTGAGTGAGTCAGACCAGCATGGGGGAACTGGCTCAGTCCAACATAGAGTACAAAACTGAACAACTAGCAAAATGAATTTTGAAGAGGACAGCGGGTTTGGGGTGGTTTCAGACCATGTATTCTTTCCTGGTGAGTGGGTCACTCAGAATCATGATCACAAATATATAGATGCAGCAAATAATGTATGATGTTTAAATACATTTAATATTAAAACAAAATTTCCTTGTGTAGACTATTTCTGACAGTGGCAAATGTGAATACAAAGTTGAACCTGGCTTCTTCAGGCTCCATGACAAATATTTACTTTTTCTTTAGTATTGCCAATATTACGTGGAAGGTGCCAAATACTTTCTGTAGAAATTACTCTCATAGAAGAAATAGACTTTGTAGGACATCTATTTTTTTAAAAAAAATCAGTATTATCTTCTAGGGTTTTGAACACCAAAAATGAAATCAGGAGCTAGGATTTGGTTTTGACTGTTAAACTAATTCTTATAAAGTGTTACTATCATGATGGCCATCGCAACAAGTCAGGGTATATCACCTGTTTTTAATGGCATCTGTAGCAAACCACAGCATAATAAGTTTGCAATGCCATGGATCTGGCTACACTTGGGTTCTGACATAGCTTAAGAACCTGTGCTGCAGAGGTCATGTTCTGGTAAATATCCTAAACCATATTGGCAACATTGAAGATGAAAGAACAGTTCTTGAAGAGTCACAGGTATTTACTGATTGGAAGTGTCACTGAAATTATGTTAAAACTAACAAAACATGAATATATTCTTAATGTTTTTAATAAAAAATGCTGTCCAAGCTCTACAGTGGGGACATTAACAAAATGTAAAAATACAAAATTGGAAGGGCCATTTGCAAAAAGACCCAGGTAGGCAAGATTGTAGGCCACATCATCTACAGCATGTTGTGGTATGTACCAATACCCACCATATATTTTAATCCAGTTTTTATTGACCTTCCTCCAATTTTGCTGCAACTGTATTGTTCATCAGTCCTAAACACACTCACAGTTTTATCCCATGACAATATTTCTTGTATCCTCACGGAACTCCCCAGAAACCATGCCTGCATTTGCCTTGATATGCCACAGAGAGACCATGGTGTCTTGGTGTCCAGTGTTCTCTCCTCCTTTATCACCTGTTTGCTGTGACTGACAGTTTGCCTCTGTGAGCACTGATAAATTTCAGCTCAACCATACGGTGGCTGTCAGACAGATTGGCATAATGCACCATCATTATCAATATCTATGTAACAACATCACACCATTTTTTACATCCTGTCACATAAGCATGCAGCTAATGCATGCTCCTATCTTGTACTTGGTGCTTCATTTTGCATATTTTTGCACTTTTTTAGTCACTACAAAATATCTTCATTGCTATAAAAATGTTAAAAATCTCGAGATGTAAAAATCTTCTGTAAGTAGGAAAGTAAAAAATGTATGCTGAAGGAAGTAGCTAACAGTAGTGTATAAAACCTACAACAGCATATTGTACAAAACCTTAAAAACAAGAAAAGGAAAAACACATGCAATGAATTCCAATATTCACAAACAAAACATGTCACTAGAATCCAGCTTTTATTAATTGTGGACACAGGCTAGTATTCAAAGAAAATATTTTTTTCTGAAGAATTTTCTGTTAATACTAAATGAACTCTTTTAGGAGACAAAGACCTAGTTTTTCAGGGAAACTTAATGTCAAAGGAAAAAGAACTAAGAATAAAGATGTGTTTCATACTATTCTAACACATGTTTTTTCATTAAATTCCACGTATTGGGACTGCATTAGTATGTCCTTCCAGGCTTAGAGGTTGACACAATGAACTCCAGACAGAATGGGGTTTTCCAAAGAACATTTCTTAATGAGCAAAAGACCTTTGGAAATTTATAAGCATATAAGATTTTTTTTGTTTCTAAGACTTTTCATTTCTCCCAGCTCTATTACAATTGTGTAATTCTATAAAAAGAGGAGAAAAAAAATCCTCTTATGAGAATAATATTTTAAAATTTACAGCTACTTTCAATAGCTGTTGGTAACAAAGCTTAATTCAAAACAAATGTGGAAGATATGAGTCTGAAACAGTGGCATCCTGTTACTTGAGTTACTTTCCAAAACAACAGATAGCATAGGTTCTTAAGTTCACGTTACTTTTCTGGCAAATGAGCAGCTTTTTACATTATTTGCTGCATCATTGTAATCCTGTTCTGGAAAGCTTCATTCTGCCATGCCTTATTATGTGTGAGTGCTCCTTTCAGGCTATAACTTCTTTTCCAATGAGCTGGTACCTTAGACAGCTCCTAGCAACCTTGTGAGATCTGTATTATTAATGATGGAGATGATAACTGGAAAAAAAAAAAAAAGGGATCAATAAGATCAATAATGATTTTTGCTCTTGCTTTGGAGCTTGAGGTCAGACTAGAGCTCTTAGAAGCTATTAAGGACTCATGTGGACTTACAGAAGAGTAGGCCTGGAAGGATATTGGTTCCTGCTCTGCTAGATTCTAAGACCTTATTAGGGTTGGATAACCAGTGCCTAGTTAAGAGCTTCTAATATTTCTATGAGGTTATTTTTGCTTGTATCATTGGCCTTTGCTCAAAACACTAAATTTTTTCAAGCAATGCTCCCACCAGTTTTTTGTAATGCAGTTCGAACTGGCCTGCAGTTATTTGCTGCTGTAGCTAAGAATGTAGATGTGTTAATCTTTAGCAACACCCACAATTGGTTAATTAATATGCAAATGACCTTAAGTCCACCCTCAAGGACATATGTCAGATTAAAGAGAACATGAAACTTCACTTTGAATGCTTAGGTTTAGAGAAATGCATCTTACTTCTATCCTCTGCTGCTTCACTTCAGCTTAATGTAAATAAAATAAAAGTTTATCCTCTAGCACATCTGCTTCTAATATATATAGAATGGAAACACATTGTTCAGACAATTATTCAGACCTAGAGCACCAGAGAAAAATTATTCTCCCTCATGCAAACTCCATACATTTATGCTGGAGAAAGAGGACCTCAGCATTATACAACAAAGAGATCTGACCTTTTGCTGAAGGCTATTGGGAAAAGTACGTGTAGGCTGATCATTTGGTTTGAAATGAAAATTTATCACAGACACTGATAAATTGGAAATTGGCTTTAATGTAAACATTTTAATATAATAGAGAGGTAATCCTTTTCTTTGGATAAACTTTGCATTCATAATTTAACATGATAATTGCTATGCAAACATGGAACTTCCTAAATCCATGAGGTTCTTGTTAAATGTATTATTGTGCAGGTTTTGACAACTTTATTTTTATATCTCTTTCTAAAACATGAATTTTTCGTCAGTTCTCTCTCCAGCTTGACAGTGATTCAGCTGAACAACAGAAAAAATATGTTCAGATACCAAAAAAATGTTTTAATTCTTTTTTATTTCAGTCAACCTGCTAAAATATTACCAAAGCAACAACCTCCCTAAAAGAGAACATACACGCATATAGGTACAAGACTTCAAAAACAATCTCATTACTCTTATCTTCCTTCAGCAATACAAACTTCGTTTATGCCTTTACACCACCAAACATTTTAAAATGCAGAAGTAAGAAGAAGGTCAAACCATCTATGCTGGTTTTGACTGGGGTAGGGTTAAGTTTCCTCACAGTGGCTGGTATGGGTTTATGCTTTGAATTTGTGCTGAGCACAAGGTTGATAATATAGCGGGTTTTTTTTATTTGCTGAGCAGGACTTACACAGAGGCAAGGCTTTTGCTGCTGTTTTCTACTGCACACTGTCAGGGAGGCTGGGAATACATGGGAAGCTGGGGAGGAGACGGAGCTGGGACAGGTGACCCAAACTGTCCAAAGGGATATTCCATACTATATGACATCATGCTCAGTGTTTAAAGTGAGGGAAGAAGGAGGAAGGGGAAATGTTTGGAGTGATGCTGTTTGTCTTCCCAAGTCACTGTTGCATGTGTTGGAGCCCTGCTTTCCTGGAGATGGCTGAACACCGGTCTGTCAATGGGAAGCAGTGAATTAATTTTCTTGCATGTGAGGTTTTGCTTTCCTTATTAAACTGTCTTTATCTCAATCCATAGGATTTCCAGCTTTTACCCTTGTGATTCTGTCCCCCATCCCACTGGCAAGGGAGTGAGGCAGCTGTGTGTTATTTGGTTGCTGGATGGGGTTAGACTATGACACCTTCAAAAATATTATAAAAATTTTACCTAAAGAAAAATATGTAATATGAAACTCGAGCAATCATGGAGAAAAATCTTTAGACCAGTACATTTTTAAACATACATAGCAATTATTATTTTTCTTTAGAGAACTGGAATTTATTATGAGGACAAAAAAAAAAAAAATTGAGCATAAAGTATTAAAAAAGTTGAGTTTTAGCTCTATATAGAAGAAAGGCCATTTTTTTGTGCTTGTTTGCTCTACAGAGTACTTTTGGTTCACAAATCTTTAACATATTAACCAAGGAGAATATAGAAATGGAGTGGGATAATACATACTGTCTTCTACATCAGAAACAATGACTTGATGACCCTGGAGGTATAGTACCTTTATTCATTACAGTGAAATCAAGAAGTATGGGGCTGCCATAATGTCAGATAAATTAAGGTTTACAGTATTCCATTTCTGGAAAGCAGTTGCAGTCAGAGCAGCTAGTAAAAGAGTGTCTTCGTTGAGTGAGTGGCATTAACTGGAGTTTCTTGAGGATTACGCAAACTCATGAAAAGAAAAACCAACAGAAAAAGACTGCAGAACATACAACCAATGTGTCAAGTCATAAAGCAGTAACTAGTACCACTTCTGTGGGAGAAAAAAGGCAGCTTTCATTTGTTCATAAATTCAAGAATATATTTTTTATGACAATTATTTAAAGAACTAATGCTGGCTTCATCTGTTATACACCTTGAGACATTCTGATAAAAACTGCTGTTATAAGATGTAAGCATTGTAACTTTACCACTACAGATGAGAAGAATGACTGGATTTCAAGGTTTTGTAAGGTACATGAACTCATATGTCAGGTTATAAATGACAACTGAAACTCTGAAGGTAGTTCAAGTGTTTTTGCCATGTACTTGAGAAAAGTTGTCATAAATCTCAAAATACCCAAGAAGCTTGAGTTCTGGGAATGAGTTCTGCAAAATAATGGTAAATTCTGCTTCTATTTTACTTAGCAGATTTAACAGAGAATGAGTTCTTCTCCAGAAGTGTGGGCCCTTGCTGTTAGTGTAATTATGGATCTGTTATAGCCATTAACAAATAAAATTAGCACAACTAAGATCATATAGCACCTTTCTTGTTCCAGCAAGACATAAAACAATCAAGACTACTACTGCTGCTACTATTTCTTTTTTTTTGTTTCATACATTACAATGCTCAATGATCTTTAAGGTCTCCTCAAAAACCATTAAGGTTTTCTATAACATTTTGTCAATGGCCTTTAGATGTACAGAAATCACTAAGACTATCCAGGCTCTTAGGAGTGCATTAATGACAGTTTAGTAAAATGACAGGGAAAATACCTTTTAGACTACATTACTTAGAGCTGGATTATCAGGATTATTCAGAGCTAATTTGTAGCAATTTTTACATTCTTCATAGTGACTACTTAATTTATATGTATTAGTAAATATCAAGACATTTTTAAAAGAATGTAGAGGACTTTTGAGGTTTAAGATGTAATATGAATCCTCTGTTTTGCAAGATGTATTCTTCAGTCCTTTTCATCAAAAATCTAGATGATTAGGTATGCAATATATAAGGAATTAATAAATCCTTATTATTAAGAAGTTTCAATTACACTGATATTTGCAAATTGAATATATTGCAAGAAAGATTTCTAATATATTTCCACATCTTAAAGATAAATTATTACTGTGAACTTTTTTATAGAGTACTTTATTTGCATTTGGGTTTTTTAGTCAATCCATGTTGGAATGACCATTCTTACCCTGGAAAATTATTCACTTGGAAAACCACTGTCAAATCTCCTACAGACTTCTATGAACTCCGGCAATTGTGCCACCATGGATTGTTATCCTGTCAGACCTAACAAGCTAAGCACATTCAGGATGAATTAATGGAAGAGTGGGAGACCTCTAAGGAACACTTCAGTGTTGTAGCAAGATTTTTAGTGCTATTGACTCAGTGGGAGACACTCTTCTATGTAACTTAGTACTGAACTAATGCCCCAGCCAGGGAATTCTGAAAGACACTATAATTAGGATGCAAAAGGCTAGTGCTCAGAAATAGAGAATGGGAGACAGTCTGACTGATGTCATCACAAGTGTCTTAATGCATGAACTGGAGAAAAGCAACTGCTGGAAGGAAAAAAAACCCTCGGAAATATTAACAAAGAATATAAAAAATGTCTTATGATTGGATAGTAAGATATAAAACTATTAGAAAGCCTGGTTTGATGTGATCAGCACAAGACCGTTTTACCAATACATGTGATGAATTTCCAAGACCATATGAAGGCAAAAGAGCTTGCTAATAAAAGAGAGAGATAAAATTAACTCTCAATCAGTTTTAGCTGATGTGTTGCTCATTATATGTTAAAAATGGCCTTCCACAGAAGTAGTCCCCCAGGGGTCTTTACACAATCATAAAAGAAGTAACATTCTGCTATAAAACTCCTAATACACAATACAGCTATGAATATTTAATAAACACGGAACTAAAGAATAAATCCTACAGAAAAGCTAGTGTAATATTTCTGAGTACTGGGCAATAATTCAAATATTTCTATTTTCATGCATGATTACTCCTTCACATAACAAAAAGTCTTACCTCTCTTGTAATAAATATTCTCTTAGAAAGAATGTAAAGAGAGGTGAGCTCTGTATCACAAAATATGTTCTTAGTTTTATCAGTCAGGCAATATTTGTCCATCTGTAGCTGTCTCAAAATCAATTCACTTCCCCTTTATGCAACATGATCAGCAAGCAGCCAAATTCGTCTTAAACCAGATCTATCACACTGACATTACATTTTAGTTAAATTTAAAATAAAGTAAGCAGTACTCACAAAAATTTGCAGAAGTTTCTGCAATCTGTATTTAATGCACAGGTTGCCAGGATATGGCTCTCTCTAGACCCTGACAAGTAATGTGTTGTGGACAATTCTGAGAAAACTGCTAAGCAGGTGCAACCCTAATAGATGAACGCAAGAAATGGGGGATATATAAAGGAAAAATAGTGCTGTGATAGTCCCTGAAGGGCAGTAAATTGAGTTAGTAGATAGAGTTTCCATTAATATTTTAATGGAAGCCTTCCACATAAGAAAAAATTGGGATCTTCCCCATAAATTTTTGGCACTGAATTCCACTGGTCAACTTTCTAATCACTCAGACAATAAATAAAGTTGACAGGATCCTTAGCAAGGTTCTACTCACATAAATTATTAGACACTTGATGATCATATTCAGTGAAGAGCATATGAGAAGGTAGAAGTGCACTGAATATTTTAAGTATTAATTCTCTTTACAACTTCTCAACATGTACTGAAGTTATAGGGAAGATAATATTTCCAAAAGGTTGCAATAGAACATCTTAGAAGTTTTATATAAATGCTGAAGAAATCTGTTAGAACTTAATCTCCTGAAGACAGGAAAAATACTCCAGAATGCATCCCTTACTCAAACAAATACTAAATAGCAAAACAATATGACTCAGATTATTTTTCTGATTTTTGTGCTACTGGAGACTCAATAGACGTGAGTCTGTTTGGACATTATTCCCCTGATGTTCCCACAGGCCATTATAGAAAATAGTCTTGAATTTTAGCAATATTTCCACTTTTAAAAGTAGAAGCATAAAAGTTTTCCATGTATGAATGTAGCATCAGAATAATGAATAAACCATTATTCAGCACAATTCATTTATAAATTGTGCATGATGACTCGCTATTTTAGGTAAACTTAAGCATCATCCAAAGGCAGCAGTATTGCTGCTAGCAAATGAAAAAAGGTTGTAGAAGAAATGGGAAAAGGTTCTGTCCTGGTGAATGCTACTTAATTGCATTCCACTATTGAGACAGAGAATAAGGGCAAGAATTTACTGTTAAAATAACACTAAAGGTGAAGTTGTAAGGTGTTATATGTTTGACCAAATGTTAAAAATAATTCTGTTTAAGAAGGTTCATTTAAAGTCCCATAATACATTTTCAAACTTAGTTGTCGAACTAATCGCACTTTCTTTGAACAATTCTACTATGCCCATCAGAAATTTTGATTCATTATTTATAAATTTCAGCATATTTTTCTCAGCTGGAAATTAATACTCTGAAAATATTTTCCCCTATTCTCTGAAGGTCTCTTCAGTCTGTATATTTAATTCCAAAATTCAGCCTTTTTTTCTTTTTGCAGTCTTAGTTTTCAGATCAGGGCCTGAAAAAATATCAATGTGAAGAAAAATTCAGATTAAAATTATTAGAGAGCAGCAACTCCTAGTGTGTGTGACATGTTGGTTATTATATATACAGTTAATTTCAAATAGACAAGTTGCTTTAAAATCCTTGAACAGCGATGTTTCCCAAACCTAGGTTCTTATGGATTTTCAGTTTACAAATGTTATTTTATTTTTTCTGATTAAAGGATATCTGCTATGCAAAGTAGGCCATGTCCCTCTGTATTACAGTGAAAGACACTCTGCAGACTAGAAAGCATTGCTTATTCAGGCAGTCACTGTATCAAATACAGACTTTGTAACTGAGTACAGCAACTTGCCAGAACATAAAGTTCACCAGAGTACTGCCTATTCAAAGGCATTTATCTTTTCCTAGAGAAATTAATATCCTTACATTTCTAACTGCTCTGTATGGCAGCCAGTGGGCATGTTGGTCAGACAAAATCACTTAACTATGATGAAAAAAGCTGGCATATAGAACAACAACAGAAGCTCTACCATGAATGGGGTCCTGCACATTTAATATTCTCTGAAAGCACAAGAATTTTTTCCATTGAGACATGGGTGGCTGAAAGGACCAACTGGAAAATACCAAAGGAATTAATATGATTCGCCTGTGCTAAAACATATGACAGTCCATTAGCAATGTTTTCAGTTACTGCTTGAAAAGAAAAAGAACAATCTGCATCATCATAAGTTACTTCTCTGTCAGACTCTGTGTAATACTTAACAAGACAGTTACATTCCTCAGCAAAAGTCTATGGATCATAGGTGCTGGTTCTAAATCTTGATACACACGCTCAGCCATGAAGGATAGATTACATCTCTAGCTTACTATTCAAATGGCTCCTGCAGGTAGCAGACCAAAGAACATGGAGAATCTGTAAAATTGGAAGAGACTTCTGTAGGTTTTAAAAAACAAATTGTTCTCGCTTCATCATCCACTGTGAACTAAATTCAATCATGTGCCTTAGCTTTCCAAGTTCAGTTGATTTTCTCAAACAGTAAAGGTATTCAAGACATCCGCACACTGCTGACAATGGATGAAAGACTTGTGCCATTCTGAAGAGGAAGATAAAGCCTCACAGATGGCATGTTAAGACAGCGTTGGGTGCCCATGAATAAGCACCAACTCTATAAATCTGTATAAAATCCTTCTTCTTTTATGCAAAAAGATTTGTACTGAGAATGACCTTATCATTTCCTTATGGAAGAATACTAGTGGCATAAATTGTTTCAGAAGGAAATGCGATCACCTAGCAACAGTTCTGATCTGCAAATTTCTAAATCTCAGGATTAAGACCATACTTTTTCAAGGATGTCACATATTTTCAAGTCACTCACATGGCTGTTCACTCTCTCTCTATTGACTTAAGTATTTTCCCCTGCCTTTGCACAATTTGTGTGATCACTGCTCACTTCTGTGTAAACAGTGTTCATATTCTTGTACTGGAAGCAGGGCAACTCCATTGTGACAAACAGTTTCCCCTTTGGCTCTGAATCTAAAATTAATCACAGATAGCTCTTTTCCACAGTTACTCATGAAAAAGAGTATGAATTTCAGAATTTATACAAATGCACGAATGTTTAAATGTATAAATTATTATAAACTCTGCTTTGCATATGTCGTTTCTCCTACTGCCTCAGTAATTTAATTATAGAGTTCATATGAAAAATTCGTGTCAACATTTAAATCCCTTTCTCTTAGTAGGTTTAATTGCCAGTGAAGATACCGAAGTTCTGTTGAATTTGAGTTTGAAAAGATACACTTAACATCCCTACAGTTCTCAAATAGGTAATTATCTTACTAGAAAGAATCACTGAATCAGTAAGGAAGTTCAAACAGCAAATTCTCCCAGACTCTTCTACCACATTGAAGAATCTTTCTCTGCTCCATGCAAAGATCTAATAATGTTTCTGTTTTCAGACTTGCTCTTTTATAAAGCTCTTTTATAAACTCTTTAAGAAGAAGAATTTTCTCTTCTTTCTTTACGACAGAAGTAAATCATTAATCCTTAATTTTTGTGCTAGGACCAGACTCACAGATTGAGGTAGAACTATCAGAAACAGAATCAGGATTTCAGAGTTAGGATAATTTGTTGATATGACTGCAGATCCAGATTCCTGTCATGGAAACTGGCAAACTGTGAGCATGTTCTATGCAGTATTTTGGCCCCAGCTCTTTAGCAGTCTCTCAGCCAATGTCCAGACAGGGCTCAGGACAGGAGAGATTTAATTCCCAAAGGCAGTTTGGATACAGTCACCCACTTTTGGTTGGGAGGAGAGTTTAGCTGTGCAAACACAAGCTAATATGTGACAGGTGGTCTCATATTTAGTGCCTGAAGCCTTTCACTTACTACAGTTGGCAAACCTGTGCGTCCTAAAATATATATATTACTAGATACTGGAATAAATGGCTATTGATTAGTTCTTATAGCTTCTTCCAGCCTTGGTAAAAGGTCACAAAAATACAAGTCTGGATAAAAAAAATTAGGATCCTTAGTTCAAGAAATAGGGCTACATGAGTGAACAGAACAGTCATCTAAGAATTGCTGGACTAATCCCTGTCTTTGTGCTCCTTGGACATAATCTGTGCTTAATTGTTGCAATGTTTAGAGGAGATGTTCTTTTACATTCATATTTCCCATGAACTCATTCAATAGCAAGGCATAATTTGTCCCTTCTAACATGTTAATTAATCCAATATGATATATAAATCTTATTGTTCAACAATTACATAAAATAAGGTGAACTTTTGTAGGCAGCGTGGTCCAACAAAGATTGAATAGAAGCTAATGTTGACCTCGTGAACTGAAAACCTGTTGCGGTGGTTCGGAATCAGGAAGGAAGAAGACTTCCGGTGGCATGTTCCACGGACAGAGAGTTTCCCCCGAAGCTCCCAAAGGCAGTGGTTTGGACCACCAAGACACAAACCCCAAGTTCCTGCTATTGGTTCCTTGATTGGTCTGTTATGTTTCCCCGCTCTGGGAAATTGCCTGTCACTCCATTGTTCATTCGTTGTTCTCTCTTCCCCCTCCCCTCCCCAGACCCCATTCAGCAGTGTACCCCGGCCCCTCCCATGTATTGCCCCCTTGCCCTCAGTTTATTGGATGTTGTTCCTCCCTTAAATACCCATGTAATGAGCTGTTCTTGGCTCTTGGTCTCTGTGCCCCTTGGAGGTAATAAACCTACTGAAATCACATACCAAGAGACCTCCTTCTCTGGAAGTTCTTTGCGGTCTCACCACGCTCCGAGGGCCACATCTCCTTGGACCGAAACGCGGACCAGCTGTGCCCACAGTCGGCACTCCGAGGAAGTCTTCCCGATCGCGAACGACTTCCTAGGGTAGCGCTAGTGCTCCGCCGCCGGTACCAGGGTGGGACCGAAGCAGGGAACACTACAAAAACCTGTTTCTCTTTACAGTGCACTCTAGTTGCAGCATCAAAACATTAACTTCACAGCAGATTTCAGCTTTGTGTTTCTAAAGATGCTCATATAGACCAATGCCTCAGCCAAGTTACATGACATTTGGTATACTACCACAATTACAGACTCAGCAGCATCAAAACCAAACAGGTATAATGGTCATACACACAGGACTCAGATTGTTCACACTGCTATTTTTATATACAACAAACATTTCTTTAAAAGTCTCATACAAAACTTGTATTAGCAGAGGAAAGGCCTAATATACTCAACTGATCCCTATGGGACTGCTCTTTCACACTAACAATAACTACACCAACAATAAAAAAACTGTATTTTCACCAAGAGAACAAATCTTGAGCCATATATTGCATTTTACAGATACAAGCACATTCTTCTTATATTAACCATGTTATGATTTTTGTGTTGTCTTCTTTTTCTTAAGGTAATATGTTTATTGCTTTCAAACTGACAAAATTATTATCTTATAGCTGTATTTCCTGTCTATTTCAATACCGAAGTGATTTGTGCCTTTTTCTAAGGATTCGGTAAGATTTAAGTTTCATAGAGCACTTAAATACTTAGTTCATAAACACCTTTAATATAAATATTCTGAAGATGTTCCAGCATGATTTTTATTTTTTTCTAATTATATCAGAGATAATTTTTTAGGAAATAGATTACTTCCCTACTACCAAGATATTTTTGACAGTGACTGAGAAACTGTAGAATAACTGAACATCTTAGCATTTTATCTGTTTACATATGACTACTAGCTATTCCTCATTATTCTCAGTCACCATCAATCTCTCCATCTTCTTAGGAAATGCAATAAGCATAAAAAGGTCACCTGGTCTTCTGATTCTTTCCAGATCATTGGATCCAGATCATTTCCAGATCACATGTCATTTCAGAAAAGAACTCCTTTAAATACTTCATTAAAAAAAATAAAGAAATATTATTAAGAAATAAAATATTATTAAGAAATAAAATAGGGTTTTTTTTGTCATACATAAAATATAAAATAAGATTAATTCATCTTTTCCTAAACTTTATCATTGAGAAGTCAGTTCAAAGCATTTTAAGAACAGAAGTGATTAGAATATTTTATGGAAGCCTTCTCTACCAGTCAAAGCAAACAATCTATGACTTAGAAATTCTTGCTGCTGCAGTGTACCAGGAAAAGGCTATGTTGACATGTGATCTTTGCTTTCTTTATTCTTACTTCCAACCATATCTGACATTGCAATCATTAAACATAATACTGAATATAATTCAGGACACTAAAGCCAAAATTTTGTCTCTTGGGGACCACCTTAAAGGGAAGCTTTTAACATGAGAAAATATTTTGGTCCTAAGGCAAACCCAAAATAGATGAATTGATGCCAGAAGTGTTATTAAGATTTGGAATATATTGCCACAGTGTTCAGAGAGATATCTCCAGCAAAGTTTGAGTCCTGGAAGAAGAACTCAAAGAACAAAAAACCCCAACGTATTTTGTGTCTTCATAGACTAAAGCAGGACCCAAGCTGGGTACATTAACTTTATGGAGAATGTTAATAATAGTGAAGCTCTGAATCCATGTTTGCTTCTGCCATTTGGGCTAAGTTTTCTTCTCTCATTGGGCAGACAGATAATTTCATTTGGTTAAACTTAGAAAAATTGCTCTTATGGTTTGTTTCGAAGTTGACCTTTCAAAGATATAGCACCAAGGGATTATTTAAAGAGAAACCACTGTGATTTTGCAGCTGTGTTATCCAGTGTAATAAAAATTATTACTTCACCATGAAGAATTTGACTATCGGAACACAATCCTTAATTCTACCAATGTTTTCCACAGAAAATGTATAAATATAGACAACAAGGACAGTAGATATCACTACATGCAAATATGCCCCTCGATCTGGTCTCAGGAACCCGTACTTTATTTAGCTGTTAATAGATATTGTATGACAAATAAATGTCATCTGATCAAGATGAGTCACTAATATTCACAAAGATACTGCTGTTTTGGAAGTAAAGATTATTCCTGTGCTCCCTTTAACTTGACGCAATATTGGACATTGTAATATTCTAAGTCTTAGATTTCTTTGTGTTTTTAATATGCGACACTATTATGAAATGACAGCTTTACAATCTTATTGGTTTATCAAGCTGTTTATGTGAAATTCAGTTTTAACTGTGTGCATTTTCTGTTGTATTAAAACAAGAGTCACTAAAGATGCTAAGAATACTTTAAATTAAACAGCCTGTTTTCACATAATGTTTTGTTTTAATCAGGATTCTGTGAAGCTCACTGGTATGATTATGTTTCACTAATCAGAGGTCTAGAAACATCAAGGTGTTTTGTTCTTAGCATTTATCCTTGTTTGTTATTCCCTAGAGAAATATTAATTTACACTAGACTCTTTATTAATGACCTCTTAAGTTGGAGATAAAAATACAGCACTGTGCTATGAGCATTTTTATTCTATGAAAAAAAATCAAAACATGCCAAATTATTTTAACAGAAAAAAGTATTATATTATGGTGCCTTTATAGCATGCTCAATATGTATATTACACATATATTCCCATAATATTGTAAAGGCAACGAGTATATGTTTACATCATTTATTTCTTACAAAGTTTTTTCTGAATTTCATATTTACTCATGCTTGGATGAATCTCTTCACCCAGCTACTTTATTAAAATTACAGGTGAGTGGAACCATAAATTTCAACATGGCTTCATTCTTAACAGTCTATGAAGCAGTAGATTGGAAACATAAAATAAAGTGAGCAGAATCATGTCATGTTCTACTGGGAGACATATTTTACCCTTCAGCAGCATAATAAAAAAGCATGTTTTAGAAATTGAGGCAAGGCATACAGTACCTCCTTCCCATGAGATATATTTCTCTGCCTAGAGCAGAATTTTCCTCCTGGCAGTGTGTTTCAGGACTGGCAAGATCAACAGTTTAATCTTTTTAGCATTTGCATTACATTTTCTAATTCAGAAAAAAAAAAATTAAAAAATCTACCATACTGCTGAAGTGTTTGGTTTGGGCTTTTTCAAGCAATTTTAATGCACATGAACAAGATTAGCTTTTTTTTCCCCTAAAAACAGGTTATTTAAACTGGTGGGATAGCATGTTTTCATTGGGTAATTTTAATAGTATAGTCACATTTCATTATCCCTCTATTCAAAATATTCAAAATAAATTGCAAAGAAAAATTCAGGAAATGCTGAAAAGCAATTTTGTTTGAAGAAGAGATGTCATAGCACATTTATTTACGTGCTGTTGTTTATGTTCCATAGTCCTTCCCACTCCACTGAAGTTAGCAGAATACTACTAGCAGAGTAATTCTTCTCGACTGGATATAAAACAGTGTGCCTTTCATTAGGATCCTCTTGAAGATGTTTATCATTAAAATATGAAATTGCTCATTAAAAACTCCTTTCATTATGTAGACCTACAATCTCCACTTGCTAGCATGCTAACGCACTTAGAATACAATTAATATCTCAGTAGTTATGAACACCTTATTAGCAGTTCTGTAGTGTTGACAATAGAAGAAGGTGCACATCCCATGAATTTCATACTCCTCAGACTAAGAATTCATGGATTTCATTAGGGAAAAGCAGCCTCACTTAAAAACCACTCACACTAATCATGTGAAGGTTACTGCTGGAATAAGGGAGCAGGAGGAACAACTGATTACCAATCATACAACTGATTATCAATGAACTAGGAAAGGAGAGGCAAACTGAGTATGATATCCTCATGAGTTGTGTAAACAGCAGCTCTCCACGAATTACAGTGCAGTTTGTTTTGAAATTAGAAAGATGAAGGGGCAATGAAAAAGAAAGTTAAAGGCAATTTGGCAGTACCAAGTGATGCCTTTTTGGTACTGTCCTATAGCAATTGCAGAGCAGAACATGTGAGCTCTTTTACTCTTAGTACATTTTAATCTGTAAATATATAGTGTTACAGTTTTAAGAACTCTAAGGGTATGAACTTGACTCACACCTAAACTCAGAACATTCACAATTAGGGACAAGTCAACAAACACCCAATCAAAACACAGCAACAAAAAAACCGCCATACCTACCAACCAACCAACCAACCAACCTACTAACCAATCACCAAAAGCAAGAGAGTAAGCAAAAAGGACTCATGGGGATGCAAACAGCAATAGAGATGTCAAACATAAAGATGGCAGGCACTTTTGAAGACAGCATTTAGTATAATTCGGAAATCTTAAATGTCTGAAATCTTTACAGTTTCTTTTCATTTTTCCAAAGGAAGGTAGCAATGAAGGCAGTCTTTTTAATTCATAAAACTGTCAATGGTCTTTCTATGAGTTTTTTGGCTTTAGATATCTATAATTTTCCTCTCTACACTACATAACAATAGTCTAAAGTAACTCAGCTCTAGAGAATTTTATTTTGTTGTTTTTGGGACTTGCCTGGCATCAAAGTTTTTCACAGTGGTGGCTCAATGTAACACAGATGCAGAGTAACCCCAGATGCAGCTCCACCATCTTTGCCATTAGTCTGCTTATTGAAGCTTTCACAGTCCCTCATCTACCCTCACCTATAAGATATTACAACAAAGTATAGAAAAGAAGATAATTCCTCTAGTGAATGCTGAACTCCTTCAGGAATAGCGAAAGGGCTGCTTTCTTTGCAGCTAAGCTCAGATCCATGTTCACATCTTTGTTCTTATGTCATTTTTTCATGTCCATGGTGCTCAGATAGAACTATTCTATTTCAAAATTTATTCCAATTTGTGAATTATTCAGGAACATAACCCAAAAGGCATTAAGAATTTAAATCTGCCAATAACTGATTTTCATGTTTTTCTCTGCAAAAGCAAAACATGGGTAGATTGTATAATGGATTTGTTGCTGGATAATATTGAATGAGTTTTCCGAAGTAAATAATTGACATGAATATTGACATGAATATGAGATAAAAAAGATTTCAGATCTTCAGTTGATTATGAAGATTATGAGTAAGATATAACTATGGGAAAGGAAAAACAGACTCCAGAATATAAAGAAGTATCAAGACCTATGCCAAGAAACTTTCAGCCATTCATTTCAATTGCATTTTATTTCATTAAAAAACAGGAAAGGCATATGCACTGATTGACCATGTGCACTGATTCACTTATATTTTTTCCTGTTTTTCAAATTAACTTTGGATGGAATCATAATCTTCAGGTTTAGATTAAGCTAAAAATACAAATCCCTTGTCCTCACTGTTACCATTTTTATCAAATAAGAGGTGCTAGAAAGTTAAGCATTTAACTGCCTAGCTTATCTTCTGGATCAGAAACTCATCTTCTTGTGTTCTTATCCACATAAACACCAAAGGAAATTAGTTCTTGTTTTCTATTCCAAAAGAGAATGAGATTTTCCAAGAGGAGGAATATTGGAGTTCTACCATCTCATCCATATATTTTTATCCAGTGTTTATTTCCAGAATATTCTGAGACTCCGTGAATTTTCTCAAAAATAGAGAAGGGAGCGACAGATATTCTTCAAGATACAGGTTTCTGAGTGATGACATAAGGAAAGAAATGAGAGAGGTCAAATGGAGAAAATAACAGTGAGAAAGGTTCTGAAAAACAACAGAAGCAGAAACATTATAAGTAAAACCAGATAGGAAGTTACTAGCAAAAACAAAGATAAAGCTGTACTGTCCTAGACCTGCTTCACAAAGAGATGAGTAAATAAATAAGATTATATCAGAGATTGGATCAATATTTTAGGGAAAATAATTGTAGGATTCATGACAGTAACAGAACTACAAAGCTATTGAAGAATATGAGATATATACACTGAATAGATGACTGAAATCACTATGTAATCAAAAAGCTAATTAGAAAATTATATAAGATTGTGTGTAAATGGGTAAAATACATTGTATATAACTGCCAATTTCATTTTGGATAATTTACTATTACATGAGGTTGATATTGTGAAATAAAAAATCTAAATGTAATTATTTACGTGTGTTCCACAAAAGGATATAAACAGAATTCCTTCACAGTAGAATTAAGATTTTAAATAGTTTAGTGAAAAATATCATGGATAATTTACCACCATACTGATTTATTATCTTTAGTATTTCTCCCCTGACCATGAATGAAGGTTTAAAGGGGAAAATCAACTATTAAAATAAATGCTCTAAGAATTATTTGATTTACACTGCACGTTTATTTCTTCTCGAAAGTCTAAGTTAAATACTCATTATTTGCTCAACTACTTGTCACTGTTACTTTATTTAAAATTTTACTCTATTATAGTAAAAAAAATTACTGTTTTTTTTTTTTACTACAATAGATAATAAAAAAGATTGAACTGTTGACTTTAGATGAGTTGAATGGCCAAATATCAGTCTGAATATGACAAAAAATGGTCACCATCTCTTTCTACATGGGAGGAGGAAGAATTACAGACCATAAAAAATAAATTGACAAGCTCGAGACAGTCACTGACTTGTCTATCATTAACTGATGGATTGAGAGAAACATGACAAGGCATGCTGACTTAAAATGCTTGACCATACAATTCATATATGTGCCTTATTTTTCCAAAGCAATTTTCTATCCCAGTGCCCAATTTAAACGCAACCTAAAGAACCTTATCTTTTTAAAGTGCACATGAAGCCCCTAAAACTGTTAGGGTGTGTAGTACAGAAAACTGTAATTGATTCATTTTGAGCAGCTATAGATTAAGCTTTTAGATAATATGTTACATAATATCCAATAATTTTCCCAATACTATCTGTTAGTATTAAAGAGAAATTATATTAATTACAGGTTTTATAACATATGAGAAAAAAAAATTAGAACTCTCGGGACAATTCAGGTTGAACAAAAATAGATAAGGACACAATGGATCTGAAAAGAAATGTCTACTCTTCATTGAAACAAGGGTGAAGATCTGTAACTTCAGACATTCCAGTTAGATTTTGTTTTAAAATTTTATTTAAAAGACATTATTTATCATCTCTTAGATCATGGCTTTCAACGATCAGTCAGTAAAAGACTTAGAGAAGTATCAAATCTATCTTTATGAAATACAGTGCCAAAGTTAGTTTTGCACCCAATCAGATCAAATGACATATGGCACTCACTTGAACATTCCTGATCCAACAGAGGGTTTTGACAAGATGAGTCAAAGGTGTGAGAAGGGACTGGTTCATGCTCCTCAAAAACCTCCATTATGTAAAGCTATTGTCCTTCAACCTTGAACGTATGCAACATGAAATTTCTCTTATGAAAATGTGATGTAGAACCATGCAGATAAGTATAAGTAGTGTTTATGTGAAGAAAATTAATTTTAGTTGCTAAGAAATAATATCTCTATATTTTCTCTAGGTTCAGAGACACCTGCAGATTTTACAAGACATATGTTGCAACACGAAATTTTCAGAAGCCTTAAGAAAGCAGAAGACAAGGAAGTCCTGAAATAAATAAGTATTCAATGGACAAGCGTGTTGATTGCTAAAATAATCAGCTCTTCCAGTAGGTAGGGCATTGAGAGACAAGAGTGTTCTTGCTCTTCATTAATGTATCTCTTAACTGTTACACAGAAGATATCCAATTAAAATCTCAGATCATAATTGTTGCTGTATTCTGGTTGTCAGAATGTTTATCTAGCAGCTAAAAGAGTGAACCTAGGTTCGTTTAGCAAAAATATAGAGTTTTGATGCACTTCAGCATTCAGGCAATTATATCCAAATACAAAAGTTTATTAAACACTTATTCTGAGGCTGATTAAACTTGTATAAACTTCATTTATTCCTGTGTTCTTTAAGTTAGAGCAAGCGTAAAATGGAGGGTGTTGGTAATTAAGACCAACTATTAAACTTCAAAGGGTAAGGTGAAGAATGAATAATACTACTGATCAATTTAGTGCCTGAAGAGTTTTTTGGTGCCTAAATCCATGTTACAATTCCAGTCATTAGGTTTTTGCAAGAAAACTTGTATAATAGTATTAAAAAAGCAGAAAGAAACTCACTAAAGTCTTTTGAGACTTAACTAGCAATTGTTTGTAGATATTAAATAATATCTTTAAAGATATTAAGCACTGTATCATTGTTAATCAGAGAATAATAGAAAAGTTTGAGTGGGAGGGACCTCAAAGATCATCTAGTTCCAAACCCCCTGCCATGGACAGGGACAGGTTGTTTAGGACCCCAACCAACCATAAGGGCATCCCCAATTTCACCATGTTCACAGTAAAGAATTTCTTCATAATGTTTAACACAACCCTCTTTAAGTTTAAAGCCCTTTACCCCTTTGTCCTCTCACTACATGCTCTTGTAAAAGGTCCCTCTCCTTCTCTTGTAGCATCCCCAGAAAGGAAGTGCAGGTATTCCTTACAGAGAGTCAATGAAACAAAGTTTAATAAGAAGCAAATAGTGAATCTTCAAAGTAGGAACACTGAGACTAAGGCAGAAAGAAAGTTCCATGAAATAAGCATTAACACTCTTAATCAGAAGAACTTTTCTCTCAAGAAAGGAGAAGAATCAATTCCTGGGAGTTAAACTTCTACTTAAAGCTCTTACTTGCACTCTGCACTCTTTGTGCATGCTACTACATTAGCATTTCAGATGAAATACTAGTGTGTCTGAATAAAAATTTCCAGTCATGTGCACTTCCTTACACCTCCAACTCCATACATCCTAGTATCCTGTTACAGTGAACCACTTTCCCTGCATATAAAAACAAACTGTAAAAAAGTCCCCATGAGTGTAACTTGTGAACTTTGATTACTGATCAGTATTCAGCGTAAGGAATGAAGCCAGAACTTATAAAGCAACTTCTGCAATGGGTATAATGTGGACTCTGAGTAGTCAGCACTTACTCTTTCACTTTACATTTCCATTTCAACCACTTTATGCTTTGTGGTAATAGCCTAAGTATAATTTTTGACACATTCTTCAGCTGTTCTGTTTCTCAGTATCCATATTAAAACTGTTCTTCTTACAAGGACATTGTTTTTATCATGTACTTAGAAGTTAATCAGTGATGTATGTTTTCTTCAGAAAGTATTTTCTTGCCAAACTCATGTGAATAAGTCATGTTCTTTGAATTTGTAGTTTAATTTTTTAAAAGAAGTTTGCCTTTAAACATTCCAACTTTAATCTAAAAGTACTGTTAGCATTACAGATTCACCTTCTGTTTAAATAATCCTTTAAATATGACCTGAGGAAGACCATTTTATCAAGTATGTGTAGTCTTAAATTTTTTAATCTATAAAATATAGGTCAAACAATTAAATCAATGGGGATTTACTGTTATTTTGAGAAATAGTAAAACATAAAGGCACAAACCCAAATCTCAGTTCTTATATGTAGTACTATGAGAGCTACTTGATCACATAACATTGAATCTGTAGCCCTCCCAACCAACATCATCCCCTGTCTCAACATTTCCATGAGTTGAGTTCTATGACTAATTTACTCTCTGTTTGCTTCTTATGGAAGGATTTTTGTAACCTTAAGCCACCACTTTCTTTCACAACATAGTATGTTCTTTGGGCTGGAAATCAAAAATTAATTAAAAAACAAATTGAAGCAAATTACCTAGAAGATAAATGATCAAATTTAAGTTCTTCTTCACTTTGTACTATTAAAACATCTGTTTCCCTGGAAAATATTTTAACTGTTACATTTTAAGTAATTCAAAGCACAAAGATACAAAATTATCATATGGCAGCAATGTTTAAAAAACAAGTCAGTATTCTGTGAAAGTTAACCTGTTAAGTCACTTATTGAGACTCCAGAATTCTTGTCTTTTTGTATTAGGACAATTTGACATAACAAACAAACTCAAGCTACACTGTTAGGAGTTAAGAATCTTGCCTCACATATGAACATGAACAGTCAAAACTGAAGGAAATATTCCCTTTACAGGTTTGACTCAATAATAAGCCAAATGACCTGAGCTAATAACTTGAATAAGAAGGAATATTAAATTTCCAGGTAGCACAAAATGAGTACAAGCTTCAAGTACATGGGAGACAGCAGTAGTAAAACATAAGTGCCTAAAACAAGAAACAAGTTGTTCTCAGGCAACATCTGAGCAGCTCTTTCAATATAATGGCGAGAAGTTTTAACTGAAGATTTCGACATAAGTTATTTATTAATGACATAATGTTTGTAGTTCAGATAATTTAGCACACCATCACATCAAATTCTCTATAACTTCTTCAGACCAGCAAGTGGAGAAAGGCACATAAAATTAGTGGTAGAAGGGTCCAGATCTGGAACATTTAAAAGAACCCAAACTGAATTCTCTTATTAAAGTCCTATAATTGTATACTATTATTCTGAGACTAAGCTAGTAGCCTCAAGGTTTGTCTTTATATAATTTTTTTTCTATCAGAAGAAGCTTAACAACTATTTCACTTGTACTCTTCACCACTCGTTCTCATACACAGACAAAACTGATTTATAATAATGAACTATAAACCAGCAACTCAAGCAAAATTAAAATAAAGTCTACAACAAAGAAAGCCTTCATTACAACATAGAATCTGAGCTGGGAAGGTGACCCACAGTGGTGAAGTGTGAGATTAAATGGGGAAATGTATGTCTTAAAATAGTTTTGTCTCTTCAGAAAGTATATTTAGAATATTCTTTTGTAGGTGGGGTGGGGGAGGGAAGGAAACCCTGTATGTGGAAGTGCTGTTTTAAGTTATCATTTCACTAATTTGTATTAGAGTCATAAGCCAATGTGAGTCTTCCAGTAAGTTTAACAGGCTCTGCTGAAGAGGCATTGATCTGCAAGAGGAAGAGGGCAGCTGCTTAAATAGCTTTTGCTGCAAAGAGTGTTGAAATATTGGACTCTAAACTGAGTCAGTTAGTACTCTAATCAAAGCATTGTCAGAGAGCAGAGATGATCATAAAAGGGAAGGGGAAAAAAAGGTTCCGTTTTTCTTCCTAGGTTATTTCCTAGGTAAGAAAAACATAAAAGACTACAATTCTTGAGGGCTTGAACTGAGATTTAGATTAATACATTTATAATTCATTAGAACCAGAGTTAGAATATTAAAAATTATACTTTGCATCCAGGCTTGCTTTATTGTTTACTCTGTCATTTTGGCAAAGGAATATGAAAAGTCTAATTTTGGTGGCTTATTATGCTCACTTTTCACTGTCTTTTTTTAGATGTGAACTATACAAAGTATGGACAAATAGAGAAGCAGATCTAAAAAGTTTAGAAGAATTTCCGTGAAGTTTTTTCATCTTTGTTTCTTATAAGAAAACTGCTTTTAGAAATTCTGCTTCTGATCAACTAAACATTACATTTATCCTCAGGGATAAAAATAGAAACATTCTGTGAAGAAAAGACAGTCTATCTATATTTCTACATGCATAGTAAATAAGTCTCTTTCTTTGTTGTACTTAAGAGTAGCTTCCTTATACAAAAAGCAATGGGTTTTTTGCAACATTAGGGCACTGGGATCTGATAGGTTTTGTTGTTTGTCTGTTTGTTTGTTTGTTTTAAGAAGAGCAACTGTAATACTTATTTGTGACTGGTACTTCCCGGACTGGTGTTGTGCACTCTTTTAATGTCCATTGTTTCCCTGGGGTTTTGCTGTTCCTTCTGTCAGTGTTGTATCACAGATTGTTTCTGGTGCAGTAAATTTGCTGTCCAAAGATCCCAGCTCTTTCACAAGGAATGACCGCAGGCTCTGACAAGGACAATTTTATTGTCTTCAAGTTACAGCACTAACACATTCAAGATCTAACAGGGAAGGAATTACTGTCCCCTTACAAACTGATCAAAATAAAAGCATATTATTCTACATTAGCCCCTTCCATTAAGTGTTTATACTCCATCTTTATCATTTAAATTGCCATACTTACCACTTAGTAAGCCCATATGTCTCCCTTTCTTCTCATTTTTTCCTGATATTTTCCAGGACCAGGATTTTCATTAGATAAACTAGGAAGGAGTGCCACTAAAGTCATATGTATTACCTATGAAAGATTACTATCAAAATTTTGTAGACTTTAAGTATTAATTTGCATTCTTTAATGAGTTTTGGTAGAAGAAAAACTCTATATCAATATAAATATGACTACATGTAGAAAAATCAAATGATTGGATACTCTTGGTAGTTTTGCCCAGTAAAAGATTAGTTTCTTGGTGCTCTGTACAATTGTTTTCTTGATGTTTGAAGTAAGATGTAAGAGGCCTAATTCTTGTTGAGTTTGGCTATCAGCATAAGAAATTTTTCCACTGGGTCCAGCCCTTTAATTTAACTATATTTTATTTTGGAAGGAAATAGAAGCCTCAAGATTTTGATTTCCTTCAATGTCACATTAAAGCAGACTGAGAAAGTTCTCACAGGTTTTACTGGGGTTTTTTTCCCCCTATAATCATAGAAGTCAAATGCCTCAACCCATAAAGAATCTCAGAATTACAGAAAGGTGAGATTGGAAGGCACTTTCTGGAGGTCAGCTTGTCCAACCCTCCTGCTCTACTGGTGCTGTTCTATGAGTGATCCATAATGTTCTGTTTGACATTCTTTACCCACACTATTATTTCTAAAAAATAGTCTTAATCAGTGGTTTTGGCTTATCACTGTATGCACCAAGAGATCTATTCTGCAGTTCTGAAAAAGACTAATTACATGACTTTTTCTCAATAAGACAGAACTGTCTGTTTGTGGGTACTGAATTATGATTCTCCTCTAATTTATCTTCATATGGATGTTTATTCCATTTTTTAGCATCAACAAGAGTTATGCACAACAGCTTTACGTTACAGACGACATTTTGCTAGAACAGCACTTCAGCTTTTATAAAAACTACTACCTCAATAACTGTTAGAATTCTCCTTTTTATCTGAAACTCAGCTTCTAGATGACATTTTTTTACTTTCTTAAGTAACACTCTGAATTTTGTTTACTCAGGTAAAAATACATAATTTTTCTAAAAGAGTTTATCTTCTGAATTGGTTTTTGAATGGGCTTATTATCTGCTGCTTGCTACTCCACACAGCAACACTTTTGAACCAGGTGGTACTAATTTTACTTCAATCTAACTCTGAAAAATTTTGGAATAAGGAAGCTGATAATTAAAATGGGCTGATTCTTTTAACAATCAGGATGAAAGGATTGATTAAGGTACTATATTTATGAAGATTTAAAGCAAAAGTAAAAGAAGATTAATTTCTTCAAAGGAACAGTAAAATCATCAATGCTGAAAATCTCCAATTTTGAGTAAATCAAGAGATTTTCTAGGACTGGAAATAGTGTGAATTTATTAAAGATATTTTTGTTTCCAAATCTTCTTTCCATGAAAGTTAAATTGCAAAAACTGCAATCACATATGTATCTAACTTATCTAGTCAAAGGACTAGTGAAGATGTATGAATCATAGAGGCTTACAAGTGGACAATGAGAGTTTTAATTAAAATGACTCTATAGGTCATTCTCATTTAGATGTACATGGACTTAGAAATGGATAAATCACAATATCCTTTAGAGAACACCAACAGTCCGGAACATGTGGATAGGTTATTGTTGGATACTCTGTAGTGAAATTCAAGCAACTTGATTGAAAAAAAAGCTGAGGACATATTTGCTTTGCTACACATGGTAATTTGCTTTGCTACACATGGTACATTTGGGTGCAATAACTCATGTGCATTCATTTGTCTCAAAGTGGTTAAATGAGAGTTCAGCTGAGCTCTGACCTTGGTGCCTTATGCTTTCTGGTGCTTAAAATGTTTTAAAATGGTGCTTAAAATGTTTTACATGCCATTTACAAAATGGGTAGGAGTAATTCACATCATCAGCAATATAGGAAGTAAGTAGAACAAATCATTATTGAAGAAGTCAAATGTATTTCACAAACACCAATGTTCTTAAAGCAAACACCAGTCCACTTTCCTGTGTGTGGTCCAACAGTGCAGCTGAATTGCATCTGTGGTATATTTTTTCAGGATACTTGGTTTTATGGAAACATCTCATCTAAACACATTGTTCAAAACCAGGAATTGTCATCTGATTTTACCAACACATTGTACATTCAATTTTAATCAATTTCAGGTCAGAGTAACAAGTTCTCTTATATTGATATGCAGTCACTGACTGGCATTACTAAAGAGACAGAAGCAATTTTCTGCCAGCTTGATGACATACAGACAAAAGGTTGTGTTGGTTTTTTCAGGGTTTTTTTTTAAGAACAATATAGTTTAATAAAATTTTTATTTCTTTTTTACCTTATATAACTTTTTTCTTTATTATTGCCCCTATCTGTTTGTACAAGTATTGATACACACACATTCTTTCTGGTTAAGATAAATAATATCACTGGATTTAGTGCAGAAGTTTATTTGCAGTGTCTTTGAGCTCTGCTCTGAGAAATAAAAATTATTTATTAGAGATTTTTGGTTTGAGTTTGTGTTCTGCAGAGATAATTCTCTCCCTCACACCACTTCTGTGAAGTATTTATTTTTCTCTAAGAGACATAATAATTTCAAAGAGAACTTAACAAAGAAAGTGTCAGAAAATGAGTTTAAGTCACCTAACTTAGGCTGTGAAATGAAATCATGGAATCAACATCCGTTGAATTCAATTAGCAACATTTGAAGTCACATATACGCCACAGTGTACTGTTAAATAGTTGAAGTATTAATGGATTTTACTTTTTCTATGCAGACCATTCTAGCACTAACAGAGAAATTTTTATAACCTCAAGAATATTCCATCCATCAAAAAGGAAACAAGTACAACTGTAAATAATGCAAATACTAAAAGTTCAGACTCCCTTACGTGGAGACAGAGAAACTCAGTACCTGTCTGCTTTCATTAAAGTTCATTTTCATGGTTTGTAAAGTCTGCGGGAGAAATGAGGTAGTCTCAGGTTTAATTTGCATTTGCTGTAGTCTTTTCCTCTTGTATCAAGAGCTGTGCACCCTTCAGTAAAGCACTGCATTAATCTTCATAAATAAGGTATGTTAATAATGATCATATCTATGTTTGCTTATTCTATCTGCAGCCATCTTCATAATGGTGATATTCTGAAACACTGACACTTCCTGCTGTTTTACTCAGAATTAAATGTAGTCAGTGCAGACCTAGCAGATTTGTTTCACTGGGCCCTAAACACTTTTGATTGTCCTTAAGAATAGTGTTTTTAGATTTTGGAATACTTCAGAATAGCGAAGCAAAAAAAACTTGGCTTCTTAGATTTTACCTCATAGACAGAGTGAGAAATTTAGCAAGTTTAGTTAAGACATCGGGCTTGGACCTGCTAGGAAAAGTGTGTGAACCAAAAAATAATTTAGTAATGACTGTAACTTATAATTAGCACACTGAGAGTAAACACGGTTTTCTGGATATTAGTGAAATTAAGTCTAGACATCTGAAAGGGTTTGCATTCTCTAGGGACTTGTCATCTTGTGGTCACCAAAAATTGGAATATAGTCACTCACATTCAAAGACCAAGAATCAATATCTTGTTCTTTTTGACACTGATGCAAAACCTTCAGTCTCCTTGAAACAACTGCAGATTACATGCTGCAAAATACAATGAGGCACCATTATCCTCAATGTACCCATTATGGCTACTCTCTTTAGAAGAGAAGAAAAATGACATGAAGGAGAGAGAACGTGGCTGAAACAATTGAATATGACTGAAGTAAGAACGTACACTTAGGAAGGAAGAATTTTGAGTATCTGTTATTGCTTCAGGCATTGCAGTTGAATTTTACATGATAAACTTCAAGAATAAAATTAATAAATATTTTAACCCACCATCATAAAAGGTTGCCTTAACCATAAAGGTTGTGCATAAAATCATACACTGTTTCCACTGTTCTCATTATGTCACTTTGTCTCCACTATAAGTGAGTGACTAAGATGATGTCTATAGTGATACAATTTTTATCTTACTCAAAAAAAAGGAAATTAATCCTATTCTTAGGCATTGAATCTCATGAAAGTTTTATCATTTGCTGGGGAAAAATAATAATCACTTTCTTTCTGTCTAAATTTATGTTTTGCAGAAGTAAATAGTGAGTTCATCTCGCATGGAAGATTCAGGGTGTGGGGAGAGCATGGCCAGCAGTCATTTTCTGGCTTTCCATTTATGCTGTTATTATATCAGGATATTGATTATGATAGGGGTAACCTTTCTTACTTCTTATTATTCCTAACAGTTCAGTGTTTCCTTCAGCTTATGTGCTGACATATAAGTGTGATGTAAATAGCTTTTTGATGAATGAGAGAACAGCTATTGCCAGAAAACCTATACCCATTTTTTAGCAGAGCAATTACAGCTGTTGGGAGGTTCATGAACATATATGACTATTTAACAATGGAAGAGGAAACTTGGATAACTCTTCTGATATTTTTTTTCAATTTAATAGGCTTTTATTTATCAAAGATAAGAAAAAGTGGTCAGAAATGTTATTTCCTTGATTACACTTTGGGGAGATTCCAGGTTAACAAGATCTCAAGAATTCATGTGGTTTAAGAGACAGGTTTTTTGGGGCTTGTTGCTCTCCAGAAAGTAATCACATCACAGAACAATGTAACAATTACTAAAAAACACAGCAGTGTGCACAATGCCAATGATAACACCTACAAGACATGCCCTAACCTTTTCAGTGGACAATTCCCACCAAAATGCAGTTTATAACATCAAAGAATCTGACCATCAAGACAGAAGAAATTTGCTTCTCACTATAAGGAAGTTTCCAAATGCCCATTTTAATATTTTGGTCTGCAGGCACTCTGTAGATGGAAGACATCAAACAATTGCCCAGACATACAACTAACAGCAGCTCATCTAACAGCACTGCAGAGTTTCACTTCTGATTTACAATGTAAGAAACTGCTTTGAGCCTATCATAAATAATCCTTTTAGTACAGAAAATTATATGTAATTCAATGGATTAATGTTTTAACCTTTATTTTATAAGAAATTTTTACATGTCTTTTTTATATAGTAGACTAGTAAAACTATATTGTGGCTCTTGGGTGGTTCTGTTTCATGCCAGAGTGCCTTGCAGCTGTTCAAGGTTAAGTGCCACTGATTTAAATCAACATGATTCTTATTTATCATGCTGTTTCTTGGCTTTCCTCATAGCAACATTCACTTGAAACTTTTTATTGCTAGTCAGGCTCTCTACTATGGTTACCTTATAGAAAAAACCCAAACAGAATAACATGAAAAATTACATTTTCTGTAATAAGGAAAACTATTATATGCAGTATAGTAATATGACTTAAACTTTGAAAATAAATGTTCTATCACATCCCAAGTTAGGGGTTTTCTTTAAATATGCCATGTGTGTCTCTGATATAATTTATTCTATATTGAAAATAAAAAAATCAAAGCAAATGTCTGCAAAATAAATTTATTTAAATTATTATCCTAAAATCTTTATATATGGGAAAGTTTAATTTCTTAAAATAAACATTATGTTTTCTTACATAGTCTTCTAACTAGAGTTTAGGATGTTTTCAAGTAAGCCTTTTCTTAAGTTAAGATTTGAAAGAATTCTTGGATTTTGGTAACTATTTTCTTTATGAATGCTACATGAAAGGTGGGGGGAGGACTTTTGTTTGTGTTTTTAAGAGCAAAAATTGACATGGAATGTGAAAACAAAAGGTACAATGGAGAAATTAGAATGGGGAATGCTCAAACACTAGTACGGGACTGGTCTCAATACATCTCTTCAGAAAGTCACTGTGCTGAAGGACTCACCAAAATTTAGACAGGAATTGGATTGCATCTGGACAAGGTTTCCATTCCCCTTCTGTAATTCAAGATATTTTAAAAATTTCAGTGAAGGTAATTCCAAAAAGAACAGTATTTCAAGTGTTTAGAACATTTTTCACAGGTTAATAAAATGATATTTTCTTTCTCATTTTCTATGATACCTGTTAGATTTTCCACTTCATGGGTAAAAACACCAACTTAGCACATGAATTATGCTCTTTAGGTTCCATTCCCAAATATTTCTGGCCATGAAAAAGCTATTTTGATAAATACATAATCAAAATTTCCTTGAAGAGCATGGTTTAATTTGATTTATTTTTAAAATATTACATTCTGCAAGGGAATACTCAGGCTAAATTTGACTTTTAGATAATTACCACGGATGTCCAGTATTCATCACTAGCCCAATCACAAAAATATTACACTATTTTTTTATTATTCCACTAACACTTCAAGGTACAAGGTATTTTCTTAAATTAATAGAGGGTATAAAGATCAGAAAAACGGGGATGAAAAGTTTTTCCAAACCAAATCTACCTAAAAGTAGTTAATTATATGTAACTAAGGTATATGGGAAAACTCCCATAATGCTCATCTTCTCTCCTTTGAGTCAGAGGGCAGGCACAGATCACAATATTTCTTATGAAAGCTTTTAAGCACTAAGTTGTTATTA
The DNA here is from genome assembly GCA_034509425.1 of Eopsaltria australis. Lineage (NCBI taxonomy): Eukaryota > Metazoa > Chordata > Aves > Passeriformes > Petroicidae > Eopsaltria > Eopsaltria australis. The sequence goes on along the minus strand of JAVTVJ010000267.1, from coordinate 1,967,178 downwards.
TCAGTAGAATTATTAATAACCTTATTGCTAACAAAATACATAAGCATTCAAAAAAACATTTATTTATTCACACAAAGTTCACTTACACAGGCATTCACACAGTTATCCCTCCATGTCTCAGTCTGAACTCCAGTTTGAACTGGAGACACAAGGACAAAGAGTTACTGGGCACAACAGGGTCTTCTGTACAGGTGTTTATAAAGGCCTTCTGAGGTCTGTTTCACCATGCCTACTTATAACTCTGCAGCCTTCCTCTGCCTTCAAACAGTCCCTGACATCTTAGATGCAGCCTAAGTTGCACAACCATGCAATCACCATGTGGAAGGAGCCTCTTAGTCTCCCAAGACTATCCATTCCTGCAGAATCAGCAGCTCTTCTGAACTTACAAATCCTATGGAAACTTTCAGACACTGCTTTCTCAGCAGTTTTCTTCACTTTGGTTTTCTAGGCATTGGCAAAAATTTCTCTCTCCAAAGCTGTGGAAAAACCACTTAAACAAAAGCACATAAAAGAGAGATATTTATGACCATTAAAGACAATGAATGGAGGAAGATACACTTATAGATAAAAACATGTTCCCCTGAAATTCTGCCTTTCAGAGCACTTATTAATTTTGCTGTATAAATGCATTGCTGATATAAGGAATCATAACCTCTGATTCCTAACTGTGATCTTCAGACATATTTCCATAGTTGGATTGGATGGACCCCAGGTAGTCTATAAAAATGAATTACATGAGGTCTAATCTTCCTGGGATCAAAACTTTGTTTCTTCTTGTCTTGGTTTACGACAATTTAAGAGGTAGGCACTCTAAAATGAATTTCCTCCCCATATAGTTTTAACCAATTCCTTTCCACCAACATGGAGAAATGAATATGAGTATTTTTTGAAAACATCTTGTTTTGAGGCCTTTATAAACTATTAGATGTCAAATTTTTAGAAAGAACAATCTCCAATGAGTTATTTGTCCATGGCAAAGATTTTTGTACATTCTTATGTATATAGGAGATATCTGATATGACTCAGAGTTTAGGATAGATAAGATGGAAAAAAATTGTCCATGTTTCAGTGTTTTTACTCTTCAAACCTAATATAGTTCACCAATAAGTCAATCATCTAAAGCTCCAATTGCAATGTAGTATTGAAGTATCTGCCTAACTTTAGGCAGAAAGAAATAGTTTAGTTGAATGTATCACATTATTCTCCTTCTTAGACGTAGATATGTGCTTAAATATGTTACTGACTTGAAATCAAGGTCAATATCTGGTTCACTCAGACCAGTCAGTCATTTAGCAGCCTTAAAAGGAACATGCCACAGATCCAGAGGCTGATCAATGCATGCTAGACTGAGTGGCTGGAGTCAGGGCCAGAAGATGAAGTTACTGAACAATAACTAATTAATCAGCAGTGCCCCATTGGGGATTAAAATGCTAATTGAAGCAGAACAAATACAAGATTGAGATAAAATAACCCTGGAGTTAGACAGATCAACCACTGAGACAAAATCTTTTTAAATAGGATCTGTCTCTCATCTACCTAGGAAAGCTTCTTGTTATTAATTATTTATTGAACAATCCCTCCCTTTAGAAGTTACGTGTCCAACCACCAAGGAGGATAACATAACTTCCATAGAGCTAACATCTGCTCATTCAGAATTCAAAGCACTTCATCAAATAGTTATATCAACAGCATCATGATGAAAAGGAGTGTTGGAAGGGCACAAAGGGAATTTGAGAATCTTCTTCAGCATACAAGAATAGAGGCGATTCTGAGTAGTTTAAAATGATGTGTTATACTGTGCTTGATTGTGTTTACAATGGCCACGTTACAACTGTAGCAACCAGAGTATTACATACAGTTGTGTAAAGCTGACTTTAATATTTCTTTTGAAATGTTTCTTGATTTTTAAAACATTAATTTAACTGTTGAGAGGTGATATAAGAATCTCTTCTGAAAACTATAGCGTACCATGCAAGAAACATTTTGTCTAACATTCATTGACAGAAGCAAGCTGGGTAGAAGTGTCTCAAATTCTCAATCTTCTTACATGAAACATGACACAGAAAACAAATGTTGACATTTCTCAAGGTGTATGGTGGCATGAAAGGTACAAAGGGAAAAAAAAATTTTCTTGATGAGTTTTCATACCCTACCCATCATTGTCAAATTCAGTACAACCAGAGATCAACTTAAGAATCAAAAGGGCATTCACTAATAAAAAAATAAAATATAGAGGAAGACAATGAGGATGTAGAAAATATTTCCAGATCCTATTCATGAAAGATAGTGACAATCTAAGTAAAATTTTTAAAAAATCACAATCAGTCTGCTAATGAAGTAAAAAGTAAAACAAACACCCAAACTTCAATCCAATTCCTTTTTCTGATTCACTCCCTAAAGTATTGTCAAAAATTATAGAACTTAATGTGTTTTAGCCTATACTAAACTCAGCAAAAAAATATTATTTTACTGCATATGACCTAATAATTACTTATTGTGGATGTCTTTGAACTTATGGTCATTTTGGTGCAGCCAGAATTTAATTCTGAAAACAACTTAAATAATAATTCTGCTAGGTTTTTAATCATACTGTCCTGGAGGAAGTGGGTGGGAAAATATATATCTCAAAATCAAAGTAAAGTAAAAATAGAAATGGTTTGCTAAGAAATATCCTCTCCAATAAGCCAAGGTTCTTAAAAATGAATCAACTGAAAAATATGAGAAATATTGTAGTTTATTCTGTCTTATCAAACTCCAATGCCAGTTGTACATACACAATCTAGTTTTGAACCTAAATTTATGTTCAGCTTCTTTCTTTGCATGTATAAGCTCTTGTTATTAGACCATACCTTTCAGATGAGTTCAAAAGAAGTACTTATTTACATTTCCTCAGAGGAATGAGAGAGATACATCTGGGTTTCTGATCCTCTACACTCACAGGTAAATCAGAGTAAGCTGGAAACAGAAAGATTTACCAGGAATTTCAGACCAAATTAATGTTTTTTTCAGTAGTCTTAGGATATCCTAATGGCAGAATTTTAGGGGGACTATAAATTGGAAAGAAAAAAAAAGGTTATAATACATCTGCAAGTGATATAAAGTCCATGAATAGAATAAAGGTAGACTAAAGAAATACCACTTCAAGGTAAATATAAGCTGATGTAAGTCCTCATTACTGCAAAACATGTGATCCTAATCCCTCTCTCTTCTGCCTAATATATTCTTCTGCCTTCAGCACCAGTGAAGATTAAAAAAAGAGAATATATTAATGTGTAACTATAAGGGGAAGTCTTGTTTTCACACAGACTGCAAAATGAGAAAATATGAATATCTATTTTACAACACAAAAGTATTTTCTATACTAGAAATATAGAACCAAAAGTTAATTCAATCAGAAATTTTAGAGAAAATAATAAGCGATTACTACCACTATAAGTAGATGTCACAGACAGATGTATATTAGATACACAACTTTTGTGTAGCTATTAAAGCCAAAGCATGTTTGATTTTTTCCCCTCATTCACAAATATGCCATGCAATAAACCCCCAGTTGCTTGCTGTCTATGTGGTAGGAGGATAATGTAGCTTTCAAGTGTTATAGTCCAGCTGAATTTATCCATCAAAAGGACCAAATAAATGTAGAGTACAATAAAGACAATCCAACTCTGCCTAAAAGTGATAACTAGTTGTGATTGATGTAGTGGCAAAAGTAGTTACAGCAGTACAAAGGAAGGAAGGAAGGGGTAAGGCCAAAGACTATGGTACAAAGGTGTTCATATTTCTAATATATGTAGCTTCATTGGGATAGTGTTTCTAAATAATGCAGATCACATTTAGAATTAGAAATACTTTCCTTTTTGCTCTCAAAAGCATGGAAGTGAAACACGTATTCTGGCTTGCAAACGGATGATTCAGCCCATTGGAAATTCAGCCTTGAGCAATGATTTTTTTCTGTTGTAATGGTGAAATGTTTATTGGATTCATGTGAATTACCTACACATAAACATCTGTGATCCTGGATTATAAAAACCTAAAACAGCATTTGCTGGAAATATAATGATCTGAATGCAGGTGAACACTTCATAGTGTTTCATCTACATACCTTCTTTTTACTACTTCATCTATGTATCTTCCATTTTCCATAAAAAATGATAGCCAGTCTAAAGTGTGTATAAAGAAAAAATATCCAGAGAAGAATAGAATCATAGGATGGTTTAGGTCAGAAAATACCTTTGAGTCCAACCATTAACCCAGCACAGTCAAATCCACTGCTAAACCATATCCTTATGTGTCAAATTTACATGTCTGTTAAATATGTGATGGTGTCTCAACCGCTTTCCTAGAAACCCTGTTCCAATGGCTGAAGAAGAAAATAGAGGCAAATAACATACACCTATTTCAGAGAATAACTATATAGGTACTACATACTGCTGTTCTGAGCCATTATATACTTTCCTAACTAAAATGATACTTCAAAGCTAATGGATAGAAGGACTTAGGTATAACATCAAAATGCAGCAACTTTAAAGTTTCTTCCCATAGCTGCTGTTTTAGCTACCTAAGTTTCTGATAGTGCTGATTTGCAGTTTTAATAAGGTAGGATCCCAAAGTTATAGCTGACTGACTGTGACCTGGTAAAGTTGGCAGAAAACTGGGGCTGGTTTCCTTCCAGTTCTCCTTCTTACACAATGGGCATTGTGCAGATCCATGGGCCAGTGGGCTTTGAAGAATAAGCATTTTGTTAGTTCACCAGGTGTAGACAATATTTCATCTGGTAGCACTACAAAAAGCCCTTGTCCAAGGTGCCCCTAGCAGATATTTCACTTTCAGTACACTCTCTACAGCTTGTAAGACCATGCCTTGACTGAACCTCATACTAACTCAGGTGAGTACATGGCCACATACTTGATTACTTTTTTATGCACTCAGCAAAATCTCTTCAATTAAAACCAATCTGGAACATTAAGAAGTTAGGCTTGTGTACTCATTTTATCTGCCTTATAGTTGAGATGCCTTACAGCTGAGTGGAGGAAGAAATTTCCAGTTGGCCTGGATTTGGATGCTTGTGAATGAAAAGGGGTAGAACATATGCCTAATCTGCTCCTTTTAATTTTCTAGTCTTTAACTGAGGCAGCCAGCAGGGTTGTCAAATCCTCTTTAAGGTACTTATTTATCTCCTCAATGGCAACTTATCACTACTTCTCAGCCATTAACTACACTTGCAAGAAATACATATTGAATATTATGAGCTAAAATATGTGAGTAAACTGTAGTTCCCTGGTACCTTTATATAGTTGATTATAATTGGAAGGAAGTCTTGACTATCATACTCTGTATATCAAAAGTTTTGTTTCTATTTCTGATTATCTGATTATGATTTATTTCCAAAGAGCTTGCAAAATAATTAGTAGATGTAGAAAATGCAGACAATATGCCCTAAATACCACAGGTTTCATGTGTGATAAATATAAAAACTTAATTTAGTGCCTGTCACAGAAACAGTCAATCTTTAAGAGAGATTTTAATAAGGAAAGGGCAGCAATAGAAAAGTACTTTTCCCCTGGGTGACTTTTTCTGAGTTCTCACCTCTGCTATGTTTTTCTCAGCAAACTTAAACCCATCACAGCTCCAGAACTGCCTGCCTTCAGATTTGCTTCTAAACTCTTTCCCCCTATCTGTGAGGACACAGAAATACTATGTTGCCTATCTATTTAATAATAAATTATGAACTGAATTGAAAATCCAAATATTGAAAAATTTTAATCAACCACTTCCAAACAGGCAACAGAAGATGAATATGATTTGTAAATTACTTTAGAAAAACAAACCCAACAATATTAAAATTGGTTGTCAGTGTCTCTCAAATTAGTTATTATAAATTATTTACTTCCTAATCCAAAGCAACAGCATCCCCATATCCAATTTGTGAACCACACCTGAGTCTTGCTCAGGGTCCTGAGTTAGTTGTCTCTGCTAAGGAGTGAATTAGGGAGTTATATACATTTTTTTCCTTCAAAAATAAGAAATAATGAGGCGCTGGTTGGCTAAACTTCCTGCAGCATCAGAAAATAGAGCAATGATTTTGCTTATGTATCTGCAGATTTTGATATTGTAAATAAAAAGTCATTTGTTTTCCTATAGCCTTTGTGAAGACTAGCAGGAAAATAATGTGATATTTATGGAGACCTCTTCCAGCATTCCCTCTGAATTAAGTTTCTCTTAGTCTTCCATCTTACAGAGGTCAGTTCACATTAATCTTATTGTCATGCATAATGCAACTATGCATGGATGCATACATGTCCTTATCAACATTAAATTTTATCTTCCTATTATCTAAACTGCAATTTTTCCTAAATAAATTAAACAGCAAGTTCCTTGCCTAATGTGACTCCACATGTAGAAAACAGAAGCAGGTCCTGAGCCATAAAGATCTACAAGCTGGTTTTGAGAGGATTTTATTGTTCCACTTAGTGTTTCTCACCTTGCAAGGGTTCTCAGATAAATTGCTTAATTGTGCAGAGGCCATAGTAGGAGAATTGTATGCTAACTGTTCACAGACTTTTAGAAAGAGCAATTAATCCAGTAAAGCATTAGGTATTCTGTTAATTGTAGCTATCTGTTGAACTGACTTGTATTTGGTTTTCTTCTGGAATGTCAATTTTATGTCAATGTATGTGGATAAAAACAATACAGGAAAACTCCAGTTAATGAAATGTAAGACATCATGCTGTTCTTATAAAGAAAGGGAAAATTAAAAGAAAAAAACTTAAAAGAAAATAATAAACTAACAAAACCAACAAAAGCTCTCCCTACAATAATTTCTTCTAGTAGTGTTTTAGAGGTGCTTAGTGCTAAATGCTGAAATTGCTTAAAAAGAACAAAACATCAACTCACTACTCACTTTCAATTGTCTTCTTACCTACTTTATATCACCTACCCGAACAAAAGATATAAAAGTGTTATATCTCTGGAAAGGATTAGATCACACTGACACAAACATGTCTTTAAACACATATGTCATGGTGGTAGATGGAATCCCTTCCAGAAAACTACTCACACTCCAAGAGTGCCAGCTTCAACTCTGCAAATTGCATCTTAATACTTCCAAAGTAAGCAAGACCCCTATTATACATTCCTACAGGTCCACAAGTAGTGCATCATCAAGAAAGAGGAGAGGGGAGGAAAGAGAAGGGGTAGGGTCGGGAACCAGAAGAGAAAGAAGAGAAGGATCTGTAAAAAGACCAAAAAATCACATGATTCAGGAAGGTCACATGTTTCAGAACAAGTGGACTTTGTTTTTCAAAATCTATAATAAAAAAATTTCAACTTGTATTCAATATAATATGCGTCAAGGGAAAAAAAAATAAAAGAAATCCAAAGTAAGATATAAATACCATACATGCTCTTACAAATTAGAAATAGAAATAAGAGCTTTTCTTCTGAAAGACACTGAAGAGGCCTGAATTATATGGAAAATAAAATGATTCCTGCATATTTAATAGAAGGTATTTTTTAAAGAACAGTAAGAGTGCACAGACACATGTTAACTCACATGTTAACAGACATATCCTGGTTCCAGTCTTAATGATCATTTAGATATATTTGCACCTCTGTGAAAGAGTGCCTGCAAGGTTGATAACATTGGATGAGTCATATCTGTCTATATGTCTAATGCCATGCTCTAACCTTATAAAAATCATAATGTTTCACAGCTTCACAAAAAAATGATTTCCATTCTAGCCAATTGTAATTTTGGCAAGACACGACATCTGAACATCTAATTTCTTTCTAATAATAGTTTCTTACCTTATTTAGATTACTGTAATACTGTACTGACTATTTATCATTTTAGATTATATGTAATAATATCTAAAGATTTAGGATCTTCAAAGTCCAAAGACAAATTTCTATCTTTAACCCCACTCTAGTACGAATTTTTTCTCTAAGAAGGTGTGGAAAAAAAGGAAAATATTTTTAAAAAGGAAGAAAAAGAGCTTAGATAGTGAGTGTACAATAATCAAGCACAGTAGCCCAAGGTTCTCTTGTCATCAAATGCACTACCACTATTTCACTATTTTTACAGATATTTTATACACTACAGAATAAGAGAAACATAAAAGGTCCTGATAGAACACTAATGGATTAAATAATCTTCACAATAGATCACAGGGGAGGAATTAGTTCACAGATTTAGGACTAATAGCCAACATATTTAAACAACTAGAATTCCCAGACACTTATAAAAGTACAAAATAGATTGTTCCCTTCATCCTGACTGCTATGTTCCCAGTCTTGCTATTAGAATTTAGTTTGTGAAACCCAATTCAACTGATCATATGTATTAGTCTTTTATACGAGTAAATGCTTCCAAACAGGAAAATGGCTATAAAACCTAGAGTTCTTCAAGGAATCCTTGTAACCTCTTTTTCTACTGCAATGTACCTTTGTGCCATTCCAGAGAAAGTTGTTATCTGAGACAAACACACTCATGCACACATGCACACACTCTGCAGCAAAACAACTGTGTTAATGAACCTGTCTACTTCAAGTTTAAATAAAGTGATCCTGATGTAAAGGACCTTTTTAGTTTTTACATTATCCCACTCCAGCCTTGTTATGCTAGCAAAGGTCTATTTGACTCCTTTCTTGCCTGTTTTCATCATCTACTGTCATTATCATATTTTCTACAAGAACTTTCCTTTTTCATGAAATGATTTTCCTAAACTGGTCCCTGAAGCTGTTTTGTGTCTCTGTATCAAGGCCACTAATTTCATAATTAAAAACTTTTTAAGATCCAGATGACAAGTATTAGAACAAATATTTCCATGTGATTTACTTTTTTTTTTCTTTCTCTTACATAGCTTATCATTTTTCTATTGGCACTTTTCAACTGAACAGAGATTCAATATTGTTATTACAAATATGCAAACCAGCTATTATTTTGATTCTTTAAATTTCAGATTCAAAATAATAAAGCAAATAAAAACTTATATACCTTAAATCTGGATGGACGTGATTAAAAAAATAATAATTCATCTAATAAGTGTAGCATGTCTACATTTTGATTATTATCACAAACCTTGGTTGTACTTTGGATCTCTGAATTGGAATTATGGGAGGAATATCCTACTTAGGTGCTCAATATTATATTTATTATCACATTTACTGTATCAATTTCTTGTCTTTGATCTCTTGAAAATATAATGTCATCTTCATATTGATTCCATTATGGAAAGATGCTCTAGAGATTTGTTTTATTCTTACTTTAAGAGGAGATAATATTTGTTTTTGTTTATTAATTTCCTTGTGCATCAAAGATATTGCTATGTACTTGTCTGTGAAGAGCAAAATGAGGAATAATAATTCCAAGAGATATTTAATGCACTGGGAAAAGTCAAATAAATGGGCCCCTCTGGGAAGATAAATGTCTGTATTGGAAAGGATTCTGAGGGCTCTCCAGGCATCCTGAGTAGGATTCCCATGATTTGCATGCTGACTGTATTTCCCTGTCAAACACATTATATGTGAAAAATCTTTTCCTATTTGTTTCTTTTCCTGGGTAATCCTCTCCTGTCACTTTTAGCTTTTATAAATTGCTTGACTTTGCTTCACAATCTTCTCAGTCTTTATATTTTATTTTATTTTATGTAATTTGATACTTTTTTCCCATCCTGATGGCTTTTATTACTTTCTTAGTTACCCATGAGTCTCTTGTCTTTTCTCTCATTATTTCTGAGTAGTGATAGATACTCAGTTCAGAAATATTTGGATTTACTTCCTTAACTTTCCAACCTTTTTTACTTCTTTAATAAGAGCTCAAAATGTCATCCATGGAGGTCTGAACTTCTCTCTTGTGGATGTGGATGCAACATTGATGGGAAGATTACAGACTGCTCCATCAACTGAAGATAGCCTCCATATTTTACAGACCCAACATCTCAAATCATATCCTTAAATTCACACCCTTTAATTAATTTTTCACCACTTTTATTAATTTCTCAATGCAGAAGATGTTATACAGAGTGACAGGGAGTTCTCTCCACCCTGATTTCTCTTTGGTTTTGTATTCTATCAGAAAATAAGTATCTATAGGCCACATAGTTATGACTAAAAACACTCCCAAAAATATGTTGTCTTATTTCCTAAAAATGTAATTTATGCCACTCCTTAATAAAACATTCATATATTGTTCCTAACATCTCCAAATTAAGGACACTGAAATGCACAATTTTTACTTTTTCACTGTTTAAAAGGATGATATATGCTGGTATTCTTGTCTTTTTTTTCATGTTAATCAATACCGTCCAATTTTTAGAGGAACCTTGGTGCTTGAATCTGCCACTCTTTTCTTATGTGACCTTAGTCTAATTTAATGGGCTTCCTGATTGATAATGTGCATGATTTTACTTCTAGCTTTCAGGTTTAAATTAATTCCATGTTGGTTGTGACTGAAAGTCATTACCATCTGATAGATGTTCTGTGTTACTGTTCATGGAGAATGAGTTATGGGGCTTTATCTATCCACAGCAGCTGAAAGTGAACAGGTGTCTCCATCACTAAACCACCAACATCAAACAGTATCCTTCTTGGTGTTGGAAGATGTGAAAAGCATCAAAACTCAGATCTTCCTCTCTCCATTGAAGCAATACAAATTGTTATTTGATAACAATTGTTTTTTACTGAGAACATATGTGTCTGTCCATGATGACTCTCACTGTAAATGGCCTAAAAATAATTGCAAAACACATTGCATTAGTCTAAACACTTAATGCGTTGAGTAGAAAATTTTGTTTGGATTGCTAGATCTGAAAAAATTTCTGATGAAAGGACATATAGTCAAATGCTAATTCTTGTTTAAGAAAGCAATATTTAAAAGACTGTTCCAGCTGTTTTGATCGGTATCAAAATTTTGTAGTCACTGAAAAATTGCTGCTATATTAAAAATTTTATGGAATAAAGAAAATCTAAATTTCTGTGTTCTAATATTCTGCAAAATTTCCTCATTTTATTCTATGTCATTTAAAAACCTTTTGGCTTCTACTTTTTCACAAGGTGTTACTGTTGAAACCAGACCATGGTCATCTTCCATTGTAACCTGACTTGTTCTGGGTAAACACATAGAGATCTAAAATTTAAATTCACATTCTTATCAGCCATTTTCATCCAAGTTATTTACCATTGGTGGGCCATGAAGACACCCCCAAAAGAATCATAGAATGGTTTGGATTGGAAGTGACATTAAAGATTATCTAATTCCACCCTCTGCCACTGGCAAGAAGACCTTCTTCAAGACCAGGTTGCTCAAAGCCCCATCCAACCTGACATCAAACACTTCCAAGGATGGGACATGCACAATTTCTCTGGACAACCAAGGTGCCAGTGCCTTACTACCTTCACAGAAATTTCTTCCTAATATCTAATCTAAATTACTGCTCTGAAACTTGAGTACTTTCAAAATGAGGCAGGCAGCTATGAGTGAAGTATTTGTTCTCAACTCCCACAGCACTCCTTGGAAAGGGAAAATGCACTGAAGCTGTACCCAGGCATGGAATGGAACTCTTCATCTTCTCTGCCTGTACTTTCCCAAAAATTTTAAATATATCCACATCAACACATTTGTTAACAATCTACTGTACCATTTCTCTCTGTTCTCAAAGGGAGGAATGCTCTGGAATGAGTACACACACAGAGCTCTAATTCCACCTTGCTTTTTTCCATACTGTACATTTGCAAGCAAGCGTGAAGGATGAGTGTCCATTTACACTAATTTCTTAGAAATGTGGCAGCCACCTGTCATACCATTTCCTGGTTACTTTCTCACTGCATCTGGAATATTAACTACTCTTCAGTTCTTATTCACCATTTTCCCCCAAACCTATCACAAAACTCTCCTAAGTTTTTGACTAATTAACTGGGTTTTGGCCCTGCGTGTCATGTAGATCCTATGTCTCTTTAGAGGTACTCTCAGTACTCAGTGAAGGTGTTGGGATTGTTAAGCCACAGTCCTTCCAGCAGCAATGTCTGGGTAGCCAGGCACTGACTCACAAGGTGCATCCAGCATTGTTCAAACTTTTCCATTTCACCATTGAGGCCAAAATCACCATCATTAGGGCTCCCCCGCCTTTCACACCAGCCCCCTGAATTCTGTGCTTCCTGCTGATAGTCTCTGAGTCTTCCCTGGCAATATCATTCATGGCCACACGGATGGGAGAAAACAGGTTATACCAAGGGATGGAGAGCATCTCCAAAGCCAGTGGAGCCAGTTATGTCTTTAATGAGCCTACAGGTTTGTTATAAAAATGTCAAGCAATAGAACATCGATACTCTGAGAAATGGAGGAAAAAAACCTTTAAAATATGAAAGAAACAAAAGCCTGGAACAGGTAAAGAGCTGACTTCCAATCTCTAAGCTGGAAAACTGTGACTCAGTATACAAACAGAGAGATGAAAAAAATTTGCAATAATCAGATTATGCTGCAAAAGTTGTATTAAGTCATTGCCTTGAAAAAATAAAAATAATAAAAATATTTTAATTATAACTGAAAGGAAGAAAATGTATAACCAGTAAGAAGTTAGCTTTTTACAATATTCTAGTCACACTTCATATTTAATTAGACATGAACAGTAAGTATGATTTATGAATGATAACACAGTATAATTTGGCTTTGTCTTTCCATTAAGAAGACCTTCTTTAGAGAAAGGTTAAATTAAAAAAAAAAAAAGTAAGTCATGTTTGGTAAATTAAATTATTGTACAGACCAATGCATTACATTAAAATTCTTTACAATTTCAGTCATTCAGACTCCAGCTGTGCCTCTGTAATAAAATGGAGTAGTATAATAAGAGACAGAGGCACATTTATTTGTGTTTTGTAAACTGTGATACTGCATACTGTGAAAAGCTATATAATATATTAAAAAGAAAAAAACCAGGATAACCAACAAAATACCTAAAAACGAGGCAGAAAATCAAAAACTGGTATTATCCTAGCCCTCTCTCAACTATTCTGTGCAGTCAAGTTCCCTCCACCAATGTTATAAGGAACACAAACACTTAGCTGAGGAGAGCTGTTTCACTTGTCTGCTAAAATTTTAGGGAAACATGGTGCCTGAGCAAGAAAAACAAACATATATACAGAATTAGTCACTTTATGCTATTTTTCTTGGGCCATTCATCCCTACACTTCAAGTGCTTCATTTATTATCATGAACTGCAAATAATATTAAATATTAACCCTATTTTACAGAAAAGGTAGAACTTAAAGCAATATATTAAAGACAAAAATATATTATGTGGATATCAAGGTTTTGGGTATTTACTACTTTTTTGGCCAAATTTCTCCAAATATGGTAGTGTATAATAGCATTTCTTATATTAAAGCAAAGTTTTCACTGAATTTAACAGGATTTGTGACTGCACTAGGAATCAATTAATCTCCATGCAACAACTCTCAAGGTTTTCTCTGTTACTTTTTCTGCTCCCCCATTAAAAAATTGGTGTTGCACAAATAAGTGCCATGTTACTTCACATCAAAGACATGAAAGTAAAGTTTTGGGCTTTTAAGTCTGAAGTGAAAAAACTGTATTGCAGGTATGCTGATATGTAGATGCTATCTTTTCTTTAGAAATGTAGTGACCTTGTTTGACAATTTAAAAGGAAAATAAAGGTTTCATTTTTTTCATAGGACTCTTTTTTACAAATATTTTTATTTCATAAGAAAATAGGAAATGAAACTGTAGTAATGCTATCAGTGATGTTACACGGTATACTCTGATGAGAATTTGAAATCACAAAGAAATATATGTAAGAATTGTTTGCAAGAATATTACTTATATGTAAGAATTTATCATAATGTTTAAAATAAATCTTGTCACAATAAGGTAAGATGACTTTAAAAAGGAATAAATAATGCAACTACAATAAAATGGAAAACATATATCCAGGGACATGTATTCTTAGGGTTCACAAACTGCTATTTTTGGGCCATCATGCTGCATTGCTTTTTGTCATGCTAAATTCAGATGAAGTTAATAATCTTGATTTTACAATAATGAAACTCAGCCTCATTACTGGTTTTCACTTGCAATTAAACCATGACATTCTGTGACAATTCCATTTGCATTGGTGACAAAGAAGCTCAGCAATGGTAAAAATGGTTAATTACATACTATAAAGTGTATTATATATTCCTATTTTTGAGCAGTAGTTGTTTAGATAATACTATTTTTGATTACAAAACCCAAACCAAACCAAATGAAAAATTATTTGAATATGTTTTGCTTGTCATCAATCTCTGTATCTCTATATAAATCCCCAAATGGTTATCTGAATTAGGGAAACTTTGCTAAGAAACCCCAGCTGTCTCCTGCCATGTTTGTGAGCTTCATTCAGCTGCACTCAGAACTCCCTTTCAAGCCAGTGAGAGTCCTGCACATAATTTTAAAGGCATTAAGTTGTTTAAAGGTCACTTTTCTATAAGGAATAGTATCATAGTAGGAGAGATTTACAGAATGAACAGGTCTTTCAAGCAGACAAAGCTTGAGCCACTATTCAGCAGACTATAACAGTCAATATTTCTGACTTACTGGGGGGTGTCTTTCACTATTTTCAGCACCTCAGTTTGAATTGATCATATTGAACCCTGGATTCTTTAAATGCCCTGAAAGTAGAAATAAGTACCACTTATATGTAATCTTTTATGGCAACGACACTCCTTGCCTTCATTTTCTTGTATCAGCTTTTCCACTCCTTTTATAATGATGCAATTAAGAATCTATATTTATATATGTAACTTTTTCTTGGTTAAGTAAAAATGTAGGAGTTAAAATATTTTCTATCTTTTAAACAAAATACTAGAAGATGTGGTTATGGATTGACCAAAAATGATATATTATAAAATCTGATGTCAAGAAAACCCTCTGAAAAGAACAATTTAATTGGCACACTGTGACTTATGGTAAGATATATGATGACCATAAAAAGAAGTAATCACAGTCCAGAGTCACAACTGCAGAAATGCTATGGTCAGATAGATGGACTGAAAGATTGCCAGAAACAAGTATTAAATCTCATACCATATGAAAAAGAGCTCCTATTATTGATGAAATATTCAGTAAAGCTTCATCCTGCAAGGTGCTGAGCGCCTGCTGAGAGCAGGCCGTGCCTTCAGATATACTCTCACTGAAGCTAACAGAAAAGCTTTTTAAAAACTTGGACATTCCTTTAGGGTACAACTTTGTGCTAAAGGATAGTTTGGCATTATAACTTTTCCTGATTTATCTGGTGGTATGGCACCTTACTATGTATTGTCTCTGAATTGCATGTCTGTGTGCTGCAATGAGAAATAAAAAAGAAATGAGCCTGGAGACAATGCAAAAAGCATACCAAATATTGTTTGCTGCTACAGAATACAATTTAGAGAAAGGGAGAAAGAAAGAGAGAAAGAAAGAGAGAAAGCAAGGGAGAAAGGGAGAAAGAGAGAAAGGGAAAGAAATAGAGAATGAGGGAGAGAAAGCGAGAAAGAAAGCAAGAAAGCAAGCAAGCAAGAAGGAGAAAACGTTTCTGAATATTTGGAACACCATTTTCCTGAGAACTCCCTGCACATCTTGCACTGATACTTACCTGGTAAGGCACAGAATAGCAACTCTTCCAGTGAATCTCATTCAAAGATTTTATGATATTTTTATTGTTTACCGTAAAATAGCAAATTGGGGATCTTTGAATTGAGGAAAAAAAGTCATCTAATCTTTTCTAATCTTGTTTGTACCATAATGCACCATCTGCACTGCAGTGCAGCCAAACACACTGACCACATGGCCAGTGAGTGCTATTTCTTCCTTCATTGTAGAAACAAAGTGCACAACAATTTTTTGCTTAGCTAGTGTTCATTAGGAGCCAAAATGTCCACTTAGTCTTTAAAATTTACCTGCCATTTATGAGCTAATATATCAATTTGACAAAAGTATAGAGGTCAGAAAAATGTATAGAGACATTTATTCATGTCTTCATAATAGTTTGTTGGGTGAATCTGGGGAAAAGGGAAAAGGCTACCGTAGAAGAGTATGTAGATGGGCTATTTCCTTATGAATAAGGATTTCTTTATTTTAGGATCTAGCTCTCAAGGATTACGAGGACAAGCAAATAAAACATGTTTGCCAAATATCTCACAAATCAAAAATGTGCTAGCATTTGTATCAGAGGCTGTCATTCCAAAGAGTGAAAAATATATTACTTTTTTAAAAGATCAGCAACTGATATAATGAATTATATATTTCTTCTTTCCTTTAATCCTTTGAGATGAAAATATACAAATTTTCCTTTTTCTCTTTTCTTCGAATCAGACCCAGATATGAGAGTCAATTTACCTGCCAGCCTTTATGAAATACAAGTAAATAGTAACTTACCTCCCGTGCAATAAATTGAACCACATTCCAGATTTTTTTGTAGAAATGGCTATCTGATTTTTTTGATGGGTAAAATCATACTGCATCACATTAATGCCATTCAGGCTCTGTATTAGAGTTTTGCATGCAGAAGTCATTGAAGATTCTTTTGAAATATGTATCCCTGCACTAGTTGGATAAAACAAACAAGTAGCTGTATTACTGCATGAAAATAAAAACTTATCTACTGACTCACAAGCAACCTCTTTAAACTGTTCTCAGGCCCAGTCAGCAAAAAATAATTTTGAAGGGTGTAATACATTTTTGAGAAATAACACCGAACAAGTACATACAAATTAAGTGAAACAGCTCACAACCATTCATATAAGCTTATAAATGTTAAGAATTTCATTATGACTCCTTTTGTCCTTTTTATTTATCATACAGACAGATACCAAAAGAAAAACAAAAACTCTTTCAATACACATTAAGAAGTTAATAAACTATGTTTTGCAAGAGCCTTAAAAACCTTGCAATACTTTTCATTTGTAACTTCATATAGGAAGAAGTGTTCAGACAGAGACTCTGACAGTATGACACTGATGAAATTATACCTCCAGTGGGCAGGGAATTGAATGCTGGATTAGGCAAAATTTAACCGAATTCCACTTTAAATTCATGTGTAGTCATGTTTTTGATTCTTAAGCAGAGGGGCAGGTACCAGTCTCTTCATTTCCATGACCAGTGACAAGAGTCGAGGAAACAGTTTGAAGCTGAGAGGAGAGGTTTAGGCTGGAGATCAGGAAAAAGGTTTTCACCCAGGGGGTGATTGAGCACTGGAACAGGCTCCCCAGGGAAGTGGTCACAACACCAAACCTGTTTGAGCTCAAGAAGCATCTGGACAATGCTCTCAGGCATATGGTGTGACTCTTGGTGATGGTCCTGCACAGGGCCAGGAGTAGGACTCAATGATTCTGATGGGTACCTTCCAAGTCAGCATATTCTATTGCTATGATTTTATTCTACTTCCTGATTAGCACACTCTTTCTCATCTCTACACATCATTCCTTTTACATGAAGATTTGTGTGAATAGTATGGCTTGTGGTAGGCATACAGATATTGTTATGAAGGCAGAATGTGGGCAGACTGAATCCAGCAAAATGAGGTCAATAGTGCTCCTGAGTTTCACAGTGGACAGTAAGATATAGAACCTGGACGATTGTTAAGGCTATATTTAGAAACTAAGAAACCCATTTGAACATACTTTCTGTGAATAAATCAATATCCACTTTCCTTTTTTTACTCCAGGTTTAAAATTTTTAACTTTCCTTTGTCACTTTATCATCTGCAATATCACAGAAAATATTATTCATATAAAGTGTATATGCATCTATGTCTATCTTTATATATATTCATAAAGGTTTTAACTTTTCCTACGTAAGCATCCTTTCAGTGATTATCAATTTGGCCTCATTAAGGTCAGAGTAGCTGCACTACAAGGACAAACAGCAGTCAGTAGTCAGGCTAAGTTAAGTAATGTAGGATGAGAGAGACCTGTTTAAAGTCAAGGAAACAGAATGACAGCTCCCAGAAGTCAAATCTGTTTGAGTCAGTGAACATTCTTGGTCCTGTCACCTTGCATTTTTCCCCTGCACTATCTATGCTTATCTTTGTCTTTCTGTCTTTCATTGATATGTATATATGCACTGGCCATTCTGTGTTATTTCACTCTAATCTGCCCCAAGGGTGTCTATTAAAAAGAACCTCAGTTACCCTGCCTTCAAGGGGTGGGTATATCAATTACAAATGCATGTAAACAAATAGTGATGTGCTCCTTGCACTATGAGGAGAAGTCAAAATACATTGCAATTCATCCCTTAGAATAATGACATCCTGCATGTAGATCATAAACTAATGTGTTAAAAAACCCAGGAAGCAAACTGTCTTGAAAGTATATATTGTCCACTTCATAAGTAAAACAAGAGTGTGAATCATTAGGAAAAGATCTAAACGCTCTGCCAATATGTACAAGTCCATAAAAGTATTTTCTTATAAAATCTATTATAAATATATCACTTCACACTAAGAAGACCTCATTCCTTGCTAGTGATGCCATCTAATTATTTCTCTACAAATCTCTCTAGACTTAGATATTACTTGTACAGGCTTTGTAGCTTTATACTCATTGTAGCAGAATACTAAATTATTTTCTGGAACCAGGACAATTATGTGCTTGTGGTGGGTTGATCCCAGCTGGTAGCTAAACTTCCATCCTGTCACTGCTTAAGCCACTCCCGTGGGATGAGGGAGAGAACCAGAAGAGCAAAAGTGAGGTTAAAACAGTTTAGCAGGTTAAGCAAAGATATATATGGAAGCAAATTCACCACCTAACATCAGCAGGCATATGCTCAGCCACTTCCAGGAAGGCAGCACCCTAACATGGGTAAGACTTGGTAATTACTTGGTAAGACAAGCAGTACAACCAGGAAAACACCACCTTCCGCCTCCTTTCCATGAGCTCTTATACTTGAGCAATGTCATCTGATATGGAATATCCCTTTGGCGTTGTATATCACTTCCAGTTCTCCCTCCCAAAATCTTGCCTACTTGCTGGGGATGGTGGGGACAAGGCAGCCCAGCCAGGAACAAGACAGTGGGGGCGACACTGAGGAAACCTCAGCCCTGGTAATCAGTCTGAGGACAGGCACAACTTCAGCCAAAGAGTGAGCCCAGCTCAGCAGGGCCCATGGGCAGACAGAGCAGGGCTGTGGGAGCTGGAGGCCAGCCCTGCTGCAGATTCACTGGGCCCAGCAGCATCAGCTGACCCGCCCAGGGGCTGATGTGGGGTTCTGGGTATGGGCACTGAACAGGGACTCTGTGTCCTTGCACTGCTCTTGAGGCCCTGACAGAAGTTGTCTCTGTAGACAATTTCACTCTTTTGCTAATTATTTCAATTATCACAGTCTGAGAACATATCTATTTCTTTTATTATCAAAACATGCTGCCTTTTCTTTTGTCAAGGAGCAGCCATAAAGGATTTTTTTGCCTGAATTTGAAATCATTGTAATTCTGAAAATACATACGATATTAGGTATTTTATTTTCTATATTCTATATTTTCCTTTACCTACATTTTTTATGCTGCATCAAGTGTGTATATGATGGGTTGATGCTGTCTGGCTGCCAAATTCCCTCTCAGTCATTCTCTCACTCTCCATCCTCACGAGGGCAGGGGAGAAAATGAGATGGAAAAGCTCATGAGTGCACATAAAGAGAGAGAGAGATGTCCCTTGCCAGCTGCTGTCATGAACAAACAAGATTTGACTTGGGGTCTTCCCACATGCTTGAGAGTAATCTCTGCTCTAGTGCTTGGAGCACTACCTCCCAGATTTCTTCTCTCACCTTGGTGTTGCCTCTTTTTTTCTTTTCGAGTCTGTCATCCCTCCACTATCTGACCTTTTTTGCCCTTTTGTAATTGTGTTTTTCTCAAGCCACTACCCCCTCATCTGTGGGCTCAGCTGAGCCCTGTGGTGAGCGGGTTGACTTGAACTACATGTGCCCAGCATGGGGCAGCCCCAGGCCCCACTGCCGTCATCTTGCTACACGCTCTACACTGGCTAGAGTTTCATTTAACTTCCCATCAAAGACTTAGTAAGTTTAGATTGTAAGGATATTGTTTGAAAGAATATTAAACCAAATGGTTTCTACTGCATTTCAGAATGAAAATATGGTAAGAGAGGAAAAAAGAACATCTATTACCTTTCCTTGATACTAACATGATTCTTGTCATTCTCATATTCATCACTATTTTTGCCTCAGTGTCTCAAAGGGCATCACAGAAATACAAAGGGAAATCAGCCTGGCTCATAGCTGTAGTATGCACATACCAAATAAATACCTGACAGAAGGTTAAATAACAGAGGAGAAGGAATTGAAACTATGAGCCAACACAACAGAATTTTGAAACTTATTGCCAAAGAAGCAAGGTCAATAAATCGCCAACAAAAATAAATACGTATTCTTTCCTCTGAAATGTCTTTTACTTTTTTAAATTGCTAAAACATTTTTTCATTTCTCTCACTGTATTTTTCATCTTCTTTATCTTTCTAAGCCTAAAGACAGTACAACATTGTTTCTATGCTCTTGTGTCATGTAGGAGCTTTGTTGCTCCCAAACACTGGGTAGCATCCTACCACTCCTCAGTCAGTGGAAATGCTATTACCTCTTATTCATACAATCTATTTCTATCCTGTGACCATCTAGGTGCCTAATTCTTGGTAACACCATTTAATAGATCTTCTTTTCCATAATTCTTTCTTTTCTATGCAAATATATTTTCTTCTTTTCATAACTGTGGCATCAACACTAATAAATGCAGTTGTGCTGTAGTCTATCTTGTACTTGCAGTCTTCCACAATGTATTCCATGATGGTTTTAGTAGCAAAAAAAAACCAAAACCAGAACAAAACAAAGTAAAAAATTATTTTTGGGTCTAAACATTGTGAGAAAGGCATTTGAATTATTTTAGTTTGATGAATTCTGAACTTTGCAAAAAACTCATTTGTTGAAGCCTTGATCAATAAAAAGGGAATTTTAAACCTTTATCAATATATGCAGCAGCAGGAAATAAAATACATAGAGTTTAATAAAGTGAATAACACACTTTAGATCACATTTGTCACTCAGATAAGACTGACAAAATATCGCAATCTAGAAATTATTATTTTGCTGTTTTTCAAAGTAATTTTATAAATATTTCTCTTGGGAACTTCTTATGGAGAAAAAAAATACTGACACCTAGAAATACTGGATATGACAAAAGAGAGAGAGGAAGAAGATATATTCCTCTCCCCAACAACACAGACTTCCTCCTAAGCTAAATATACTAAGATGATAAAAAAAAACCTAATAAAAGAAATAGTTTAATGGCATAAATATGTATTACCAAACCAGAGGAGATTATTTTCTCCAAAAGCAATTTTTCTTATGGCTATACTACCAACTTCAAGAAATTATTAGAACATGCATTTATAGATTTTTAATATAAAATATAGTATAAACAAACCAATATATAAATATAATTTTAATATCTTTTATATCATATTAACAGTAAGTTGTTAACAGTTAGAAAAAGAGAACTAAAAAGAACAGGTATCCAATTGTATATCAGTGTTATATATGAGAGAACATAGTGTGCTTCTATTTTCTGGTGTGTATCAGAAAGGAAAAGCAAAGATGCATTGTCACTCACTTCTGCAAACACACACGCACACATATGAAAAAGGCAACCCATGTAGTCACATAAAGTGGCCTAGAAACAGCTAATTTTAGCAGCCTATAACAATTTGCATAAATTGGGATCACAGATGCAAGATATTTAGTTTCATCCAGGACTGTGTGGCTTATCAAACTCCAAACACAATGATATATATTACCAAATAACTTACAACAACTATGAATTATTCTGTTGATGTAAATTAACATTTGAGAATAAAATCCTTGCAAGTATCAGATGCAACCAACAGAGGAAACAAACATAATCATATTTAAGTTGAACATTAGATTTAGATTTGTCCATAAAAATGCTGTGATCTGCTGCTAGTAGGAGTCCACATCTGTGCTTCTGAGTTTACTCTTTAATGTATGCAAACCACAAGACTGTTTTCTGCTTTCCAGTTCTGTTTTTTATAATGAATGGTACTTTGACTTCATAATAAAAAAACACCATCAAACTTTCAGAAATGTATCGAACATAATATATGTAAGAAAATGTGGAAAACAAAGTAGAAAACTATTCTACAGTTGCACTGGAATACCAATCCCTGTTATACAACAGCCTTTTACTCTGTCAAGCATTGATCACTCTAAGTTGGAGTCATTTTCTGTGAAGATGATGTGATAGTAAAGAAAGGAGGTGACACAGGACTCTGAGAGACATGGAGCCCATACATCTTGTTCCTTGCAAATTGGCTATTTAATAATGGAGATTCTTAACTGAGAAGTGCTGCTTTGTGAAACCACTTTGATTTATTTTGTATTGCTGCTAAGCCAAAGCAGATATGACATTGGCTGAATAGGCAGTACACAGATTTATATCCTGCATGTCAGCTTTAGTCTACAGACTTAGGATTATACTTTCTTACAGTCTAAAGACTCCTCACAGCAGTGCCCACATGCATTTGGTTTATGTAGTAAAGTTTGATAGCCTGGGGTGCTGTGCAGGTCGCTTCCATGAGAAGACACTGGAAACTGATGGAAGTTGTGCCTCTGCCGACCATGGAGGTCCATGGTGGAGCTGATAAGCCACCTGCAGCCCAGGGAGAAGCTCATACTGGAGCAGAGGTATGTTCCCAAAGTAAGGTTTGATCTTGTGAAGAATCTGCAAAGAAGCAGACTCCTGGCAGAACCTGTGGCACTATAGAGAGGAGAGCAAGCTGGAGCAGCCAATGAGGAATCACAGCCTATGGCAGGGACTGACATTGGAGAAGTTCCTGAACGACTGTATCCCATTGAAACCCCACAACTTATCAGAAGAGTGTGAGGAGAAAGAAGTAGCAGAGATATGTTATGAGCTGACCACAACCCCCATTCCTCATCTACATGTGCCACTCAGATGGGAGTAGGTAGAGAAATCAGAAGGGAAGTTGAGCATGGAGAGAAGGAAGGGGTGGGAGAAAGATGTTTTTAATATTTGGGTTTATTTCTTCATTCTCCTATTTGGATTAATAGGAAATAAATTAAATTAATTTCCCCAAGCTGAGTCATATTTTCTTGCGACAGCAACTGGTACGTGTTCTTTGTCCTTATCTTGATGTACAAGCTTCTCATCATATTTTCTGCACCTCTCCTGTTGAGAAGGGGCAATGATAGAGTGCATTGATGGACACCTGGACACCAGTGAAGTCAACACACCACACCACAATAACTGAAAAGCTTTGTCACCCTGTTATCATTGCTACATTCTGCCTCCTTTTTGTACTTCTTAGTAAGATTTATTACAAGAATAAATTAATTAAGAATATGTTTACTCACAACTAATTTGTTCAGTTCAGATGACAACAGAAGTATGGGCCTCAGTAATTGCAAAAGATTGTAAAAATAGATCATAATACAATCTACAGCTTGCCTAAAATGTGAGCTAAGAAAGGCTAAGAAGCTGAAAAATCTAAATGTACTGTTCTTTTTTCCTCTCATATTTACAGTTATAATTTCTTTTGCTTAACATGATTTGACTGAAAAAGCAGGGATGAGAATATCCATGTATCTAAGAGAACTACAGAATGGATGTAATTTTAGTTATTGTTTTGCATGTGGATCAGAAATAACAGGACTGTGTTTTCAAGAGTTCAGAATCCATAAACTAGGTATAATTTAAAAATAATTCTTAGAATTACCATTTTGTAACGGAGTTGCAAATTATTTAAAAAATTGCCCAGTACATAGAAATCTCATTTTGTCAGTTTGACCATGTTCCAAAGCGCCTTCTAAAAATGAGGAGAAGCAATAATGGTCTTTTAAGCCCAACTGCTCTGTGCAGCCACAGATTCTATGGGTTCTACTTATACTTGTTCCTGAAAATAAAGCAGATAGCTCTGGAGGCAATAAATTATTGTTTCTAAAGATTTGCAGTGGTTCTGTGCCTTGCCTCAGGAGCTGATCTGAAAAGCAAAGGACCACAATCATGTGGAAAGCCCAAGGCAAACAATTCTGGCTCCCCTTGAAATAAACTGAAGGAGTTAAGGCAGAAAGAGTGGACAACATATTTTAAATAAGACCTTAGGTGCAGAACTGCTGGCAAGGAATAAATCAAGCAGTTCTCAGGGTTAAAGTGTTTATTCTATTTTTAAGAAAGTCACAGATCATTAAAAAAATTGAATATTCCCTTAGAACTAATCAAAATTATTATACTATAAACCAAAGACAAATTCTACTATATTAGGTACAAAAAAACCTACAAAAAAAAGACATAAAAGCCTGAAATGGCAGGAATTAAACCTCAGCACATTATTCACACAAAACAGTGGTAGGCTCTTTTTCCTAGTCCCAACACATTTGTCTTGTCAAAGACTTAAATCTGCTATCTTTCTATCTCTGATGAGATTCTTTTTCCATTACTAGCAGATTCCATACAGCCCCATAATGGTCTTAGTACAATTGTGCTGAGCACCCCATAAAAACACTGCCTAAATATCTGAATTCATTTGTTTTCTCAGAGTCAGAACATGAATCTGTACATGGAGCATCCCTTTTAGAATTTATTCATTTTCCAAAAAAAATCAGAGTGAATTACTTTGCAAGACATAATTACTTTTCCTTGGGCATGTCACTTAAAAAGCAATTCATCTCAATTTTAGCTATGTCTAATTGATAGGTATCTGGCTTGCAAAAGCTGTCTATGATCTTTTTTCCCAGAGACATCTGTCTCTTCATACTAATTATGATGAAATCCTAGATGGCTAGTTTAGATTAGATGCCTACACTTTAAAAGTTGAAGAGGGAGGGATTATTTTCCCTCTTGCCACCACAAGGGTGGTTTATGTAGTAGTGTTATTATAGTGATTTACAAGAACATAAAAAACCCCATCAACTTTACCTACCTTTGAACCACAGATGCAATTACATGATAAGTTAGCTCATATGATACCAAATCTGAGCACGTATATCCTGAATTTCAAATGTATTTATGACCAGGGGTCCTCATCTCTGTCAGCCACATTCTTTCACCTTCTTGTCAACTTTAGTTGTTAGAGATGTTTCTTGCAGATATTGAAGAAGCATATCAAAGCCTATTCTGGAAATAACATCTATAAATCATCTGGTCCAATCTTTGTTTGAAAGAAAAGCCTTGGATTATGTCATGCAGCATCAAGCCAATTCTGGGATAATTCCTGGAGGAAAGATTTAACCAGTTCTTTGAGTGACCTAATCCTATGTATAATTGTTTTCATGATAAGGAATTTCGTCCTACATTCAGAATTTTCCTTGGATTCGCTCGTGCATTTTCCCTCTTACCTAATACCATGTATCTTTCTCCACCTCCTCTCTAATTGTTTTTAGGTATTGGAAGAGTCTCACTTAGAGGGTGCATTCAATCTCATCATCCCAATACATAAAGATATTGAATACTAACAGATGCAGTATCAATCTCCGAAAAACTCCACTCATTAACAAGTTACTGTTTGGAATATTAAATGCCAAGCCTGGAAATTTAGGTTGTTTTCTATCTGTTCTGTAGTCTTCCTTTCCAGTCTGTACCTTGACCAGCTGGCCAACAAGAATGTTGCGGGAGACCATGTGAAATGTTTTGCTAAGATCAAGATACATAACATCCACTGCTCTGCCTTCATCCACCAAACATCACAGAAGACGGGGTTGGCCAAGCACAATTTACCTTTGGTAAATCTGTGTTGCCTTTCCCCATCACTTTTTGCTCTTTGCTTTGCCTTTCATGTGCTGGGGATTTTCTTCCATGAGGACCTATTCATTAACTTTCATAGTGACTGATGTGATGCTAACTGGCCTGCAGTTTCCTGGGTTTTACTTTTTTCCCTGTGTATAGAGGGATGTATTCTTTTCCTTTTCAGAATAATTCAGGATTCCCCTTGGACCCTATAACCATTTCAGAGATGACAGAGAATGATTTTACAAGGATGTCGTACAACTCTCTTAGCACCTTGACGTATCCTGTCAGGCCCTGCAGGTGTGTATATGTCCAAATTTTTCAGATGTTTTCTTGATCATTATTTTCTCTTTGCTTCATCATTGCTCTTGGCAAAGAGAATTTGCAACTGACCTTAATTATGAAGACTGAGGCAAAGAGGGCATTATCTATGATGTCAACTTCTTTGTGCTATTTGTGAGTGACTTGTTAGTCTCATTCAGATGTGGACCTACATACTCCTTGCACATGTGCTGTCCACTTGCATAGGTACAGAACTCCTTTTATGATGTGTTTTTTGTTTGTTTGTTTGTTTTTAAATTCTTTTAGTAGCTCTAACCAAGCTGGTCTTTATGTTAAGCTAGCTCCTTTTCTGGTTGAGTGGGTGGACTGATCCTTTAAGAAAGATGTTTCTGAAATTCTCCCAGTACTCCTTAGCTCATTTGGTCTTCACACCAGACTCCCAGGGGTCACTCTCTGAACAAATTCTCTCATTCTGAAATCCAGGTCTTTAGTCGTCTTATCAATAGAAAGATGAAAATGTATGTTGCTGTGTTATCATAGTTATTTCCATTTTATCTACATGCTTCTTTATAGGTTGCTCATGAAATAGTCACAAAGAGGCTCAGATAATATCAATGTCCATGTGTCATTACATGTGGAAAGGTATTATACTGCTTCAGTGAACAGATGTCCACTTTTAATACTGTCTCATTTACAGATTACTGCATACAACATTCTTCTTTTATTTTAGGTTATTAAAAAGTTTTGTTTTCACCATTCTGATGAAAATTTTCATTTTCTACATCAGAAAAAAAAAAAGTTATGTATGCACAAAAAAAAGGAATGAAAATAACTCCTCTTTTTTGCAAGAGCTGCCATTTAAGTAGAACTTTGACAGTATGGAAACTTCTTTATACTTCCCCTGTTTCTTCAAATATGGTTTGCATCAAAGTATTATCCTCCCATGCTTGATAATAATTTGAAATCATGCTAATCTGTGACACAGCAGGTTTTTGATAGCTCTGTAAAACCTTAATATCATTGCTTCAGGCATGGGTGACAGATGTAAACACCTTCTATGATTCATGTTTAATACCTGAGTGACAGAGAGGAATCATATTGTGTCCTTGATCCTAAATCCTCAACTATGCTATACCACTCATCCCTAGAAAATACTTGTGAAAGTTCCTAAACCTATTCCAAATTTAAGAACGTAAAGAAGGTATTTTTATCAAAGCAAAAACTGATCCAAGGCAATGGTATAATTTGTATATATTTTACAGGATATTTGTAATATTTTACAGAATTTTTTACATTCTCCTAAACTCTACTCTGCAGTGTCAACATCTAAGAAAGATTTCTGTTACCCACATTTCACCTGTCCAGAATACCAATAAAAATTGGGAAGTAGTTTGACACATGAAAGACAATATCTTCATCCTCTAGTTCTTATAATCTGCTTACCTTTTGAAGAGCATCTTTAAAAACTAAACCTAAGGAAAGTTCTATTTCTTAGTTGTTGTTTGTTTTAGCTTTTTTAAAAAAAGAACAGTTGTTGTGAAAAGACACATCTTTTAAAAGTGCAATTAAAATTAGATTTGCGAACATATCTACACAATCTAAATTTTGTATTTGCAATGAATGCATGAGATATCTAAGAAAGGACAAAATGTTGCATATGTCTAAAGGACCTGTGCAAGTAGAAAAGATTTCTATACAGGAACACACAGACAGTCCTGTGTTCTGACTAGATTCTAAAATGGTTACAACATGACTTGTGTCTGAGCATCAGCTTGCAGAACGGAGCCTGGAAAAACTAAGCTCACAAAGTATATCAATTTCCATATCATCTGTGTCATCAGACACATTTTTGGTTTCCTTTATTAGATTAGGATCAGCTCTATTAGGCACTTAGACATACCCTAATCTTTTCAAACAACTCCATACTGCTATTATCTTAAGAAAGAAATGCAGCAAGTGTAATTTCCGTGTCTGTGCAAATCTTCTGTCACTTATTCCACAGCAGTTAAGTCTGATCAGAAATGACACAATTTCTACACTGATGTTATGGTAGGTCCCTAGGAATATGGAGATGACATGACCAAGAGAATAGAGAGTGGTGTTATCTGTCAGAACACCTTTGCTTAAAACAGTGCCTGAATTATAGATTCATTGATCTTTGGGAGGGTATTCATGGTAAGTATAACTATCTGCTTGCCTTATTCTTGTGTGTTCCCTGTCATAAACACCAGAATACATAGTTACACGGACCTTTTAGGTGACCTATTTTAAGGCTCTGAGCAACCAAACAAAAGATTTGATCAGTGAGGAATGACAGTAAGGAAAAAATAACAACAAAAACCTTTACAAAAATACTCAAAAAACAAAAAAACAAAACAAAAAAAAAAATCAAAGAATTATTTACTTACATATTGCCAGAACAGGAAACTGTGATTAAGTATTTTGCTTTCAAGCTACATAAAACATTTCCAATTAATCCTGTTTCAAAAGAAGGTAACCATCTGAACAAGTTTTTAAAATATTTGTAGGCAACAATGTTAAATGAAGAAAAAAATATTTATTCCAAGCAAGGGCTAGTGTGAAATTTAGTCTACTCTACAATATTTCCCATTAAAAAGTAGTGCAGCTTCTCTATATGCTACATATATGTAAATTTTTTTGATCACTACTACTACTACCTGCATATAAAATAAAGGTACTTCTTATCTTCAGGATTAAGGACAAAATGAAGCCAGGCTAATGACAAGAAAGAGAAGATACCAGCATGATTTAATATGGAGGAGTAGATGGAAGCAATAACATATCCTTCACTCAAATACAGGTGCATCAGGATTTGTATTTCAACAGAGATTTGCTCCCCAGGAAAAAATGCCATGTTTTTTTTCGTATACCCATTCCAAGTAAAACTTCAGAACTTTTAGAAAGAACCCTCTTCTTCCTTTTGGGTAAAAAATGAATTTTTATAATCAGTTAAATTTAGTTTGCTCGTGTTTTAAGAGAAAAAACAACCACTTAAATTTGAAAACCAGTTTAAGGTGTTTGTAACACAACCAAACTAGCAATAAATATCAGCTATTAAATAGAATTATGAATAAGAACTTTTACGTGTTTTGTACAGACCTAATGCTAAATCTTATTAATGATAAATGTTTATTCATCTGATGAGGTTTGGGTTTTCTTAATCCATCCTATGGCAATGGTATTTAATCTTGTTTCTGACAGTGATAATAGCTTTTCTTGGTTTTGTTTTCTTCTATCCAAAACTTACATTTATATAATAAATATTCATAAGTAAAATCACACTCTGGTTATGTGCCAGACTTGGTGAGAAGTCATACTTGTATTACTATTTAATGCAAATCAACTATGGATGGACCAATATAATTACAATTACTTTTTAAAAATTTGTTGTTTGTCAAAGGTAACAGGAGAAGAGAGCTTCATGGTTCCCATTAGAAACGAATGGATTTGGTATTCCTCTGCTTTCTAGATCTAAGATGGTTGATTTTACAAGGGAAGGAACATTAAATATTGACTACAAATAGCACAATTGCAGAGTAAAACAAAGTGCTTTGATCATAAAAATAGGGGCAGAGCTGCGAATTAATAGATGATTCTCTTTATTGCCTTCTATTCCATCTTCTCTACCATGCAAATTTTATTGTAAGGCAGAATTTTATAATTATCTGAAAAAAATACACATTGTTTTGCAGATTGAGGTGGAAGGAGATATGTAAAGTAGATATTGACCTTCCTACAAAGGAAACATTACTTTATCCAATCTTCCTAACTCAAACACTGATCTAATTCATCAGAGCAAGACTCAATTTCTTTTTTTTGTGTTTTAATTTTAAGTTGTAACATAGGATGATCTAATAAATTTTTTTCTCTTATTGTATTACCCATCATATACAACAGTGTTAAACAGCTTGTGACTCTTGATTCATGTCTTGACTCTTGTTTATTGGGTCATGTAAGTGAGGCTTTCTGTTTAGGAGGACAGCACACATCTAGCAGGAGTGTCTTTGATATATGGTAGATTTTTTGTATCGTGCTGCTATATGGATATTTTATTCATAGTTCGGAAGGTCTAGAGTAGTAGATATTCCACACTTTTACAATTCAACATTATTCTTTGGAATTCCTTTACATACAGGAAAGAAAAAAAAGCAGCCTTCAGTCTATTCTAAGAATGTTATGACAGAGATGCAGAGTAATGATTTCTTCAGAAGTTTAGAAGCACAAGCCATTTATTAACCGAACTCTAACAACTTTTTTTTTTTATATTTTAAAAAATAGCCTGGATTTTCTTTAGGATATAGAATTACTTGCATATAAAGAAAAATCTAAGCAATATTGGCTTGTTCACAGCTTTCAGAGAAGAAGTGCTGGTCCTGTACATATCTGAAAACATGATGAAATTATGAAGACAGTAAGATAAAAAGCATACTATAAAATTTTGTAATTAAACCTTAAATACATTAATATATGAATCATGATGTAATTAGGTCCCTGAAAGCACCTCTATAAAAGCTTGTCCATTTTTTATGGACAAAAATTGCCATTTAAATATTTAATATTTAAAAATGTCTATTTAATGAAGAAATTTATGTTCATTTACTTAGTGAAGAGAGATTTTAGCTTCAAGTATTTAGTGACTGGATAAAACAAAAAGGTTGGTTGGTATTGGATGCACAAAGGTCATGTGACATAACAAAATATTCTCCAGTAAATGTCAATTGAGTTGCAAAATCCCAGAGAAATGTATGAGATCTAATATTTTTTGCTTTTTTTCTTTTTTTTTCTTTTTTTTTTTTCTTTTTTTTTTTTTTTGTTGGTTGGTTGGTTTTGTTTTAACTTCTTCAGACTTTCAGGACTTTCAAAATCTTTTCAAAGTCCAGGCACTTCACATATCAGCTTACACAGTAGGTATGTTCTTAGCATTTCAGAATTTTAGTGTTTATACTTCTGTTTGAGACAGTAATCCTCAGTTGTTCTGTCTAGGTTTTTTGGCTTTTTTTGTTTTGTGGTGTCTTCTTCTGTATGCTTAGTCTCTGGAAGAAACTAAGAAAAAATATTTTTTTAAATCTTCAGCATCACCCCAGCTTTAAACTAATTTACATTCTCTTTTTTGTTAGCAGTGGATAACATACTTCGGTTTTCAAAACATTTCAGATGTTTCAGAGATTTTCATGTATATTTAATACAAGTGATAGCCTGCAGTTTACTGCCTGAATAGTTTTTAATGCTGTGAAAAGATGAAAATATCTCTTATGCGTTGCTTTCGAAAAATAGTCATCTATTGGGTAAAATTTTTCAACTTTGTTCTCTTTGGAAAAGGATGCCAAGATGATGAGTGAGCATTTAAACTAATATGAAGATGTGCATTTAAAGAATAAATGGTAATGCATGTATTAAATTAAAGAAAACGACATATTTATCTATAAAATTTTTACATATCCAGGAATGATAGGTGATCTACAGATTCACATGTTTAATTCTAAATGAGAACACTTTTTTTTGCATAATTCATTCCGTCTTTTTAAATTTTGAGCACAAAAAATGTTCTTGATGAAGCTCCTTTTATGGAGAGTATTTAAAAAGAAATATTTTAAATAATGCATTGGAATATTTTCCTAAATCTATAGTCTCACATTTAAGTAAGATTTTTATATGGAAAACTTAATCGTTTTCAGACTGTTTAATTTTACCAATATTTACTCTTGTCAGAAAAGGTATTATTTTTCTGGTCACTAAATATTCAGGAATGTTTAACAATAATTCCCATTTTTTGAATTTCCAGCGTTCTTAAGATTTGCTATACTTTGTCTTCCTTCACCAGGAATATGTTTTGGTCCTGTAATTTTAAAACTAAAAGTAAAACAAAATTGTCTCTAAGAGATAATAAGATAATAAGAATAGATCATGTCATCACTACAGAAAAAATATTTTATACTACAAGAAGCTCATAAAAAAATTGTAACTGTGTGTTAAGTATTTTATATGGAATAAGCCTCCTTATAGTCCTTGAAATTGTAATTTAGAAAGTTTAAAATCCCCTCGGTAAAGATCTTGAATGTTTATCAATGTAGTACTTATACAATCTTATTAATTCTCCAAGGCTACTGTATTTTGTTAGACTAAGTTACATGACTTTTCCTATGGCAACTGAAAACATTAATCTACACATTTCAACTTGATTTGTCAATTGGTATGTGTTGCCACTTCATGACTGATTTCTTACACCTGTGTTTCACCTGCATTCTGAAGATAATAATAACAATTCCTGTTGTATACTCGATTGCTAGCACTGCTCTCAGAATTTAGAAAGAGATTTTTATCAAGGGTTGTAGAACACTTTTATGATGCTGTTTAAAAGCTGAGTATATGCTGAATGTAGAATCCTGTCACTCCTGTGCTTTTTGAAAATTGTCTGTCATCTAGAAAGCACCAGATTGTGAGTGAAATCTGTAAGGGAACCACATTAGATACTTACTCATAGTTACAGAACTCTCACAGGACTGCTTGCCTTTGTGCTCTGGTGAGACATTGTGTCAGTAAAGAACAAAGCATTACAGGAGGTATAACTTTTATGGTTCTTAGTGTGCTGGACTCGTTGGGGAGGAAGCATGTCTATTCCATCCTAGAAAAGAGATTAATCCAATATAGCAGCACCCAGGGATATAACACTTTAGGGAACTTACATCTCTGACAATCAGCTGACATTTTTGAGACTATGTCCTTAACAGAGAGAGTTGTAACATTCTCTAGTTCAAATGTATGAAAGTTGAGATTAGCATTGACATTTGGAAAGCTTGCTGAATCAATGAAAAAGTTTTGACCACAGTTTACATCCTTCTTTAGTGACTTATTTCTTTTGACCAAAACTATAAACGAAGAATTCAGCTATCAAGAAGAGATATTTCTACTGTGATTTTTCTTTATAAGAGAAAATAAATTTTCTTGAAAATTAGTAATATTCCAAACACTAAAGAGCTAACCTTTCTGAAATTTGCACAAATATAAAGAGTGCAGTGCTAGTCTGATTTATTTCTCATGAAATTCTATTATAGTAAATGGCTTGATGCTGAATAAAGCCTCCCAGAATTAAGCTCATTGATTCAGAACTAAAGGTCTAAGTGACAGCATTCTTCTTTTGTATGGTAGATTACTTCAGATTTTTCTATAGCTAATAAGTGAAAAAAAATTACTGTATTTTTTAATAATGACATTAAATTGTATACACAAGTTTTGTATGTCTGAGGTACCAAAAGTGGCAAAAGAAAATTAAACATTTCACAAATATATAAAACATTATTTTATTTTTTACCTAACCATAATCTAGAGCCTAATACTCAATAATAAAAATGACAGCTCAATCATTGCCCACAAAAAGGAAATAACTCTTAGATATATTTTGTGATTATGACTATTGTACAAATAAACATTTGAAACTCTAAGGGACCGCCACTGTGTCAATATCTGAAAGTATTCTATCTCCTTCTGATTTAGATTTCTAGTTTTAATTTTTTCCTGAAATTAAACAACTTCTCCTTTGTTTTAGGCACATCAAATGGAAATTGCATCTTCCGAAACAAAGTGGAGGGATCAACCTCCTCTCCTGATCTAATAAGCTGAACAATTTTGCAGTTAGGGCATTCACTCTTGATGTGAAATGGAATTTCAACTGCCTTTGCAGTGTGATGGGGCTCAAATTCCCAGATATCACATGCCACAGTGTACCTGAGCAGACCAAGTTGTTTATTATTTGTGGGTTTTCCACTTTATGCACCTTAAAATGAACAGCCTGTATAGAAGTGTTTACGCATCACCCTCATTCAGGTGCACTCATCCCCATATTAGACATTTATATTTATACTTTTGCTATCCCATCAAACATGTAGTTTCCATTTTTGACAGTTAAAGTAAATTCAAGAGGAAATCTATTAATGATATTCCTAAAGTTTCCAATCTAGCATATCAATTTGTTGCTAAAATATTTAAAGACATATGCTTTAAATCTTCCCCACATGGGATTTATACAAATTTCATCAATTTCTTACATCATTTAATCTTATACAGTAAAGTAAGCACAACAGGTTTCCACTTTTCTTTATTTTTTAAGTCTTGCCAACTAATTTGTCTTCCATCATTTGATTCCTCTTCAAAATTTAATGATACATTTTCCTTCTGTAAAAGAATGCCTATGATTCCAAAGCACTGCTAAACTTTCTGCCAATAACAGGAGGCTTTGTTCAAAAACAAATTTTATCTATTTGGAGTAGTTACTGGAGGGAACTATTTAGACACTTGCAATAACTTTTGAGGAATGTGTTGAGAATATAAATTTCTTAGTTTCATTTCAGGTTCCTAAATTGTATTTTTAGAGCTGATACTTCAAATTTTCAGTGTTTATCATTCAAAGTAAATCAAATCTTGTCTAATCAGGTTTTAGTTATGTTTCAGTTGAAAGGAGTCTAGCAAGCAGCTGATCACTAACTAATGCTTTAGTCTATGCAGAGCTCCACTGAAGTAAGTGGGGATTCAGGAGAAGAGTCTACTTTTACTGGCTAATATGTAAATTTAGGGACTTTGTATGACAATTGAAGTTCAAATTATATTAAGTATTGAGACCAAAAGAATATCTGATTTACTTACAATAGTCAGAAACAGTGACAAAACTTAGCCAAGAGGAATTATTTTGGAAAAACTGGGTAGGATTCAGACTGCAATATAATCCTCAAAATCCAAAGGCATACCACATCTGCCTCTGAGGTAAGCAAATGATAATAAGGAACAACCAGTAAGATTTCACAGATAGCAGTATATGTGAAAGAGATTAAGAACCAAGATTTAGGAATGTAAGAAGACTATCTCAAATGGAAATGTCATGGATATCTGGTGAGAGGTCATTACAGCATTTCCAGCTGTGGTTATTCATTCAACTGTACCTTATTTTCAATATGAAATTCAAAATTGTTTCTTCAGCTGACAATGGCAATATTACACTAGAGAAAAGAACTACAAGATAATTTTCACTTAGAGAATCAAGAAAAAAACATTATGACTTCTAAATTGTCAGTACTAAAAGCATAAACATCAAAGCATATACATTATTCTGAATAGTTGTCTACAGAGTGATTGATGAAAGACATTTAGAAGGTTGCAATTTTTGCAGTAATATAGATCTTCAGCAAGTGAAGTTGAAATTGAGTTAGAAATGAGCAGTAATTTAGAAGAAGGAGTTGACTTGATCTATCATTTAGTTTATTATATTTTTTTTCCCGATGTCTCTGTCACTACTGGCTTTTCTAATGAGTTGTGTGCTTAAATCATTTGGCCAAAACAGACACAGTTAGGCCAGCCACAGCCCTTCAGTGTATGGAAGGGATTAAAAGGAAGTCTCATCAAAACCTGAAGAAGACAGTGTATACATAAGAGTTATGAACATATAAAGCTTTTGGATTCAGCTATTAAACTAATGCCTCAAAACTGAAGCAAAACAAAAGCAAACACAACCATAAAGAAACAAAACAAAAACAGCCAACCAACCACAATTTAACAAGCAAACAAACAAACAAATGTAACAGGGAAGAAATCCAAAAAACAACAAAACTGCAGAAACTAACAGATTTCCACTTTTTTCTCACCAAAATAAAAAGCTAAATATTTTGCTATTCCTTCATGATTCTCCAAATTTTACCCAAAAATATAATGTTCTTTTTTGATAATTTGCAAAAGTCATAGACTCATAGAATTATTAAGATTACGAAAGATCTTCAAAATCTCAAAGTCTACCTTTTGACTGAACACCACTTTGTCAACTAAACCATGACACCAAGTGACACATCCAGTCATTTCTTAAACATTTCCAGGGATGGTGACACTACCACTTCCCTGGGTAGCCCATCCCAATGCCTAACTATCCTGTCATAGAAGAAATTCTTCCTGATGTCAAACCCAAGCCTCCCCTAGTGCATCTTGAGGCCATTTCCTCATCCAGAAGACACCAACCCTCACCTTGCTAAAGCCTCATTTCAGGTACTTAAGCAATATGGTCTCCCCTGAACCCCTTTTCTCCAGGCTAAAAAGTTCCATCTCCTTCAGCCACTTTTTATAGGTCTTACTCTCTAGACCCTTCTGCAGCCTTATTGCCCTTCTCTGGACTTGTTTCAGCACCACAATGTCCTTCTTGGTGAGGGGCTCAGAATTGGACACAGCACTCAAGGTGCCAGCTCACCCACGACAAGTACAGAGGGACAATCATTTCCCTAGTTCTGCTGGACACACTCTGGTTAATGCAGGCCAGGATGTCATTGGCCTTCTTGGCCACCTGGGCACCCTCTGGATCATGTTCAGCCACTGTTGACCAGCACCCCCAGGCCCTTTTCCACCAGGCAGTTTTCCAGGCACTCTTTCCCCAGCCTGTAGAACTGCAGGGGATTGCTGTGACTCAAGTGCTGGACGAGTCACTTGGTCTTGTTGAACCTCATACCACTGGCCTCAGCTCATCCATCCAGCCTTTCCAGATCCATGTGCACAGCCTCCCTACCCTCTCAGCAGATCAACAATCCTACCCATTTTAGTGTCATCCACAAAGTTTCTAAGTGTGTACTATATCCCTTCATCCAGATTGTCAATAAAGACATTAAATAGGACTGGGCCCAGTACTGAGCCTGACCAGGAACTGGACTCAGTGATCCTTGTGAGTCCCTTCCAACTGAGGATATTCTGTTTCCATGGTTCTAACAGCACTGCTCAGCTTGTCAGCACAAAGCTTGGTGCACTTGATCCTACTCTCTATGTCATTGGTTAAGGTATTAGATAGTACTGATCTCAGTATGAGCCCTTAGGTGACACTTGTTAACTGATCCCCACTTGGAAATAAGGCACTGACTGTAACTCTCCAGACACAGCCTTCCAACCAGATCTTTAGCTCAGCAGTGTTATCACCTCTTTATCCAAGGATACCACTGGTAGTTATGTTGTCAAGTATGATTTCTCAGTTTCGGAGCAGGAAATCCAGCAGTGGGTGGTTTTTAGTCACATAATCCAGTATTTGCAGTATGAAATAGCCCTCAAAATTCATTCAAGAAACCTGTTGGAAGACTTGCACACTGCTGGTTTTTTTTCTCCAAAAATGTCCAGTTAATTGCAATCACCCATGAGGACCAGGATTTAATTTATTTGACTTGCACCAAACACTAAGTTTGATGTTTTCACAGAAGTATCATAAACTAAAATTTGAATCAGAATGACAATGGCCAGTCAGAGACCATTATTTTATATTTGAAACAAGGGTTTCACTTATCCATCTTAATTACTTACATTTATCTATTTTTAA
This sequence comes from Eopsaltria australis, assembly GCA_034509425.1. Lineage (NCBI taxonomy): Eukaryota > Metazoa > Chordata > Aves > Passeriformes > Petroicidae > Eopsaltria > Eopsaltria australis. Next base: position 1,929,771 of record JAVTVJ010000267.1, on the reverse strand, counting down.
TTTCATCTGTTAGTTTGGAATTTCTTTGTTAGTTTTGGTGGGGGTGGTGATTTTCGTTGTTCTCCCTTCACCCTTCCTGCTTCCCCCAATTTTTTTAAGTGATTTTGCTGTTCTTTTCAACACGGCCGTGGACATACTTTTCAAAATAGGTTTGTACCAATAGATGACTGTTCCTGTTTAGTCCCCTTCCCAGAGCATTTTTAAATTAGGTAAACAGAAAAAAGTTTCCCTGCTTGGAACCATGATGAATGTTTGATGTTCTCCCTTTTCAGCAGATCTAAAGTATTGTTTAAAGCAAAGCTTTCTATTTGTCCCACTGAATAAGAAAAAGGTACATGTATGTGTTCATCTTTATTCACAGAACTACTTCTTGGTATCAAACAATGCACAGCAGAGACTGAAAGAGTGAATATTCATTTAATGTAAATCATGCCACAAGAAACCAAATAAGTTGCATTTTACCCAGGTTATAAAAATCCATGCTATTTTAAGTTTATTACAATAAAACCAGTCTTACTCTAAAGTAATTAGATGAAAAACATCTAGCTGTATTAATCAAATTTGAAACAAATCATCTGTGTTTCATACTGAATGATGCTCCCTTTCTATTTTTCCACTATGAAGAATGGTATTAATTTTCCAAATAATTAGAATGTATAATAATTCTAAAGTGTAGAATCAAATTTTACTTTCTATATAGAATTGTAATTAAATAAGCAACTCAGAGCAGATTACAGCTTAGTGCAAAAAAGAAAGTTAAAAAGGGGTTGAAATAGCTTCTCACAGAATGTGCTTACAAAAGATTTCTGAATGCCACAATGAATCAACAAAAACATAAAATATTTTCATCTCAGAAATACTCAGTTAATGAGGAAAATGTATTTTAAAAATAACATATTCAATGTTTAATAGAAAAAAAATCTCCTAATATTATTTGTGAATGATTTTAATGAGCTTTATTTCCTTAGTGATTCAGGACACAGCAGATGTATTATCTCCTTAAACTCTACAGAACTTCTGCAAATGCAAGGGCGTTTTCATGAGTATGCAGCCATCAGTGAATTAACAATGCATTGCTCTGCATTGTGCACACTGTAATTTTGGTAGAGTAAGGTCTATAGGGATCTGCTTTACCCCAACAATACCCCCACCAACAGAAGAGTATGAAAGGATATGAAATGGAGAATAACCACTGATATTTCAAAAAATCTGAATTTATTTGCTTTTTTAAATTGTTTGTGATATAAAGAACAATACTGTTGCTTAAAATATAAAATATAAAAACAAGGGAAAATATCTGTTGTAGCATTTCCTTGCTTTATAATTACATTATAAAAGTAAATTATTATGCTCCATAGTCACAGTTTGTTGTGATCTTGATAAGGGCCAGTATTGCAGTGGCACTGAGTGGAACAGATGTTAATTAATACATATATGTTTAATTTGGAAAGAATATATCAGACTTGTATCTGATTTATTTATTGTATCTTATTGTATTACTTGTATCTTATTTATTACAGGATAAATTGTATAATCTGTTTAAACTCTGTAACTCTTGAAATAACAGGCTGGAAAACATGATGTAAGAGAGAAACTGAATGCCTTTTATCATATTTACATGTAATTGACTTGATTAAACTGTGATTAGAAAAGTTAGACATTAGCAGCTTAAAGCTGAGTAGGCAAATGTTTTAAGATGTGATTTTTTCACATTTACATTGGATACAGACCTTACATTCCTCTTTTATACAAAAATAGATAAGGTAAGGGAAATTAGATCAATGGTTTTGTTTTAATCTATGTCTTTCATTTTACCCAAAGGGATATTTGAACTTTATTTTAAAGTATCTATTAAAACAGCCCCCACAAGCACTACAATGAATAAGAGTTTGCCAGATTATATATAAACCGGATCTCCAATAATTCAGGCATAACATTTGCTCTACTCTGAAAATGCCTGGACTAGAACCAAATGTAAATTCTAGACAGGAGCATAATGAGCTTATATTATATGCAGTGCTTTTGTCTTCTCACATGCGTGTACCTGTGTATACAAAATGCTCAGTTACATGGTCTTAGAGGTGCTTGCAAACGTCTAATACAAGATAATTTACTCTTTTGATTTTTTTCCTTTATAGATGGAGGCAAATCTAAATAGACTTTTTTAAGGTTTGTCACACTCAGTGGATTACCCACCAATGTTGAAGAGCTCCTTCTGATTGAGGAAGCAACATTGCTGAATCTTGTTTAATGCAGCACTTATGCTTTTCCACTGCACCCTTGGACCCATCCAGTAGGACCAATTTTCCTTCATTTCTTTACATCAGTGCTGGTAAGATAATGAATACTGACTAGTACTGCTATTACAATTATCCAAATGACACAAAAATAGCTATCTTAGTATAGTATTGCATTTCTTGTGACACTTCTCTTCCTTGTTGCCAAAGGGAAATTTCCTATGTGCCCATACAGCCGCAAATTGTATAGTTACTAGGTACATCAAATGTCTCTTGGAGCTGGATGCTTTCTGTGAGGTCTCTTTTTTCTTCAGAAATCTTGATCAAATGTTGAGTTAGGGGTATATATGTAATACATATCATCAATTCTACTGAGAACTGATACAGAGAAATAGTATTTCCTGAAGTATTTTTCAATGTAGATTTTAGAGATGCCAGATTTTGTCTATTAGTCTGTGGTTGCTGCTCTTTTAAGTTGATAATTATATTTTAAAAATCCCTAAGAAATATTTAAAGTTTGGGTTTGGGAGAAGTGGTTTGCGGGCTTTCCCTCCTCCTCCAATATTTTTATCTATTTCTCCAACCCATGTGTTCTTTGACACACTGAAATTGCCTCCTGTCCAGGAGAAACCTGAAATACATGGCTCATTTTGCTGTAATCTGGAATATCTGCATTAAAGTTGTTCTGTGTGATTAAAACACTTGTTTTGCGTTATCATCTATTTTGGATTTATTTTTGTTTTAATAAATGTGCACGCATTAAGCTAGCAGGAAAGCACTTAGTGTTGAAAGCCTTGCAATGTCTTTTGACCTTTCTGCTCTGTGTTCCACCATTTGTCATGACATAAGGCTTTGGTTGTTTAGTCATTCAGAGGAAAACCCTGTTATCTCTTTGGCATTGGACTGGCAATAAATTATATCACATATTACACTATGGTTAAGAGTGGCCATTAAAGAAAAGATTAAGACCATTGGACACAATGGATTCTGTGCTGGACATTCATCATACAGAATGCCAAGAACACTTTTTCAAATCAGTTTATTAATGATAATCAAAAAATCCAGTGTATATGACTGATTTACAATCCAATCCTCTTCTTACTGTCTTTAAAAGGACCAGATTGACTTTTATGATATAAGTTTTCTATTAGCAATGAAATTATGTTTGTCTTAATAGTAGCGTAATTATTGGAGAAATACAATTGAATCTGTTCAAATCTCATATGTCAGGAAGGGGATATCAAGTGGGTGATTTAGGGTGATAATAAAGATTACAGAGTTATCATTTACAGAAAATTGTTCAGCTCACCAGTCATAAATTAATGTTATATAGGTCTATTATAAAAGACCTTGACCAAAAAAAATAACTATTAACAGGATTATTTTTACAGGTGATCTATGATTTTTCTAAGTTTGTTTGTTTGTTTGTTTTTTATTGTTGTTGGGGGTTTTATTTAACACTTGCACAATAGGGAAATGTTTTTCTGGAATGGCCTGTCCTTTCTTTTTTTCAGAGGGGTATTGATAGAACCAGCAACAATATTTGTTTCTAGCAGGAGGGACTGCACCCAGTAACATCCCATCGGTGTTTCTCTAAACATTGTTTAGGTGCAAAGAAATAAAAAATAGTCTTTTAATATTAGCATAAATCAATAGGACTATATGGACTAGAGGAGACTACTAGTGCTATCTGGTCCAACGCCACAATGAGAGCAGGACTCAGACTGCCTGGGACTTTGTCCAACTGTGTTTTGAGGCAAGCAGCTAAAGGATTTATCTAAAACCTTTTCCTCCTAATTAAAAATTTCCTAATTTAAAAGATACAATTATATCTATGAGACTCAATCTTTCCTAGTTTTTTTCTCTTTCAAAATTTCTAATTTCTTTATAGCTTGAACCTGCCAACAGACTTCAATTAACTTCACATCTGCAACAGGATTTCATGGTAATCTATGAAATTAATTTTTCACGGTGTCATGAGCCTATCTGATCCTTATTTTCTACTCCGTAATTAATATCCCCTTCTAAGGAAGGAGATGTATAAGAAGAGAACTATAAAGCCAGCAGAAACTAATACCTACTGCTTCAGGATTAAAAGCAGGTTCTCTTAGAGTGGACAGAGTTTCTGTACATAAAGCAAACATAACATAATGACTAGTGGTATTTATATCCATGTTGAAGCCACACTGTTCATAGAGATATTTTTCCAGAGCTAATTTCAGCCCTTTGCCTGGTAGTATAAGTGTACAATCAGGCCATCCTTCCCATCCTGCAACCTGCACAGATCTTGTTATCACTAATATCAGACCCATATTCAAGCGATGAAAAGACTGAGCTGGTTAGGGTAGGGATTTTATGGGCCAAAGGGATCATACCAGACAGGCAAGGATAACAGATGTTTATTGGTCCTGTTAACATTGTCATATTTGAAGAGTCCTCATTGCCTAACACAGGAAAAGCCTCAGTAAAAAAATGGGATAAACTGTTGCACAAAACACCTGTTGCATCCTCCATCCTTTTTACCAGGGGAGTGAGGTCTCTGTAGTGGGTTCTCTCTCTGTCCAGCCTCCATCCCCATCATCCCCATGGGCACAAAAGGCTATGGTTTGCAGGCAGTGTCTGTCTGGGGATGTAAGCCCCTCCCCAGCTGGGCCACCCCAGAGGTGAAGCTGGAGCAGAGGAGGCAGCAGTCGCAGGCACTGACACAGGCTTGCAATCAGTGACACCCAGCTCAGGGCTGGCAGCACACACAGCCATGGCATTCCCCTGATAAGACATCATATTTACAGACATACATATTTACAGACTGTCTGGCTTATCAGGACTAATTGCAAGTGAAGAGGCAGATTTCTTCTGGCTGCACGTTTCATTGTGAGACAGCAGTCCAGGGATCACAGTCTTGACCATAGAATGAGGAGACTGAATATTGATTACTTCAGCATTCATCTTTCATCAGCATCCACTCTTCCCTCCACATTGTTGTGCTCTTTAAGAAGAAGGCACATTGTAAGAAGTCAGTAAGAAAACATTAAAGTTTTACCATGTCCCCACTGAATACACTTCAGAGAAGGTACCTTTAGCAGTCAGTTAGCAAGGGCTTTGGGAAAAGGAACTGTGAAACATATTTCTCCCATTCAGACAAGGATACTTAATGATCAAGTTTTTTTTTTTCCTACATTTATATCCACAAGGGTTTTGTTCAACAACAGGGTTTCTCCTGCTTTGTTCCACACAGTTACTTACATTCATTCAGCAGAGTTTATAAAATGCTACCTTTGCTCTGAAGTGTTTTACCCTCCTTGGAAGGATCTAAGTGTCAATACAAATGCAAGGTCAATGAGGAGGCACAACAGATCTTCTGCTGTGAAATATCAAGATTGCTCAGCATGCTTTTCCATAGCATGCATTTCACAGTGTCACACTGGTAGGTGTAACAATATAAATAATAAAATTTTATGCTGCACATAAAAAGTTGGAAGATGCAGGACACTGGATGTATTGGAATAAGGAGTGAGGGGAACAATTAGAGAGGATGGTAAAATAGGAGAGGAACTAAATTAATTTTTTGCATCCATCTTTGCTATCTAGGGCTACAGGGAAATCACTCTTCCAAGGGCACTTTTCATGGGAAATTATACTGTGGCCTTAATAAAATGATAGCCTCCAAGGAGGAAGTTATAGAGCAACTTAAAAAATTAAGTGTAGTAAATCACTAAAAGCAGATAATATTCATTTGAGGGTTGTGAAGGAAATTAAGTGTGAAATAGAGAAGTTACTGGCAAAGATATGCAGTGTATCATTAAAAAAAGGAACTAATCCACAGGCTAAAAAGCCATTTTGATGGTTCTTGGCTTTGGAAAACCCTACATTTTGTATAGTTTTTAAATTATAATGGCTAGGGGAACCTCTGAGTAGTGTAAGTACTTGGGGCCGAGAGTAATCTACTAAAGAAGTCCTTTACCACATGCTGTACACTATATACAGTTTAAATTCATCATGCAGTAGAGATACTGAAAATATAAGCATAATATCAAAAGTTGTCCCATAAAAATAATTCCATTGAAAGTTTCTGACTGCATAAAACTTAGTATTGGAAGACACCAAATCTGAAAAATTACAGTGTCATCTTCTATATCATATTCAAAAGCATTTATCTTTTGGTGTAGGACAGAACTAATGACAAAAAAAAAAAAGAAAAACAAAACAAAATAAAAAGCTTTTAAAATTTAAATTATTTGTTCAAAAGTCAGAACTACTGATTCACAGGTGAAGATCAACAGGAATGAGGCATCTTTCGGAAAACCAGGTTATTTGCTGAAAAAAATGTGTTTACATAGTCTTTGAAACATACAAAAACATAGGTTGAATTTCCTGTATGGTGTTAGCACATATATGTTTGGGATTTTTTTCTTTAATTTCCAAACCCACTAGAATTTGCCCTCTAATTCAACAGTTTAAGAGATCATAATGTATGTTCCAGAGCTTGGAAAAAGATTTAGATTTCCTGTTCTGCCATCCAGTTCTGTAGATTTGAATCCTGCCTTTGTAAAAGGTTATCTAATTAAATCATCAGCATGACACCAAAAGCCTAAGCTAAAATAAATGAACTGAGCCATTGTTTTGGGGCTTTTTTCCTTCACATGATCCCCTTGTTTAAAATAGGAATTTAAATAAGAATGCATTGTTAAGCGCCACCTAAATTGTGGCTATTAGTTCCAGTATTGATCTTTCATTTCCAATAAACATATTTACCTTTGGAGTGTTTACAAAGGAAAACACACTGCAGTTTCTCTTTAGGTTTTTTTTTTTTTTTAAATTATGCCTAGGTCTACTCTGCTATTTCCATTATTTTGACTGTTTTTGTTAAGACTAAATAATTAAATAGGACATCAAAAAGTACCAAACCAGAGGCCCATATACAATGCAACAGTTGCAATTAAAAACCACCCTTTCCAAATAACCACTAGAGCAATGGAAACAGACAAAAATACCCCAGTCAAACAAACAGAAATGCAACAAAAAACCTGTCAAAATTCACAAAGCAGAAGTGGTGCCACTTAAGAATGTTAAAAGATATCAGGAGTATGGCTGTCTTTCCCAGCTGCTCTGATCCAGGTATCCCTCCTGCTTGGCCACACAACCCAGGACAATGTCCTGGGTACCTGGGTCTGTTTAGGGATGCAGCTGTTTCTTCCCTGTGTGCAGATTCATTCAGCAGTGAAGACATGCATGTGTCCCAGAGGCACACACACAGAGGCCACTGACACGGCTGGTCACACAGATTGCCACAAACAAGGTATTGTTTACAATAGCACCTAAATGCATAAACACAGGCAGTCAACTCCTCCCCTCCTGTTGGGCTGGCAGAGACAGAGGTGCACACAAAACACTCCTGGTTCACAAACACTTACATTGATGGATCCCTTGAGCACAGGATCTATGTCCATCCGGCACTCCTGCCCAGCTCCTAGACGCTCCTACCTGTCCCATGTGTCCCTTACTCACTGGTCAGTCCATTTCTGTGCTCTCTAGCAAACACAGTGCCCAAGTCTCCCTGAGCATAGCAGCACAGACTATTGCCAGTTCCCCAGGTTGACCAGAATCAAAGCTGATGTTCTACAAAGTGGTGCCTTTAGTTTCTTGCTAGCCCATTAATTAGTGTCATTGGCAGAGTTTGTTTCCTGTTTTTGTCTCTTTTTTTTTTTTTTTTTTTTTTTTAATGTCTGTGTGCTGCCTTAGATACTGTCTCCCACGGAATTCTCCAGGAGAAGCTAGCAGCCCACAGCTTGGACAGGTGCACTCTTCAGTGGGTTAAAAACTGGCTGGATGGTCGGGCCCAGAGTGTGATGGTGAATGGTGCTGCATCCAGTTGGCAGACAATCACTTGTGGGGTTCCACAGAGCTCAGCACTGGGGCCAATCCTGTTTAATGTCTTCGTTGATGATCTGGATGAGGAGAACAAGTGCATCCTCAGAGGTCAACAATATGAGGTTCAACAAGACCAAGTGCTGGGTCCTGTACTTGGATCACAACAACTACAGGCAGCACTAAAGGCTGGGGACAGAGTGGCTGGAAAGGGGTCCAGGAGAAGAGGACCTGGGGGTACTGGTCAACAGCCTGCTGAACATAAGCCAGCGTGTGCCCAGGTGACTGCAAGGTCAGTGGCACCCTGGATTGTATCAGCAAGAGTGTGGCCAGCAGGACCAGGGCAGTGATTGTCCCTCTGCACTCAGCACTGGTGAGATGTGAGCAATCCTGTGTCCAGTCCTGGACCCCTCACTTCAAGAAAGACATTGAGGTGCTGAAGTGAGCCCAGATAAATTGAGTGAATAAATTGTGGAATGATCTCAAGTTTAACTGTCAAGATAAGAAATTTTAGAAAAAACTGTTATGGCAAACAATGTATCAGTAGAGACACATGATATTCATCTAAGACTTGCAGAGAAACTCACATATGAAATTGCTGAAAGATTGACTATGATTTGTAATTTTCTAGCTAAATCAGTCTCAATACCAAAGGAATGTAAGTTGAGAATGTAAACGGACAGCAGTTTTTAGAAGGGCCTCTAGCAATGACTTTAGGAAATGTAGATGACAAAATCTAACTCTACTACAAGTAAGATAATAGATGGCATAATAAAGAGCATCAGTGGATGCACAGATAAAATGATATAATGAGAAGATCCATACAGCTTTGGTGAAGGAAAGTCATGCTTCACAAACCTATTAATGTTCTTGAAGAAGTAAATGATAATATTGATCAATAAATATTTAATAATTAAAAGTATAAAAGGAATAAATCATCTCATTAAAGAGGATTCATAGCAATAAGGAAACATTATTTAATAGGTTCAAAGTTGGTTTAAGAGGAATATAAAGGACTGAATAGACAAATTTTTTTGCAGTGATGAAAAATTATCATTCATAAATGATTTGAAAATTATGCAGAAAATGCAAAGTTTGCAAGCAAGACTGCTTACATGCAAGACCCCTACCAACAACTCATTCACTTGCCCTTCTCAGCAGAACTGTTTGAAAAGATAAGACGAAAATCTCGTGGATCAAGATAAAGACAGGGAGATCACTTGCCAGTTACCATAACAAACAAAGTAGATTTAGATTGGGAAAAATTAATGCAATGTGTGGCATATTAAAAGAATGTGTATAATATATCACATTTTTCTGAAACTAAAACCAAGTTACATCAAAATATTTTAGTAGAAGTTATTTTCCTTTGGATGCAGGTTCAGTGTTTAGTCTGTGATTCAGCTTCTGTACCAGAAAACCAGGTGGTCCAAGTCTTACATAAATAAACACATTAATTTTTAATAAAATATATTTTTCTATATCCACATATATATGGAAATCGTGTTTTCTCTAGAACTAGAGCATGCAGCATCAGTTCTATGAATTATATGTGTTAGGTTCCAATAGAAAAAAAAAGGAAACATAAATCACTACTAACTTATAGAAATAGAAGTCCTGTTAGGTTTTTACGTACTACATAATTATATTTGCTGTCTTACTAATATATCTTCTAACATTTAACAGTTACACAGAATTACGTTTGAGGAGAAAATAAGATTAAATAAATGCCCCTGATTTTGTTGCATGGTACTTGTTCCAGATCTCTAGATAATCTGCATTCCAAATTAAATAGAATTATTTTCCTGTTTAATGATAATTTTTTAAGAATGGAAAGATGCACTGTACATTGCCTACTACCAGATTTCATGGAATCATTCATGTTAGTAGATATAAAACAATGTGTTACACTTTATACCTGGTTTTGAAATTTGCCTCTGATTGCACATACTGTGTCATAGGCTCCTATTTATGCATGTAGATGGTAAGTGTGGATACCACCTATTTATGTCATATACTCCCTAGGTAGGATTCACCTGAGCTCTATAAGGTAGATCTCTAAGACAGTTTGAATGAATTATGCCTTAGAGGTATGTATTTCTTTTTAAACAGTTCACAGAAATACTTGCTCTGTGTAGTTCTCTACACTCTAGACATCAAAGGTATGGTACTATGAAAGAACAGATGAATCCTGTCACGTGTACCATAATTCCTTCACAGGTCTGTGAAGCAGGCTTACAGTTGCTAAAAAGAGATGTACTCTCATCTCATTTTAAAAGCCATCAGATATGTCTTTTATCCTTCAGTGAACAGTGCTAAGCTTCCTTATACTTTCTATTTAGGTAGTATTTTTGTTTTTTTTGCTGTGCTCCTTTTCAGCATCATTCATATTACTGGAAGGATGGCTTGGTTCCATTTGTTTCTTGTTTGTTAAATGAGAAAATAAAGCTTTGTTTTAGGAGGCAAGAGGTATACAGACCTGGACCTATGCCTATACATATGCCATATGTGTATGTAAAATGAACTAAGTGTATATTTTGAACCTGCTGAGGTTCAGTCTAGATGGCAAATTCATTTATGGAAAAGAGATGTTTTGACAATATAAAAAAAAGAGAGCCAGGCTCTGTCAAGAAGATGACAGACAGTGGTCATAAATTGAAATGAGACAGGTTTAGATTGGCTTGTAAAGAAGAGCTTTTCTCCTATGAAGTCAGCCCAGCAGTAGAGCAGGTTGCTCTTAGAGGTTGTGCAGTCTCCATTACTGGTTTTCAAGACCTGACAGCATAAAGCCTTGAGCAATCCAATCTGATCTCATATCTAAGCCTGCTTTGAGCAGGAGGTTGAAGTAGAGACTTCCTGAGGTCCTCTCCAACCTTAATTATTGCATGATCCACCCCTATGATTAACATTAATTTTTCTGCATTTATTTGTTTAGCTTTAATTGAAATGGCTAGAAACCAAGGGTTTGGTGCAAAACTTTCTAGACCCAAAGCCTAAAGATAATTTTGCTTCTACAAGCCCTTTTTTTCCATTTGTAAGATATCTTCATGAGTTTACCAAGATGGTTATATCTTCTCATTAACTGTGGCTGTTAACAAGCTTCTTCCTCTAATGATATTTTTTCTAATAAAATGGGTAAACAATTTGTCTGTCCCACTTGGAAATGATGTTGGAACAGATGCAGTAGACAGCTTTTGGAAGATAAATTATATTAAAAGTAAGTGATACTGTTGACCAGAACTCTTATGCCATTGTCAAACATACAATGTGTAGGTAAATAAGTAATAGTAGCTTTTAAAAATATACATTTCAGACGTGAAATATTTAAATATAATTTTTTGATCAATTCAGTATGATTATTCTGAGCTATGATTTTGCATGTCTTTCTGTAAAATTATTTTCCTTTTTTTATTTAGAAAGGTAACAATCACATTTTGGGGTATTTTTTGTGAAAACAGATGAAATAATGTTGTCTGGCTATTTTTTTGTGTTGCTACTGTTTCAGATGAATGTTCAACTAGTACCTTCAAAAAGTTTTCTAAAGAATAGATCTTGCAATTCATATGAATCCATTGATTCATCAGATATGTCAAAACTGCCTAAGTGAAATCAGAAAAGCCGTATTTTTCAACGGTTATTTCCAGTCAAACCACCTGTTGTAGATAATTCTGCAAATATTTGCCCTCAAAAATCAATGCTGCTATATGAATCTCTTGGTATAATAGCATAAAAAGATACTAGAAAGGAGCCCAGACATTTAGAGCTAAAATCTGTGTTTCATAATGCTATTTTTAATTTGATTTTTTTTGCTTGCTTTTTAATTTACTTTTTAACAACCTCATTTACGTAAACTCATCTTAAGTTCCCTAAATAGGTTTTTCCAAATATTTATTTCATACACACACATAAATACTTGATGTTATATTGATTTGTATCTTCTATATATTTTGCATTTAATAGATAGAAGCCAGTGCTTCCATTTTCATTATTTTTTTCTGAATGCTGCGTGTTTTATATTTTAAAGTCCTCAATTTTGCAGAAGTTTGAAAGAGTGTGTCTGAGGCATGTGAACTGCAAGTGATGCTATAACTCTGTAGTGTTGAGATGAATTGTCTGCTTGATAATTTCTTCATAAAAACACAGGAAGCTCTTGGCCCACCCCCTCCAAAGAAAACTTGGTTTAGAAACTATAAAGAACATAGGAAATAGAAGGCTTGATTCTCTATTATTTCCTTCATTTTATAAAGGCATTTCCGTAGGCTCAAAGTAAAGGTAAAAGACTGCCAAAATCAATACAGTAGTATTTTCTGTTTAGTTTTCCCTTCTTTGAGATGTTCAGATGTGCACTAGATTAGAAAATCAGGCCAAAAGTTCCTAACATGTAAAGCTTACAGTTTAATGCTGCAGTTTCCCAAGCAATTAAAAATCCATGAAAAGCTACATTATTTTTTTTTTTTTTTTTCATTTGGATTTATTTCCGGGGGCGAAGAAGCATTTTTGCACTGTAAATTGAATAATCTTTTTTAAACAAGTTTGGTATTACAGAGATAAACTGAACAAGTCAATACTATAGTCCTCTTACCCTACCACATAAACACTACACTGATGATCCATAGCAAGTGGAGATCTATACCTAAAAGAGATTTGTCCCAGAGTGTTAGCTATCATGCTGAATCCTGGTTCAAAGATATTAAGGGAATATAAACTATGTCCCAGGGAAATGAGGATGAAGAGGAGTTTTTTTCCTCTCCTTTGATTTGTAGGCTGAGAAATTTTGTTCATTAAATTTGCATCAATACTTTTTGCTGCTGGCTTACTATAATTGCAAATTAAGAGATCATTGGTGAAAGTATTAGGGCGAATGGAGTTTTTTGAAAGTAATTTTAAAATTAAGTAATACCTAAAAATATAACAATGGAAATGTTTCATGTTTCCTTCTCTCATACTTTCCTTTTCTTTCTAATGTATCTCACAGTGCAGCAGATGTTTTGCATAATCATTCTACAAAGAGTAAATATATGAAAAAATGAAACAACAAAACAGAGCTTTTCTACATTTCCCCCAGTAGGCATTCTAATTGCTTTCAGGAGGCACTAATTAAAATTAGCCCTTTTTTTGCAGCATCAGATACATGTTTTTTGTAGATATTCTTAGTACAGTAATGGATATTTATGCTCTTCTAAGGCCCCATTCAGCTGACATTAAAATAGAAGCAATTCCAGTTCATATCAACGACCATTGCAAGCCATGTGGGAATAGAAGAGAGACACTTGTTGTTGGGCAAAATGAGCTTGTTGCTGGTAATAATTGTAAGCTGCAGTACAGAACACTGTTAGCCTCTTCTCAGTGAATGCAGACAGCAATTTCTTACCAGCATTCAGCATAACACCATAGGAAAGAGATATTATGAAAAGTAGCTGCATTGAGTCTTAGCTTCTGAAGACATCTGAGTCCATTGGCTTTTGGGATACCAGTAGAGTAATCACTAAGACATGTACAGTGTTTGAATATACATCTCATTTTCAGGTAGTTAGATTAATGAATTATAGAGGTTAGTGAAAATTCTATTACGAGGCTGTGCAAATTATATTATTTTTTTCACCACTAGAGTCACTGTAACAGTAACAACAATATATTGCTAGTAAAAGTGAATAAACAAAAATTAAAAAAAAAATGCAGGTCTGCCTTAAAATAAATATAGAATATCTTTTGTTAACATACTCTAGTCTGGATTTCTTGGAGCATCTCTTTTACATGCTATAGTAAGCCTTACAGAGAATGAAAAAAAAAATACTCAACAAAAAAACATTTAAAAAATATGCTTTATTCTAACTTTCAACAAAAGAGATGAAGCAACCTCACTGATATAACTAGATACCCCTTGGAGTTTGTAAACAACTCACTGTGCAAACACATTAGAATCTGACCAGGCTCTTAGTTGTTATGTTCACATTGAATGTGTGTTCCAGTCCAGATTGAAGTTTTTCAAAGGAGATGGTCACTTATTCCATAAATGATACTAAATTGCATAACAGTGACATAATTCTGAGATGAAGGAGTGTGGTGCATACTGTTACTGGAAATGAAACAAACAGCTATTTAATGAGGGTTTGTGTTGCAGCACCAGTTTCTGAATCCTCAAAATAAATGGAAAAATTGGGTTAATGGTTTTGTTTATCAACCACATTCCAGTTGTTTTTGTCTATTGTGAAGATAATGAACTTCTAAGGGACTAACAGGACTGTAAAGCATGAGAGCACAGTTAAAAAGCATATTTTTAAAAAGTATGGGAAAATTATTATTTGTTTTGGAATTTTTAGGCTTGATCAGCTCCCATGCTAGGCATTTTACTTAAAAATTATTCACCTATTCAGAAATAATATCCTTTGATAGAAGATAATAATTGTTTGCAAATTACCAACTGCATTACCATAAATTAGATACAGTAAATACAATAACAACAAAGTAATTAGTGGCTTTGTTTTAAAGCATCAAAGCATCAAAAGCATTTGGAAACATTCACCCTGGGTTACATAATCCTAGTTTGGCTGTTAATGAATGCCTGATGTCCCTCAACTACCCCATTTCACATCATAAAGTCAGAATTAGGATTACTAATAATAAACTGAAATCTGCAGCAAGACATCCACAGTCTATGGTGCAAAGGTGGATCTTAGAAATCTTCCAGCAGTCACCTGTCTATGACATGTTTTCAAGCAGATGAGAGACATTGCTGTCTTCTGCTTAGTTGGGGAGACGGAAAGTCAATGCCACCCTTTCTACATGTCCTAATGGTTCTGCCAAAGGTCTTTTCCACTGAAGTGTTTTTTTTTTTTTCCAGGTACAAACTTGTTGGAAAGATCCAGTGAGAGTCACATACACAGAAGTGTAGGTGGAGATGTAGAATTATTTTTCATTACTTCTATTCCTAATGTGGAAAAGCTGTTGAGGTTAACCAGTATATGTCAACTATTCCAGTGTCTTTAATTTTTTGAGCAATTTTTCAGCTCCAGTAAATTTATTTGTAGGATATAACCATTTTTAGGGAGCATCCTGTATTTTATAGACAGTTCCCTTGGCTGAGGAACATCAGTGGTTTTGTAGCTATGTAGTACAACTTTTGGTGTTTGTTTACTTTTACTGAATATTTTTTCTCCAAAAATGCCAATGCAAAGATGATGCAACCAGTGCAAACTGATGCGTGACTTGCTTTAAGGAAACATTGATATCCAGAAGTGTTTTCCATTTACCTTATGTCAGGCCTCAGATGGACACTTAGAAAAAGATTTCAAAAATTTTTGACTGATTGCTCTTGGAGTAAGTATTTTCCTTTTAACCTTAAGAGTCCCATAACATGCAGTTTGATGGGAATACATCTGTGTCAGAAGTTTCAATCTATAATATAGGAGCTCTTAAATAGTTACAATTATTATGATTGTTTTAATATACATGCTCTTTCAAATGCAGAGAGGAATAATTCCTGTTCTCGCAGGAGAGGTGTCTGATTACTTCTATAACTTCAAGGAATATAGAGGCAAGAATTATTTTCTACACAAATGTATCTCATTTAACAATGGGTGACTTATATCCATTCCAAAATAACACAATAAATGCTGCATGTAGTTGCACACTATCCACTGATTAAATTTCTAGATAAGACAAAACACTCCCCCCAATATTACATGGTGTGGGTTTTTTCTTTCTTTTGAATCAGATGTTACATAATAATCCAGGATTTAAGGATAAAGGTCTTTGCTGACTATTGACTTCATTAGGGATATTATAAGCAGTGTCCTTACTGAAACAGTCTTACTATAATTATGTTGTTTTGAGATTTTCTGTTTAAGTTGAAAAGTATCATTTATTACATGGTTGTAAGGGACAAAATAAAGAAGAAACAGAAATAACCATATAAAAAGAAAATGGCAAAGAAAGGTAAATTTATCTTTTGTCCCCTTTTTTCTGTTCCATATTCCTATTTTCCTTCCATTATGTTTAATGTTTTCCTCATAGACTTTGGTGAGAAGACCTTATAAAAAGTTAAGATAATCTAAATATTTCATTAAAAGTATGTTAGCTTTCTTCACATTTTCCCTTATTAATAGTATCTATTTTTTTCCTGTTTCTTTTCTCTTGAAATCAGAAATATATTCAAAATCATCTGGAAAAGCTGTCAGAATTGATCATCAAGGTTCCTTCAATATCTTTCATGTTTACACTCTTAATAAAGAAAAAGCCACACAACTGACACAAATATTCTCCTTGGAAAAATATGTTTAAATAATATATGAAATCATAAACTTACCATCTGAGTGATGAAACTGAGGAAGCATAGTGCACAGAACAGGAAAATCTATACACAAAATGCAGAGAGGTAATTTTTCAAATACTGTAAATGGATACACTTACCAAACTGTATTAAGCATTTTATTTTGTCTTTTACAATGTCCCTCTTGCTATTTACATGGGGTGTTTGTTTAGGGTTTTTTTTTTTTGTGTATAACACAGTATTTTAGTAAAACAAAGCATAAACCAGCTATAAAAAAGCAGATGAATATATATGTAGACCAACTATTCTTTTTATCATTTGAATGAAAGTAATGTTGCTGATGCAGTGAAAAAAATTGTAATTATTTCAATGTAATACTTTCAGTACATTTAGAACCTGGGGGTATGCACAGGAAGCATTTCTAGAAGGGTCAACTAAAAGTAATATACTTTTCTAATAAAAAGTTGCTATTCAGTAACCTCTGTGGGGGAAAAAAAAAAGCAAACAAGGCTTCACAATGTGCTGGGAATATCAACCTATATGATTGTGATTGATTGACCTATTTCCTCCTTGATGAGTTCAAAAGTTTGATAACATTAATTATTTAAAAGTCTGCTGTACTCAGTGAATTATTATCATCCTTTGCTGTTATATTCAATGTACAGAACAAATGACAGTGGAAGTAATTGGAAAATTGGAGTCTCAGAAAGGTTAAGTGACTTTCCTGAGGTCACAATGTGGATTTTTTTGACCTCTTGACTTGAAGAGCCATATTTAGTTCCTTCTCCAGCTTAATCCAATTAGTAGTTTGATAATCAGTTCAGGCCAAAGAACAATTATTTTCAGCCATCTGCTTTTATCACATAGTATCTGAACCTGCCTTACGTGCTCTGTTGGAGATGGACATGAGGTCAGATGAATGTTTCATTTTCTGGTGCTCAGAACCTACAGCAACCATAGAACTTCTCTGCAGGATAATGAACTGGGTTTGGTGCACTTGCATTTTATTGTCCCCATCCTAGGCAAGTTCCTCAGTCTCCATATAATCTTTAGAAGGAGCCCTGAGTACTTGAATAATTTTTCTCTCCCATTTCAGCAGCTATAGCTATGGACATCAAAATAAACTGCATTGTGTTGGCCTTAAAATAAATGTGTGTAGCAGTTGGCAGATCTTTGCTTTAAATATGCCATCATGAGAGTTTGTCAAAATACAGTGCTGCAATCAATAAGGCATTAAATCCAACAATAATGTGCGTAGTTCTAGGAATGCATTTACTCCACTTGATTGGGCATACTGCCTATTGAGTAGTAGAGTTTTTTGCATTTCCAAACGCTATCAAGAGATTACAATCAGACTGGTACAGAGGAAATTGCTCTTCATAAGGACCATAGTGCTGCTTTGTTGCACTACCGTTTTCAACTTATTTTGATTTTGTATCTCTGTCTCCAGTACAGGGTTTCTTAAAAATACTTCATCACTAAGTAAGTTTTTGTTTTTGACTGAGGATACTGTAACATTGGAGTGGCATAAGGAAGAAGAAAAAGAATGTGTAAGATCATTGAGCTGAGCTCACCTTGGAGAAAATATCTGCCTTAGAAAAGGAACCTAAGTGTTTTCAGAAAGCATTAAATGGCTGCATGAATATGGGATAAATATGCAAGTATTAGGAAGAGTCCTAAATATCCAAAACATGCTAAAGTCCTAGAGTCATAGAATTATTTTGGTCAGAAGGGACCTTTGAAGTTCATCTAGTCCAACTTTCTTGCTGTAGGCAGGAATATCACTCATCTTTATTAAATCACTTTTATTAAATACTGATAATTTACTATTCACAATGCAAATAGGGAATTTTCAATTGTAGGAGAAAGAAGAAAAGAGAACATTTTCAAAATGCAGCACGTCTGGCCAAAGATTCAGTTACAACTGAAACCTGCCCAACCACTAGCTGAAGAAAGTAACTGAAGAAAGCAGGAGCAGGTGCCATCAGTTGCTACATGGATGATGCAAGTACAGCAGAGGAGGGCAGCTGTTACGATGTACTTTTCCACATTCTAACTGTGTTATTTCCCAACATTTTTAATTTAGTGGAAAATTAGCATTTTTGTGAGCTTGATGCTTGTCTGTGGTCACTTGGACTTCCTGAAATGAGTTTTAAGTAACAGATACACTGCTGAAAAATCGTTGGCAACATCACTTAGACTGCTTAATCAATGGTTTCATTTATCTTACATTTTCTGGACAAAAGTTGCTTTTAATGGCATAGTGTAATGAATAGTCAAACACTTGAGTGATTTTTGTTTAG
Source organism: Eopsaltria australis (assembly GCA_034509425.1). Lineage (NCBI taxonomy): Eukaryota > Metazoa > Chordata > Aves > Passeriformes > Petroicidae > Eopsaltria > Eopsaltria australis. The sequence continues at coordinate 1,911,097 of JAVTVJ010000267.1, read as the reverse complement.
CTGTTTAATAACCAGAAATTACACACAGGGGAGATGAAAGCATGAGAACATGACAAGCAGTGAATAAATAATGTCACTGAGAGTCAGCATTGCTTTGTCATTGCATGAAATGCTGCAGATTTTCCCATTTTCTTTATGTCACATGGCACTCCAAATGATTTGATACCCTGGTAGTGTGACTTCAGGATGTTTCCCATATAGCAGAATGGCCTGAAATATATACACTGGATGAGATACCCATTCCTCTGCAGTTAGATCTTTGTCATGACTTCAGGACACAAGGAAATTTCTCCTGAAATTTGGAAATGGCCATCTGCTTGCTGGCAGTTAAGGCCATTGCAAAACATCTTTAATAACGTATATTATGAATATTAAATTTAGTCTTGCAACAAACAATGCTGAGAGAAGAAACTTCCACACCGGTACCACAAATGCCCAAGTAATTTTCCGCTGTTTCAGAAAAGCTTCTTGTTAATCAAAAATATTACTATTGAAACACACTGAAATATTATGTGCTCTGTTTCTCTGAAGCAAGATTCAACAGTGGTAGTAATTTGCTGTGGTAGTAATTTGCTGTATTCCAGCTACAGCTGTGACTCTTTCAATAAATAAATTATTAGAACTATTACTTTATGAGACAGAATATTTTGCACTATGTTTAATTCTAAAGCCTGAAGGAAGAAATCTTTTTGCACACTCCTTTTCCACAGATGTTTCAAAATTAGATAGTATTTAAAAATTTACTATCCTAATTACTAGGGAAAATTTCAATAGCTTTATTTTAGAGTTAGACTGGTCTTTTTCATCACATCATATATGAAATATTTGATGCTAAGAAGCTAATAACATGTCAAATTATGGGATAATTTAAAAATTGAAGCTGACATATTTATTAGGCTTAATTATTAGGGAAATGACCTTGAGTAACACTGACATAGAGTATTTGTGAGACACGGCATAAAGGTATTAGTATATAATCAGGGCATGGAATCACACCTCTAAACATTAAGACCTGACCAAATTAATAAACAAATACATTGGTTGAAATTTGCAGTTCATCTTGCACTGCTAAAATTGTTAGCATTTTACCTTTTAAAAGTCAAATAAAGCCCAATGTTTCCAACTTTTATTAGACAGAACTTCTTATTGTTCAAGATAAATGCATGGTATTAGATTAATTATGTTAGTGTGTATTATTATCAATGTCCAGCAATCTCTATTTGGAATATATTTCTTTTTAAGAGGAGGGGGATTATTAGTTTGATTTTTTTTATTATCTCTTACTAAAACTGGAGAATTTCTCAGCTTAATCAGGTTACTCTTCCAGCAGCTAGTATAACTGGATTTTTTCACCACATTCCACACTAACTTTGTCACTGTCTTCATTACAGACACTGATAAACTACAGCTGAAGTTGAATAAAACTGAATCAACAAAAACAACAGCAACAAAAAGATAAATACAGCCTTTAAAAGTTTCCAAAAGACATATAGTTGGGTAATGTCATATATTTTCATAGGAATTTAATTTGATTAAGTTGTCATTCAACAAGTGATCTTCAGAACTTCATTTCTTATGCTTGAAAGCTTCATTAGACTATTGTTTCAGTCTGCATAGTTTCTATTCCTGTCAAGTTAATACAGAGGTGACTGTATAAAATTAAATGTATGCTGTAATACATTTCCTTCTTGCTCCAGTAGTGGCACATGGCTTACTTCTGACAGTGCCTCTTTAAGAGGCGAATTGCTATCTGGTGAGTCTTCTTGACACAGGAAAATTAATAAAACTAGGTAAAACTAAATACAGTTCAACAGTAGTATTCAGTTTATTGTGCTGTAGATTGCATTCATTGGAGGAAAAAACATACATATTTAGCAGATGCCTTCAGGTAGAAATGCTCATCTGAAACCTGGCAGGTTTTAAAGTTTCAGGCATAAGAGTGTTTACCACTGCATAAATTATAATGTATTTGTTGCATACCCGTAATTGTTATGGCAATGATAGTCCAAGATGAAAGCGTCCCTCTGATGTATGTTTTCCCACCTATTAATCTCCCTAAATGTATTTTTTTATGGTAAGCAGTATTATACTTGCAGCTGTTACTAATGATAGACTCCAGCTTCCATGAGCTTATTTTATATGCTTGTTTTGGATAAAGTCTGGTGCTACTATGTGCAGAATTTCCATACCTAAGTTATTGTTCATTCATATCTATCCTCTCACAGCATCAAAAGTTTTCTCAAACTGAAATATTAAAACCATTAAACACCCTTGTGGCTAGTTTTTGTCATTTCCTCTACCTGGAGTCACAGATTTAAGTACACCTTTCCAAGATCCTGATATCACTGCACATTAATGACCAATATCTGAGTCTTGAACATTTTTCAGTTTTAACAAATTGAAGTACATGCATGTGTTTAAGAACATGGAGGCAGGCCTGGTTCTATATCTTGAGGCTGTTTGCAGACTATCCCATATCCTATACAAGTCTGATCCTCTTTCTTGTCCACTCATCATAGGACACTGCTGAGAAAGATGCTGAATGCTCTTTTTTTCTTTTCTGTTTTTTGGGGTTTTTTGGGGGGTTGGGGTTTTTTGTTTGTTTTGTTTTGGGGGAGGTGAGTGTTTGTTTGGGTTTTTTTTTGTGTGGATATGTTTGTGGAACCTACCTCATCTAGAAACATTTTCTTCTTAGGCCCCTCTTGGCATGTCTTCTGATAAAGAAAGTACCTCCATGCAAATGGCAGATAAATTCTGAGATGCAAACTTCCTCCAAAGCCCTATTCTTTGACTCTGGCATCAGCCAATATTCTTTGTGTACAAGATCTCCGAGAGCTGTCTGTGACCTCGAATAAAACAGAGAACTCTCACACACATCTTATTTTTTACCTCTCATCAAACACAGAATGTAAAGACTTCTTCCTCTTGTTCTGTCAATAAACTTGCACAGAAAACATAAGAAGGCAAAGAAGGAATGTATCAGGAATGGGCAGAGGGTGCTCTGGAGTGATGGAGAGTGGTGGTGATTTGAAAAATGGGGGAATGGTATAGAAGACAGAAATTTGGAGATCTTGTTCACTGCTGCCTTTTTTCTTCCAATAAATGAAAAACTAATGTGCCATGATTTTACACAAATTGCTATTCTGGTAATTTACATACATGTCAGAGTGATTTTTTGAACATGATATCTCTCTCACCACGCTCGTTCTCTCTTTCAAAAAAGTTATATTAGGGTGAAAATAACTTCAGTTTTTATGCCCTTTATCTGGTGTACATCAGCTCTGGGCGCACCAGTCAACAGAAAGCATCCATTCAGAAAGGCACACTGGCATGTCACAATAAAGCAGTTTGACGTAAGGGGACATAAAATGCAGGACACAAACAAGCCATGCCCATCTTTCCACTACTTGTGGATACAGTGAGGAATTCATGGGCTTGTGTTACAGACTAGAGCAAAATCCCAAGCATGTCCAAGCAGAGGTTTGTTCTCTCCCTTCATGGAATGATGGAGCCATGTCAGAGGAAGAAAGTTTAGTTTTTATAGTTTTTCATATTGTAGAGCAAAAGTTGCTCTAAACTACTAAGCAGTCCTTTCAAATCCTTGAGCACGTTAACAGGACTACAGCTATAGATTGTATCTTATTATTAATACATAGATATTTGCAGTCATTGTTTACCCTTCTTAAGGGATACTTAAACACGGCAATTATGGGTTTCTCTGAGGGTAAAGGCCATAGTACTAGGATTTTAAAGTTCTACCACCCTGCAAATTATTTTCTTGATGCCTAAGGACAGAAGAAAGTATATCCAAAATTGTTCCAGAGTATTCTTTGTTTCTTTCCTTCTAGAACTAGCTGCAATTATACCATTCCATGCTGCTCATTTATCCCGAAAAGACATTGTCTGGAACTCTCACCAAAAGGCTGTACGTCTAATTTTCTGCACTCCCTTTATGTCCTCTTAGATCTAAGACTAAACATGCATTATCTCTATGTGTCATTCCCACTCAGGGAATAAGAATTACAGTGACCTCACACCCAGCCACAAAAGAACTGCAAATATAGGTACAAGTGTGCTTAGGTATGTTAAGATATGTTGATTAATATCAGTGTTAACATCAAGGTGGAGAAACAGGTTTTTCTAGAGACCCAGGAAATTTCTGCTGCAGAACTGACCTCATTGAGCACAGATAATGCATTTGGAAATGCTCCATTGAAACCACTGCTGCAGACAGAGAAAGGGTCACATAGGTCAGGCATTTCTACAGTCTAGAGATGTCCTACATGTAATTTTAAGACAATAACAATGGATCCTCTGTATTCCACAAAGGCCACTAGGACCAACAGGTCAGCTGGGCATTGGAATGCTGCAAAATTCCACCTCCCCCTGCCAAAAAAAAAAAAAAAAGTCCTATACACTATTTTTGTGAGTGTCTGTACACCACAAACCTACAAGGCCCAGACCCCTCTAAGGCTAATCATGCAAGATCCTTTTTCTCTGCAGATGTTTAACATTCATGCAATAAATTGTTTCTGACTAATATTATCCATTCCATGGTGTTTAGGAAATTTATCAGTGTGTAAACTTTAAACTCCTCTTTTTTTCGCTAAGTTCAACCCCATCTTGTGCAAATACATTTTCCTTCTTCATGTAAGATACAGCTGTTTCTCATGATTTGTCCATGTCTAGGTGTTTGTTTTTTTCCCACAAAATGCTGGGTACTTTACATACAATTCTGGAGCTGTTGAGTATTCTCCTGTTATGCTTTTATTTTCCTACTGAAATTGCATCCTTCAATTTTTAAACCATATGAATTTAAGAATAAAAATACTCTGTTGAAGACCAAAGGTGTTCCAAGGGGACAAAGGCTTTTCTAAGCATGAACCTAAACCTGTACCTTCAATAATAAACTCACCTTCTTATAGTCAGCAGATGTATGATGTAATAAAAAGAAATAAATCAAAATAAATCTCCAGTTTGCATTCTAAATTATGTTTTCTCATTGTTGATTGGTTATCAGATTTGTGGTTTCAGTAATTACTCTGGGCATGAGGTAAAGGAGCGAGATGATGCAGTGACCAAACATTTCTGTTTATTAGAATCACAACCATTTGCAGATCCATTCCAGACTTCCTGTGTTCATAGCTATCACAATAATAAGGTACAGATAAACATATAGCTCTGAATAATCCAGGATGCAACTTTCTAATGGTTTCTGTTTTCTTTTTTTTTTTTTTTAATTTCTTCTCTGCATCATTGCAATACCACTGTATATTTTCTACTTGTTCCATTATCTCTCTCTTCTCTTCTATGATTATTTTCATTCTTGTTGCTTTTCCTCACTACCTCAGACTATTAAAAAACTTGGTCATATTTTATTATATTTTTATGTTTGATGTGGTTTTATAAACTCAATAAAAAAATTCATCATGCAAAACAAGATATAGACACAACAAATTTTGAGCACTTTCAAAAGCTCATGCTGTACAAGTGCTGTTAAGCTTTTGACTATACCTTATCAACTATCTTTTCCTAGTTCTAAGTTGAAGAGTATTTAATCTATTTCTGTACAATTCTTCTTTAATTTATTCTTTTTTTTTCTCATGGGGTCATGATGCCGTCCAGATACTTGAGATGCTTCTAAGCTAAAATTAAATAATAAACTCAATTTAATAAGCATTAGGAAAAATAAATCTGTAACATAAATGGCATATGACAATGTTAATGAACAGCTAACAAACAGGTCATTGAAATAACAACACCAAGGAATCACAAGCTTAACTGGACACTAAACAGGAGTGAGGAGAAAAAGCAAAATATCTTTCTGCAGAAAAAAAAATCTAACTTAAAATAACTGTTGAAGTAATCTCAGACACTCCACGGATTTCTCACTATCAGTTTACAGTTATTTGTGGTGTATTAAAAAATGTAGTCATTTTATATTAAAATTTGACAGTGTTACTCAGACTTACTTTTCATCCATATTCTTGTACTCTTCAATCCCTTAGAGACATTTATACCTGGATGTAGAGTCTGCTTGCTATCACATATCCTGTAACACTTCTTTTAAATTCTGTCCTTGCAGATATTCAATCTGTTGCTCTAGCTCTCTTAGAACTTTATGAAGACTTCAGTTCTGAGAAATTGAAACATCTAAACTAGAAATGATAGAATTGCATAGCAAGATATAACTGCCTTCAAAACATATCAGCACAACCTTTACCACAACATTCTCAATTTATTAGCTGCTGGAAATAAAAAAACAAAGAGAAGAATGTTTCTTCTTGAGTTCCAAAAGTTTTCACTGATAATACTGTAGGAGTAAAATGCTATGAAATTGTATGTTGTGATAAACGTGTTTTTTTCATAGATTACAATTTCACAGACAATAGCAACATTCTTCATTATTCTTAGGACCCTAGCCCACATCAGAACTACATGTGAAAAGACAAACTCAAATGTTTATTGTTACAGTGTAAAAACAATCTCTAAGCATATAGTCTTTCAACTGAAAGCTTTACTTTCAACACAGCTTTACTAAACAATTAACCTTAATGCATAAACAAATGAGGATGAGATTTTTGTTATTTTAGTCCTTTTCAAGACAAATTATTTCCAAAGAGACAGAAAGATTGTAATAGAAAGATATGCCTTTTCCTGTATGTTCCACATATGTGTTCTGTGGTCTTCTCATACTTCATTGGTTCTCTTGTCTTTAATGATCATTGCTAATCTGCACAATGAACAAGTAGAAAACTAACATGGATGAGCAGCCTGTACTTCTTTCAAGATTTTATGGCAGCCTATAAATACTTGATACGCAAATCACAGTATTACATCTTATATTGATGTAATTAACAAGAACAATTGTACTGCAATTGTAACTGTTTCCTAGGTAAAGTCAGACCTATAGCAGTACCAATCTCCCATACTCTGAATGCACGCTGTACCATAAAATAATTGTCATTTGTCCTTGACGCGGTTGCCAGTGTCCGGGCTGGACAGCTAGCCCCAGGGTCTTTGGCTAGTGACCCGTCAGCGGCTGCAGCAAGCATCCCTGACCGCCGGAGCGCCGGTTCGCTGCCACGGGAATCTGTGCATTCCCAGCCGCAGGTAGCTCTTAGAAAGCAAGTTATCTGTATAGAGACCGGAGGGATTGGGAGGGATCTTCTAGCTAGAGTAATAGAGACGCAGAGACGTAGGGTCCAACTGCACTCTGGGCGTCTAGGATCAGAAGACCCTGAACAGCTCAGAGCACAGACTTTTATTGTGAGGGCATTATCCAACCATCAAACACCAGGAGGGAGGAACCAGGGAGGAACCAGGGGACCAGGACCAACGGGGGATAGAGAGGGGAGGAGAGGGGGTAACAGACAACCAAGGGGTACAATCAGCTACTGAATGGAACAGAACTTTCTAGAACACAAGAATGATTGGCGGGAGAGTGGCAGGTGCTTAAACTAATGGGGGAAAAGGGAACCACCTCTGAGAAACTCAGCCCACTTGAGGGGCAAAACCACCTGTGTCTCCTCCCCAGGGGAGACTTTAAACTTGGGCACCTTTATTCCACAGCTTCTCAGGGGGGACCGAGCCCTCAAGCACCACCACATGTCCTTATCTTTTTTAGACTTTCTCTTTTTAATATCCACAGTATTACAGCTTACTAATGCTGCTAAGCTTGTAACTGAGGGGGAAAAAGACTCAATCATAACTGACCAAAATAAAACTAGTTCAGAGAGAGTTTTGTGATGTCTGACCTGGTGTTCCATTTTACTGCAGTTGCCTATTGAAGCTCTTATTGCTCCACTTGGCCAGAAAATGACTTATTTCCCTGGCATAGCCAAGGATTTTGTTGTGCTGGAGAGCAGTTTTAAATTTCTAGTGAAACTTTTATAATATTATAAAAATTTTCCACCAAAACAAAAATAAAGCAGATAGACAAAATTATTTCAAAATTTTTCTCTAATTCAAGAGAAAGAATATACTCCATCTCAGCCCTGAGACACCAGATGACACATTTAACCATTTCAAATCTGTACAGGGATTGAAGTCAGGATCTCAAACTCAGTGCAACCATTGATGTCACTTTTCACACTTACTACAGAGCTTTCATTCTGAATTAGAAAAAACTCACATTCATGAGAATATGCCAATTCTCATCCTCATACTGTGCACTATTTCAGAGAGTAGATATGGCCTCAAAATTCATCTCATCAAACTGCCTAAGAAAAGGTTTAACTTTATAATGAGCCTCATTAACTTGTATAGTTTACCTATTGTTAAAAACTGCTTAAAAATTGACTAACCTTTATGAATTCGTGAATCAGACCTCAAAAATGAAGGAAAGGGTAATGGTACTCACAAAATAATTAGAAATGTGGCACAATTTTGCTAGTGAAAAATAAATATGAAACAGTTTCAGTCTCATTTTTATTATTACTATGATTTTCTTTAAGTGAAAGGGTTCATAGACAAAATAAAGGTCTATAAATTGTAACTACATTCTCCAGGATATAGCTGAACAGAAGCATAGTGAAGTAGTATAAAGTAGTGTAAACAGCAATAGTATATAAGCATTCTGTTAAACAGTTACGACATAGCTAAAGACAATGTAAGAACATTTTACATAAGTATGGTCTGTGTGACCACCAGAGGCAACAAATTCAAATAATAAAAATTAATAAAAGCATGAGATAAGCAAAAGAAGAGGTTACAAATGGGAAAGGCATTCTGCATATATTCTGTATTCAAATATATAAGAAAGATGCATTAAAAAATACTGTTCCATACAAAAATTATAAAAGTAGTATCAGGAGCAGATAAAACTCCCTCATAGTCTCTTTGTGAGGGGCACAACAATATGGAAACTTCAGGTATAAACCAGGAAAATCAGAGAAGAAAGAGGACAGGTTCACTTCAGTTCTGACATCTTTCAGCAATGAGCTCTCTAGTCCAATCTCCTGGGCCTCAGCAACCAGTAGTCACCAAGGACTATATATATCAATGATAACTAAACAGCTTTGACTCCATAGGATTGTAAGAACTTATTTATGATACAAATGCTAAAGACAAAATTTTTGAAATGTAGCAATAATGATTAATTCTTTGTAAGAATAAGCCAGTTGCATAACATGTTTATGAATCATTTTAGAAAAAAAATTAATTTTTTAATGTTTGAAATTTCTCATCACAATTGTGTCCAGATACTGGACATATGTATCAACTCACACATACCTGCATAAAAGCTTATGCAGTTCTGACAATTCTTAATACTTCACAAAACAAGAATGTCCTATGGGCTAGTAATACAATTTTCACTTCTGACCTACTCACCAAAACTCACAAATTCATAAAAATGGAAAGGGAGGGACAGCCAGTGGAAGTTATAATAAATTTTATTATGATACATTTGCAAATGGTTGTTCCAAGTAATGAAGCATTACTAAAATTGATGATAAGAACAAAAGACTTGGAAACAGCAAGACTAACACTGTATAATTTAATAGTTTCTACTTTACTTTCCCATGAGAATTACCTTTGTTTGTAACTTGAAACTCTTACAGTTTCACTGCAAAATCAGATTTAATCACTACCGTTTAAATTGCTCTACTAGAGCTATTAAAAGTTTGGGTTTGTTTTTCTTCAGGTGTTCAACATCAAAGAAGAATGTACTTAACAATTATGGCTAGTTAGGTTGCTACTCTTTTTTCTTCATTTTGCAATAGCAATTAAGTGTTCCATACATTATGTCAAGATTTATCTAAAAGCTACATTTTTTCAGGGTGTCATGTGCTACTGCCAGAACTGCTATTCACAGAGCATTGATGAAAAAGTACTTCTATTTAACACAGAGCTAAATACACTGTCAAATCATCGTAAGTTTTAGCACAGAATGACATATCCTTTCTTAACTGAAATACCAAATAGCAGCTTATACTAAGCCTTTTAACAAAGGTAGAAAATAAATGTAACTTGTCAGGATTTTACAGCAAAAGGGATATAACTACTTATGAATGCTGCAGGTGTAATGGAACACATTACTCTTGACAGCTATTGATGACCATCTCTTACCTGGAGTTTACCACTTCCCCAGTGAAGCCAACAGGGAAACCCTTTGAGCATCCCTAACACCTTTAAGTGTAACCTCAAATCATTTTGTGTTGAAGTAGTCCTAACACATGAGATGGCTTATGGCAACTTGGCTGTCTTTGTCTAAAATACATTCTGTTCTATGCGTTTTACAACTTCTGCTGCTGAACCATTGAGGTATAGGATCATTGAACTGTTGTCTCCAAAGTGATGGTGTCATTACATTCTCATTCTGTTAGTCATTTCTAGCAGTGACATTTTGACTCTGATGTCTTTCCAAAGCTCTCCTTGTTTTTCCTTGTTGTTAATGAAAACAAGACAGATAACTGCACAACGTAAACTTACACCTTTTACTGTATCTGCAACAGAAAGTATTATTAAGGCAGATTTTTTTAGTGCACAAACTGTATCTTTTGAATATAATTAAAGTGCTATCCTGCTCCTCTGTACTTCATAAAGTTAGAAGTACTTAATTCTGTTCTCTGTTAGACATAGCCTTACTAAGATTGTGTTAAATACATCTTTCACAACTGACAAAAAAATAAAAGGGATTTTAGCTTTAAATTCAGAAGCTGTAAAATATGCTTCTCTGAGACAAAAATCAGGGAGCTAACTTTGCTAAAGGGTAGATGTTCATAAAACCACTCATCTCTGTTTCAGATTCCCATGGCTGGAATTTATACAAACAGACTGACTTTATAGTCATAGAGCAAATTAAGCAATTTTATGATGTGATTCATTTCATCCTAAACAGATGTCGGAAAGAAGTTAGACAAACTGCATCCTTAAGGTGCATCTTTATATCTAAAAAAATAGAAAATCTCGAGTGAGTAGAATGGTTGTAGACAACTTTATTAAGTTGCTGGTTTTCTGACATTATATTTTCAGTTGGAAATCTGTCATAGGGACCAATATGAGTTTCTAAAAGATAATTTTTTTTTGTTTTTAAACTTCTGTGTAAAAATCTGCACTATGATACTGACATTTTAAAAATCCTCTGTTTTAATTTTCATAACATGGAGTAAAATGGCCTATAGATTTTGGCCTATATATTTAAATTAATTTTCCTTTGGAGTCAGATTATTTTAGATTTTTTTTTTAAGTATATCTTTATTTTTCTCTTATAAGCAATAACTTCCAATGATGAACTAAAAATGCAATATTACAGAAAGAAAAGAAAATTAATGTATTTTCAATTTATAATAAAAAATATTGTTAAATTGAAAATTTCCAAGCTTTTAGCATAAACCTATTTTAAAAACGGTTTAATATTTTGAAAAATATCAAAATGCTGTAAAGGTGACAAATTCAATAATTTAAAAGTTAGGATGCATTAAGTGCATCATAGGGCATCCATTACAAGCATAAATTCATTAAAAGTGGACACAGTACACAGTGACAGCAGTGACAGCAGCAGTGACTATGGTAAATTCTGGGGCAAAACACCTGACCTGGAGTCAGGGCAAGCTGAGAGAGAGCAGAAAGACCCAGCAGGGAGAGAGGTTGATACGGTGAAGGCATTGCTAAAGCAACCATAAACAGCCCCAGGGTCTCAGTACCTCAGGCAAATCCCATTTGGGCCCATAATTTGAGTTTACCTGGACTTCAGTAAAGCCTTTGACAATGGCAGCCCACAGATTGGACAGGTGCATCCTTCTCTGCGTTACACCTGGCTGGATGGCTGGGCATAGAAGGTGGTGGTGAATGGAGTCACGTCCAGCCCTGTTGAACATCTTTACCAGTGATCAGGATGAGGGGATCAAGAACACCCCCAGTCAGTTTGCAGATAACAAGTTGGGTGGGATTGTTGATCTGCTTGAGGGTAGGAAAACTCTGCAGAGGGATCTGTACAGCTCCTGCACTTCAGTTACATCATCCTCATGCGGCACTACAGGCTGGGGAGGAGTGGCTGGAAAGCTGCCTGATGGAAAAGGACCTGGGGGTGTTTTTCAGCATCCCACTAGACATGATCCAGCAGTGTGCCCAGACGGACAAGAAGGCCAATGGCATCCTGGCCTGTATCAGCAATAGTATGGCCAGCAGGACCAGGGCAGTGACTGTTCCCCTGTCCTCAGCACTAGTGAGGGTACACCTTAAGTCCTGTTTCCAGTTCTGGGCCCCAAGGATGACACTGAGGTGCTGGAGTGTGTCCAGAGAAGGACAATAAAGCTGGAGAAGGGTCTGGAAACTAAATCCTATCAGGAGTGGCTAGTGAAGCTGGGGTCATTTAGCCTGGAGAAAGGACGGCTCAGGGAAGACCTTAGCACTCTCTACAATGCCCTGAAAGGAGGTTTTAGCAATGTGGGGATTGGCTTCTTCTCCCAGGCAACCAGTGGCTGGAGGAAGTCTTAAGAGGACATAGCCTTAAGCTACACCAGGGGAGGTTCATGTTGAACATCATGAAGAATTTTGTACAGAAAGTTGTGTTAAGCATAGGAAAAAACTGCCTGTGAGATGGTGGGGTCAACATCCCTGAAGGTTTTCAAGATATGAGTAGATGTGGCACTCAGTGCTATGACCTTGTAAATGTGGTGGTGTTCAGTCAGATGTTGGACTTGATGATCTTGGTGGTCTTTTCCAACCTTAGTGATCCTATGATTCTTGCAAATTATCCAAAAAAGAATATTATATCTTTGGGTCAAATTTGGAATATCATGATTTTACTTATTATGTAAAAACATTGTTATTTTTATGAATTTGTGGAACCCGTGCCAATGAAAAAGAGATCTATTTTTTGAGGTATTATACTACAAAGCAAAATTATAATTTACTAGCTAATAAGTAACTATCATGTTCTCTATAGTACAAATTGAATAATATTTTTTAAAGTAAAATAACATTTTCAGCAGCAGCCATTCAAATCCAGTGTCATTCCAGGTTTGTGTTTTTAGCATTTTATGAACAGCTTGCATTTATTTGCATACTGGAGGAAGTATTTCAAAATGCACCCTGGAGCTTTATTAAATTTGCCAACTCGAATATTATTCCAGAGCACTTTTATTAAAGAGCACACATTGCAGTATTTTAGGAAAGAGCTGAAGCAATAGAAGTCTTCAATGTTTATTAAAAAAGCAAAGAGACTCCACATTCAAAATTAATGTAGAAAATTATTTTGTGGCTCAGATTATTTCCTGAAAACCACTTGGAAACTCGGTGTCTAGGTCTGTTTTGTTGTTGGGTTTTTGTTGCGTTTTGTTTTTTTATTAGTTTTGATTTTTTCGTTGCTTGGGTGGTTGTTTTGGGGTTTTGATTTGTTTTTCTGTCTCCTTTCTCATATTTTAATAATGGATGTTAACAATCTAAATTCTTTTCATTCCTTGCAGGTACCTACATCAGTTCTGTATGACTGAAATGTATTTTTATGTTTGTATTATTAAAACTGCTTTCACACTTTCTTGAACATACCCTCTTATTTTCATGTAATTACGGTAAATGCTGAGAAAATTTTTTTCAGGAGAGCATTGATCAAGTGCTAGCCTTATGGTCAGTCTTACACAGGACTTTAAGGATCTGCTCCTTAAGGATAATAAGTCCTATTGCCTACCCTTCTCCACAAGAAACTCAAGTTCCACTTGAGTTCCACAATTGCCTGAGCGTTGCTTTTTTATCCATCCTAAACTTTCAACATACTTACAAGGGGGAATTGACTCTTCAAGAATTAGAAAAAAATGAAAAATACTCATTCTCAAAGGTCCTGTCTGAACTATTAACCTTAAAGCAGACTTCCCTTGTTATCCATGAAGTAGGTAATGTCTCCACCTTTTTAAGAGTTATGACCAGCATTCAAAATGCCCCAGGAAAATATTAATTTAATAGATCTCCTTAGATGTATGAGACCTAGAAACTAAGTCAGAATTTTATTCCCACCCAAATTTATATTGCTGATTCTCTTCACATTAATTAGTTTTGCTTAGTTGCAAAATGCAACAAAAGTGATATGAATGGTACAGATGCTCAACAATATTAAGTATCTTAGGCTACTTCTGGGTATGTCATGTATATTTAAGTTCTAAAGAGGGAATCTTTTTTCTAAAATTATCACATTATCTTTTCACAAAAAAACTCCCACCAAAACCAAACAAACAAACAAACAAACAAAACTCAACAAAACTTAAATGACAATTACTTTGACTATCAATACAGTGGATCTAAACAGGACTAAAACTATTTAGACATTATTTCAAGTTCTAATTTAAGCTTATACACCACCTCAATTACATGGTATAAAAAGATACTTAAAGTACTCAAAATAATTTTCCCTTCAGGCATTTTCAGGAACAACAAATGTTGGAAACATTTCTACTTCCACACAGAATGATACAAATGGCACAGTCTAAAGCTACTTAAATTCTGATTCTCTTCCATTGCTTATGAATATATATGTATATATATATGAAGTATTTCCTTATTCTTCTCCCAGACTGAAATCAGTAGTCTGCTCACAGCTAGCAAGAAATGATGGACAGTGTTAGTATTATTCCTTGAGAATGTTAGTGCCCAAAATTTTGTATTAAAATCAGATGGTTTTGTTATTGGTACTGTAAATTGGATATCATATTCTGCTCCAGGAAATAATTGCATTTTTATTCTCCATAGAAACATTTGACCTACAGACCACTTTGATTATTTTGGATTCACAAAAATAGCTGCTAGTATCAAGAAGAGTGACAGAACTTGAGATGTTACTTTTAGCTCATTTCTACAAAAAAGGTTATACATATAGTCAGACTCACTGTCACTTCCAATCTATTCTTATATTTATCTTCCAGCTGTCATTTCCATGCTCATTGAGCATCACTGCCACATGACACTTTGCTCACAGCCACTAAGGGCCAAATATCCACACGAACAGGATTCTTATTGACTTTGGTGACAGTTGTACTCATGTAAGGAATAAAGTTTAGTTCACTATCTCATATTCAACAGTGCCATCAAAGAAAGTTTGGCTTGTTTTGTTGTTGTCTTTTTTTACCTACAGAAATCCAGTACAATGAAGACAAAGCAGTGTGTTTCTTCTTTTGCTCGTACTTGCTGCATTTATCAAAACTAACCGCACACTCCCCTAAAATTCCATTTTTTCTTCACCTGTCAGAAGCATCACAAATATTAACTGTTTCTAATGTGAAATATTAAGTTTGAAATATTATATGTATACATAAAGCACTGAGTTATTTGTGTCCTCATAAAAAGTAAGAGTATTTCTCAAAAACTCTTATAATCATACTTTTAAAAATGATGGTGTATTGGGAGTCATGTAAGTTAAGTCACACTCGCCTAAAAAGTCAGTGGTCAGGGACACAGAGAATGGGGGGTTATGGTCATTTCATCACAAGTTGTTTCTGCCACTGCTCAGGGAGAGGAGTCTGTCAGCTGCTCCAGTGTGACTCCCCTCCCATGGGAGACAGTTCTTCATTAACTTCTCTAGCATGAGACATCCCATGGGCAACAGTTCTCCACAGACTGCTGCAGCATGGGTCACTCTTCCATGGGGTGCAGTCCTTCAGCCACAGCCTGCTCCAGTGTGGGTCCCACATGGGTCAAAGATCCCATCAGGAAAACTGTTCCAGCATGGTTCTCCTCCATGGGCTGCAGGGGCACATCTTCCTCACCATGGTCTTCACTGTGGGCTGCAGGAGAATCTCTGCTCTGGCACCTGTAGCGCCTCCTCCTCCTTCTTTTGCACTGACCTTTTAAAAGTCAAGGCTTGGCCTTGACCAGCAGCAGGTTCATCCTGGAGCCAACTGTTGTTGGCTCTGCCAGACGTAGGAGAAGCCTCTAGCAGCTTCTCTCAGAAGCACCCCCTGTAGCCTCCCTCTTCCCACCGCAAAACCTGGTTATGCAACCCCAGTATAGGTACTATAAAAGTGTTCTTTATTATTTATATTCCAGTAGTACAAAGGAAGCAGAGATGAACATTCTTCCACTTTGAGAAATTCTTCATGTTTCAAAAATGAATTTTCATATATTTTAGAGGAAAAAGGAAGTGCAGTGAAGACTTTCTCTTGTGAACTTCTGATAGTAGATGACAGCAGATAGTCTTTAAAATATTCATTCTTTGCCAGAACTAAAATAAGGGGAAGAAATTCTGGAGTTCTAGTTAGCTACTGTAGAGTCCAATTACTCTGATGGGCCTGCTGCAAACTGAAGAGAATCAATGAGCAGATCCAGTACTATTATCAACTATAAATGTGGAGAATAAAAAAACCTTAACAAAACAAACAATTCCCTGAAAAAAAAATGTTAATAGCTGAAGATTAAAATTTGGGTTCAATATCCACATTTCTGGCATTTATTTCAAACCAATAGAAATTAATGAATAAGTTTTATACTATAACATAAATTTGGAGTGTAAATTTCTGACAAGTGTTTTCCCTGTTATTTGGGATCGTATTTCTCCCACATTTTCAAACTTCTAAAATTAAGGTGTGAGGTATTTAAGCAGTTCAAAGAAATCTCATAAAATTCTAAAAAGCTTTGAATACTAGAGCTAATTACTTAAAGGCTAATTGTCTTCAATCAATAGGGCCATATCTCTGTAAATCTGCATGCTTAGGTCTTGTATACCTTTACAGCTGAAAGTCATCTGTACAGGCATCTGTTCATCTCAGTAAAGTTTTTATTTTTCTTCCTTCTTTGGGAATCATTTCTGTTCACCACAGTTGATAAAGGTGTTCTAAATACCTTATTCCTAGCCTTTCACTTTAGCTCTCATTGATTTGAATGCAGGTCTTCTTTTTCATCATGCTTAGATAATACTCGTCCCAGTTGTTCACTATAGCTTGCAAGAGATGTGACTTTCATGAAGTGTTTTAAGATTTGGAATGAAGTAAAGCACCATGTACAGTAGTCTATCTTTCTACATGGACTTTGTACAGAAACTTAGGCACAGAAGTTCTTAAGTTTGTACATTATTTATGTACTCAGAATTAGATAGGATGAATATGGATCCTTGTATTCATTTTCATTATCTTGCCTGTCTTGCACTACTTAACTATTTCAATTGTTTGGCTGGAAACAAGAAGATAAATGGTATTTCTTCAGGGAGGGATTTTTTTTTGAGATTTGATTCTTACCTGATTTTCCTTTTCCTATTTCATCTAATACAGCATTAAAATCTTTACTCAGTATGAAAGACAGTACTTCTCTTGTTTTTAAAGGCAAGAGTTTTCTGGATTTGTCGGCTTTTAGACTTTATTTTCCTGAAATAAGTGTTTATAACTGAAAAAACCCTCCGCTTTTCTTTTCTGTTTGTTTGTTTCTTTTGTTCATTTTTGTTTGGTTGCTTGTTTTCAATATTTTTAAAATCCAGCGATTTAATAAATATCGTAGGCACTCAAATAGTTTTGAAGGAGTGGCACAGTAGTCTCTTATCTTGTCAAACTTTCTGGTTTTGCTTAAGTTGAAAAAATTCTTGAGTGTAACCAAAAAGCACCTCACCAAAAGCAAAGCTACCTAATCTTAGTGTGATGAGTTTAACTTGGCTGGATAGCAGATGCCCACCAAAGCTGCTGTATCACTCCCCTTCTCAGCTGGACAGTCGGGAGAAAATATAATGAAAGGCTTGTGGGTCAAGATAGGAAGAGAGAGAGAACACTCAGCCGTTACTGTCATGGACAAAACAGACTCAACTAGGAAAATTATTTGAATTTATTGTCGATAAAATCAGAGTAGGATAATTAGAAATAAAAATAAAAAACTGAAGCACCTTTCCCCCATCCCTCCCTGCTTTCTGGGCCTAATACTACTCCTGATTTTCTCTACCTCTTCCCACCACACAGCAGGGGGACAGGGAATGGGAGTTGCAGTCCATTCATCACACATTGTCTCTGCTGCTCCTTTCTGCTCAGGGACAGGACAAGAATAACAGTAAGAACTAATTTATTATTCTATATATTTCTGTTAAGTTTATAAAATTAAATAGTAAAGCAGAATTATCTGAAAAAAAATTATTTTACTTACTCTCAACATTTTGAATTATAACATTTAGAGTGTTTGGGGTGTTTTTTAAGTGAATATTTTTCATTGTGAAATTTGCTTTATTCTGTTCTTTAAAGTTTCCATTGTCAGGAAAAATGGTATGATAGGGAAATTTCTCTTCCCTAAAAAGCATCTAAAATACAGAATTTTCCCATTTTGTTTGCACATTAAGTTTGGCTAGATTTTTTCATATTTCTCTCTATAGTACTGTCTCTTCTATGCCTTGAGGTTATCACTGTAAACCTCTTCAATCCATTTCTCAGCAAGTTTACTATTTGGAAGGACCTAGGCTGTCATTCATGGGATTGAAGCTTTATGTCACAAAGGAAATAAAACTGTTTGATAGCACCTGTTCTATCTATTTTATATCTGAAATAAACTCTAGCTCAGTGCTGAAGCCTTTCAAAAACATCTGAAAGTTACTGTTGCATGGGCCCTGACTTGTGCTTGGGCTGTATTAACTGTTGCATAGGAAAGATTCATATTTATTTCCAGATTGGGCCAAGTCCTCAAAGTCATAAAGCAAAAGGAAAATGCAGTTGTCTAACACTTTTCTATGAAAAATAAAGACTCTTTCATACCTAGATGGAATAGAGTGCTTTAAAAAATTACGTGAACAGAAGAACACCTAGCAAAAATTAAGTATCTAACCATTAATCCTTTCACCAATGGAAGCTGGTTTATTTTGCTGTAGCTCCTACCACTACATATTTTTCTTATTTTATCATTATATAACTATAAACATTCTTACATTTCAAACAAGTACCAATAGTAACAGTTTTCACTGGCAGATTTGTAATTATTTGATAATGAAATGTGAGCCATGACATAGAGAACATGCCAATACATCTTCTAGGTTGGTTTGGTTCATCCCCTCTCCCCTCACCCCATCTGTCTTAAATACTCTTAGGCAAACTTCTATTCTTCTATGTAGGTTTCTGTATGGCTTGCATGGAATGACAGAGGATTGGATTGTCACCCAGTTGACCTTCCAGATTTAAGGCAATATTAGCTCTAGCTATGAACTTACCTCTAGGTGTTTACTTAACCTTTGTTTAAGTCTACTCATATCAAACTATTCCAGTGTTTCATTATTGTTACCATCAAAATGCTATTTTTACACTGTAACCTGAATCTGCTTTTCTCAGTTTGAAACCCACTTAAATATGGACATAAAGAACATTTTATTCCTTTTCCCATAGCAATAGTCTTTGATGAATTGGGAGAGCATCAACATTTTTGTACTCAGTCGTAAGTTTTAGAAATTAAATTAGTTTCTTTCTAAACCCGCTCTCATAAATTTCATTTTCATACAAGTGCTAATTTACATTAGTCTCATTTTGATTCATAAACAGCTCTTTTGGGGTGCACAGGGTCCAGATCTGAATGCAGTTCCCCAGTATAGACTTCAGCAACACAGGGTAGAGAAGAAGGTTTCCTGTCCATATCTTGTAGATATTTTTTATTTTTTATTTTTATTTTTTTCAAAATTATCTGTCAATACATTGATAGTCTATCTATGGGGGTAAATAAAAGTTTGACTTAAGTGTAGCTTGATTATTTCCTCATATTAATTTCTATGAAACTGCTACTTGTATTTATCCTGTGTTTATGCAATAATTATCGAGTGCAAAATGACCAAATTTTTTAGCTTGCAGTAGTGAGATATTCTAAAAATCTTGTAACAGTCATCATTATGAAATATCAAGCATAAATATATGTGAAGAGTAGAATTACAATTGCAGAATTAAGTTGATACACAAACAGTAATTGTTTCTATCAGAATTTAAAGCAATTTGGAATTCATATGATTAATTTCTCTATTTAGATATCCAGAGTTTATTTTTTATGATAAGACAAATTTTTCTTTTTGATATTCAGGGGAGATCACTGCCCTGTTATTTCAAACTCACTCAAACAAACAAACAAGAAAATCCTTATAGACAACTTTATCTCCTACAGGACTATTAGAACAGATTTCCACTGACTCAGACCCGAATCTCCACCAAGCATGCATATATGGGAAGTGGATTTTCAATCTTTCCTCAACAAAGATTTTAATAAATAGCTTAACTTAATATTTTGTATTTTAACATGTCGAGATTTTGAAACAACTTACTAGCATTTAAAAGCAAATGTATATTTTCCATCCTGAAAACAGTGCTAATAGCATAAACTTCCTGGGTATTTTAAGATCAAAACTTATTGCCATTGTAATCAACAGCACTGTGTGTACAAGACAAGAGGTTTTTTTCAAGGCTATTTCTGACTGCCTTAACAACAAGAGTTGGAAGATAAAAATAAACACATAATCCAAGGTGGATCTGACCTGGCTTTTACACAGAACCATAGAATGGCTTAGATTGGAAGGGACCTTAAATATCATCTATTTCTGACCCCTTGTCCATGGGCAAGATCACTCTTCTCTAGAACAGGTTGCTCAGAGCCCCATCCAAGCTTGTCTTGAACATTTCCAGAGATGGGGCATCCACAGCTTCTCTTGGCAACCTGTTCCACTGCCTCATCACTTCTACAATAGGGAATTTCTACCTGATATCTAATCTAAACCTAGTCTTTTTCAGTCTGAAGCCATTTCCCTTTGTTCTATCACGAAATGCTCTCTTCTTTCTTGTGGGCTCCCTCACGTCTGCAAACTCCACCAATGCATGATCACTGCAGCCCAGGCTGCCTCCAATCTTGATGTCCCCAGCTGGCTCTTTTGCACTGGTGACCATAAGATCGTGTATCACATTCCCTTTGGCAGGGCTGTCTATTACCTGGGTCAGGAGGCTATCTTCCGTGATTTCCAGAAGTCTTCTGCACTGCCTACAGCTCATTGTGCAACTTTTCCAGCAGGTATCAGGGTGGTTGAAGCCCTTGTAAATTCTGTTAATGTCCTGAGAATGTTGCACAATATTCATACGTCTCAGGAAATGATACCACAAACTGAATCTGACGTACAGTAAAAATTCATGCAGAATTTCTAGACTTGTATCAGTAAACGCAGAGATCTCTAAACTTATGTTTCATGGGAAAAAAAGCACAACTCCTAAAACTAACAGAGGAATCTATTTGAAGTGGCAGGTACAGTCATAGGCATACGGATGGTGGGGATGTAAGAGCTTAACTCACAAAACAATGAAGTATAATCTAATTTACAATGTTTCTTATGTACACATAACACAACATAGTCAAATTCCCTAGGGATTCATGATTTAAATTTGTTGTGTAGAAAAAAATAGGTAGAAGGGGTTTTCTTCCTTTTATTCTCTTTTCCATAAGAAATTCATCAATAAATAGTATTTTAAATTGTATTTTAAAATGAAAGCTTATGATTAAGTGCCTGTTATTTGTTTTTTCCCTGGAAAATATTTGTTTTATGTTGATCACAAAGGTTTAGATCCAGATTATCAACTGATTTAAACAGACTCACTAAACTGAAATCAACAAAGGCAATGCACAACTAAGACAGCTGTGCTAGCGACAGAAAAAACCATGAGAACATAAGCGACTCGTGTAAAACAGCTGCTGCATAAGAATGTCAATGGAGGAGACATAATGGTTCATATATAGTGCTATTAAGATTAAATGATGGAGTGACAGTTTCAGGAGGAGAAGTACATATGAAAGACTGTCTTAAGAAAAGCTTTAAGTGATAACTGATCAATATTTGTGAATGTTGCAATATATCAAAAGCTGGCATTCAGGAAAATATGAGTAGAAGGGCACTCATGGAAGGGAGAACACTGCACTGTTAGTGAGACAAAGAGCTTTAGAAGACATAAAATAAAATGAGATTGAGAGAACAGGAATGTCTTCAGCTTCAGGGTAGGCTGTTGTTTTCCCCTTTCTATTCATATTCTAATCGTCTTGGATAAAAGATTATGCATTTGCAGTGTCCTGCTCAATATCATTTCAGTCTTGTCAGCATGCTATTTTATTTCCACTAATTGTACTATTTATTACAGCTTAGTTGGTTCACATCTGACAACATAAAAAATATCCTCCAGTGATTGGCCTACTGAACAGTATCCCATGCTTCCTTTATTGCCTATATCAGACATTAATAGAGAAACACTATTACTGAGATGTGTTGACATCATTGATTAGGATTTTGAATATACTGGAAAGAAAACAAAAACATTAATTTTAATTTTAAACTCCATTAGGAATTTGAGAGTAAAACAAAACGGATGCCTGCAGAATACAAGTGTACATTTCTTAATGGAGTAGCAGATATATACTCTATGGTTTCTAAGGGAAACTTACAGAACAGATAGTCAAAGCAATTAAAAAAAATGAGATAATTTCCCCCAAAAAGTATGAAATTTAAAGATACTTATTTTTGATTGGGAATGCAATATGAAAAAGAAGACAAAAAAGGGCCATTCTTTAATCATTCATTGTAATGTATCACTGATTATTAACAGGTAATGTTAAGTCCCATTCTGGTGATTTTTATACACAGAAATAATGTTGATAAGGCAAACTTCTCTGTGACCAAAGCCCTGGATCTGTTGAAAACAGTGATAGTTTTCTATTTAATGAAAACAGACATATTTCTATATATTATGTTATTCACCTCTCGTGGCTGTATGCCAGCCATAAAACGTTCAGGTCCAGCTCCTTGGCTAATCTAAAACTCAGCATAACAGAGCTGAGATCAATCATGTCAAAGAAAGCAGAAGTAAATGCAGAAAATGCCATAAAAAGAAAGTAGTGGATTTGAACAGATTCTGTTGTGCTTAATGTAGCAGGCATTTTATAGAATTTAAAATTTAAGTTATGTAATTCCTGCATCATCAGGAAGCTCTTTGGCTATAGATCTTGATAATGCTCAATGTTGATGTAATTTTGTTGTTTATCTCTCAGGTTCTGATAATGGTCTTGCACACTCCAATTTGTGCAACACGTTGGCCAGACATTTCTTTAGTCATCTAATGTTATTATAGTAATATCCCTACATCTTACAGTATCTTGTGTTTTTGTTTTTTTTTCTCTTACACAGTGTTTTAAACCCACATTAACTGATTAAGTTTTGAATTTGACAAAATAAGCCAGGTTAGGAACAAGCTGCATCTGTATTTCTCCTCTTGTCATTTTTGTTAACACTGTCTTTAATTCCTCTTTTCACCTTCTGCTTATTTCTACCAAAAAATAATCCCTCATGATTCCTTCTGTTATATACAGATTGCTTTTGAGAAATATTTAATGCTTTCCTCTCTTCCTCTAAAGCAACTCACTTTATACCCCACAGCGTTGTAGAAATTCCCTGAAGTAACCACAGAGTATTCTAGATCTTCACATATATTGCAGTATCTTCATATATGTAATGCATATTTAAATATGCATATTTAAATTACAACTCATATTTTAAGATACATCCCCCAATCTGACTATAGCTCAGTAAACTTTATTAATATTATTAATGTTAATTGATTAGACAACAAAAGATAAAGGGGATTTCACATCTGTAAAGGAAAAGATGAAATGGCAGTGATGACAATAATGAAGTTTATGGGATAATGCATATCTCTGTGGAATAGCAGTGTGAGGCACTGAGAGTTTGGCAAGTGTTGAGAGATATTAGATATTTGGATTAATAAATAATTTTTAAATTAAAAGAAGTAACTTAGAGTTATAATATTGTGATTTAATATGCTGTGCCCTTAGCTTTACTTGCTTGGCATCAACACCTAGATGTGCTGAGGCCTTAGGCAGGAAGCTGTGAACTTTCACCTAGAGTTGCTTTTGGGTGGAATAGAGTTCATTCTCCTAGTAACTTTCCTGGTAGCTAGTACAGTGCCATGTTTTAAATTTAGTGTGAGAATAATGCTGCATCAGGACAAGTTCAGATAGTATATTAGGAAAAAGCTCTTAACTGAGAAGGTGGTCAATCACTAAAACAAGTTCCTCAGGTAAGTGTTAATGCCCTTAAGGCTGTCAGTGTTAAATAAGTGTTTGGAAAACATTATATGATCTTCATGGAACTCTTCCTACTCAGAATATTCTATGATTCTATAATAACTATAGAGAAACCTGCACATCAAGCTTAATCCTGGAAATTATTATTTCATGGAACTGGATACTATGTGAGTACTTTCCCCCACCTTGAAGCAGATGTTGAAGTATCACCTGATATTTCATAAAGCTGTAGTATAGGATCCTGTGTCTCAACTGATGTCAGTGAAACCATGTGCTGGTTCTGACTGGGGTAAAGTTAATTTTCTTTACAGTGGCTAGTATGGGACTGTGTTTTAGATTTGTGCTGAACACAGGGTTGATAACACAGAGATGTTTTTGTAATTTCTTGGCAGGGCTTACACAGAGCCAAGGCCTGTTCTGCTTTCCATACTGCCATGCTGACAAATATGTGCATGAGAAACTGGGAGGAAACACAGACAGGACAGCTGACCCCAAGTGACCAAAGGGGTATTCTGTACCATATGACATCATGCTTGGTATACACAGTGAGGGGGAAGAAGGGAAAGGGGGGGGATTTGGAGTGATAACATTTTTCTGCCCAAGTAACCATTACATGTGATGGAGCCCTGCTCTACGTGGGATGGCTGAACACCTGCCTGCCCCATGGGAAACAGCAAATTAACTCCTTGTTTTGCTTTGCATGAATGCACAGCTTTTCCTTTCTCTATCAAATTCTCTTTATCTCAATCCACAAGTTTTCCATCTATTATGCTTTCACTCCTCTCTCCAGTCCCCCTGGTGAGGGAGGGAGTGAGCAGCTGTTTGGGGGTTTTGGCAGCTGGCTATTATTCAACCGTGACAACCTTTCACTCAGATAAAACATAGTGACTTTCTCGTTAGGAGTCAGAAGTATCTGATATTTCAAAAAAATTTTGATGACTTAGCAAATGGAAAGCAAAACTCTAAAATTCCAGTTACTTCCCTGAACCTTAGAGCTCTATGGTGCACATGTGCTGTCAGTGAACGTAATTCTTATGCCAAAGTTTACAACACTTCCTTGAAGAACAGTTTAGTCTCAGTGCTACAACATACCTAAGATGTAATACGAAGCATATTTTTTTACAGCACAAGAAAGACCTAATGGGCTAATGACTGTTTATGGCATAAAAAAACTGATTGTCCCCTTTCAATAGCTAAGAGTACGGAAACTATTGAGGTAGTATGGAAGAGCTGAATTAAAATAATGGCACTTCTGGAACTTTGTGAATCTTTGTGCACTTTGCACACATAGAAACAATGTAGTAATTCAGAGTTATTTTCAGAGAGTAATTATAAATGTGGAACAGCATTTCTAGTACAAGATTATGCTCATTGTCTTTCTTTTGTTATAAAAGCTCCCTCTGGATACCTTTCTGATACTGTAGCATGACTATATGTATTAAAAATAATAAATGTAACAAACTGTGAACTTCTAACTCTTGATGTTCAAATTATCTGAAAGTTGAGGTTGGTGCAAATTTCTGAATTCACTTTAAAGTGAATATGCAATTTTCATTCTATAATTATTCCCTTAATAAATATAGTACATTGAATTGCTATGAGGATTTTAAATATTAAAGATTGAGAAAAATACAATTCCATCACACACCCCTTTATGCCTCCTTTATTATCACACTTCATCACTAGAAGTTCATATTCGTTTCCAAGGGATTTTTCAATTTTAAGAAAAATGTGTTCCAGTTACAGCAAACCATTAAAATCCATATTTTTAATAATAATTCACATGTAATTCATAAAACAACAATTTTTGGAAAAAAAATTGCATTTCTCCAGAAGTTATGAAAATTACAGTTTTCTCCTGCAAATGGGTCAGATGCCTACTTGTCAGTTATGAGATATGGGATTGCTTCTGGAGTGATAGATAACCTTTAAAAATTAAATAGAATAGTTGGAAAAGCATTCTGTGTGCTATAAAACCTATCTTCATTAGTTAATATCCACTTAAGAAAAGAAAAATATCTTAGAATATTTCACACAAATTAACGCAAGTAGGACTTCAGCTACTCTATCCACATTGGGGCATTGAGGAAAGGTTCTTCACTGAGACAGACGGTAGTCAGTCACTGGAACAGGCTCTCCACGAGTGTGGTTATGGCAGGAACCCTGTCAGAGTTCAAGGAGTGTCTGGAGAACAGTCTTAGTCATACCGTTTAGTTTTAGGTGTCCTGTGAGGAGCAGGCAGTTAACTTGTTGATCCTTATGGATCCTTATGGATCCCTTCCAGTTTGAGATATTCTGGGGTTCTAGGATTATATGATTTCCAAAATAAAGAAAAAATGCAGACGATTTTTCTTTTCTATTTAAAAAAATCAGTAAGAATGTTTTTTTCCTCCATTGCCTTTCAACACTTACATATTTTTACTATTTCCCTTAAACAAAGAGTAGCTCTTTGTTAAATTGCTTCTGTTAAAATTACCTTATTTATGCAGACACCAGGATGCCAAATGATCTAAAAGTCTATATTCTGTGTTTGTAGTAAATTTGGTGCTGGGATTTTCTTAAGTTGCAGGCTAGTTTGGGGGGCGTAGGTTTGGGTGGTTTGTTTTTTCACTTGTTTTTTCTTTTTGGTACACAGATTATATAGTTTCTTGACAGTTTAAATCTCAAGGGGAAAATACTTTCAGCACCTGAGTATTTTCTAGCACATATTCATGGTCAACTAGCACATTGCCTGTGTGGATAAAGGGCATTAGTGTTTTACACTAGTCTATTAGCTCTGTAAAGGGAAAAAGAAAGAAAAATAATTTCTTTAAATAAGTAATTAAATGTATAATATTAATAAAAAAGATATAATGGATAGGGAAAAGAACCAGAACAATCCCTCCAGGAATTTTTTTTTCTCTAAGATGGCAGTAGAAAGGAAGTGTTTCCATTTCAGAGAGTATATTTAGAAAAATGAAGCATTTTTCAGCAAACACTATCTTATAGATTATGTACTGCTACAGTTGATTTAAAAGTAGGTGAAGATTAACCTATTTTTACTTATCAAAGAGTTTGCATATTTCTTATGACTTAATTCCCATTTCATGAAAACTGAATTAGTCAAAAGAAAAGTCAAACCCATTACAGTGTTAGTCTATGTGATATGTTGGCAGGTGCTCATGGGAATCATTTGTTGAAACATCAGCAAAGTAGGTTACAGTAATTTCCCACCTCCTTTTGGAACTCTTGTAGCTTCTCTCTGATAATAATTATCACTGTTCCTTTTTTTTTTTTTCCTAAGTTCCTGAAACTAGACTAAACCTCTAGTCATAGACAAGAATCATTCTCTTGACAGGGGATAGTTATTGGGAGCTGATATAGTCTGTAAGATCCTTGACTGGGATGATTTCTATTCCTCTGTCAGAAAAACAGCCAATAGAACAGTGTAGAAGAAGGGTAATAAAACTCAACTGACAGACTAGGAAAAAAGCTTTAGGTTTTAGCTGGCTATCAGAAAAGCATGGTTGCATTTCATGAAGGTAAGTGGAAACAATATTTTAGATGATCAAGATGAGAAATTTTTCACAAGATTACTAGTGAGATGGACCCATAGAAAAGATGCCATTGGGCTATTATGCAAAAGAATCCACCTGACTTTGAATAGGTTGGATGTTAGAGACTCGGGAAGAGCCCAAGCATGAACTAATACCCTGTTAAAGACTTATGACAATGCTGTGCTAAAGGATAATTTTAAAAGCAGTACGATTTTAGGGTAAAATCTGGCTAAAGAAAAAAATCCTACAACATAAAAAGTTAGGAGAACAAAGAAAGTTATAATAAAACTGAATCTAAAATTAGATACATGGAATGTATTTGAAGAAAAACCCCATCTGAATTATTTACGTGTATTATTGTATTAATTTCTTCATTGTTTCTGTAGAGAGTCTTATTAGTCCCATGTTTTTGATATTTGTGTGGAGTTCTTTTTGTTTGTTGGTTAGTTTTTAGGCTTTTTCAGTATGTGTTTTTTAAAGGGGTTTAGGAGGGAAATGTCACCAAAGTGAAGTGTCTATATAACCCTCTTATTTTAACTCTACATGTGATGCCCATACAGATTATAACACCATGATAGAACGCTGGAAAAATTATTTCAGTGGCAAGTGTGATCTGCACTCATATCAAAGAGATTTGTAGGAGGGACATGTCAAATTAATCTTACAAACAAAAGCAAGACTGGGCAAAATTGTGGCCTTACATTGTGTCACGGCATATTTTTCACTAAAAATGAAAAAAATTAAAGAATGTGAGTCAAAAGTTATGGAAAGTTAACAAGAAGAATAATTGAGTGTATGAGTGTGCATAACAAGACATTTTGAGAGATGTTTATTGTACTGAGTGCATTCTATCTCTAGCATTCAAGGGATTAAACTGTAGGGGCCTTGGACCTAAAATCAAACAGTACAGAGACTTTACATGGCATGACAATCGTAAATATTGTATTCCTTGTCAGAATTTCTATGAATGCATGTAGGGTTTTCTGTATATTTTTGTGCTGAAGCTAAGTATGTACTATTTACTTTTGTAAAGGAATAATTAGAAAAAATATTTAAACTGGGTTTTCTATGGGTTGATGCAGACTTGATACTCATTCAAAATGCGATTTAACTGGACTGAAAATAATTAAACAATATAAAAGTTTGGTTAGTTCATTTGATACAGGTGGGAAGACATTACACAATCAGTCCCATCTGGCTGTCAGAACGGGTTCGCAGATAAAGAATGGAGGTGAGAAACAGACTGACAAACAAATTTGGTTTCCCTGAAGACATTGCAACTATGGTATGACCAGATGTCCTAGTTTCAGCTGGGATTGAGTTCATTCGCTTCCTGTAATTGGTACAGGAAACTGCTGTGTTTTACATCTAGGATGATGTTAATAACACACTGATGTTTCAGCTCTTTATGAGCAGGACTTGCACTAAGTCAAAGACTATTCAGGTTTTTCACACCATACCTCAAAGGCCTTCATTTTTTATATCATTGGTAATCCTAAATTTATGAATTTCATGTAGGAAGTAAAGGTGGATACTAATTTGGGATTTTTGGTGGGTTTTTTGACCAACGTGTTGGATTAACCTTGGCTGCCAAATGCCCACAAAGCCACTCTCTCACTCCCTGCCCTCAGCAGGAGAAAGTGAAAAAATAAGATGAAAAACTCATCAGTCAAGCTAAAGACAGTTTACTGTAAGAAATCAAAAGCTGCCACAGAAGCAAAGCCAAAAAATAAAATTTATTATCTACTTCCCATCAGAAGGAGATATCCAGATGTTTTCTGGTACTCAGGTACTCAGTACATGTGGCAGTTTCTTCAGAAAACAAACACCTTAGTAATTAAGTGCCCTGTGACCCTCCTTTCATCCCTTTTCTCTCAGGTTTTATTGCTGAGAATGCTATCATATGCAATGCTACGTGATATCCTTTCAGTTTGGCTCAATTGCCCCAGTTATGTTCTCTTCCAGACTTTTGCCCCACCACCTACTTGCCTATGAGAGGGGGTGTGTGTGTGTGGGTGTGTGTGTGTGTGTGTGTATGTGTGACAGCCTGAACACTGCACAAGCTCTACTCAGCAATTGCTAGAACACCCATGTGTTATCAACATCATCTCAGTGACAAATACAAAGCACAGCACGATATGGACTGCTATGAGCAATATCAACCACATCCCAACCAGTCCTGATGCAATGTGCATATTAGTGAAATGGTGTTTGATTTGGCAAAATCACTCCACTTAAAGGCAATTTAAAGTACTGGGGGAATAATAAATGTGTAAAAGGAAGGCTAAGAAAGCATAAGGCTCCTGAAAACATTATGTTAATTCAATGATTGTTAAGTAGCAATAGCTTTTCTAAGCAAATATTTTAACAAACTTTGTTACTGCCTTTGCACTAAAAAAATATAATTTAAAATTATTCTTTAACAATGTGTTTCACAGAATGGGTAAGTGTGGAAGAGACCACAGTAGACCACTGTGGGTCATCTGTTACAGCCTCTCTGCTTAAGCAGGGGCATCCCAGAGCACAGGGCACAGGACTGTGTCCAGATTGGTCATGAATACCTCCAGTGAGGGAGACTGCACAACCTTCCCAGGAAATCTGTTCCAGTGCTAAGTCATCTGCATAATACAGAAGTTCTTCCTCATATTTAGGTGGAACTTCCTGCACATCATTTTCTGCCCTTTCCCTCTTGTCGTATTGCTTGGTTTCCGAGAAGAGCCTGGAAACATCCTCTTGACACCCTTCCTTCAGATACTTTTGACACTGATGGAGTCCCCTCTCAGTTGTTTCTTCTCAAGACTGAACAGGCCCAAATCTCTCAACCCTTTCTTGTCTCTTGTATGGAGGAGCCTTCCTAGAGCACAGATGTAATTTTTCCTCCAGACTGCAAGAACTGTTTTGAGTTCCTAAAATATTATTGATTTTTTTTTTTTCCTTTTAATCAGATGAAAATTATTACAAAAGCCTGTCCGGAGCTCCAAGCACCCTGCCACAATTAATCATACAATAAATGCAATTAAATCCTCAGAAAATTAAAACCAATTTCACAAGAATGAGATTAGTAAATCAATCAGATAAGAACAGTCTCTACTGATTAAGAACCAAACCAGTACCATTCCAGGGAGACCCTGTCACATAGATCTGTATTTTAAATATGCTTGAGAAATCATTTAATTTGGCCTACATAAAGAACCTGTCCCTCATACCATCCCCCTTTCTTCCCTACAGCATGTGTAATTTATTGCTATCTTAAGATACTTCATGCTACACAGTATATTTTGGTTTTGTCACAAAATTTGGATAAACAATAATTTTATCCATTTTAGAAGAATAACACCATGGTTTGTGGTAGTGTATTTGACAGTACCACAAACCCTGTACCACATTTGACAGAAAAATACTCTCCAAGTGAATTTCATACATGTATGCTTTCATAAAAAAACCCAAACCAATAAACACAAAAAACCTGAAACTGACCTTCTTTCCACATTAAAGTGGTCTTTTCAATTAGAAAAGCCCTTTCCAGGGATCCTTGTTAATGTTGTTAATTACTGTCAACAGAAAGAGAAGATTTCTTCCTAAGTTCAAAACTATGCACAAAAGGGAAACAGAAATATCACTTTAACTAATTTCTTCTCTCATTTCTCTGGGGGAAATAGCCATAATCTCTCTTCTGGACATACCCATATGTCCCATTTAACAAGTTAGAATCCTTCAGAAAGTCCACCTGGGTTTAAAAAGGACACAGTGAAAGTGTGCAGAATACTATACATGTTAGTGTGAGAGTAGGAACACAACCAAACGGTTGTTTCCATGTTTTAGATTTTTTTTTTGTTTAAAAGGAAATCATCTTTTCATATTCTACATATGTGATCCGTTTATGCAAAGAAATCCTCTGAAAGTCAACATATGAAAATCTCAATGACATCAGTGTCTATGAAATAGTTCAATAGTACCATTAATGTATTTTAAACTTTGCAAGGTTCATTTCCACATATGAAACTAATATAAGCCTGTTTACCTATCAGCCAAAAGAGTTATGTGTAGGTTAAATTAAAGGGAGATTCCACATAGCTGAGAGGGAATGTACTTTAAAACACAGAATGGTCAAAGCTGGAAGGTATCTTACAGGTCATTTATTTCCAACCCTCCTGTCATGGAACAAAAGTCCTAATCCTTCTCTTATATGCACTGCAATAAGTTATAAGAGAGGAAATTAAATTAGTCTGATTTGAAACAATGCAAACTAATAATCTGATACCTTTTTTCTCTGCAAGATTCTCTCCTGACCTGCTCTATAGCCCAGTGCAGGGATCATACCTCTCAAACAGTAGTCTCTCCTCTAAAGCTAATTTATGCTGTTTATCTACCTTAAGTTTCCACAGGCAAAACATCATAGTATATATCTAGTATCAAGAAGAGTTTAAGGTTCCTGGTCTTTCCTTGTTTTGTTTCTGTTGTTGTTGATCTGAGAGACTGCCTCACAAAAGAATAAAAAGAGAACATGATAATAAGGAATACATAATTCTTACCAGTAAATGGAATTTTTAGTACTTTTAAACTCCTTTTCTCAATCCTTCTTTTACCAGGAAAATCTGTGTCATACTAGGGGTTTTTACATGCACACACACACACACACACACACACACTCCCTTACTGGCATATTTAGATAACTTCAGTAATAAGAATGTAAGGCTAATTTATCTTACTTTTTCTCACCGAGATACCCTTGAAAATTTTATTGTGCAAGTCCCAGACATTTAACTTGATAGTAGAGCTTATATTTATGCTTTTAAATTATATTAGGCTTATTCTTTTGCCATCTCTGTGGATTTTCAACATTAATTTCCAGATTCTGCTTTATTTTAAAAAATCGTTGGGTATATAAATATGGGCCAACCTTTATTCTGACTGAGAAATTTTTTTCTGAAAATTCAGATGGCTTAAAGAATATTGTTGAGAATGCCTTGGGGAAACTATTTCTACCTCATTACCGTGTAAATATTCCTTATTCCTGAGTGGGTGAGTGGGTTACTGTGAATGAGAGACTATTTTCTACTCACAGATGTAATAAGTTAAGGGATTTTTGGAACAATGTCTTGCACTGGTTTTGTATTTTTCCATACTTTGAAGATGACCCCTTTTAACCACATTCTGTTGCCAGAGGCTCCCTGAAAAAATGGCTAGTTTACTATATGAAAGCTTTCTGAGTGCTTTCGGGTAAGGAAAGGTTTATACTTTGAAGAGTAGGAAATCATTAAAAAAATGCCCTGTTTGAAGTACTTCAAAATTTAGTGGGGTTTACTATAGCCATAGAGATCTTGCAAAAGAACTGATGTTGAGGCTTTACCTTCATATTTTAAAACAAGTAGCTACTAAGAGAAAGGTTACTTGAAATTGCTTGTTTGGTTCAGATTCTGATCATCTCAGACCTTTGGGAAGTCAAGATTATTTATCTAAATTCACATTACAAATTACAGTGCTACAAAATTTTCATTAATTAAACACTAAAAGTTTGGTTTTTTTTTTCATTGAATACACAATGAGTTTTTTTATAAAGGAATTATGTAATGGCTATAGATTTGGATCAATTATCTCTCTAATTACCGTCTTAACTTAGTAAAAAGGATTGTGTTCCATTTCCACTGTCCTTTTACTTGATAATATACTCCAAGCATTTTCCTACATGAGTCATAATAGTATCTATACTTTTGTATCTTATGTATATATATAAAGGAGTTTATATTCTATATTCTTACCACTTCTTCAGAAACTGAGTTAGAAGAATCTCATTATTTAAATATTTGAACTATTTAATTTTACTTTTATTAACCTTTATATAGTCTCCTATTTAAGTTGAAGTGTTCTGAATACATTTTTGTCCTGCAAAAGGATTTTTCCAATATTTTTGGTACCAATGCTATTTTTAAAGTACAGTTTTTTCTCCTTTTTTTTTTTTTCTTTGCTTTTCAGCTTCAGGTCACTCAGCATTCTAAATTCAAGGGTGGTTACAGGCTAACTGTTCCCAAGAAGGGTCCTTACTGAAGGTATATTTGCTCTTACAAGGTAATGTGAAGTATCCAGTTATGGTTTTAGAAAAAAATCATTGACCTTGTAAGTCAGAAAAAAAATCACCTTAGAAAAGCTTTCTAGATTTTGTATTTATTTATTTTCCTGAATAATATAAAAACTCCTATAATTTATTTTCATTGTAAAGCAAACAGAAGGCCAACAGACTATGCCTATATTAAGAGGATAACTACTTTCAATGTAGTAGTAAGCAGCAAGTTTTGATACTGCTCATCCATTTCCTAGGTAAATCTCACAATTTAACACCTGTTGCAGAAGGTTTTTCACTCATTTTTAGCTACCAACTTTTCATCTGTCTATGATGAAAATTGCATGTTTGTATGAAATTCTGTATTTTTCATGGAAGAAAAACTTAGCTGTCTTAGGTTCTGTAACAGATTCTGGTTTAAAATTAATCTGGGCCACTCTGCAAGTTTTCAATGCATTATCTACACAAAACTTCCACAAGGTAAATAAATAAATCTTGCTAACTGTGTTTCTGCAGATAAAAAATTAAGAAAAAAATGTAATGGATTTCATATTCAATAAGTTACTGGAGAGTAACAGGTAATCCCATGAAAGCTGTCCCCTAGTTTCTAGAGTAACCACACATGTGTGAGCTCTTGCTTGGCAGAGTCTGAATTGATGCAAGAAACGTTTAATGTTTAAATGTAAATTCATACAGGCAGAGATCTGGCCAGGTCTGATGGGTTGTGTCTGAGTCCCACTGAAACCTAGGCCAAAACAAAATTTTTATTTGTGTTGCTTTGTTTTTTCTAAAATTTTGTGCCAAGATTTTATTTGGTCTGTACTAGATTGGAGGCATGTGGGTAAACAAAAAGCCAGCCTAATTTCACAAAAATAAAAATTTTGGTCTGTCTAAGCACACTTCTCCAAGTAGGCCTTTTCTCCAGCTGATGTTCTTGCTGTGAGAACAAAAACCTCCAAAACAGGTTCAGAAATAAATGTCCACACCTTGGCTGATAGTGTGTTTGACAGAGGTTGGTCTATTTGCAACTATTTGATGGAGTTTTTTAATTAACAATTCTAAAATCTACAATCACCTGAGCTCTGGTGAAGTGACTCAAAATACAATGATCAAATATAATAGTCATCTCTCTAATATGTCTGGTCTTTAACATCTTTCTGAAATGGCCACTTCTTCAGCTGTCTTTCTGACCAAATTCACTTTCCATATTTAAAATAAATTGCATTTGCACAAGATTTTTGTGTCTCTTCTGTTTTGGTAATTCACACATTTATTTATACCGTTAAATTTGCTTCAGCTCTTGTGAAATAAAAAATATTCACATAAAAATCAGAATTGCTGTTGTAGTACTTAAATAATGCATGTATCTTTGAAGCTAATAACTTAAGGAATAACATGACTTTTTTAACAACTAGAAAATAAATTACTATAAACTGTGGAAAAACATTTGCAAAAAATCTCTCCTGGGTCTCACCATCTGCACTTTTGTTTAGGCAAGAAAAATGTGATAAGATGTCCAGCGTTTCTTCCTAGATTCAAAGTAAGAAAAATATATTAAAACAAAACTGAATGAATGATCAAATGAGTAAAATCTTCAAACATAAAAATTAGTATATTAATATTTTCTTAGAAATAATTGATGTAAAGTTGACTTTATACAATCATTATCACTATGATGCTACTTTTATATTAGAGAGAATGACTTTGCTAAAAGTATTTTTATGAAATAAGGGAAATACTTGCATTTTCTAGGAGAGAAAATAATAATATTTTATGTATTCAGAATCTATAAACCAATATGAATAAATGGATCAGTATTCTAGTTATTTGAATGAACCTTTTATCTTGTGTTTGTATGGAGATATTAAATGCAACAAAAATTCTTTTGTTCTTGGGTAAAGGATGAATAGGTATCTGTATTGTTTCAGATGATTCTGCTTCTCTAGAAAGATTTTGTGAAATGCCCATTTAAAACTACATTTTATACAGCATTTCTTAATTTAGCTCCCTCTTTCATATTTCTAGTGCTTTTCTTGTACTTTCCTGGATATTAGTCACAAATTTGAAAAGTATAACTTTATTCACTATTCAGGGAATGAAGTAAAAATCAATGAGCATAACAGCTTTGTAATGTTACTCCATATTATTCCCTCTCCACTTAGCTTTTGCAAATTTTAACAGTTTATGTATTTTTGACAGACACTGCGTTGTGTGAGTTGCCTGCAATGTTATCTAGATTTGCTTTCTAAGCAAAGACTTACCGACATTAGTTTTAAGAAAACTAAAACAAATCATGTCCTCAACAACTTCAGCATTTCCATGAATGGTAAGGATATATTGTGAGTGGGGAATGGGAAACTTTTCTTCATTTGTTTTTCATTGTCTTTGCTAA
The DNA here is from genome assembly GCA_034509425.1 of Eopsaltria australis. Classification (NCBI taxonomy): domain Eukaryota; kingdom Metazoa; phylum Chordata; class Aves; order Passeriformes; family Petroicidae; genus Eopsaltria; species Eopsaltria australis. The sequence continues at coordinate 1,875,120 of JAVTVJ010000267.1, read as the reverse complement.
TCACAGGGAATAATTTTTTTCCCTGCAATACACAGCAGTTTTCTCTAGAAACATATTTTTTCTTTGTTTTCTTTTTTAAGTTAGAAAGAATTAAGAAATACTTTAATTATAGTCCAGAATTTAAAAAATGTGTACTCAACAAAGATTTCAGTGTTCTGCAAAATATTTCTTTCCATGATATATATGTCCTTACAAAAATAAATACAATGATATAATGTTTGGCTTTCATTTGCGTTTACAATTTCTTCAAAGTTTATATTTTGCTTTACTAGCAAGTATGTTTACAGCTAGTACTGTGACAAACTTTGGACTTAAGTACATCCACAATCAACATAAATTCAATTTATATGGAACAAGTGATAACTTTTCTGAATTTGTTCATAGTTATAAATATTGGTTTAGGAATAAAAGATATCATCTTTCTAGCAGGAAAGAAACAAACATTTGAATAATCCAAACTGAAGCAATATTTGCTGGGAAGATATCATCACACAAACGAAGTGGTATTTCTCATGAGGTCTTTAATATCATGAGCCTCAACCAGCTAATCTACATTATCTGTAAAAAAACCAAAACAAACAAACTGCAATTTACCTTCTTTCTTAGATGCAATACTTGTTACTGCTTTCCTCTATTGGTGCTAATAAAAAACAAATAAATTGTTTCAGTTTGTAGCAGTATTTCTAAAACTGTGTACGGATTTAAGACACACACACTGAGATTAACATTCTGATTTTTCCTTAACTATATACAGTATATATAATTACATATAGAAATATATCAATATTTACGCACAAATTACTTTATTTTCTTGCTTCTTATTGGCACTATACACAGATACAAAATTTGTGCTTGTGATGAGTAAGCCTTGGCTAATAGCCAGACTTCCACTCAGTTGCTGCTGACTCCTCTCTTCCGTGAGGTAGGGGAGAAAGTAGGAGAACAAGAATGAGAAACCATCTGGATTGAGGTAAAGAGATGGAATAAAGACAAAAGACAAGTACCAGTTACTGTCATGGACAGGAAAAGTTTTGGGGAATTAGTTTCCTTTATTGTTAAATAATATAAATGTTTAATTATTGATTTATGTATTTGAAATCAAAGAAAAATAAAAGAAAAAAGAAACAAACATGTCACAGATGGGGAAAGGATGTTTTCTCCCCTTTTCTCAGGCTCTACATCACCCCAGGTTCCTCTTCTCCTTTTATAGCACTTCAAGTAGCACTTGGTCCCTCTGTCAAGCAACCAATAGAACAAGGTGTGTTGTGCTCAGGAGGCAGAAGTTTCCCTCTGCATGTCCATCCTCCTCCCTTCTGCTGCTCCAGAACCTCCCACCACTCACTCGATCTTTCTTTTCCTTCTTTCCTCCCTTTGCTGTTCCTCCTGTTGCTTCTCACTCCTTTTTACTCCCCATCCCCCACGATCTCCCTGTGTCCTTCTTACACATGCAATCCCTGTGGTGCCCCCACCCCGGCCTGGGCTCAGCCATGCCCTGTGGAGGGCGGTTGGATCCGGCTGGGACCGGCTTTGTCTGGCTGGGGCAGTCCTGGCCTCCCCTCACAGAGCACCAGCAGCCCCCACTGCTGATGCTGGGACATCCCATACAGCTCCAGAAGGAAGAACTGTAATTACATTTGCACTCAGCTGTCCAAAACGTGCCATGGATATTTCCCGTCCAGACAAGTGCCATGAGAAAGTTTCACAGCCGTCTGTGAACAACATCTGCGTGCATAACTTGTGCTCCTTTTGCCTCCCTTGATCTGAGGGATCCTACCATGGGACCCCATTGCATTACACTGGAATTAGAGTAAACAAAAAACACATAGTATGCCTGGTTCTTAACCTTTCCAAACTTCATAGCCCATATACTTTTGTCCTGGTTCTGATAAACCTATGGGTGACCAGAAGTTGAAATAACTTAAAAGTTATAAAATTCACTGTGTAAATGTAGTAAGTTTTTTCTTGTTTGCCTTCCACCTGTTCTGGTTTAATAATTATTTAATGATTAAGTGTTTGAAGACTAGACTAAATCAATTATTTCCTGTACTAAGTGACAAAACAAAGGCTTTGCGTAATTGATCACAATTTAGGTGATAAGACACATTTATTTTAAAGACTGTGCTCCATACCAAGACATATGAGGAAGAGGAAGTTACTACATGCTTAACACATCTTTCACTCAGCTGCCAGCCTTGTACAGATTATGAATGAAAACTAACAAAGCTGAAATTGCAAGTAAGAAATACGGGCTCAGCAGCTAGATTCATCAAACAGAAGGAAACTTGATAGGGATGCCTTTGAAGGCAAGCCAGTATGAGGTACCACACAGGGTTTTCACAGTTCCCTGTCTGATTACAATCACACCTTTAATGGTTTCTATCCTTATTGATGTGCCGTGCTTACTGATTTATGCATTAAGTCTGGAAACAGCACAATAAATAAATGTTTCCCAAATGTTATTTTTTTCATTTCTTACTCAGTATCAGGATCAGAAATACATATACCATTGTGTGTATTTTCCTGATGAGTATGCTCTGGCCACACTTAATGTCTTCACTGACTATTTTTAACCATCAATTCTTCCAGCTATAGGAGAATGAAGCCTCTTGAGAGAAGCCAACACGTTTTCCTTTAGATATTGGTTTAAAGAAAGTCACAAATCCTACCATTTCCCCTTTTCTAGAACAGAGGCTTTTAAGTGCTGCCACAGTGCAGTGGGATTCATACTCAGAATTCCTTTGAATTGCAGTTTCATGTCCTAACACGTACCTCACACATAGCTCTTCTTTGTTAAGATGGGGAGTTGTAACAGCCTGCAGATCAAATGAAAGCATCTTTTTATGGATGAAAAGTCTTCGGGTCAAACTCAGATGTGATTTCGGCAAAGAGAAACTTGTGCGTCCTTAGCAGAAGTTCAGCTGCTTAGAAGATCCATCATTTTTAGCTCAGAAACACTTACTGTTTCTACATTCATAGCTAGTCAATTAAGTAACATGTCAGTAAGCATTGAAATTCTGCAAAAAAACAGACAAAAAGATAAATAAACTGGGAAAGAAACATTCAAAAAATACCATCTGTAATGAAGTTCAATCATGCATTCTACTGCACACAACAGTAAGCCCAAGAATGTTCACATCATGCTGATCTTTTATTGTCTTTGAGCTAAATTTTCTACTCATCAATCAGATGAAAGGGCTTTTCTCATCTGTGTTTTTTCTGCATTTTTTTGATAGACACCTACTAAACACAGTTGTGAGCAATCAAAAAGTAAGAATTTCTAAAGGAATGGGTCCTCAGTTTGATTGATTTTAGTGAGTAAGACTTGTATGATGAACTCTGTATGAAAAGTCTTGAAGGCATCGGTGAGAAAAAAGGATTTTACAGTCATTCTGATTATTAATAAAAATAAAGAAAGGAAAAAAGTACTTTCAAATACAGTGAATATTATAGTACAACACTTACAAAATAAAAGCATGGCTTCAGGGAATAAAAAAAGTTTTCTGTTTTGTATTAATGACCTGGTGAGTTTCCCAATCCCTGGTTTTTGTAATTTTAAGAATAGAAAAGATAACCAAATCAAACTATGCTCTGTCAGGTGATTAAAAGACAACTTTGCCTGTGATATCAGTGTTAATTCTAACTACATTGTGTTCTTTATTTTTCTTTAAGATTAAGGAAAAAGAAAGGGAGGGTTGTTATGACTCTTCTACCTTAGATTTGTTTGGTTTGCTTAATTGTTCAGATTTGGGTTATTGTCTCAGCTTTTCTGATAAGACTTTTGAAAGCTTTTTATTGAATATTTTGTTTCTACATCTGCTCAGGGAGATATAGAAAGATGTGTTGGTTATACACATGATCTCAAAGCTGAGATAAAAAACAACAGTTTGAAAAAAATTCTTTTCCGAATAGCCAGTCAACAAGTGAAGCTTTTCATGTTTGTTTTTTTTAAATTTCTATTTTTAAAAATATTTTAAGCATTTAAAAATGTTCTTCGTAAACTAGGAATTATTTTTATTCAGATAAAAGACTTTTAAAAACTGAATGTTGCTGAAAACATATTTTAGTACTGGAAAATTCAAATCTGCTTCTATTTGTGTTCTAAGAATTATTCTCATCTGAACAATGGAACAAAATCCTTCCTCTTAACCTGTCTCTCCATTAGCATTCTTAAACTTAATCTCTCTTGTTTGAAATACAACTAATAATGCAACTATGGTAAAATCAACTAATGTATCCTTTCATCATCACAAATTACCTCAATCTGATAGAAGATTTCTACAAAGGATAGACTCTTTATAATACATTCAGCAACTTAGTAAAATACAATTGAATCTGCCTTGACATATCTATGTGTATGTATGATTTTCGACCTACTAACCCTTTATACCAGGAAACTGTTTAGTCAAGCACAGTGAATGCATAGAAAATTTACTTCTTACTACAAAATATCTTCACCGCTTGCTCAACAATTTACTTTTTAATGTGCCCCAAAGCTCTATTTTCTTATATTGCTTCTGTGTTCAGGAAAATTTAAAGACCTTGAAACAAGGTAACAGCTTTTGCATAAATAAAAAGCTATTGGAAAAAGGGAAGACAATTAATTGTTCTTTATTCCTTTGGCCCAGAAAATAATGGGCTTAATTTGCAAGGAGGGATATTTAAGTTAGATGTAAAAAAGGATAAGGTTTTATCTATTGTTAAGGGTAATTAAGCTTTGTAATACATTGTCCAAGAAGCTTTTAGAATCATATAATTGACATCTTAAAAACAGATAAAGTAAATGAGTTAGGGATACCTTGTCTGCAGCTGATTCAGTCCTAGGGCACAGAATTTAATTACATAATACCTGAAGTTCCTTTCCAGGTCTATTTTATGTGTTTTGTAACACTGAAAATCCTGAGGTAATCATATCCACTTTCCTAAGACAATACTAGAAAACAATTAGAAGGAATCAATGTACAGTAGTAAAGCAGTATCAATTACAGTGTCTGGTCTTCATTTTAGTATATGCTGGCATAGATTTCTGAAAAGCCTTATCCTCCTCATTATCTTGCTACTACCCTACTGTGTGACAGAGCCACAGGGCTGTGGGGCTGCGAGAATATCAGTAATGACAATAGGAAAGCCTTTTAGCTGTTTGCTGTAATTTGAGGGAGATTTAGCAAAAAAATAACAACCAGAAAGTTCTACTTTGTTTTTTCACTGTCACTTGATAATTGTGCCAACCATGCTGTTAATCAGTCTCCCTGAGAAGCAAAACTGATTTGGATCTGGGTTGGTCTTTTTTTTTTTGTTTGTTTGTTTGTTGGTTTTTTTGGGGTTTTTTCCTGACCAAGCAGATACATTGCTTAATTGGGCAAAGTTTCTAATATTGCATCTTAAATGTTATGCAGCTTGGACAGTTTTAGACTGCATCATTACTTAAGCTGGAATTGCAGTTACTTTGACATAATTTATGTCTACATAAGACTTTCTTTAGTGAGTTATGCTACCACAAATCTTCATATTCTACCACATGCCAAATTTCATTGGGGATTCCAACTTGAAGAAGTCAATATGGTTTCAAAATACTCCAAAATTAACTGGAAAAAAGGATTTCAGAAGCTGAACTGATTTCAGAAGCAAGGGTGCCACAAACAGCTAGCCCATATAGCAAAATAAATCCCACTGTGGGTTTTTATTGGCATTATAGTAGCCTATACAAGAGAATAACTTAGCCCTGCTAACAGTATTTCCAAATGTAATTTTTCATAATTACTATAATAATAAATTTAACAATCAAAGCTTTTGGTTATAGTCATCCATATCTTCACCAAATAACTGAAGTATGCTGCTAGATTTTGTATAATGTTTAACTGAACATGTTTATATAATTACCAAAATATGTATTTCTTGTCTTTGACTTTTAGTGAAATAATATATGTATAATACCAAACTGAGAACTATTCTTCCACATAGTTTTAGTTATGAAATTTGAGTTTGTAAGGTACTACCACTTCCAATAAAATATTTTTCAGTTAACATGCACTTTGAGCTCTTTAGTAAAAAAATCCAAGTAATCGGTCTCAAAGGAAAATACCATGTCACTGGATATACATGATGGCAATCACAAAAATAATTGGGTACTTTTAAGAATGCTGTTTACAATATTTCTGGGATTCAGAAAAAAAGTATTTCTTTGAGTAGGCATGTACTTACAGTTTTCTTACCGTCATGCCATATGAGATGTCTTAAAATCTAACTATTTACCATACTTTAATACTTCTTTTCACCACAAATGCTATTTATGGTAAAATTCCTTTTGTACTTGGGAAGACTTGGAGAATGGCCTAGCGTCTCTATTAACATTTTTGCTTCCACAGGAGCTTTTCCCTTTGGTTTGCCACATACATAATGACAAAAAAATTCAACAGTTCTGCTGAGTAGACTTTTTTTCTTTGTATGGTAGTATATGCATAGATTTTCTTACGTCTGTATCCCATGGTTATAGAATTTTCAAATTTATAACAAATGCTTCAGTGGATCAGCCAAAGTTACAGCATGTCATTGTTTACAATGCTGTCATAATGATTCATTACTACATGGGTGCCTCTGATACAGCAATCCCCTGAAGGAGCTTCCCAAACTTCTGTCCCTCTATCATTTTTTTTCTGTAAAGAGAGTTCTCAGAGTTCAATGATTTGAAAAGCCAGACCAATATTCAGCTTTGTAATTGGTAATGTTCTCACCATGCCCAAGTGTTTCCAGGTTGTTTTGCTCAGAAATATATTAATTGATTTCTTAGTTTCTATAAGTAATTCAACAGCATGCCATAAATGTAATACTCATAGTTCACCTTAATGTATCCTGAGACAGTTATTTACATTTACTGCTCTATTTTAAGATTTATCCTAGAATGCATCTCTTCTGATATTACCATCCATGTTGTGAATAAGAGAAACAAATTATAAAATTTAAATGCACTAAAGAAATAACCTAGCAAATGTGAGTATTAAACTATTAATGACCTTATTCATAAGGTAAGAGAAGTCATTTTTCCTAAATGTTTGAACTAAATGAACTTAATTCTTAATAATTAATCTGAAGTACAGATGAAAAGAAAATAATGATAATTTTTCCCACCGCTGAAAGAAACCCCACACCTACAATTATTTTAAAGAGACTTTTAAATGGTGAAAAATTTTATTTCTCATCAAGAGGAATTACCTACTCATATTTTCAAGATTACTTTTTATCAGGTACATAAAACATATTTTAAAATAATCAGGATAAGAAAAGAACAAACAAATAGAAAGAAAAATCACTTAAGGAAATTATGATTGGAATATGCAATAAAAACAGATATTAAGATCAAAGTATAAGACATTCAAAATATAGAGTCATTTTGAGCACATCAACAGTAATAAACACAGCATAAAATGTACACAATGTACTGCAATTGTATTTGAGTGCCTCTTTGTTCTTTCAAAGAAGTGCTAGTTAAATCTATGGTTATGTTTAGATAACTGTTTATACTCTACTATTTTTGCTTACTTGGAATGCTTTCAAATTTCACTGGGAGAATTCCTAGGTTTTCAACATTGCAGCTGCTGCAGCTTGGCATAAGCTTATTGAAATTAGTGAGCTACACTTCTCTAACCCCATAAACTGCCTCTTGGATCCAGATCCATGCTGGAGTCACTCCTGTTCCATTTTGATTTTTGTGGCTAGGCTACATGTAGAAAGCATTCTAAGTAATTTATATAGTTTATATATATATATATATAAAGGACTTCCTCTAAGTGGAAGAAGTTAGGCAGCATAACCATACACAGCAACAAAATGATAGAAATGTTTTCTGCTTGACTTTGAAAAAGTTTGTCAGAAGTGGAATGAACCCTTTTATTGCATTTCATGTGCTGGAAAGTCTTTAATTCCACCCTGATGGAGAAATATCCTTTCAGAAGAGGAGATTTCATCAAACAATAGACTTAATTAATGGGAACACTTGGTTTATATTGTATGAAAGAAATAAAAATTCTGCACCCATTATTTATGCTTGACATATTTTTCCTTGATTGATAAATAATTCCCCAAGTTATTTATTCTTCATGCACTATGACTTCATAAATTAAGTCTATGTTTTTATATTATTTTGACTGACATCTCTACAGATTTAAAACTCACATTCATGTAGGAAAATTACTGGATTTTGGCAAATGTGAATTTTAATTCACTTCTGCAGCTGATGGCAAACAATTTTGTATATTCATATTTTGTAGTATAATTGCTTGTACATATACATAGTCTGTTTTTCTGATGTGTTCTTGAACAGTATAGATGAATTAAGATCCTGCAGAATAAAAATAAATAAGAAATTAAGAGGACCTGGAATTCTTTACCATTTTCCAAGAATGCAACATACTGTGACAGTAAATTATCTAGTCATGCTTTGTATTTTGCTAAATTGGCTCTGTTTGGTAGCAATTGCAGCTGTAGTAATAATCTTAGTAATAGTTTTACTAAAATGCATGATGAAATATACCTCAGGAAGCAAACACTGAGGGCAAAAATCCATTTTCCAGTATCACAGTTTCTTGAGTATACAATGAAAGGAGTGGGGTAAACTACATGATCATATCAAACAGGGTACACAAAGCAGTGGACATGTGATATTTGCTGCAGGCATTCATCCTGCAGGACAGTGATGCAAAGAATGCCTCCAGGAGTATCACACAAATGTGGTCAGGAACAATTACATCACACTATTAAAGGGAAGAAGCAAATGCATCTCTTAAGCATGCTTCAGAGTATAAAAAGGAAAACTACAGAGGCTGTGTATCAGTTAACAAGTATTTAAAGCCATAACACATTTATGTGAAAATGTTTCCTAATGACTCTTGGTTAAAAATTAGTTTTAATTAAGATAAAATTCAAAAGAACTTAGAGGTTGCTTCAAACTTTATACTTCTCTTCCATGAAATACTCCAAACTGAAGTCAGAAAACTAATTCAAACATGGGGTGAATAAGAAGGTTTGAAGTATGCCAATACCTTCTTACATCAAAAAGTGGTAACTTGTACTTCATTTGGAAGACATAGAAATGCTCCCAGAACTACTTCACTGCTAAAACCACCCCTCTCCATCTGGCCCCCTCCAACCATGCCAGAATATCAGGAGGCTCAAACTTATATTGAAATTGGATGGCAAAGGTTTATTTGGTGGAAGGGGGGAAGGGAGGGAGGGGCCAGGGGGAGGCCACAGCAGGAGCTTCTGGGGTAAGTGCTACAAGCTTCCTCCTTGTTCAACAGAGCCAACTGACTCCAGAACAGACTGACTGCTGGCCATCAGCTTTCCCATCAGTGATGCTGGCAGCACTTCTGGAATAACATAGTTAAAAAGGGGGAAAATTGTACTGTGCAGAAACAGTTGCAGTCAAGAAGGGAGTAAAAATACAACACAGACTCTCTCAGGAGTGAGAACAGCTGCAGACATATAGGTCAGTGGAGAAGCAGCGGAAGGAGATGCTCCATGCTCTGGAACAGAGATTCTTCTGCAGTCCATGGCTAAGACCATTGTGAGGCAGCTCATCCCCTGCAGCACAGGGAGGTCCATGGTGGAGCAGATAGATGCCCCAAAAAGCTGTGACTCTGTGAGAAGCTGGGGCTGGAGCAGGTTCCTGTCAGGACCTGCATGCCCCTGGAGAGAGAAACCCATGATAAAGCAGGTTGGCTGTCAGGAATTGTGACCCTGAGGGGTACCCACACTGATCTCCCATGGGACAGACCCCACACTAGAGCAGGCTAAGAGTGTGAGGAGCATCCTCCCTGAGGAGGAAGAAGGAGCAGAAATAGTGTGTTTCTCAGAAACAACTGAGCGCACCAGAATTTATCCTAGTTTAACTTAGAAAGTCTTGGAATTTACCATGTAGCTGAAATTAGGACCCAGCAGTGTCCTTTGTAAGCATACAGTGAGTAGGAATCTGTATGTTTCAGCTCACTAAACAGCCAGAGACATGAATCTGGAAACTGAGTCCAGGTTTTAATACTTGAAGCCAACTAAGAAGGAAAGAACCTCAGAGCAGTAAGAGGAAGAGGCATGGAGCTTGTCTCTTAGCCCACCTAAGCAGCCAGTTCACAAAAAGAAAATAATTACTTTGTTCTTTTCAGAATTTCACTAAAATAATTGTTTTTCATTAATTTCTGAAATTCTTATTGTCACTTCTGCCTGAAAAGAAGAAAAAAAATTACAACTATCTACACCTTACTTGACTTCTACCAAAATTCTCTGAGACTGTAAAACTTATAGATGAATTTCTATACAATTGGTATTCTAGACCTACTTTTTTCAAAGTGAATGGAATTACATGATTTGAACACTTTTCATACAGTGAAATGCATTAAGGAGGTAGTTCTGTAAATCACACAAACTTTCTCATTCTTGCACAATAATATAAAGTTGCTACAGAAGATTGTGACCACAGGTTACACAGTAAAAGCATTTGTTAGCTCTTCAGTGGACTGTGTCCTTTATAATAATGCCTATAATTTCCAAAGTATTTTATATATTCAAAGCACTGTGCGAACAGTAGCCAGTTAGTAACAAATTTTGAGCAGCTCATTTGTTGCATCTGCACAAGCCTAGAATAATTTGAAATTTGTTTTGTTAACACTACACAGCAGGTTTAAAGCATCTGAAAATATTTAGCACAGGTAAATAATTCCAGGATTAAGAATAAAACTGGTTATAGAAAAATGAAAAAAAAACCAAACCCAAAAGTATCCCAAAATAATAGACCTTAGAATTTTACCCCCTCAAGGCTTTTTGCAAGAGGGAAGATTTAAACTCAGAATTGAGCAACTAATACCCAGAACTTAAATAATTGAGCAAACTGAGCAGCTTAAGAGATACAGTGAGAGGAGATTAAGCCCTTACTCGAGTTCAAAATAAGCAAAAAGCTGAATGCCAGTCTGAAATGAGAAAGTGAGCTTCTCTGTATGATACTAGCTGCTCTAGGATGTAAGCACTCTTATTTTCTATAAGTAAAATTATTCAGGCAGTATCTGTATTATACCATAAAAAAAGGAATACTGTTGAAATATTGACAAGTTATGCAGAGAAAGAAAATGGTCAGCCCAATGCTATTCAAAATCAGTAAAAGGATTGCTGAAGAACAGTTTAATACATTCTACTTACAGTTGTTTAATATATTTGTGTTTCTTTAGCATTCATCTGCATAAATATTAAAAAAAATTAAAAAGTTACGTCATATAATGTTTAATATATAGGCTACCAAATTGCATTCAAAATTCATATGCAAAGCTCTTACTACATCTTATAGAGATAATTTCACACATCCTTGAAATGAGGACACTTTAGATAAAACTCAGCACCTGTGTAACAATACACAGTAAACCTCACATAATGTTTTACTAGAAGAAAAAGAAATGTAGTGTCCAAATAAAATGCAGGGAGATTTACTGGCACAGAGTAATTACTTGTGTTGGAATTTGTCCAGGACACTGCAGTGAAAGGTCCTACTGTTACGGAAAATCCCACTAGTTATTTAATGGTTTCAAATGGTAGAGGCTGGGGCATGATTTGATGTCTGATATAAAGTAGGTGATGAGAATCTTTGAAAGGTGTTTGTGTTTGAGCCTGCTTTCACTCTAGTTTGACGGTAGCATACCATTTACTGTTCTGTGCAGTTACCAATGGTCTATACTAGCAAGAAAAAAGAAATGTCAGGTCTGCAGAAAGCTTTGTGATCCACTAAAGGCTCACTTTTTGAGCCACTAAAGGCTGTAAGAGTTTTCCTTGGTATTAGGCATAGATAATACTGAAAGTATAGGATATTAAAGGTCATGACTCAAAGAACCACTGTCAGTATAAGCAGCAAAATCATTAGGGAGACCAAGAAGAAAGCAAGCCCTTCAGGGCTGTATTTCGAATATAGTCACAGTCCTTTGTAATTCTGATCTGAAACGGTAGCCCTGTAAATAGGTTCTCTCTACTTAAGATACAATCCAAAAATGTTTTTAGGGAAGAACCACATTATATACTGGAAAGAAGAGTTGGCAAGCAATATATGAAAAATATTAATCTGCAGTGAGAACCTTGCCTCTGTCTATCAGAGAACTCACAAATACTTAAGGTCCTGGAAAAAAAAACCCTCTCTCTGATGTTGCTGTTTTAGCGTTGTGTATAATTGGAAAATTAATACATATTAACGTAATTTTTTGGGGAAAAATTAATCTGTTGTAAGTATTGAAAATGGACTGTATGCTAATATTATTTCATGGAATATAATTTATCTTATGAAATGGCAGATTCCACTAAATGAAGGACCTGATAGCACAAAAGATGATATGCAAATAAACAGGTATGTTTTAGCAGGTGCTGAGCAGAAGTAGGTACAAAATTTCCATGTCTATATGTATGACTGCACAGCCTTTTGTGGAATTCAAGATTATGAATGTTACAACACATTTTAACCCTCTGTTACCGTTAGACAGACATTTTGTCTTCAAAAGTCAATTCTCATTAAATGTTTCATAAAAAACTTAGTGTTTTTAAAAAGTATTTTAAAAAGTTACTTTCTCCTCTTCTTTACGGTCAATGACATTATAAACACATGTAAGTCAGAACGTGAAAGAAAAACCTGGCATGTAGATTTTATTTTAAATTGTTCTTCTCTAGCTCATCATTGCCTCAGATTTTTTGAGACAGTCAATATAATTTTGTTGTTCTGACTTTCACTATTTTTGAAGTAAAAAATAGAAACTCACTTCTTATTTTTCATCAAAGATAAATTGCTGGAACTACCTTCTCTTTTCTAGTGACTAATGAAAGATAGCTAGTTTATGAGAGATTAAATGTTCCAAAAATTTGGATGCCATGATCTCTGCATTGCAAAAAATATGTACCCTGGAAATTAAAGTGCGTCCTTGAAAATCTGCCTTAAATCTCATTGAATCGTAATGATAGCTATACTTCTAAGAAATGTTTTCTCAAATTTATACTCTAAACAGTACAGAAATGCCTTTGAAATAGACTTTAAATATGTCATGACCTCAGTTTTGAAAATGGCAAATATACTCCACATTCAGTCTCATTCTTCTCAAAGTTTTACCTTTTGCTCTTTGCTATAGGATGAACAAGAATAGCTTTAGTACTTCAGCTATTAGAAGGCTGAGTTTTAAATATGTGCAGCTTTAAGGTCTGAGGCTCTTTTTCTCCTTTGGTTACTGATGAGGAAGACAAGAGACAGAACTCACAAGTATTTTTTGCAATTTCATGTTATTGTTTTCCTTCATATTTTCTTTTATGGCATTAGAATCAATGATACACTATTGTTGTTCATCTCTGACGTGCATTTCTTTTTATTGAAGTCATTTACTTTGACCAAATAACTTATGATTTCACAATGGCTTTCAAACTATTATTACAAGTGGTTCTGAATATAAAAGACTACTTGCAGCTTCTTGATTAAAGCAGTTTTTAAGTTAAATCCCTACAGCTAGGCACAAGATTTTTTAATCCACATTGAATGAAAGCAATCCTATAGAAAAAGATACTTCATCATTCATCAGAAAAGAAGCCAGATGAGTTGTTTTTAACTTGTTCTAAAGAATGAAAGCTAACTAGTTGCTATCAAAACCTCTTAAAAAACTTACTATATATGTTGGAAGAAAGATCATGCAGTGATTAAAAAATTGATAAGTCAAATTCTGTAGACTTTGTTTACTGCTGGTTTGTCAAAATTAAGAGAAAGATTCAGTCTTTGGCTTATATTTTTCTTTCTGAGAAAAAATTATAAAGTGTTACTATAATGAATAGCTCTATTTTAAAGAGTTATTAATGTTCTTCTGTGGAACCTCTCTAAGTACAGTTTGTAAATTTTGTGTAATACTGAGGACTTGTAAGTTCTTTCAAAGTCTAACCAGAAATTCCACTTCAAGTTCTGTATTTCCCATGTTACATTGAAATCCCACCACTCTATAATGCAGGAATTAGTGTAGCAAAGTTCTTGCTCTTTAACAGTTCGTTATTCCAGGTGAAGTCATTTGTAGAAAAAAGACTTTTTTTTTCTTCCCCTGCCTCCCAAGTCTGGATAAAAAGTGGCATTTTTCTGTTTCCTAACATGTTTGCTTACCATGTTTGTCCCAAATTGACAGAAATCTCTTGTCAGAGTGTGTTATGCTCAGCCTCTCAATACCTTTGGTGAGGTGATGGGCAGCACAGGAAGCTGGACTCTGGACCTAGTTATATCCTTCTGTTAAATCCTTCCTACTTATTTTCCTCCTGTGGTGAGCTGATCTTGGCTAGACAGTGGGTGCCCACCAAACCTGCTCTATCACTCCCCACCTCAACTGGAAAGGGAAGGAAAAATTATAAAAGAAATCATGGGTTGAGGTAAGGACACAGAAGGATCACTTGCAAGTCACTCCCATGGGCAAAACATCCTTGGTTTGGGGAAAAATTAATTTAATTTGTTACAAATCAAATCAGAGTAAGATACTGAGAAATAAAATTTAAATCTTAAAACCCTTTCTTCCACCCTTCCTTCCAGGCTCACCTTCACTCCCAAATTCTCAAGCCCTTCTGCTACTGAAGTGCAGGGGCACGGAGATTATGGTCAGTTCATCACACGTTATCTCTGACATTCCTCACACTCATACCCTTCACGCTTTGGCATGGAGTCTTCAGTGGGCTCCACTGTGGATCTCTGCTTCACTGTGGCTGTATGGGGACAGTCTGCATCACCAAGGGCCGCTGGGTAATCTCTGCTCCAGTGTCTGGAGCACATATTGACCCTACTTCTTCACTGGCCTAGCGTACTGGTTTCAGTTTGCCTATTCAAGTTTCTGGCCAAATGCCAGCACACTTACCAAAATTTACCTGGTTTTGCAGTGAGATAAGGATCAGGAGTAGGCAAAACAGGCTTAAACTTTAAGAATATAAAGGAAGTTTATTAATAAACCTAAAACAAAAGGGAAAAAACAAGAAAAACCAGAACAAAACCGTCAGACCACCTCTCCTCCCCCCATCTCTCCATTTCTTACCCACTGACAATACAAAAAGACAACACTTTGACTTTCAGTCAGTTTGCCACCTCTAAAATTGTCTTTCCTCAGTTCATTTAGGGAGAGAAGTCTCTCTTGCTCATACCATGGACTCTCTGTAAGAAAATACAGTTCTTATGGTTTTCAGCCTCACAACCAACAGCCGCCTAGGAGGAAAATCTGCTTGTTGTGGAAGATCCTTCCCCCCATATCAGTAGCCTTCTCACATCTAATACAGGGGGTCATGACAGTCCATGGGGTACCCTTTTAAGGATGAGCAGTTCTATTACAGCAGCAAAGAAATTCCCCTCTTTGTTACTGGCAACACAAGTTCTCGAGCAGGGGCAAGGGACGTCACAGCCTCTTCTCTGTGTTCAAGCTTCACATTAGACTGCACTTACCTCAGCACTTACTTATCTTTACCCAGGTGTCTTGGCTCACTGGCTGCAGTTAGACTATCACATCCCCCCTTTGGACTATTTTCTCATATTTTACAGGGAATTTATTAGCTAAGTCCCAACCATGGTCTCACAAAAGAGTTTTCAGCTTCACAATGGAAGCATTCCTCAAGCTCCTCCCTCCATGCATCGGCTCTGCTTCCTTCACTGACTTAAAAATCTCTATGTTGCATTTATGTAGGTGTCCTCACTCTTTCCTCTCTCTGTGCAGGGAAGGATGGGTGTCTGGAGCTTTCATCCGGGCACAGAGAGGGTTAATCTCTCTCTCTTTCTGTCTCTCTCAGGCCTTGCGATGGTCACGTGCTCTCTGCTGGGCTGTTTGAAAAGTCTTAGCCGAATGGCAGAAGCTCTCAGAGTCTTGGTGACCTTGCTCTGGAGAGCTGGCTCAGCCTGGTGGGGCCGGCCTGGCCCGAGCTGGATGGAGCTGGCCCAGCCCCTGCCTGGGCCTGAGCAGGGAGGTCTGGCACTGCTGTAGCTGAAATGTCGGCCGGGGCTGAATTGTATCTGCCGAGAGCTCAGGCCAGTTCCTCCCCCACACCCAGCTCCAGCTGCACTGCCGCTCCAAACCTCCCTTCCCCCCTGGCAGGGAGGGGTGGGGGAGGCAAAGGCCCAGTCTTACCAGAGAGAGAAAGCAGGGACTGCTTCTTTCAGAAAAGCAACAAAGCCAAAGAGGAAGAGGCTCAGAGGTCCTCTGCTTATATATGATTATTTTCCTCGAAGGCGGATCAACTTTTAATTGGTTTACCTACATATCAGTACTTAAAACTACCTGGTTATTGGCTCTCCGTCTCAGGAAGGAAGCTGTATTACTTCCTGCAGCATGGGTCAGTTCTGAGATTGACACCCCTTGGACCAACCCAGGACACCTACATGTCTGCAGATTTCACAGAGTTTCTCTCCTCTCTCTCACTGCTGTTATTTGTGCCACAGGGTTCTTTTTCTCCATCTTAAGTACATTAGCCCTAGAGGTACTCCTGTTGCCTCCTGTGGGCTTGACCTTGCCCAGCAGTGGGTCCACCTTGGAGCTGGCTGCCACTGGACATGGGGGAAGCTTCTAGCAGCCTCTCACAGTAGCCACTCTTGTGGCCTCCCCTCACTACCAAAACCTTGCCACTCAAAACCAATATACCTCTACAGTTCCTTGCTTTCTATGGCTCCTCTGTACTGGTATGGTTTACTTTATGTGTTGTCGTCCCCTTAGGGGTGTCCGTGCTCTGGCATAGGTCATTCATGACTCCGATCCTCTCAGAAGAATTTGTCCTAATGGCATGAAACTTCTTCCAAGACTGTGCATCCAGCTGTGAGCCCAGCTGTGTCCTTTCCACCATGTCTCTCTGTTCCCTCCTTCATTTTCTCAAAACTCTGGCTCTTCACAGTTCTCCTCTGGTGTTCTCTTCTGTGCTTCTTCCCATGTTCCCTCTCACAGTTTTCCTTGTGTCTCCTCACTTCTTTCAGCTTGTTTCTCCTTTTGTATGTTCCCACATATCTCCTCACACAAGTCCAGATCTCCTGCTTCTCACAGCTTCCACCCTGTCTTATTTATGAGTGGTGCTGTGTGTTCCCTTCACCAGCTGCAGCTGTGGGAGACAGCGGGATGTTTTCAACCACTGCAGAGCCAAGAGCTCAGGCTCTCCTTCTACACAGGTGTTAGCCTGAGGGGCAAGAGCAGAGAAACATCATGGTCTCACTTCTGAGAAGGATTAACATGCAGAAAGGTGGTAAGATGGGGCACTGCTCCTCTCCATTGAAAACTCAGGAAGAAATACAGAGATGGAAATGCTGAGATCCAAATGGAGCAATGTGTGAGAGCAGCACAGCCCGAGATTTACCAGACCTGCATGACATCTTCCAATTATTATTGCTTATGAGAAAAAACAGACACAGATAAACAGATAGTACTTGATTTGATTTTATGAAAGGAAGAGTATGAAAATAGATGCCATTAAGATCATAAATCACATTATGTAGCAGATACACATAAAGCAGTTATACACACTGTGTAATGAAAACCATTTGTTAAAGCATATTTCACAGAGAAACTGCAACACATATAATTTAAAATGCATGCTAAAATGCATCTCTTTATAATATATCAGATCCACCATGTGGACAATTTTCAGGTAAAATATTTTCTTAAACTCAAAGTATGTTATATTATTAATTAAGAGAAATATATCACTTTCTATATTTTTCATATAAAACCTGGCAATACCAGAAGTTATGAAATTCATTAAATTTCATTGCTTAGGCTTAGCCTTCTTGCATCTCTCATAACCTCGATCATGGGTCACCGGTTCATGTTTTGTTATGGCCATTAGAGCTGTTTGATCCTGACTTGTTAACGATAGCACGTTGTTACTTCTGCCGCATCTCATGTACAAGATGCACTACAGGTTCTGCTGGAAGATAGTTTGCATTTTGGAGGAAAACAGTTTATTAGTTATTTGAAAAATATAAATTGGTAAGGAATATACATAAACTGAAATGATGCTAAGTAACAGCCCCGTTATTTAACTTCTGCAGGGAAAAAAAATTAGACATTTTAGACTTCTTATGTTTAATACATACAAATGTGCCCTTGAAACAGAGGGTTTACATATGTTATTTCCTCAGCTGGGTCTCCACATTTTCTGGGAAAGTGTTATTTTGCCTGAAGCAAAGCTGTGACAGAGATAATGTTAACAAAGAAAGGGATAGTCATGGCCAAGAGCTCAATCTCATGCCTCTGTTTATTAACCCGTATTGATGTAGCAATAGACTTTATGGCCAAATCCCTGTTATGATAATTCACTCTGTCATTTTGCCTAATGCTGGCCTTTAGGCAACAAGCAATTAATTTTTTATTCATTATTTTTTCTACTAATCTATTGCATATTTCTTACAAAAGTATTGAGACTA
The DNA here is from genome assembly GCA_034509425.1 of Eopsaltria australis. Lineage (NCBI taxonomy): Eukaryota > Metazoa > Chordata > Aves > Passeriformes > Petroicidae > Eopsaltria > Eopsaltria australis. The sequence goes on along the minus strand of JAVTVJ010000267.1, from coordinate 1,856,720 downwards.
GCTAAAAATTATCAAGTGAGTCTTGATTCAGCTTTTTTCCAGTACTGCCAGTACCATAAAACCTTGACTGTTGAGTTTTATTCATAGAATCATAGAATCATGGAATCATACATAGGCTTAGGTTGGAAGGAACGTTAAAGACACAGTTGCAGAACCTTGCACTTGGTCATGTTAAACCACATGAGATTCCCACGGGCCACTTCTTGAACTTATACAGGCCCCTCTGGATGACATCCTGTTCTTCAGGTGTGTCAATCACACCATTCAGTTCGTTGTAATATACAAATTTGCTGAGCATGCACTTGATGCCTTTGTCCATAACGTTAATGAAAATATTAAATAACACTGGTCCCAATACAAATCCCTGAGGGAAACCACGTGTCACTGATCTTCATGGGGATTCTGAGCTGTTGACCATTCAATAATTTTCTTATCCATGTAACATTCCACCCACTGAATCCATTTCTCCAATTCACAAACAAGGACTTGCCCTTGGTTAAGTTGTGATGATTGTCTTGAATCACCTCCTTGTTCTCCATGTGCCTCAGTACAGATTTCAGAAGGATCTTTTCCACAATCTTTCCATGCACAGAGGTGAGGCTGACAGGTCAGTAGTTCCCAGGGTCTTCCTTTCTACCATTTTCAAAGATGGGCACAATGTTTTCCTTTTTCTAGTAACTGTGTCTTCACCTGACTGCCATAACTTTTCAAATATCATGGAGAGTGGCTTGGTAACTGCATCAGCCAGTTCCCTCAAGACTCTGAGACATGTCTCATTAGGTCCCATAGAGTTATGTACATTCAGGCTCTTCAGGTGGTCATGAACCCGATCTTTATTCACAATGGGAGCCCTTTGTTCCCTCAATCTCCATCCACTCAAGAGCTAAGGTAAGAGAGTTGGCCACTTAAGACTGAGGCCAAAAAGTTGTTGAGTACCTCAGCCTTCTCCTCATCCATTGTTACCAGTTTTCCAGCATTGTTTCAGCAAGGGTACACCTTCTTTGACCATTCTTTTCTGGTTAACATACCTGCAGAAGCTCATCATTTGCATCCCTTGCCAGATTGAGTTCCAGCTTCTCACCCCCTCCTTACACAACTGAACTTCACCTCTCTACTCTTCACAGGTTACTTCTTCTTGTTTCTACTGCCTGTGCATTTACTCCTGGGGATTGCTGCTCTTTCTCTCTATGGAAGACTTCCTTAATGATCTGTCATCTCTATTCCACTCTCTTATCCCTGACAGCAGTCTCCCCAGGGATCCTATTGACTGTCTCCTAGAAGAGGTGGAAGTTTGTTTTCCTAAAGTTGAGGTGCCTAACTTTACTTCTTACCTGACCCATATTTCTCAGGACTGCAAACCCCACCAATGCATGATCACTGCAGCCCAGGCTGCCTCCAGTCTCGATGTGCCATCTCAGCTCTCTTCTATTGGTGACCATCTGATCCACTATCACTCCCCTCTGAGTCTATTATCTGGCTCAAGAGTTATTGTTTTAACTCTTAAAATGTTTCTAATTTCAAATTTCACTTTTGTCTAAATTCATTTTGCATACTTCGCAATACTTGTCTTGCTATTGCTCATATATTCTGCATTGAGAAGTCTTCTCACAGATGCATTCTCCTCTATGTGTTTTTAGATAGGTTATGATTCTTTCGTCTTCTCTCCTAAATGCCCATGGAAATTGTAGGTGAAATCCAGCTTTAGACTCAGAAGTTTGTACTCAGGTATCTGCAATGTAGGTATCTACGTGTAGATTTAATAGATGTCTAAGCTTTTGTTGCAGTCTGTGGAGATCTAAGCAACACAAACGCTCCTAGTGAAGTCTTCATGTAGATGTGTCCGTTTTAGAAGGAGCTAAAAGTCTCTCTGTATGCATCAATTATATTGATCAAAACCAGTTGTACAATTATAATTATTTCATGCCATTTTTGACACCCTAATGCATCTGAGATACCCGTGCAGGAATGGCAAATGTTACACAGGCCATGCAGGAGAGACACAACCACCTAGAGTGATACCTAGAGGGCAATACACATAGATAATTCAGTCATTCCTAAAATAAATACTGAATATAAAGTAAGCTTAATAATTTAGTTCACTTGTAGAAATCTACATTACAGACACCTCAATTGTACATGCTTGTATCCAATGCAACTCAACTTGCAATGGCTAAATCCAACCTTTTGTAAAACTGTATCTCAATTCTTGTATCACTTTTGCAAGTTGTTCCCAAACTCAGTCAATTCTTAAAGTGGATTTCTGACTGTGAAATTCTAACAGGAATCTTATCAATGCTGAGTACACATGTAACATCTCCTTTTTGTTCGTGCTAAACAGTTCATACTTCTATGGAGGATCCCTTTAATCTTTTATTGTTAATGCTGCCTTATGTAGTTGATCTTCCATGATGACCTCCTAAATCCTTTTCCAGAATAATGTCTTTTCATTGTCCATTTGACTATATTGAAATGAAAAGCATTTTCAGAAGGTGAACTTGATATTTTTTCCCCAAAGTATTGTGACACCCTTCTTCACATACCAAAAGCAAGAATCTCTAATAAACTGGGAATTAAAGCTATTGTAGTGTTTAAAGTCTAATGAACTTTCTGCTTCCAAGAGCTTTACTGACTGGGGTAATCTTCATAAGGAATTACTCTAGCACATAACATTTGGCAAGCTCTTTCTTTTAGAATCATTCTTCAAAATATGTTTACCACTAGAAATTTTTGCACCAAAAAGAAACCTACAAGAAGAGTTAGGAACATCACAGGCTCAAAGGCAGCAGAGATAGAGGTTTTGTTATCTAGGGTTAAACAGGTATGTATATCGTGTTACTACTTAAATGGTAGTTTAATTCCTCTAGAAAATATTTCTACCACACAAGAACATGCTAGCAGATTTTGGGTTTTTTTTGAGCTTAGAGGTAAATCTCACTGTTTCAGTTGACTTCAATAGAGGAGTAAGTTATTTATATGGGGAAAAAGACAGTCAATAACATACATCTGTAAAGCATATTGTAAGAAAGGAGGGTAATTTAAAAATCAATGTATTACCCAGCTTCCAATGAATAGAAATGTTCTTTTTTCATTGGTGCCTTTGTAGAACTCTTGCTGTCCTATAAATGTAATCTGCAAAAAAACCTTTCTGCTAATTAGTCTTTGCCTTTTGTTACAACTATTATGTGTCTGAGTACTGCAGTCTAGAAAGACCATAAGAGTATCAGCTACCTTGATGACTGAAGATGTATGTCCTTTCTAGAATGTGAAGCAAACATTTCAGCTGGCATTATTGAGCTTTAATCTGGGTTGAGCAAAATCTGATGGCTTCAGTTTTGCTGTTTGTGGTTTAAAAATACCATAACAGACAAAAAAGAAAGGCAGCTAATATGTTGCAGCCTTCAACTGCAGAGCAAATGCCTGCCTCTCAAACAACACGGATTATAAGCATATCAGTAAGGATGTAATACTTCTGTTCATTTGCCAGACTTTGAGAACTAGAATTCTCTCTCTCTCTCTCTCTGAATGTGCCAAAATATTTTTCAATAAAATTTCAAAGAAAAGACTGTATTCCAGTATAATTACATTTTGGGGGGAAAAAAAAGATGATGGAGTACCTAAATTGCTGGTTCATTACATTTTAGCCTTTAACTTCAGAGGCTGTAGATCACCACTTTTCAGACAGTGCCAGCAAGGTTTTATGTATCACGTAATCCCATTTAAATTCTGCAGTGAGAAGCTAATTGAGACTTACGTGATGTGTCATCCCTGTGCAGGCCATCTGCACAGTTAGAATTGCATTCAGAGTCAGCCTGTGAGAAACTACAGAGTACCCAATTGCTGCTGCTTGTTGGGAAAATAAGTTAGAAATTTATCTCCATCTAAAATAATGTGGTAAAATGAATTACAGGCAGTTATAAAATAGTCCAGACTTCTGTATTTCTATATTGGTTGATCAGTTCCAGCTCGAAACCTGTTTTCACTCTCTCCAAAGAAGCTGTCATTTGGCTGTTTTCATCTTTAAAATTCATGGCACTGTAACTAACCCAGCAACTGATCCAGAGTCCTCATCCTCTGTGTTTTGTATAGACAGAAATATAAAACAATGTTCCTTGAGGTTTTAAATATATTACAAAATAAACCCTCATCCTCCCAACCCTCCCACACCCCCAAATATATCTTTATAAAGTTACCATATTCAAAATGAATAACAATGGCAAAGAAACAAAGGAGAGAGGAAATCAAATTAAAAAGCACTGTAAAATTATGGTCAGATTTGCAGATTTTTAAGTAATGTAGGACCATAATAGCTCCTAGGTAACAAAATTAAAACAATCTCTTTTCAAATCTATTGGAGCCTTCTTCTGATGCATACCTACTCATTTTTTTACGTGTAAAGACATCTAATTTATGTATTCAGTAATTAAACATTCAGTCAAGTCCATACTTTGAACAGTAAATGATATCTCTGATCTCAGCTCTTTCTCTTCTTCCACTTCCTAACTATGCTGGAATGCATGAAAAAAAGCCAAAAAGCCTGTGGGTGGCTCCTCATCTTTACTTGGACTATCACAGTAAGTGCCTTGCTGTGGTGAGCAGTCATGACTAACTAGTATTAACAACTAGTAAATATTGCTGGAAACAGACTAATTGGATAAGCATTCTGTATTTAAATAGAAACATCAATAAAATTAGTCATTATAAAGAGAAAGGAATCTTTTTAAAAGAGGATGTATATGAAAATTTGGCCAGTGACATTGTACTTTTTCTGTTTAGATATATATAGATATATTTATAGAAAGGAACGGAGGAACAGTCAAATAAGCAAGCAACAAAGCACGCCAACAGTGGAAATGCACTGATGGATAACAGGCTGTGAGAGTGTGGACAAATGCCTGTAGCATACCCAAGGCAGTATTAATCACACCTACTATAGGTTCTGTGTTTCTGGATCATGATTTTAAAATATGCTTGGAAAAGTAAACTTAATGAAGGTTAATATGAGTTAAAACATTTGATTGTGGCAGGTGAGATTCCTATGGAGCATATTAGCCTTTTTATTATTAGAAATAACTCCGCCTTTGAATTTTTTTCAGGTCATTTACAAGCTGACTGTTTTCTACAAACTTCCTTTCCCCACCTGAAAGTGGAATGTGTTGACAAACTGTGAGATGGCCAGGTCCTGAGATGAAGGGTAAGAGCTTGGGTACAAAGTTCTATGTGTTTGTGCTAAAACTCTTGTACCTACTGCCGTCTTATATTTTAAGGTAAAAACAGTCATGTACATGGAGCTCAGAAAGGCTTCTGGTTTAGGGATGGTTTTGCTTTGACTGATACTTTCAAAGGTCATTTTAATGTATTCCGTTCACCTCAGAGCAAAAGTGCAAGAGCATCAAGTAAGGGCTGATTTCTGAGAAGCTGTATAAGAATAACAAACCCTAAGTTATTCTCGGTATTGGCTGGAGAGATTTTTAAATCTAAAATAAATATCTGCGTGGTAAAAAGGGAATGAGGGATGGAGAAGACAAGCCATCCTTCTAAGGCAAATACAGAGTTTTATAGAATTATAGAATGGCCTGGGTTGGAAGGGGCCTTAAAAATTTTCTAGTTTCAACCCCACTGCCATGGGCAGGGACATCTCACACTAGACCATGTTGCTCAATGACCCATCCAGCCTGGCCTTGGAGTTTACTAGCTCCACCTTCATGTGTGTTTTTTCCCAGACTTATAAAAGGGGTAGATTATTTAACTATCCAAGTAGTTTGCAAATCCTTTCTTTACAGCTAATAATGCTTCTTGAAATAGGAAAAAAAAGATAGCTTTTAACTTACCCAAAACACTTTTTAAATTTGTCTGTGGATATTGCACCCTTCTTAGCTCTGTAGAAAAGTGATTTCCTTTGACTTACATGGAAAGTGAATCAGATCATTTTACATAGCAGCTTTAAAAAATATTTCCATCAACAAAAGGCATACACAAATAGGTTCAAATGGGTTTTTGATAGTGGGAAGGAATTGCAGACTGTGTGGAGGAAAGCGACAATAAATTTCTGCACTAAAATAAAGCAACTTTTTAACTGAAAAATGGAACTTCCCTCACTTAAATCCAGTTGATAATAGGATAATGGGTAGTCCGAAGAACCCCATCCATGGAGGAGAATGACAATCTGAGGCACTGAGTATAGAATTCTCCAAAGGTTTGACAGTAATACTATCACATAAATGTTTAGGGATTGCAGACAAAAGTACTTCTTTCTTGGGTTTCATTTTTCTTCTTCCTGAAATGAAAGGGTTTTTTCTTCCCCCCCCCCACCCCTACTTCTGATGAAACATTTTCAAAATGTCCAACTCTTTTTCCTATAATTTTTTTTTTTCCTCTGGTAGAATATGTGGGATAACTTCTTGAGGTTTCTGAGATCTTGAAGTTTAACAGAATTTATAGAGGAATACACCTCTATAAATTATAAACTCACTCTATGTGAGTTGTTCCTTAGTATTCCAGATACACTCACATTTGCTGCCAAGAAATGGACTCTACTCAGCTGATGCTTCAAAATAAAAATAAAAATGGAGAGCTAGAGCTTTCAATACAACCTAGACATTTATATTCAGTCCTTTCACAATGATCAAAGCCAGACGTGAAAGTGATGAAGAATTGGCTCTAGAAAATGTGCACAAGAATCATGACATGACCAAGTCTACTTGTTTAGATTTTTCTGTCATAGCCATTTTTGCTTCATCTGTCACTAAAATCACAACAACTTTCCAAGTTTTGTTTAGCTATGTATTCATATTCTCTACTGAATATTAATATCCACAACAAATATAATACTTCAGGGTTTGGGTTTCTTTCCTATTAGATTTTCCTAATTCAACCGAAATCTGAACTCCCTTTTTCAGGAACTATGTTTGTATATCTAAGAACGTGCAGGTAGAAGAGACAGGAAGTGGCTTCCACTAGCTAGAGTATGCCTTGGAAAAAATTTTCAGTCTCCTGACAGTTATGTGGATATCTAAAATCCATTATATAGTACTTTGTTGCGGTTGTTCGGAACCAGAGGACTTCCGGACAGGTTCCACGGACAGAGGGCTTCCCCCCAAAGCTCCCAGGGGCAGCAGTTGGACCACCAGGACCCTAAGCTCCTGCTATTGGTTACTGGACTTGTCTGTTATGTATTCCTGCTCTGGGAAATTCCCTTTCACTCCATAGTTCATTCGTTGTTCTCTCTGTTCCCCTCCCCTCCCCTCCCTAAACCCCATTTGATCATGTACCCCAGCCCCTCCCCTGTATTTTCCCCTGCCCTCATCCTATTGGGTGTTGTTCCTCCCTTAAATACCGATGTAATAAGCTGCTCTTGGCTCTTGGTCCATGTGCTCCCTTTGGAGGCAATAAGCCTACCGAAATCACATACCAAGAGACCTCCTTCTCTGGTAGTTCTTTGCTGTTTCACCACGCTCCGGGGGCAACATCTCCCCGGACCGAACGCGGGACCAGCTGTGCTCATAGTCAGCACTCTGAGGAAGTCTTGCAGATCGCGAACGACTTCCTAGGGTAGCGCTAGGACTCCGCTGCCGGTACCAGGGTGGGACTGAAGCAGGGAACGCAACAAGTGGCGCACCGAACAGAGACTCCGACCTCTCGGGGTTCCCTGCGAGCGACCTGGATACGCAGCAGCGGTCCGGACTGCGCCTTCGGGACGCCGCTCCCCTAGCAAGGACTTCCGCGTTCTAGTGGTGGACTTGCAGGGGCCGTCAGCAACTGTTCTGGAGCGTCTGAAGTGTGTACGCTAGCTGAGCGAACTGACGAGACCAGAGACCCTTGCTCTTTTGGATGTTTCTCCCTCCGGAGCCGGTGACGGCAACTGAAGCTGGGATCGAGGAACCAAGACCCGCACGGAGCGGTGAGGTTTGGCGGCTGCGGGGCGCGGTGGGAAAGGACCAGGATCCGCGCGCGGCGGCGAAGCTCGGTGCCCGTGATAGCGGCGGGAAAGCCACCGAGAACCGAGCGCGGACGGTGAGGTCTAATCCGCGATAGGCAGCGGGAATCAGGCTCGAGGGAAGAGTTTTGTACCGTATAAAAAGAGCAAGGAGGCTTTTATTCAGAGACAATGGGTATTAAGCTGTCCCGAATAGAGCAGGAGTTTTATGTCCAAGTTAAAGAGACTCTAAAGTTAAAAAACGGGAACGCTAATAAGAGGGCTTGGAAACGTTTTGTTAAATGGATCTTTGCCTATGTCCCTCTTGCTTCTGCTTCTTCTGTTAAAACTCTCAGTTTTTGGGAGTTAGTAGAAAAACGTTTAGAAGCAGTGGAGAGAGGGGGTGATGCTTCGGTCCGAAAATTTTTCCCGTTGTTGATTTTAATTTGTTATACTTTGCGTAATTGTCCTGAAAGTTCGAAATCCCCAACTCACCCACCCCACGTTCCTAATTTCCCTTTTCCCAATGCCTCTTCCCCGCTACAGGGGGGCGCGCCCCTCAGTTCTCCCCGCTATGAGACTGATTCCCTCATAGTGAGCTCTACCCCAAACCCTTTCTCCGAGCCCACAGCCAAACTCGTGCTGGCTGCGCTCCCCCATTGTTCCGAGTTTAAAGATGGCGGCAGCCTCGTGGCGCCGTGCCACCACCCCTGCGCCCACTGTGCAGCCTCATGCCGAAAGCCCGCGAATCCTCCCAACCCCTCCCACGGTTCCTTCCCCTTCGCGTCGATTGGCCCCGCATCGGGTTCCCCCCCCGCGGCCGATGATGTCTTCGCGTCGGGTCCCTCCCCTCGCGCCGGAGGTCCCTGCCCCAGCCCGAGGGAGATCCCCACCCCACCGCAAGCCTGGACTGCTCATATCAACTGCAGTCCCAGCCCTGACCACCGCCCACTTCCAGATCCCCACGCTCCCTCGTTCACACCCCGAGATTGGAGGCCGAAAAGTGGAGAGGCTGAAGCCTGCGATGCAGCCGGTCAGCCAGACCCTGCAGTGGCATCAGGTGTGCACAGCCCTCAGGGTAACAACCCACGGTGGGAATCACAGTCACCTGCAGCCTTGCGAGAGCCTTGCAAGGTAGAGAGAGAGTATGGGAGAAATTCTCCTCACTTTAAAGGTGTGCTGGTCCCATCTGACATAAAAACAATCCTGACAGGCATTTTAGTTAAGGTTCAGTATTGGGTGTGGGAAAAGATATGGAAGCAGCAGCTTCAAAGCCTGCTGAACAGTTCTAATCACCCTCCACCTAAGTCTTCCACAGGCTCCTGGACACCACATGCTCCAAAAGCTGAATCCACTGTGTCCTGCTCTCCATCACCACCCATGCCACTGGAGACCCCATCAGAGGCGATCTCAGATGACCAGTCACTTGAACCACGATGGCTGAAGTTAGTAGGCGTCAAAACTCTCCACCCAACACGTCCACCAGAGCAGATCCAGTCGCATCCACCAACAGACGCTGCTCCACAGAGATCAGCATGGAAGAGAAGGAAAAAGAAAACTCCAAACTTCGACAGTCATCAAGAAAAATCACTGAGACCCTTCTTGATATCTTCCCCTTAGACTCTCCTGAAACCTACCCCATGTACTTCCCATACCCCAATCATTCCCAGTCCTGTAGAGAGACAATGATGTAACAATGTTTGTTTGTTTATTTGCAGATTTTCAAGACTTTGCTTTGGATTTTTGTTATTATCTTCATTGTACTAACAAATCACTTTATTTAAGTAAAAAGGCAGGGGGAGATGTTGCGGTGGTTCGGAACCAGAGGACTTCCGGACAGGTTCCACGGACAGAGGGCTTCCCCCCAAAGCTCCCAGGGGCAGCAGTTGGACCACCAATCCACGGACCCCAAGCTCCTGCTATTGGTTACTGGACTTGTCTGTTATGTATTCCCGCTCTGGGAAATTCCCTGTCACTCCATAGTTCATTCGTTGTTCTCTCTGTTCCCCTCCCCTCCCCTCCCTAAACCCCATTTGATCATGTACCCCAGCCCCTCCCCTGTATTTTCCCCTGCCCTCATCCTATTGGGTGTTGTTCCTCCCTTAAATACCGATGTAATAAGCTGCTCTTGGCTCTTGGTCCATGTGCTCCCTTTGGAGGCAATAAGCCTACCGAAATCACATACCAAGAGACCTCCTTCTCTGGTAGTTCTTTGCTGTTTCACCACGCTCCGTGGGCAACACCTCCCCGGACCGAACGCGGACCAGCTGTGCCCGAAGTAGGCACTCCGAGGAAGTCTTCCAGATCGCGAACGACTTCCTAGGGTAGCGCTAGGACTCCGCTGCCGGTACCAAGGTGGGACCGAAGCTGGGAACGCAACAGTACTTCTTCACTGAAATTTAAAATGAAAGGTTCATCAACAAGACATTTGTATGCTGTGAATTTACAGAGATATATTCTAGAGGGAGAAATAAAAGATTTAGCTTATATTCTCTGCTTGTTGCATAGGTGCATTTACCATTCATATTAATGGGACCAATGTCTATATATAAAAATACTCTTAATTTAAAAGATCTAATATGAAAGCAGTAGGATCATGAACTACTGGAAGAAGGATTGAGGTCACATTATAAGAGGTATGAGCCTCATATTGTTCCTACTGCGTTTAAAATAATAAGAGTAGTCAGAGAAGAATTAAAGCAGCAACATAACAGAATATCTTATGAATCTGAACTTTTAAAATTACTGACCATGGTTTTTATGTACTTTTTTTAATAGCAAAAATTAAAGTATAGATAGGAATAACATATCAAGAAAAATTTTTAATAATATATTTTATATACTTGGTTGCATGAGAAAGCACATATAAAATTTCATATTAGTTTGGGTTTTTTTAGTGTTCTACTAGCAAATTTGAAGTTAACTTAATGAAGGGAAAAAAAGAATCTGATGTTGCTGTCTATAACAACATAATATCTCTACAAATAAATATCCTTGAAATCAAATACTGTGTCCTCTGGGTTAGAAGCTAAATTAAAAATTATAACTATTTGTATCAGTGCATGAACTGCATATTTGCTTTTCTGAGCTTTAAACATGCCTGAATTTTTTGACATTTTATTATATTTCACCATTCTTTGCAGGTAGCCTAATACCATTGGCCAGAATAATGATTCCAAGAGGTAAAACTGAAAAAGAGAAAATGAGGCAGAAATATACCTGTCCTTCCAAAACAGTGGGGTACTCTCTAAAGCTGAATCATTAATGGTAGTCACTCAAGTCTCCTCAGAGTTGGAACAGTGGCCAAAGGTTTGATTTGAAAAGAGACAATAATCTCCTAGATATCAGGGTCACTCTTTTTAGGTGCTATATATATATAAAGAGTTCTATTGCATTTTTACCCTCACATTTTCAACTTGTTATTCAAGCACCTGTTACTTGAATTTGGATCACTAAAATAGTATGCAATGAATGTTATTTATCACAGTTTTCAATTTATTTTATTTTACATCTTTCTTTCATCCAGTAAATATAGCATTTGCATATTTTTTTATTTTCTTTAAAGTCATAAATTAACTAGATGCCAAGTCATAAATTAACTAGCAAAAAAAAATCAAACACAGGTTTTTTTTCATAATATGAAAATCTTAACAGACAAAATATAACTCTAACCAGGGGAAGTTTTATTACACAGCTGTGTTTTACACTGTAGAACTAGAGGAAGTGCAAAACAATAATGAAGCCTCTTAGAAAATAACATTTGCTCTTCTATTTCGAAATGACTGGGGCTGAACAGGTAATCATCTGAATTCATCCCAAGTGAAACTGAGCTTAGATGAAAGATGGTGACAAATGTATATTTTAAGCCTGCATTCAATCTGTTGTGAACCACTTGCCCAATGACTTTGGATAAGGTACAAAATCATATCTGGATACCACCCCTCAGCTCCAGAAAACTTCCAGTCTTTTCTCTGTGCTAAAAGTATAGAATAAAAGTATAGAATAAGCTGGTTTTATTCATTATTGGAAACAAATAACTGCTTCTTCTTTCTCAAAAAGGGGAGCACTTCCTAAAATTCCTACAGGATGGGAGTATTCTCCTAAATTAAGAGATTGGAAGACATCATTTTCAAGCCTCTTAAACATGTTGTTAAGGTAAATATTTGAACACAATATCTGCTCTTTACAGATAAATAATCTAGGTACAGCACATTCTACAGTGTTAAATGATTATGGTTAAAAGGTACAAAAGGAAACAGAATTTTTTCTGTTGACGTCATGCCATAATATAAAATTGTTAAATTACCACTAATCAACAGAAAAAAAGGATTATGGTAATGCAAGTAATACAAGTTGTCAGAAAGATTTTTTTTGTCTGAGAGTAGTCCAAATTTCAGTAAAAAATTCTGGGAGCTGAAATCAACTTGGAGACAGTAGTTTCATATTTTGGAACTGAATTCCTGGCTCATCAGAGAGGATCTCGTAGATAGAATAAGTAGGAAAACTATCATTTGGTAAATTATATTGGACCTTAGCTGTAATAAGGGCACAAACAGGTGACTGGTGGTAGTTTTGACTTCTAACAGGAGAAACAGGAGAGGCATAGAGAACAAAAACATAACTATTCAGGATTAAATTGATGGTATCCACACTTTTAGGTGCACCTTTTATGCTCAGTGCAACACCTTAAAAATATTCTGAATCTATGCCAGGATAAAAGCTAGATATGCATCATCCCTGTGTGCAACCTTGTTTCCTTGGAAGGGAGGAAATCATACTGCAGTTCAAACAATCCCCTGTTCTGGAGAATGAGAGTGCCTGAGATTCAGTATCCTGCAGTTCAAACCTGTCACTTAACACACCCAGGAATCTAGCCCTAGGTCCTTTTTATTTTTAATATTCTTTTTTTCTGTGATTTTACTTGCAAAAAGTACACCGGCATCCCACAAGGGAAGACAAACTATTGTGAGCTCTCGCAGGTGGAATAAGGGAAGAGACTAAACACACCTCCTTTCATTAGGACAAAGTTTAAAATTCTTTCATTGAAACAGACCAAAGAAAAAATATAAATCTGTGCCATCATTTAGATAAAAGCATATTGGCTAAAAGGCATCTATAACTGGAAAGAAAACCTCAACCTGATAAAGTTACCACAGGAATACAGTGTTCCTTTATTTTTCCAGCATCAAGCAAGGAGTTTTGGAAAGTCGCATTGTTATATCTTTTAATACCTTGACATAGCATTCTTGATCCCTTATTATCAAAGACTTAACTGCTTATTATTCAGAAGAAATAAGCCAAAATGAATAAACTTATCCATGTTGTGGACAAATGGTTCAGATATTTTACTAAAAAAAAAAAATTGAAACTACAAACTGAAAAAATTATTAATCAGTAGCTGTAGTGCTTCACTTCCCAGAAAGCCACAAGAAGACTTCAGGAAGATCATCTACTTTTCTTTGAGTGAGTGACACACAAAGTTTCTTCTAGACTAACAAACTAAGCAATAGCAGATCCTGTTTTCTGTTCCTGAGGTAACACATCCACATGTGGCCACATGTGTGAAATTAAAATGTCTTGGCCCATTAAGCCAGAATCCAGACTGTATGCTGGAAAATGTAAACATGACTATGATGTAAGGAGTTAAACATGGAGAAAATAAATGCTACAGTGAAAGTCTGTAAACCCCACCTTTTTTGAGATGAGATTTCTGACTCAATTTCTCTAGCTCTTGATGGTGTAGCCAAGTAGAGGTGTAAGCAATAGCAACAATAAACCCAGTTCTGTGTCAATCTGAATGTCTGGATACAAATAATTCTCATTTCTTTCATGCTTACACTGGTCCTACAAACTGAGATTGCAACAAAAAGCCCTATGCTTTCATTTCTTTTCCACTCTATTTCTAGAACCCAGTAATATATTCCCCTTTTCATTTGTCATCCCCTGCCATAGGGGAGTACTCCTCTCTATCCCATTCTCCTGCTCCCCACTTTAGCCAGGGTCCAAATTTGCTCTCACAATATCTTGATTATACTTCATTCTTCCTTGACATTTTCCCATGGATTCACAGCCAGGGTGTAACTGAAGGAGATTACCACATTTCTGCAGGACATTCTGCGAATGGAGATCAGATAATTTGGACCTGCTTCTCCATAAACCAGTATTTGCCAGTGATCTGCATGCCAGCTTTAACTGTTTGGATAGTGTGACATGGTTAAGGCACATATTGGTTAAGATATGTACTTAGGTAGTTTACTTCAAATAATTATTGGAATTGAGATACTTAGATCATAGAATCATAGAGCCATAAAACATGCTGAATTGGAAGGCACCCATCAGGATCATCAAGTTCTACTTATGGCCCTGTGCAGGACAGCCCAAGGAATCACATCATGTGCCTGAGAGCATTGTACAAGTGCTTCTTGAACTCTGTCAGTCTTGGTGCTGTGACCACTTCCCTGAGGAGCCTGTTCCAGTGCCAAACCACCCTCTGGGTGAAGAATCGTTTCCTGATACCCAAACTAAGCCTCCCCTGACTCAGCTTCATTCTGTTTTCTCTGTCTAGTCACTGATCACAAGAGTGAAGAGATCGGTATCTGGCCTTCTGCTTCCCCACATGAAAATATTGAAGACCACAATGAGGTCTCCCCTCCATCTCTACCAGGTTGAACAGATCAAGTGACCTCAGCTGCTCCCCACAAAGCTTCCCCTCCACACTCTTCACCATCCTCATGGCTCTCCTTTAAATGCTCTCTAACAGCTTAATATCCTTCTTATAGTTTGATGCCCAAAACTGCCCCCAGCACTTGAGGTGAGGCTGCCCCAGTGCAGGGCAGAGCAGGACAATCCCCTCCCTTGCCCAGCTGGTGATGCTGGGCCTGATGCCCCCCAGGACTGGGCCTGATGCCCCCCTCCTGGCTGCCAGGGCACTGCTGGCTCATGTTCAACTTTCCATCGACCAAGACCTCCAGGTCCCTTTCCACAGTGCTGCTCTCCAGCCTCTCATTCCCTGTCTATGCACACAACCAGGATTGCCCCACATCAGGTGTAGAATCCAGCACTTTCCCTTGTTAAATTTCATATGGTTGGTGATTGCCCATCTCTCTAATTTGTCAAAGTCTTTCTGCAGGAAATGGAAATGAAAGTAAAATTTAAATTATAGAAATAGGAGTTTTTAGTAAAAAACCCAACCCAAAGCAAACTGCAATCCAGTGATGAAAAATCCTGTTCAGCAGCAAAATATTCAATATTTTCTCACAGACTTTACATAAAAATGTACAACTCTATTTACTGAAAGATAACTAAACTGATTGCTAGTTATCAGATCTCCAACTTCCTCCTAAATAAAGTACAAAAATGCTAACACTATGCCACACATATAAAATAAAATATCACTATGATGTATATATATTACACAATGTCTGAGTTACAGGTATGACAATATGGAATATGACTACATGAACCAAGGTTCCTTGAAGTGCTTATTTTATTTATTATTCTTCATATACATGCATATATACTGAAGGACAGAGATGAGATGAGATGAGATGAGGAGAAGTAATATCTGTACAGATAAAGAGCTGTCTGCTCTAAGTTACTACCAACGATAAATCTATATATAGTTCACTGGTGTCTGTTCCCACTTTGCTTCCAATAATGTTTCCTTGAAATCTTGCCAGATTTGAGTTTTGGTAAGAGAGTGTTCTGAACTGCTTTCTATTGTTCATTATTTAACATTTTTATGTGGCTTCAAATATATGCGTGTAACAGTGGAGTGAGATAATATATGGTCCTTGCCCAAAACAGACCAGCTCTTACAAAGAAACAGAAAGAAGTGGTGCATAATAAAGTGAGAATAGAATTACTTATAGCTAGTCCATGTGTGTTTTTATTGAGAAATAGGGAACTTAAAGGGCGAGGAGTGTATGGAAGAAGCAATGTCTGTTGCAAACCACAGGACTGACAATAAGGACAGCAATATGGATGGAGAGGGAAAATTTTTTGCTTTTTCTTCATATGATATCTACACTGATATTCTTCTTATTGATGTGCTGTAAAAGCTGAGCCCCAAAACAAAAGAATGCTTTTTTTCCTTTTTTTCCCTTAAATTTGAATTAACAGAGGAGACACTACAGACTAATTTATTCAGAAGTATGACTTAACCTGGATTGGAGATCATTTTAGTATATTAGCCAATGGTTTGTAAACTATGTTGGACTGGATGTTTTGGTCTTGTTGAAATATGCGGCATTTCATTTGGAAGCTGGAATGGTAGTTTTTCACTCCTTAGAGTTCTGTGTGGTCATCAATGGTAGGGATGAAGCGCACTGGTCATTCAGTGATCCTTGTGAGAGCCATAGTTTCCTTTGACGTACAAAAACCTGTGAATCTGATTGGCACTAGAGTGACTCACATCCCAAACAATTTGCACACATGTATGGGAAAAAAAGGCACAATTTGCATATCATACTTAATTAGGACCTAGTTCAGGAGACATTCAGGGGCAGGAGTATACATAGATGAAAGCTGGGAAATACCAAATGTATCACTTTTGTAACAATAAGGAAATAGACTAAAGAAAAATGGTTATGTGTGTGAGAATATTTAGATGTTACATATCTCCCCACTTTACCCATGAGGTACAGTATTCAACTAAAAGAATTTAATGCTCCTTTAACTTTTCCATTCATTTGACATAGGTACTATGCCTGTAGATTGATAAAGATGTCTTTGTAATTCTATGTATATATAGGAATATAGAATATATTTATCAGTTTTCTGACGAAATGCAAGTAGTATGTATACACAGGCAAAAATGTAATTTAGTATCTATTCTAGTGTCTATAGTGTCTATAACAGTAGAAATTACATGAATAATAAATATAGCACTGGCTGTGAGTTTCAATACTAGAAAACTATAGTAGGTTATGCTACACTTGATATATTTGACTGTGCTCATGGAGCTGAAACACATAAACCAAAATCAAGTTAAATTTCTAGATCAGAACATTTGTCTCATTCACAAACTACTGATCATCTGCTGCTACATATTCAAAATTTGAAGTTTCTGAATTATCTTGCTTGTCCTGGAATTTTGATTATACCTTTATTACTTTCATTTTTCACATTAATCTATAGCTGGTATAACTGTGCTGTAGTAGTACTGAATTCCCTAAAGTTTCTAAATGAGAAAATTATTCAGTTAATCAGAAGTTTTTGAATGATGCACATAAGAATTAATTATATGATACACATAAGAATTAATAATGAAGTAATTTCCTAAGAGGAATTTACAATAGTCATATGTCTTGGAATGCTAACTATCTTGGTAAATTGAGCCAAATTTAAGGATTATAGAACCATAGAATGGTTTGGGTTGGAAGGGACCTTAGAGATCCTCGAGTTCCAACCCTCCCATGGAGAGTTCTCCACTCTCTCACTGTGGCTCTTTCTTGTTCTTTTTTTGCAAAATCCTGTAGTCTCTGGGACATCATCTAAGTATACCTGGTTGCTTTCAATAAGTGAGTTCTCTTTGTCTTAACAGAGATGATAAAGCCATTCTAATGCTTTTTATGACACATGCACTCTGAAAATCAGAGGGAAAAAAAAAGATAGCACAACACCATAGGTCACAAAGATTAAAAGTGCAAGCTTACATAAAATAATTTCAGCCCCTCTGTGATTTTTTTTTTTTGCATGTGATGGACTAAAACAGATTTCAAAACACAGATGCATATTTTTGACAAAATGACTCTAAAATTATTTTCTTTACATTGTAACATAGTCTCAAATGTTGTCATGTCAGGTTTATTTTCGTTTGTTTTGCTTGGCAACTTCCATTAATAATTTCCCCTAGTTAAAAAATATTTAGAATAATTTCCTTTTATGTTTTCGTAAACACTTCCCTTGAAGCCTCTTCAAAGCTCTTCTTCCAAACTTTAAGATAAAAAAGGTGAATGTTCATGCAATAATTTATGTTCAAATACCATATATTCCTTTAAATATTATATCCTGTAGTAGTGTATTCTGGGAATGCTTTTGCTGGGAGGTCTTCAAAGCTATTGCACAACATACACTGTGTGGGGTATTTTATTGGTTTTGACAAGTATTACATATGCCGAAAAAAGGAATTGGGGAAAAGTTATCTAAACCAAAAAATTCAGATAAAAACTAGTGAGCAGCTTGGACTAGAATAAAGGGGAATTTTCCAAAAAGTTGGAAAATAGTTCATTGGTGAAATGTAAACACATTTAATTTTGACTATTCAAAAAGAAATTCTTCTCCATTCAAAATACTGTTTATTTAAAAATAATGCCAAATTTTTATATTGAGTGTTTTTGAATATGTAATTCAAAAGGCATTTGTGCATTTAACCCAAGATTACCTATATTAACTCCAAATTAATATTATTTTGTTAGTTTTGCTTTTGTTTTTGAAGACAACCCTACTTTTTATCTTGAAGTTTCTAAATCTTACTTGAAAGCCAAGAGAGAAAATACCAGCCATGAAGTTTTAATTTGACCATGGATCAACAATTACTACTTTTTTCCTGGTATTATTTAGGATCCAAAGAGAAAATATTATGGGGAAATTCATAATAAGAAAACTCATAGTTTTCTCCTTGCTCTGGCCAGGTTGTTTGGTGGGAGATTTTTTTGTTTCGTTTTTTGTTTTGTTTAGTTGGAGTTCTTTTAGGGATAGTAGGTAGAGACATTGCTTGGCCCTACTGTTGACATAATCAGAAATTCCTTTTGATACTAATGGTGGGGTCTGTTAATAGGGTTATCTTCATGTTTAAAATACCTCGGGCTCCAGGAGATACAGTCTTAAATCCCAGTAGGACTGAATCAATCTTTAACCTTCAAAGCAATATTGATCAAATGGTCTTGTGTGATGTTTGTTTTAGACCTTTGAAATGGCAGTCCTTTCTTCTCTGGAGAGTAAAGTTGCAGTGGCCTTATTTTTGAAGGAAAGGAGTTGCTTTTGTGAGTGTTATCAACAGGCTTGCCAATATTATGTAGGAGGAAATGTGTTTGTAAAATTCCTTGGAACAGAAGACCCTCAATTGAATATTAAATATTATTTCTGTGTATTTATGTAAGCTTCCCAATGAACTAATATCCTGAAGCTCAGATGAACTAACAAAAAAAACCAAAAACAAACAAAACAAAAAAGATGTATTTGATAGAAGAATCACAGGCTTTGTTTTCACAGAATTTTTTATTATATTTGTTAATCTGATACTAATCAACTCACCACTAGAGTTAAATGAAATTCAGAAAGATTTGTGAAGTAGAAAGAGACTTTATAGAAGAAAATGTTGACCAGCCAAATACATACGTTAGTCTACATTTTGAGAGATGACACTTTGCAGTTCATGCTGCCTGTGTTCAGAAATACTGTTTCTGAACTGTATTAGTGTTTTAAAATTTTTATCAAAAAATAAAAATATGTACAAAACTAAATGATTGAACATTAAATAAATCCCTGAAATTTAATAGTTCCAGGCTTCTGTGAATCTGTAATTTGTTGGAGATGTTTCCTCTTTGTATCCTTTTTTAACAGTAATTAATGAACTTAAACACATGAACTTAAAAAGTCTTCATTTTTATAAGTTGTCAGTTTAAAGACAAATTATTTGAGGAATCACATATATATGAATTAAACATTTATCAGACTAAAACACCGTATTAGTTTTATAAACTGTACATATTGAATAAGGATTTAGGAAGATTAGTTACCTGCATCGAGAGCTTCCAGGCAAATTATGTTTCAGATTTTTTCTAACATTAATATAAATTCTTTGTATCTGCTATCAAATTAATATATTTGAGGCAATGAAAGGATTCTTCTGATAAAGCAAATTGAAAACATTTGGAATCCGTTCTTATTTCTTATCAGCAGCATGCTGTCTAGTCCCTCAAGCAGACAATCTCTTGTACAATACCATCTGATGCTGTCATTAAATCCTCAGCGTCAGGTTTCCGTAGCAACAGCAGAGCTCTCCCTGCTTCACTGTCTGCATCTGAAACCCAATCCAGAACAAAAACGGTTAATCTTAGGCTGTTCTTCTACGTTCATTTGACAGATTTAATCAGATACCTTCTGTAACTGGAAATAAGTGGTAAGTAGCAGTTAAAGTTTGTGATTATTAAATTGTAGAGCTGTATTGTAGTTGTTGATGTACACGCGCACCAGATGGTGGCCTGCTGTATTCACCACCAGATTAGAAAGATAAAGTCTGGGCTATATGTAGGCCCACACACCAGCTTAAGAGTCTACTTTGTATTGCATAATAGCTTTTAGTACTTATTTAAAATAGAAAATCTTGAAAAGCTTTACTTCGATTTGATTATAGATGTAACAGGATGAACATATTCCCAAGGTGTTTAAAGTTAGTTTTGATGTTACTGTTTTCACACTGTTATCCCTCTCCAGGCTGATGATAGCAAACCATATACAGGTTACGCAGAGTTTACTTGGTTTAGGAGTTAGTGTTCACAGAACAAACAACTGTCTTTGAATCAAAATATGCAATGGTAATTAAAAACCGTGACCAGAAAAAATGTATGGCTTTCTTAAAGAAAAAATGCAAAGTGTTTCTGACGGAAATTTAGAAATTGAATGTTTTACTTATTAGCATATTCTAAATGAAAGCTTTTCTCTGTTCACTAAAAGAAAACGTCTTTCAAAAATATTTTTTTTCATTTCTGATCCAGTTAAAAAATCATTTCTAGTGAAACAATTTTACACATAGGAAAACAGTTGGGTATTTGAGGCTAGATGGTGACATAATTTATTCTTTTCATCATTAGTATATTGCTTGGTCTGGATCTTAATTTTCCCTGTCTCATTAATCCTAATCTTGATTATTTAGTAATTTTTTAATTATAGACAAGCAATCCAACTAAAAAAGAATTATGAGCAAATTTTAAGAAATCATGAATGCATTTGCCAAATTTGGGATAATTTACTTCCTGTATGCACTTACATTGCAGAAAATGCTATCTGTGGCTATTTGCACACAGATTCATCCACTTTTATGCATATTCTTAAACAGTACCAGTGAGATTTTGCTTGAATTGGGAAGAAATAGGTAGGCTGTAATATTTACCCTTTTTAAAAATATATAATCTTTGTGAAAACGCTAATCTAATGAATGTTAAAAATCAGATAGTATGATATTATATTTTGTGCTCCCAAAACCATTTGGGAGAGTTGATTTTCTTTCTAGTGTCATACATTGCCTTGATTTGTGGTTTCTGATTTTTTTTTCATAAATATTTGGTAGATAAAAAGAAGATCTACAAGAAAATTAGATTTATTACAGGGGGAGCATGCAGTAATATGAGTATTTGATGTCCATACTGATGCACTTTGTTAACTATCTCCCCATCCTGTCAGTCTTCCTTCCCTTTTCTTGTGCCAGGCAAATTAATCACATTTGAACCCCAAATTCCAGAGCCTTATATAGTTGTAGAGAGTTGATAGAGAAAGAAAAATAATTTCATTGGTTTCACAAACCAAAGCCACTTCTCTGGAAAACAAACTTATGATTAAGTAAAATATAAAATAACAGCATTTCTATATGGAGTTGCAAGCTTTTAGTCACTTTGTAAAAAAACGACACTTTGTAAAAAGTTAACAAATCAAATGGACAGATGATCAATGTCAAATCTACTGGAAAACTGCCTGTGCAAATGGAATGCCAGATTAGATAATAATCTGTCACTCAAAGTGCTGATGACCATGTGTATATTGCAAAGCATGCCTCAGACAAGAATTGTAGTAAAAGTCACCTTCATCCTAAAATGAATTTAGCATAAATTTCATTCTAAAATGTGAAAGATATTTAAGGTTAATAAAGATTTCCAAGGTACACGATGAAGAGGATGTTACTATCTATAAATACATCTTGAACATTGACTTTCTGTATTGGTCCAATCATTGCAACAATTATAAATCATAATAATTATTTATTAAATCAAAATAGACAAAGTTGAGTTGTTTTTTGGTTTTTTTTTGTGAACAGCATTCATTGATGAAGGTTGTAAAATACCTTGGCATACTTTACATTGCCAAGCTGCTGCTGTGTTTGTAGGACCTTTCTGATCCCCCAATCTTTTATTAGCTTTCCTACTTTTCTCTGACTCCCAGAGAGTGTGTTCTTTTGGAAATCTTCCTTTGGAAGATGATAGCTGCCATTATTTTATGTATCAATACAACAGGACTTGAATATGATAATTACGCTATGCAGCCGGAAAGCTGCTTATGGAAAGCTGCTCACACAAGTAAGTGGCTACAAGGTAGGTAATATATGGCCTCTTTTTTTCATTCATTAAACACCAGTTGCTTCACAGACTGAGTGGATGCTTCTTGCATGTCTAACAGCATACAGATAGATCACTACCAGTGCATACTATCACTCCTAGGCAAAGGAATCAATGGGTTCTAACAAGAAACAAACAAACAAACAAACAAACAGCTGTGAAATGAGAGTTACGTATCTTGGCCTCCATCAGAAGAGGGAATTAAAGGGGCTGGAAGATTTTAAGGTAAAAAATGAAAGGAATGGTAATAGGTTCTTCCAAGATGGCTGTAATTTTGAAACTGTGGAACTATTTCTCTTCTATAGTCAAGAAATTAACATGGCAGAAGTCTTCTGCTTCATTCTTGGACTTTCTTCAGGAGGGCCTTAGCCTTTCATTTATGTAGTTATGCTTTCCTCTTCTTACTCCCTGAATGGTGCATATGTATTTTATAAATTTTGTGTTAGCTTCACAAAGATATCCAGAAAACCTCAAATCTGATATTTAAATGAAAAGGATGCAGAAAATTTAGAAAACACCTGAGCTACTTAGATTAAAAGGCTGCATTTCTTCCTTCACGAAACAGCGTCTACCTTCACATTATACAGTTCAGGATTTTTATTTTGGATTAACTCTAGTTTCTACGTGGGGACTTGAATGCCTGTTAGCATTTGGATTTATTAGTTACACACTGGGAGGGCATGTTCTGATTTCATTTTAAAGGAATCCTATTCATGTGCTACGTGATGTGATCTGAAGCCCTGTAAGGAGGGACAATCAGGATATTCCCTTAAAAACCATATTCCTCATCTAACAGTAAAGACTATGTGGCACAGCTCCTCCTTCAGCTATAGCTTTAGCCCTGCACTTTCCTATTGCTTTATACACTACTGTGTTTGAAGTCGTGTTCAGAAAACCACAATGAAGAGCTGAACAGACATTCAGCTGAGCAGTGCATCCTTCTGTTTGATCAATACTCTTTTGTAAAATTTCATTTGCAGAGCTGCAGAGAGACATTCTGGAGCCTATTAGTTGTTACCATGCTCCCTCTTTGCCATGAACTTGTGGCTGGTTAACAGCTGTGGACATCAGAAGTCATATATTTGCCCTTGTTTTTACTACATCCCTCTCCCCCATATTTGTTGCAGCTTTGTCTATGGGGATAAAGTTTTGGGAAAACAGTTTAAAAAATAAAAAAAGAACAATGAAAATTAGGAAGTGTAAATACACTACCACAACTTTGTAATTTCCTTCTTTTGTCATCTCATCTTTTTCAGTTGTGTTTATTCAATGCAGCATTCTTGGGAAAGGTTATGAAACCTATAGGAGTCAGGGGCTTTCAAACTTTACAAATTTTGGGGACAAAACTTCCTAGAAATTTTCCTAGAAAAATATTTTTTAAAGCAAAAACTTGTCATTCTATAAGAACATCAACTTTTCCTTTTATAATGACCTCTCTATTTATCAAGTGAACTTCAATTTGTTATTGACCATGTGGTCCATGGAAGGGGGATTAAACTTGGTGTATAGACAGATATCCATGAGAGACACCGTTCTTCCCATCATCTCTTTGTGGTACCAGTACTACCCTATGTTCATTTTAATGAAAAACGTGGTTGGACACTCCTGACATTTTGGAAAATATAAAGTAGCTCTGATGAAATGTTATTGATCAGAATTTCTTTTCTGTCCCTGCTGCTTTACAGCACTTTTTTTTTTTCCTTTACAGATAAATTATGCATTGCTGGAAGCACAGTAGTTATTTATACTCATGTACATGGAAGGAAGACACCTTTAGGCTAACTTACAGTTTAAAAGTGTATGTCCTTATCATTGTACAACTGCATGGATGAATCACTTTCTGTTACAATGTGTCCATATTTTCCTCACCTGTCAACCAGGAAATAATTTATTCTCATTCACTGTCAGATTTTGCATCTGTACAGGCTGAATCTATGTAGTGAAAATTAAATAGTGATTTATAATCTAAAGGAGAAATGTATTAGGACATTATGACCTTGTCAGAGTCCTGAATGGTTCTCTTGCTTTTAAAATAGATGATAATATTGCTATTTAGCCTAAGAGACAACAGATTTTTCTGGAATTGGATCCCAAAATCCTGAGTTGCTTATTGTGCCTCATTTGCACAATATTCCTAAAATATGTGTATAAAAAAGCCATAAAACTCTATATTCTTCTTTTGCTCTTAAATATCCTCTCTTCTTCCTGCAAGTGCAATATAACAACATGATTGTCTTGAACATATTGATTTTCATATTAAGTGTTATGAATTGCATTTAAAAACAATTAGCTGTATGTAAAGATGAAGCACCTACATGCTGCTTACATAAAGGTTGTGATGTACAGGAAAATTAGTCTAGCTTTCCACAGTCCTGTGAGATGTGCATTTGTCATAAAGAAAGAAAGGATAGTCAGTTTCCATTTTTGAAGCAGTACTTGGATGATCATTTAAATAATGTTATATTTAGTCAAGTTCTTTAATTCTGCATTTCAGCTGCCTTATTTTGAGCAAATGTCAGGCTAACTCAGTTGTGAGCCACCTCTATCAACTTTTGTAAATTTAGCCCATTGGTGCTAATGCATCTTAATCGATCAGTACAGCAATATGACTAAAGTAGTTAGGTTATGCTCACTGACAAATACTACATAGCCTAAAAGATCATGAAGACAACATAAAGAATGCTTTCTATGCCATGAAATTTCTCTTAATTTTAGAACTTGTATCTTCCAGATTGACAAAAGACTAAGGTATGTTATTCACATATTGTTAGTAACTGGAATAATTTAAGATATTCTTTATCTTGAAGAAACATTGTCTCTTACACTAATTGCCAAAATATTTCATTCAACCAAACAAACAACTATTCTCCAACTTCTTTTGTAACATAGTACAGGTAGCAGCCTTAATAACAACTGAGAGAAGAGGATGAAAAACAGCTACGTGTTAGGAAAAGCAAGTCTTTTTTAGACCTTAGACTGGCAGGATGAAGTAAGCATCTTTCATTTTGATCTACTACACAATTTTCATCTCAGTATGAAAGAAGAGTATTTTTTACCAAATATGTCAATTTGACCAAGGTCTGCTTTTCATCCCTACTCCTTTTGTTGTTTAGCTAAAATAAAAGACTCAGTTTCTTGCCTGTTTATTAATTTGCATAATAACAGCCTTTATCGCCTACAATATCATCTGTGAATGGTGATTCTCTATGTTGAAGGAAGCACAGGCCTGCTTTTTATTTTTGTGACTGATAATGTCCAAGCAGTCACCTCCCTTATGGTATTTGAATCAGACAGCAGAAGACAAATTCAAGATTATTAAATGGGTGGGTTTAGTTTTTCTGTCCTGTGAAATCCTTGCAGTAGTGTTTATTACAAGAAAATATTAATGATGTGAATTTTCTTTTCTCAATACAATCATTGCACAAAAATAAGAGTATGGAATTGATTAGGTTACAATAATTGTTGAGAATAAGAATTAGTAAGATTTAAGATTTAGTATGGGGTTGATCAAAGACTACCAAACCACTGTAAGCTTTACCAGCATTTTCTGAAACTGTCATTAATCTGCCCCTTTCTAAAAGCAGAGGTTGTGACTTATTAGGAGATCAAACTGTACACTGTTGAAATTACTAAGATAACCCTTTTGGCTATTTCCCACAACAAACCCCCCAAAGTCACAATGTACAACTGAAAGTGTTATGTGTTCTCAGCTTCCTGCGAAGAACAAATCAGTCTGACCAAGTGCTGGCCCACAGCTGGAGGGGCTAGAAGGCTGCCTGAAGTAACAAAACAACTGTGCCATACTAAAGTGCCTTGCACATAAAGGCAGAAACTGTGTGATACAAGGATTACACACAAAAGGTATTTTATTAAAAATAAAGACACAAGGAAATCCTGTATTTAAGGCAGGACACTGAATTATTTTCTTTTATTAGATTTTCTTTTATATAGAAAGTCAATTACACTATGTTTTAAGGCATGTCTATACACAGTGTTACTGGTGGCATCGCATGTTGACACAAAGGTTGCTAAAACGTGCCAGTGTTAATCCATTTCTGTATCAGGCGCACAGTGAGCTAGTGGTGTTAGTGCAACCACTTGGTATAATCTTTTTTTGTTTTCTTGCTTTTATGAAATCTGCTTTTTGTTGTGTACATATTTTATGAGATTATTCAAAGAAGATATGTGTACTTCTGGACCTCTAAGAATGGTAGTACTTGAGACCACTGTGTAAACTGTTTATACCCAAAACATCAGCAGGATGGGAATTTGTATGTTTGTGGAAACCATAGAGAGTTTATCTCTCTCCTATAGAAACTACTTTAGACACTGTATTGTACTAGAAGCTGCAAAACAAGGCTGCTTTTCATCATCAGATAGTCTGTTTTGTTTCTAACACTACTGCAGCTAAGGGTAAAGCAATTGTGAGATTCAGTAATGAAAACCAGGGCAGAGAGCAACTAAAAGTCTTTGAGATCTTCTCACCAGTGCACCAGGACATCATTTGCCTGCCACTCTTAAGAACAGTCCTTTCTGTTGCTGTTAAGCAGACATAAAGCATAGTTTTTGCCTGTGTCAGACAGACTCTGAAACAGTAATCTATAACATTCCCAAGTTAAAAGAATTATAGAAATCGTGCTGTAGCAAAACACATGCATTACCATTTTTCTTGTTACCTTAGAATATTGTTTTAAGCTTTGGGGAAAGACATAGTGCAACAGTATTATGTAGACAGCTTTGCAGTGGATTTTCTGATATCTATCTATCTATCTGTCTATCTATCCACTCATAACCAATTCAAGAAACTTACACATCTACCAAAATAGTCAAGTATATGTATGTATATTACTATCACCTCCTTTTCCTTTGCATCCAGAAGTATTTACACTGCTACAGAAGTCAAGGTGAACAGAATCTGGCTCTTTGGATTCCCTTTGAGCGATATAATTTTTTAAACCTTTGACCAATTCCCATCACTTTCAACAAGAGTGGTAATGGAAAGTTGCTTTTGCTTAAAAGCAGCAAGCCCTTTTTCTTCAGTTCCTGTATTTTTGACACTCTTAACATGTGTTTAATGTAAACACACAGCTACTCATTTCTCTTTTCCTACAGCCACACACACTGGCTTTCCCTGTGTTGTTCATTTGGTCCTTGTTTTGGGATTAGGTTTTATTTAGCATCAGACCTAAGTCCATCTATTGCTAAATGCTTTAGATTTAGTAACTGAACCATTTCTAAGTTTCTCTTTCAAACATATCATCACAACACTTGTAAGACTGTATATTTCCTGTGAATTCTTTAGCCTGGAGCCATCATGTCTCCTGGCTACCAGCTGAGTGTTGAAATGCACAGTGGACATAGAAGAATGGTACTTTGTCAAGTATAATTCACAGCAACCTTGTGAAGGGCACTACAACTTAATATAGCATCTGTCCTCGGAAAAATCACTGAACCTACACAAAGAAGTTCAGTTAGAGATACTGGGTGTTCAGGACCAATTTTCAGATGGTCCAGACCACTCAGCTTTTGCTTGGTTCAAGTAGTGCTATTTTAACTGTGTTGAGATTTGACTGCTGTTATTCCCTGCTGTCTACACTGGCACAGCTCTCTTCAAAAACTGCCCTAGATATGACTTTCAAGAAATGTTATATGCAATTTTATAGCTCTAACTCTTCATAAGAGCCTGAATCACCTTGAAGACAGTGTCTGATGTCACTGCCTGGAGAGATCATTTTGTTCATTAGGGGACTGTATCAGCTAGCTCCTGTGAGGCAGCACCCTGACATCTTTAAGCAGATAGATAGCTAGACATGGCACAAAGACTCCATGGGTAAGAAAAGATACAAAGGACAACATAGCTAATATTTCAAGGGTCTTTTTGAATCAAAATTTGAAATGGGCATTATATAATGTATTAGAATTTTAGTCTTGCTTGATAAGTCACTGCAATTGAATGCGTAAACTACTTTTGAAAAATAGGTAATTCCTCAGATAATATAAAGTACTGAGCAGAGCTATTGCTTAATGCCATTCTGAATCAATATACTTTATCTGCTTTCTTTTACTTTAAAACTTAGAAACTGCCATGAGGAAAAAAGAAGAGTAACAGTGATCACATTTTGTAGATTATGAATGTTATTAGCATTTCAGGATGAAAAGTCATATTTAGTGTTTTAGGATAAGGTGTATGGGACAAGGCAAGACTATAAGATTAAGTCAAATTTGCATTATGTTAATCATTCTCAGATTGTTTTTACCTTATTATTTGAGACATGAGTAGGTTTCATTCTCATTAGGTACTTTGTCATGAGATCTCTGAAGAACTGCATAGCCAACAAATTAAGTGAAATCACTTTAAAACTTGTGTGTTTTTCCTGTTTTTCCACATATAGTTTTGATACTAATGTACCACTACTTTCAACTGCAGAGAAGGCAAACAGCACTTAGACTAATAAAAAAATCCGACTGATACAATGACCCATAGCTCACAGAAACTATCATCAAGAAAAACAAAAGTTAAATTCAGACACACAAAAAGACATGGATATATAGTGCAATGATTTATACCGTTGTTACCTTTTAAGAACGTAACTTGCATAAATTATTTTTATAAAAAGGGAAGCAGATGTTAGAAGAGCATTGCATCCAGACTGCAACTGCAGTAAATATCTTTTTTTCTGAAATAAATTGTGTTCTAAAACTTTAAGGTGTTTGTTTTCACAAGCTTACTGCATGATGGAAAAACCTTCCACACAGGTCTTTGGCTGTCCTCTGTTGTCCTACTTCTTAAGTTGGTTTTCATGTTGACCAGTTTGCATTCAACAGGCCAGACAGAGAGGATCTGCAGGAGATGGCCAGGTTGTGATAGACCTGCCTCATTTTTGTATCACCTGGTCTCAGGAAGGCTTGTGATGCACAGTTATGGCAGGAAGTTCTTAATATTGCTTTATCAAGAGCTTCTGGTCACCAAATTTCTTGATGTTATGGGGAGCACCGTGTAAAGAGAGTATCATAGGTCTCTACCCTGTATTTGGAAGGCATTTATTCGCTGTAATCACAAACAAGATTTTATTTGCTGAGGCAATCAGATAGTCAGGCACTTTGTCCCCTCTATTTACAAAATGTCAAAGAAAGAATTGGAAATTACTGGATTTTTCATTTACAGAGATTGTCCTGCAGTGACAGAAGGGGAAATCTTGGAGACCATGGACACCAAGGAAACTCATTCAAAAAGCCAAAAAACTGGAATGTCAAAGTTCCATCTGGAATGCTCAAATTAGTTGTGCATCTGCTAGACTACTCAGATTTTTCTGTTGAAACACTGGGCTGTATATATGGAATTTAGTCAATCCTATTCTCAGTGTCGGGTTCTGTGGTGCTTGGAAGCTCAAAGGAGAGGGAGTTAAGCTTTGCAAAAATGCAAGCATGAAAAGTGTATAGATAAAAATATGTTAGGCGTGAGTATATTAAAGAGTGGGGCATATATACAAATTGATATTTTTCTTTTATAAATAATAACTATATGATTATTATGATTATATTCTTAAACTAAATGCTGGCATAAATTTGAGTTAAACTATTAATACAGATGAAGCAATCTTAATGTACAAAACAAGCTGGTGGAAAAAATAGGGTTAATAAGTAGGATAGTTAAAATTAGGATGTGTTTCTTTAGAGATTTCTTTTGAGTGATCTTTCTTGATTTTAAGTTGTATATATTTTAAATTTCTCTGTGTTAATATACCAAAACTTAAGAATAGGTTTATTGTTAGCAATGTCATGTATTGAGTTGTTTCTTCCTAATTCACACCAAGCAAAGTTAAATATTATAGTAATGAGAAAATATTTCTATGCTGACTCAGAAAAAAAAAATAAAGAATCTAAAAATAATTCCGTGTGAATAAACTTGGAAATTTGATGGTAAGAAATAACCTTTTAACTTGTAACACAGTTATTTGAAATTTGATGGAATCTAAACAATACACTTTTTTTTTTTTAAAGGAAAACCAGTTAGATCTGAGCATTTACAGTTCTACAATCTCCTTTGGCATTTTTACATAAATTTATTACAAATATGGGGGTTTCTGCATTTTCAAAAATCATGTCATGAAAAGCCAGTTTCTTCAGAGCACCATGACTCTTCCTATGAACTGTGTTTAAGTATCATTAATAAATATACTGTCATGTTTAGATACCTAAAACTGATCTAAAATCTTTTTAAAGCAAGAATTCAAACTATAGAGTGAAATGGTATATAATGGCAAGGAGATTCTCATCAAAGACATTAAAAATGTGGTTAAAATATAGATCTCTTCACTCAGCCCACTAGCTGAGAGCTACAAGATTGCAATCATAACAGAGTAATGAAAATGGATATAGCTGATGCCATTTCTCATTTTCATTACCATCATTTTCATGAAAATGAGTTAATATTGTGCTATTTTGTATTCTCATGGCAATTTTTGTCACAAAATGGATTCATGCCAAGCCATCTTCTGTTCCTGTTAATCTTTGTCAAAAAGGCAGGGCACCAAATTTTTCACATCCTATTGAGCTCACAGAAGTATGTAAAACTTTTACAGCCCTGCAGGCTTCAAACTGGTTTTGGTGGTTTGGAGAGTTTGACCCTAGGTAATGCTTATTAATGCAATAACAGTAAAGCACAGAAAGCACAAGAAACATGACAAAATATGAAGGTTTTTTTCTTGCTATCATTTTTAGTGGGAACAGTAGAAAGCACAGAACTTTAATACCAATGGACATTAGTGAATAGCTTAAAAGTGACATAAGTTAATATCTAGTTTTACCTATGCATGCAAATGTTGGGATATATCACAAAACCTTCACATTCATAGCATAGATAAGTGTATTAAACACTGAAATTATGAAAATAAGTAATAGTGTACTGAGTATAACCAAAATTCAAATCCAGTATGTTTTCATTGTAGTGAAATATAGGGTGTAACTTAAAAAACTGGTAAAGACACTACTTCAAGAAAAATACAATCACTAGTATATGTACATAAATTTATGCATTCATGTGATAAATCATTACACTATTCAACTATAATTTTGAACCAGCACATTTGAATGAGTTTCGTTTTTGGTTTTATTTTTCTCTTTATAGCACAGTTATGTTCCATATTAGATACATAGATGACATATTTAGTAATGATTTTTATATAAAATAACCACATTGAAATTACATATCTTCCAAGCTGAATGTACTTTTTCTTTGAAAATTATGTCCTGAAAGGAGAAGGAAAATAACATGGTAATTTAACTAGAGCAGTGGAAATGTATGAAACTCTCTTTGTGCATATAAGGCAATGCCCTTATTCTTTTATTAAGAAAGATTGAACATGACCAATAAATAAGATGATGTACTGGGTATCCATAGAAAGTTGATGAAACTACCACAGATGAAATGCTTATACCTGAACCTGAATATGGAAAAAAATCTGTTGAATCTACAGAGGTTTAGCAGTCAAATTATTTCAAGAGATACAGTAACTATTTTTTCAGAAACAAATACACCCTTAAAAGCTTTCTGAATGCTTTACCTTTTCCTGTACCTTTATCTCTACTTCAGTGCCTTTTGGTTTGGCTGCAATTAAAATTTAAATAATTGGTTTAAAAAGTTTAAAAAGTTAAATGGTAGCATAAGTAGTAATCAGAAAAGGGAATTCTTCCTTTATCAGTTATTTTCTCAAGTCATGTCTGATCAGCTGATGAACTAGAGCAGTTCCAATCAGTATCGGACAGAGTATAATAAAGCCATATTTAGCATCATTCAGTAGAAAATTGTGAACAAAACCTGAAACATTCGTGATACCGTTTATTTATGATAATCAGCTTGTAAACCAACTTTGAGCCTCTTCTACTTTATTTAGTTCTTTCCACTTCACTTTTTGCATCAGTATTTTAAATAAAAGATAGATAGATAGATAGATAGATAGATAGAAAGATAGAAAGAAATCATTTTGTTGCTGCATGTATTTTTCTCTTAGTGTTTTAGTTCCTGACTATTATATTATGCATTTCCCAAGAAGCAAAATAGCTTTCAGTTAAATATTACTGTGCTTCTAGTTAATATTACAGTATAGGTTTTCCTTTATTTCATAGATTTCATCTGTTTATTTTGCATATAAAGAATTTTTTAAAAGAATAGGGACAATGTTTGGAAAAAACATTTATTTATATTATTTAAATAGCAATACAGGAAACTTGTCCCCTTGTGCTCTCTGCTTTCATTGCTTTTAATTACTTACCTGGAAATAAGCCAGAGTTTCAAAACAAACAGGAGTCCTTGCTCAAGGGACTGTTGATTAATTAGGCACGAGATATAAAACTTGCATTTGGAAGTAAGAACCAGAACCTGGAGCTACTTTGCAGCTGCTTTGGCATGAAGGCACTAAGCTGGACCTCGTTCTTACCAACGAGGAGGGGCTGGTGGGGAAGGTGAAGCTCAATGGCAGCCTGGGCTGCAGTGACCAAGATATGGTGGAGTCGAAGATCCTTAGAGCAGGGAGGAAAGTGCACAGCAAGGTCTGCCCTGGACTTGAGGAGAGCAGACTTGAACCTCTTAAGGGATCTGCTTGGTAGAGTACCATGGGATAAAGCCCCAAAGGAAAGGGAGGCTCAAGAAAGAGGGTTAATATTCAAGGTTAACATGCTCCAAGCTCAGAAACAATGCATGTCAACAAAGAGGAAAAAACAGGAGGATCCTTGTGTGGATGATCAAGGAACTCCGGGACAAACTCAAACACAAAAGGATCAGAATGGTTTTGGTTGGCTGATAGTGACTGTTCTTGACCTTTTTGTAGTCTTTTTCAAAATAGAAACAAATATCTGTTTATACTTTAATAAACAACTTTTTTAGAGGACATTAGATATATTTTAAGTAATATTTAATATATTTATAAATATAAATACAGGCCTACTTATAACTTTTTATTAGAATTTAATTATTTCTTAAGTGAAAAACCCAGTAATGTTAAGACATCTGATGTGTCACACAAAAATTCTAGGAAAGAGCTGAAAAGCTTCCATAGCCCCTGAGGAGGGAAGATGTTGTCACAAGCAAATAGGTTACAAGTACTTTATTCACTGTATTTGAGAGAGATCTCAATGTTTTCGTAGACATGATATTATCTATTTCTTCCAGTTAGTTGTGTGGCATTCTTGTATAAAATATTGTATAGAAAATTCAATGTAAAATCTTAATTTACCAGAGTTATATGTGAAGGAGTTTTATGTACAGAATACATAAAATACATAGTATTTGCATACTAGATAAATTATCAAGTAGAAAGATTTTACCTGGGTGTAAATGGGTTTTAATTAGCTAACATTTGCAAAGCAGATGGAGATGCTGAACAGTCTATTGTTTTTGATTTCTTTAAGGGTGAAGACATTTTTTCTTATACATAAAGTATTATATATTTTATGTTAATATATCATGTTTTAAAATAAACACATAAAATTGAAATTATCAGTGTCTCAGATAGATGCCAATGAATTACATAACCCACTTGTTAAAGCTAGATTGATTAAACAGAATCAGAATGTCTGCTATAGATTTTAGCACTCAATGTCTCTAGATGTTATTCATCTTTCAACTTTTGCTTCATTGAAACTCTTGCATATTTGCAACCTTCTTAATGTTCTTACCTTCTTGCCTAGCTCTTCCACCTTGATTTCATATCCCAAAATAATATCCCAAAAATTACGTTTGAAAAACTGGGAGAAATGTCTTCTTTTCTGGAATTTGTGAAGCACATTCAGCAAAAGGGATCTGACCTCAGAGCCCACCATAAAAAATCCTCTTTTACAGCCTGCTCTAATTTCCTCTTTGCTGTGTAATCTGACTCAAAGGAAACAGACTGGGTCAGGTGATGAAAAGAACTGAGAAAATATTTTGTGTCAACATGAAAGGCATCTTCCAAACTTTTTTTGTCTTCCTTTTAAGTGAGTAGACACTGTAGGTGAAAACAGTTTTGTTCAAGTTAAGCCTTTGTTCATCTTTGTGATTTGCTCAATGATCCCTCAGTCACGAGCTCTTTGTGGAAAGGCCTACCTGTCTGGTAACTTTATTCCATTTTGGCTGGTTTGATGGAACTCTGGTTAATGACTGGAAGCTTCAAGACACAATCGTGATACAAATACCAAGAACAAAATTTGGTAGGGATTGTGAACTTCTTCCGTCAGACTGGATGACTCTAAGATCTCAGGCAATATAAAAAGGCAAAATTTTGACTGGGTGACTACTGCTGACGAATGGAAGTACCACCATGGAAGACAATTATAGCTGGTGCCATATCCATAAACTGGAAGAACAGAGGCATTTCATGCTCACTTATGCAAGGAGTCGCTGCCTCATTCTGTTTTAACCTATCTAAGATCAGGTTGATTTAAAAAGAAAGTTCAGTGGTTATTTCTATGACATTGAGGATGTTCTTCTTTCAAGGACTATAGAGGTGGAACTGCTCTCAAGATAAATTGGTGTATGGAACAGAATGATTCTATTTCTATCTCAGATGGTAGAATTTACTTTTAATATGAGACAAATTGATTCTCTAGAAACTACATCTGTTAAATATATTGTATTCATAATTCTGTTAATTAAAAAGCATTCCATACACATAAAAATAGAAATGGAGAAGAAGCTTAATGACTTCTCATTTAGAGTAAAATATAGCTTCATACAATTTTTTTTTCTTTTTCTCTTGCATATTGGAGTACTATTGTCTGTAGTCATCTGCCTAATTTTTTTTTCATTTTTTGCAGACCCATGGATTCTTAATATAAAATTGTTATTATATTCATTACACAAGTACTTAGACTTTCAGGCATTTTATTTAGTTGCTACTTATCATAGTACAGAAGAAAACTGATGACAACATTTCCTTTATCAATTTTTTTTCACAGATTTTGATTTATATAGTGAATGATTGGTAAGATTTTTTACTATAGTGGCTTTTATTTTCACAAAGATTTAACTTCTTAGCAGGTAAGAATGACTCTGATGTTACATGCACAAGTGAGTGATTTCATTGTAAAAGATAATTGTTTCAAAAAAGATTTACTCACTTGTTTTGAAAATCACCTGTTAGAATATTCAGTAATCTCTCATCTTTCTAAATTTAAATCACTGAAGACTAGAAGCATAGACATGTTTTGCTAATTAATAGCGTATTGATACTACTAAAGACCTATTTGTTTGTAGAATATTAAACTCACAGCTGTCAAATGAGGTTGTTTGCATTACACATATGACTATTCAATCTGACATTCATGCGTAGTCAGACGATAATATAAGAGATGGTTTTGTAGTGTGTCTGTATAAAACAAAAAGAAAATCAGAAATAGCTTCACATGACATGTCAGTGCTTGAAGAAAATATTCTATATTATACACATTTTGATGGTATACGATGGAAAACTCCA
This sequence comes from Eopsaltria australis, assembly GCA_034509425.1. Classification (NCBI taxonomy): domain Eukaryota; kingdom Metazoa; phylum Chordata; class Aves; order Passeriformes; family Petroicidae; genus Eopsaltria; species Eopsaltria australis. The sequence continues at coordinate 1,821,030 of JAVTVJ010000267.1, read as the reverse complement.
AAATAAACACAAGATGCAGGGTTTTCCCCTTTAATAACCTTCATTGACATTGTTACGGCTTACCAGGAAACAGTGTTATTGTACCACATGAGAGAGTGCAAATTATGATAGTTTTTGATCATCTGTAAAGCCAAGATTTTACTAATTTTGAAGAAATAAAATATGAGTAGTCCAAACAATTGCATTTCCAACAGATTATTTTGTAATAAAAAATACAATATTCACAAGTATATTTATATTACTAGTGTAAAACATCTGCTGATATTTTTAAAACTCAGATTTCAAAGAGCTTTTGCAAAGAAGATCATCACTACTTTTTTTTCTGCAAATTGTGATGAAACTTGGAAACCATTCATTTTTATAACATTGGAATAATATGATTCAAGGACTTAAAAGTAGGCAAAACAAGATGAAAGTAGACAATGCACAAAATAAATCCAATACTTCTAGCTTATTAGAACTGACAGAGAAATAAACAGTCACTCACTGCAAATAATCTAGGGAGTTGTTAGAAAAGTTTAGCACATAAAATGATATTTTCTACTACTTCTACATTGGTAAAAAGATCAACTGCATACTGCCAATAGCATTTGCATTTATCTAAAGTACTCCAACCAAAGCTTTAGCTGTTTCAGAAAAATTCTTAATTCTTATATTTCTTCACCTGTGGGGAATATTGCATGTGAAACTCCCAACCATCTTTAATATTCATGTGCACTTGTATTATCTGGTGTGAATACAGTGTTCAAAAGCTTTTAGTATTTCTGATAAATAAGCAAAGATCAATGTGTCATTGAATTGTTGAGTGAATGCTAATGTATGGCAAGATGACATTAAAGAACTTGGTCAATTTAATGATATTTTTACATGAATAGATATAAATAGAGTCACATGTTGGGTGGGGTAGTGGGGTATTTGAGTGGACTGTTTATTCTACTTTTTTTGTTGGAGTTTAGTGGTTTGGTGAGAATTTAACCTCTATTTTAAAAGGTATAAACCAGAAAATAGTAGTAGTAGTAGTAGTAGCAGGAATAATAATAATACCAACAAAAATAATATTACTACTGTGATTCATGGAGGACTGTGTTTTGCAAAATCAAATCCATTTGTTTCAACTTTCGCATGTAATCAAACCACACCAATAACTGCCTAATCAGTATTAATCATGATTACGGAATTTACTTCAGGTTATTGAAAGTAATTATATAAGTGCATAAATAATTGTACCAATTTTTATTGCAAATGTATTACTCATAAAATATTTAATCCAATAAACTGTTTGCTAAAATTATGGAACATACACTGAAATCATGCCAACGTAATAAATACCTGATTAAGGTCTTATTATAAACAAAGAACTTTTGATGAAAGTGAAGTGTACTTTGAAATTATACATATTGGTAGTATTTATTTTCACTGCAGCTACTAAAGTTATAAACTTTCCATCCCTTTTATAAATTGTAATCATTCTATGACAATGTAAAATATTAAATAATATTATCAGAAGAGGTTGCATACTACTAGTGTTCATTTAAGCATAAAATCTGTAATATTTAAATATCTTCAGAAAATGGGATCGCTTGCATTTTTCAGTTCTTTATGTTCCATTCACAAATATAAAATTTCTAATGAGGTCTGTGGCCTACTTGAGATTATCTGTACTCATAAATGACATAAAGATCTTTATTTCTGGAAGGTGAGACCTCTTTGTAGGTCTTCAGTGTAATTCCTAGTTTGATTTAAAACTGTTTAAGGTTTGTGGAAAAATAATGTGGAAAAAAGGTTTCTCCTCAAAATGAATACACATACAAAAGCATTTCTTGTCTGACACAGCACTGGCTAGTTTCAACTTTGAGTTGAGTTTTAGCTTTTTGTGTTTTCTCTGTGCTTATATGAGCTGCAGATCTGTAATATTCTTGCTTCCTTCATGGTTTTCATATCCTTGCTAGTTCTTATAAGTTATAATAAGCCTTCTTCTTCCACAAATATCAGGAAGCTTTTCATTTGAAAGAATAAGATTCCAGTGTTTTTCTGAAGATGCCAGTCATCTGCCCCAAAAAGACATTCAAATGGAAGAGAAAATAATCTTCATGAGAAAGGTGTCAGATAACAGTATTTATAGGTAGAAAATAAATCTATTTCTCACAAATAACAGCACGTGTTTTTTGACAGAAAAATCTTTAACATCTCTGCAACATAGTTCTTGGTTTTCTGTTGGAAATTAGGACAAGAACTGTGAGCATCAATTAGCTTTCTACTGTTTTCTCTTACTCAGGTACCTTTTTTTTCCTTTAACTGTTAAAACTAAATCCAGATGATTAAAAACAAGCTAGAATAAAGCAATTTCTTTCTAATGATTTTTACGTTAACTCCACTGCTGTTATTGTTGGTATTAAGACAGATGAATACACATTTTATATGTGAATCTCAGAGGTTTCATACTTTAACTGTACTCAGTTAAGTCTATAAGTTAGACCAGATTCTTAGTATGCAATGATTGATTTTGTAAATAAAGATTCTAAGATAGTTTGAATGTTGTAGCAAGAGGTTCGCCTTTTTAATTACAAAAGGCTACCCATTCACTTCAAGAATTTTTTAAACAATTCCCAAGGTAGTTCAAAAAGCTCTCTGATCTAAGAAATCGATATGGAGTTTAATAGAGACAACACCAATTGACTGAGGTATTAGATTCCTTAGTAGTTAGAAGACCAAGGCTTTTAGTTATAAGGCTTATTTTTAATCTAGTGTGACTTGTGTCCATATAATCTAATGCAGTGCACAAAACTTTATACTCACATTTGTGATTTACCAGCCAAAACAGTTTCCAAGCAACAACTATCTGGAAAACAGAAAAAGAAAAAAGAACAGAAGTTGCAATCAAAATCTTTGCATTATATCACTGTTTTTAAGGCCATGCCCCATTCTCCAGCATCATAAAATAATGCTAAAAATTCATTTTGCAACCTCATATTCAGCATGAAAATATAACTTTAATCATGTCTGTGTACATACATAAAAGTAGATACGTTAATAATTATACTTTCAAGTGAAATTCCTCTCAACTGCATCAAAACAGTCTCTCAAGTTTGTGGAGGAAAAGAAGTGGAGCTTTCTGGTTTTCATCTACATCTATTTGGTTCTTTCCTCTGAGAATAAATAAAAGAAATTTTAAAAAAATACACCCTCACATACAGTACTGCCACAAGTTAATTGGTATATAAGATACAGTAGGGCCAGAATTCTGTATAAATTAAGAAAATTAGTATGTTTCATCTATACCTGGCAACCAAATAAAGCTTGCAAGCCTGTGAAAAACTGCTTAAGGGGCAATGTCCCATTTCAGGGAAGAATTGCATTAATGCATATTTTTCCTTCTTTCAGTAATTCTCTGTAGCACAGTTCATCTTAATTCTGGAGAGCAAAGGTGAGAAAGCCAGGAAAACCAGTCTGGAGCCCAAAGCTTTTCCTGACTTGACTACCTGAACTAAAAACTACAGTGATAAAATCGAGTAAAAATGCCTCCAATTGCACTAAAAAAAAAACCTAAAGGGATTATTTTCAAATAATTCTGTCATGAAAGTCTTTTCACACCCACAATTAAATACCCTTGGTTTCTGAAATCTGTTACTGCAGATTTTCCTACAGTAGCAGTGAAGATTTAATTTGTCAGCAGAGTCTTCTTTTTTAGAAATTGTCATTACAGTGGCCACTAAATATCCAGGGCTTACATAACATACACTAATACAAAATAAGAAATGGACTTTAAGCTGCATATATATATGTATGCACATGTACATTTTAAATAATTAGTGTAATAGTGGATTAACTTTTGTATTTACACACACACACATTCTATTTTTACATGTTAACAAGCTCAGGAGAATAGATGGTTTTCTTCATTTTCTTTCTCTGTTATTTAATAGGACTTTCAGATCAATTCCATCTTCAATTACCTCCCAAGGCATTAGGTTAGTGGTCACAACCTTTAACACCTGAAACAGATTAGAAGTACCTATTCTTTTTAAAGATTCAGTTTTCACAGAAGGTTATATCTACAGGAGTAAAACTCACAGACTAAATTTAGACCTAGTAGGTAAAAGAATTGAGCTTAAGAAAATTTGCTCAGCACAGATTTTCTTTCCCCCCCCAAAACAGAATAGAGCTCAGAGGTTTCAGGCAGATTTCTACCTGGCAGCTACTTAAAGTTTAGGAATAGAAGTGGCTGTTCAAAACAGCTATGCTATGATCTCTGTTTCAGCAAGTTCATGACTGCGAAGAAGTGGGAATTAGGGGATTATTGTGAAGATTCATTGCTGTATGCTTTTTTTTTTTTCAAATGATCTTTCCTAGGTCTAGTTCTGCCCACTACTGGGAATGATGCAACAGTTTTATGTTCTTACAGTGATTAATAAGTAACTGGTGGTTTTGATTGTTTTAAAAAGACTGTCAAATATTAAAGATTTCTTTTTAGCTATATAGCAAGTTTGTCTTATTGTTGCTAACTAAGCTATTTGCTGTCAAAGGAGGATTTTTTAACACTAAACTTTTATTACATAAATGTTTAAATAATTGTAAATAATTTCTGTATAAATAATTATAGGCATTTTACCTTTTAATAATGAAAAATATATTTCATATAGATTGAGATTAAAATTCTCAGACTTCATAAGTAAGGAAAGAACAGTTATTTTCTATGAGGCATTGAAAATGCATACACGAGTTGCCAGTGTACCTTTTGTTTAGACTGGTCATAAATAAATTCTCAGTTTATGGAGATTTACCGAATGTCTTAGAACTTTGATTTAGTTTTAAAAGAAGAGATAATGCTGATTAGGTAGAAATCTTTGTTAGAACAAAGATTAGCATCTGTAGTACCATAGGGAAGCATTAAATAAAAGCAGATTAATGTTATATAGCTCTTTAAAATCAGCAGTAGCATATTTCTGAATATTAAATTTCAAGGTTTTTTGGTACTACAGGAAGGAAATAAGTAGAATTACATTTATTTCCCATGTTTTTAACATTATGGTAAATATTTCTTTCAAGTAATCTTTGACTATTTCAAGACAATGAATTGTGACTTCTAGAGCAGGACTGGCTAACTTTTGATACTAATTTCTGATAATTACTTCTTTATCACAGCCTGTTGTTCTACCAGTTTCTGCAGAGATGGTGTGTGTTGGCCAGACTGTTCTATGATGGATGCTGGATTGTGTGAGAAGACAACCAGTAGAGCAAATGTAGAGGCTGAAACCCCACACATTTAATCTATAAATAAAGTATTTTAAATGCTGTTTAGCTGCATAAAGCTATCATGATATATACAGCTTTGGGCACTTTCCCTTTAGCGAATGTCTTTTTTTTTTCAAGTCTATATGTTTGCCTACTAGGTGTATGCCTCACAACTCTTCAAAATGTGCTCACATTTTTCCCTGTCCTGTTTATCTTCACTTAGATTACAGGTGCAAGAGACTTGCTTTATTTTATATTTATTTTGGCTATTATCCTTTTCATTCACATTTTAAGAAGCAGAAAGGGAAAGGTCAGATCAGTTCTGATTATCTGATCTCACGTAACTTTTATGTGATTATGTGATCTTCATAACTTTTGATTTTAAACTTTTTTTTCCTATGGCAGTGCCTCTCTCTAAATATAGCTTCACTCTTCCATGAGTAATGTTTTCACTTCTTTTCTATGTCTGAAAAAGGGAAGAGCAGACCTATTTTAAGAGACAGCCAATTTACATTGGTTTAATTATGCCAGAGGGTCTTTGTAGCAAGCCTGGCTTCTTCTTATCTCCATCATATGTGCCGTACCATTTTCATTATCCTGCAGAAAGCCACTTTCAAAATCCCAGGGGTTGTGAAGGCATTTCTGTGTAAGAAGCCTGGCATCTGGTTTTGAAACAATGCCAAACAGTCATAACTTAAAGGAAAAACTGCCTCCAGTATTGCTGATATCCTCACTGCAATAGCTGACTGTAATCCTCACTGAGCATTAAGCCTCATGAATTCAGTAATGATGGTACCTACTCCTTATTTCTTTTCTACAGCAACAGAAAATTTATCTCAAATCTGGGACTGTCAACATCTTTTTAAAGTCAGACATGTACAAGAAAAAAGAAACAAACAAGCTAAACAAAGAACTACTACCGGTTTCTGTGAGTCCTGAGAAATTTGTCCTCCTGGAATAGTGAGATCATACTGTATTCCTAGAAATTCGACAACATTATGTGTTCCCTCACATAAAGACTTTAGCTTCAAAATTGCTTCCATCTTTTTATGAGTCTTATGTAATCCTAATTTTAGAGCCCTCCCAGTTTCCAGAAATCCACAAGTTTCATAAGAGAATTGTTCAGAATTTTCTGACTGTGTTCTGCTTTGCTAGGGCAGATGTAATTTCAGACATCCAGAGTTCAGACTTCTAAGAAATTATGTTTTACTCTTTAGAGATTTTTCTTTCTCTGAACTTTAAAATCACTGGTTAACATGTCCATGCCGTATGTGATGTGAACCATTAAGTACAAGTAAATGTGTACAAACCAGTGATTAATAATGCAAAGTTACTTCCTACTAAACTGAAGGATTTCAATATGTGTTTTCAAAATGCACAACTCCTTTCTGCCCTCCTTTCTGGTTTTAGAGGTCTCTCTGAAGTACTAAGAGCACTGAGAGGAACTGACAAGCAGAGAGAGACACTGCAACATCATGAATACACAGCAGAGTACAAGCATAGTCTGTGGAGATTCCTAATATAGATGTCCTAATATAGCATTTTCTGTTCCTCTATGTTGCTTATGGGGAGGAGGTAGAGAATTCAGAGATGATGTTAAGCCCAGGAAGAAAGGGCTGGTGAGTGGAAGGGGTTTTTCATATTTATTTTTTATTTCTCATTATTCTACTTTTATTTTATTGGCAATAAATTAAATTAATTTTCCCCCACATTTAGTCTAGTTTGCCTGTGGCAGTAACTGGTGAGTGAACTCTCCCTGTCCTTACCTTGACCCTTGAGCCTTTTGTTATATTCTTTTCCCTGTGCATGTGAGGAGGAAGACTGATAGAGCAGCTTTGTTAGGCACCTGGCGCCCACCTGGGGTCAACCCAGCACAGTGGATTACATCATTTTGTTGAGCAACCCCTTGATTTATTAACCCTCAATAAAGAAGTAACCCCATCATATCAAAACTTAATTAGCCTACCTTAAAATGTATTCACTGTATTACTGATGTTGCAATACATAGACTTCCACTTCCACTTTATTTTGTCCTGCATTCAATACCAAAAGTTGGTGACCTTTCTCCCTGTCTTCCAGTACCCCTGGGTTCCTCAAAAATCTGTGTGCCTTTATTTATAACTGACTTACAGTAAATAATTAATCTGGATTCCTGCTTTAAAAGGAAACAAAAAATTATTATCAAACATTGTTAAATGAGCTTAAGCTCATTTAATGGCATAGTTCTACTTCAGCATTATCAGCGGGATCAAGTGCACCCTCAGCAAGTTTGCAGACAACACAAAGCTCTGTGGTGTAATCAGCATGTTGGAGGGAAGGGATGTGGGCCTATGTGAATCTCATGAAGGTCAACAAGGTCAAGTGAAAGGTCTTGCACAGGGTCGGGACAGACCTAAGCACAAGTACAGGCTGGGCAGAGAATGGATTGAGAGCAGCCCTGAGGAGAAAGATGTGCAGGTCTTGAAGAATGACAAGAACAATATGACTCAGCAATGAGTACTTGCAGTCCAGAAAGCCAACCATAATCTGGGCTGCATTAAAAAAAAAGTGTGGCCAGTGGGTTAAAGGAGATGAAATCTCCTCCTCTACTCCACTCTCCTGAGACTCCACCTGGACTACTGAATTCAGCTCTGGAGTTCCAAACATAAAAGGATGTGGAGAAAGTCCAGATGAGGGCCAAAATGATGGTTAGAGGGCTAGAGTACATGGCCTGTGCAGACAGACTGAGAGCTGGGGCTCGTCAGCCTGGAGAAAAGAGAGCTCCAGCAAAATCTTATAGCAGCCTTCCAGTGCCTAACAGGGACCAAAAAGAAAGCTGGAGGGGGAAATTTTACAAGGGCCTGTAGTGATAGGACAAGGGCTATGCCTTCAAACTGAAAGAATGTAGATTTATATTAGGTATAAGGAAGAAATTGTTCATTATGAGGATGTTGAGGCACTGGAACAATTTGTCTAGATAAGTGCTGGATGCCTTACCTCTGGAAGTGTTGAAGGAAATATTGGATGGATCCCTGAGCAACCTGGTCTAATGGAAGGTGTCCCTGCCCATGGCAGGGAAAAGGGAACTAGGTTATCTTTAAGGTCCCTTCCAACCTTAACCACTGTGATTGTATGCGAGTCAGATATTAGAATCCTGTATCTCAAATTTGGAAATGAATACTTTTACACCTAAGGCTCTGACATGGACAAAAGTAACTGTGTGCTAGTGGCTTAACAAGCTATTGCCCACCAGCTGAGCTACTGAAAATGTGCATATGCATTCTATTAGCACAGCCTAATTAGCTGAAAACCCCTGCCACTACTGTTAGTTCTGGGAAGTTTATAGGAAGTTTATAGGTCTCATTATATTGTACTATTTGTAAAATGAGTTTTTTTGTTTATGGACTGAGCACCCACAGTTGTAGGCAGTGAATATAGAAAAAAACATCATTAAGTAAATATAAATGATAGAAGACTCATATTGTTTTCCTCTTCAGATATTTTCTTCAATTGCTCTGAGGCCATAATTGGAAGCTGTCTTGCAAAATGGGACATAATTCTTTTCATCAATGTTTTTAAGGCTGTATAATGAAATTTCACATAACTTAGGATAATATGTTATTCATACATATTCAGGTTTTTATTCCTAAACTCAGCCTCTACATTTCACTGTTCTTATTTCATTTTCAAAGCATTTTTTCCTACCTAAACCAGAGAATATTTCCATATTGTTATCAGGACAAAGAAATATAAGAATGGACAAAAAAATACTCACTGTACTTTGGGTTTTAATGCTTGAATTTATCTTGTCTATAAAAAAGTTCTATTTAGTATTTGACTTTGCATATATATAGTTAGACATGACTTTAAATCTCTGGCTGGCTTAAAACAGAGGCCTAGTTCCTTTGAATTACACTTTAAGGCAAATCATTGCTTAACTCTTTTAATGAAACTAGAGGACTGGAAAAAGCTATCCATCTATACTTTAAAACAGTGCTATATATATATATTTTTTTTTTCATTAAGCAAGAGTTACTTGTCTTTTAGTAGCAGAACACAGAAAGGATAAAGGCAAGTTCTCACAAATCAAAGACATTTCTTTTGTTTTTTTTTTCCTAATTAACCATGGAGGTGATAGTTTTAGAATCTAAGCGCTTTATGCATCCTTGGCTGCAATATGATAAACCTTTCTGTACTTCCGATATATACATTAGCATGCACACACAATACAAGTAAAACAGTGTCATAAGACTGTTAGGTTGAGCACTGTAGGAATCAGGAGCAGTAAGAGGATACGGCTTTCCACAGGCAGCTTGAAGCAGCCTCACAGTCACAGGCTCTGGTTCATGTGGGGGATTTTGACTACCCTGGCATCTTCTGGGGAAGCCACACAGGGAGGTACAAACAGCCTAGGAGGTTCCTGGAAAGCATTAATGACAACTTTCTGACAAAGTTAGTGGAGGATCTCACAAGGAACAGCATGTACAAACAGAGAAGGCCACATTGGAGATGTGAATACTGGGGGCAGGCTTGGCTGTAGTGACAGTGAGATTGTGGAATTCAGTGTCGGGTGAGGAGGAGTTAGGGCAGCAAGTGAGATTACTACCTGGGCTTCAGAAGAGATGACTTTGTCCTCTTCAGGGATCTTCTTGGAAGAATCCCATCGGAACAGCTCCTGCAGGGACAAGGGGTCCAAGAAAGTTAGTTGATGTTCAAGAATCACTTTTACAAGGTTAAGAATGATACATCCCAATAAGCAGAGAAATTGGGCAAGAGTGGATGAATAAAGAACTCCTGTCATTACTGAAGTCTAATCAGGAAATATGCAGGAGATAGAAGCAGGGTTAAATAATAGAGTTGGAATAAACGTGGAGAGGTTAGAATAAGTAGAAATGAGACAAGGAAGGCTACGGCCCATCTGGAATTTCATCTGGCCCAGGATGTCAAGGACAAAAAGAAAGGCTTTTTCAAATGTATTAATAACCAAAGGAAAACTAAGGAACATCTGTAAGGAAACTCATTACTAAATAGAAGGAGGATCCTGGAAAAGAAGATGCAGACAAGAAAGAACTACTAAGCACCTTGCTTGCATCAGTCTTCACTGACAAGACCAGCCCTCAGAAATCTCTGACCCAGGAGACCAGGGTCATTAGAAGGAAGGTCATTAGAACATTAGAAGGAAGACCCCAGAATACACTTGACAAGTCTCTTAAAAAGTCTTGTGTTCTTTTTTTTTAATGTACCCTGAGTTAGATGCGAGGGAGAAATACTGACAAGATATTCTTAAATACATAACGTCAAAACAACAAAAGCTTTTCTGGCCAACTTCAGAAAATCAGAGAGCTTTGACAAAAGTTTAGAACAACATTCAATTAACATAAAGCTTTTCACAAATCATTAACTTAGTCCATTCAACTTCACAAACTCCAAGTCCATCTGATTTTAAGTTACTCGAAACTCTGAGAAGAGGGAATTAGAAGAAGAGAGAAAGAGAAAGAAGATATAAAAAAGAACAACAGCTACCACTTGATTCCAGTGGCGTTCAGCTGACCTAAAATCCAAGAAGAGATAGGGTCAGGAGCTGTGTGTACCTTGTGCTCTGTCTTAAGCACCCTTTGGCTTTTCTGGGCCCTTCCCCCAGGTGGGACTTCCTGTCATTTGGCCACTAAAGAGCGGGATTAGGGGCTCTAGGTTTAGGATGTGGAGTATTGCCTCCCAGTGACTGATGGCACGGTGGGGCTGAGATACAGGCTTTACAGGAGATGAGGTGTAGAGCAGGATATTTCCTCACCAAGGCAAGGCCCAACCTGCCCATTTTCCCCACACATGCAGCTGAAATGTTGTAAGCCAGCAATCTCCTCCAGTCTCTCACACTGCGCTTCTTGAGGGACAGCTGTTTTACATGTATTGTCCTCTTCTGAGCTCTGCCAGTGGAAAATAGTTTTCAGGAAACACCTTGTTTTTGATTAAGGAAGGGTAACAACTGAGGTGTTTTATTAATTTTTCTCTAAAAGGCTGTTTTGCATGCCAGCAGGAATTAATATTATCTTTTTATAGCTAGAATGTCAAGTGTTATGGTTTTATCTACCAGTTCATGCTATTCAGCACTGTTCTCAGGTGGAAATTCATGTGGGAGCAAAAGTAAAACCTCATAACATTAAAAGCACAGATCACCTTTCAGGAGGTTTGATTGTTCGATGTCAGTGCCATAGAACATGGTGATTTCAAATAAAAGATAAACACCTTGATATTTTATATGATATGTAAAAAAATGTAATTTCAATCATAGTATATTCTCATCTGAGAAATGCACCATAAATTTAAAGCAGTTTACTATGCAATAGGAATATTACCTCAACATTTGTCACTTATTCAAAATGAAAATGTCCATTGTATGACTACATGTAAAATATGTAAATTGGAAAATTATTTGGTATTTCCATAGTGTTTCAAAATATTCCAAATCACGGTTTTGCTTTGAAAATAAGTAGGTGAGCAGTCACTGTCATACATTGTTACTATTCTTTGATAGTGTTAACAGGCAAGAAAAGAATTAAACTGAATCTCTTTAAACACGATTAGTAAAACAAAACATTTTGAGCAGTTTATGTTGTGTACAGTGTGTCAAGAAGCCACATTCTGGAGTATAAAACACTTCAAGTACCTGTGCAAAGTTCATATTAGGTGGTTCAGTACACCTGTTTTTCATAAACAGCAGAACTCTGGTTGCCCCACATTTCAGGAATATAGGAAGAGACCACTGTCACCAACAAAAAGACACAAAAAAATGAGACAGTTTTAATTAGCATAGCTTGCAGCACTCATAATAGAGTAGCTTGTCAAGTATTTTTAGATGACCCAGAAAAATGTCTCTTCTTCAGAATAACAAAGAATATGACAATGTCGAATATAACATATTTTATGATTTTGGTTCCTTTTATAACGTATAAGTCAGGCTATTTTTCTTCAGAAACCTCCATTTGTTTACCAATACACGTAATGTGGATTATACTACTATCCTGGATATATAACCTGCAAAAAGAATAAAACCACCAAAGTAAGGATATATGATATACCAAAACTATGACAGGAGCTAGAAACATCTTCCTTAATTCCTTGTCAAGAATTGACACTACTTAATTGTGTAGACATTTTTCCCAAGAGTCTTTCTTCTGGTGAGGAATTCATTGTGCCAGAATTACAAGACTATACAATAACGCAATTATTTATTATCCAAACATTAAAAATACTGATGGTTTCCTTTGCAAATAGATTACTTTTAAAACACTGTGATATTCTAGCCTTATTGCTGTTGCTTCCAAAGACAAAGGGCCTTATAGTTTATTCTTTTGTATATTAAAGCTAAAATAAACATACTTTCTGATGACATTTGTAAATGTTGCTGTCATCCAAAAAATGGTAGCTTAAAGTATTTCAGTCAAATGACAGAAATTATGAATTTAAAAATTTTCTTTGTTTTTGAGGGGAAAATAAAGCAGAGGGATCTTCAAATACAGTTTCAGGGAAAGTATGCGTACATTAAAAAAAATACTCTTTTACTCATAAATTGTATTAAATAAGATATTGTAAGAAAGCTTTTGCTTAGATTTTCAAAGGAGGAAAGCATTAGGCATCCTTCGTTAATTCAGCATCTATAATTTGTTCAGTATCTTCAAATATTTCAGATTTTCTGTTCAGCTGAATATTTTTTTTTTTACCTATTCCTGGAGTTTTTTACTTATTCTGTGAAATATTAATAATGAGAAAAACAAACAACTTAAACCCTACAGGAATTAACGTGCATATTAGCCTTTTTTCAGTACTTTCATTTTCTCTGGTTATTTGCAGAATCTCTTGCTATGCATAACTCAATAAATATTAACAGCCTTACTTTAACACCACAGATATCTTATATCAGAAAATCTTTATATTTTCTGCTTTTATAGCATATTTCAAAGTTGTAACTCACCTATATAGCTGTTAGACATCCACTGGAAACTATAAAAGGATAACAGTAAATGCTCTGTATTATTTTTTTCCTGTCAAATTCTATTTTCTTAGGGTGTTTTCAAAGCAAAACAGAATATAAGATCATGGGTAGAAAAAAAAAGGGCAAAGGTATTTCAGACAGAAAACAACCCTTCTCTCATTAAAAACTTATTTACTTCAATGTGACTACAACTGGAACCATATGCATATCATAACATTGTTATTCATGCATTTGTTTCTTTTAGCAACATTGTTATTATTTCTATTATTTCTATTAGCAAATTATTCCCGCTACATATAAATCATAAGAATTCCAGATAATCTTCATTATGAATCTGCTACATGTTTTTTGCTTCATTGCTTCACAACTATATCACTTTACTTTTACCCGATCTTGAGCTCTTAAACAGGATTTGTATCACTATCTTTATTTGTATTATGCAATCCTTATTGGCTTTATGGCACAGAGATCTTTTTAGCCTAGTCTTTACACAACTAGGTTGACAGCCATATGTACATTTTAAACTTAGGCTTGTCTACTTCACAGGATTTTCCTTCCCAGATACTTGAAAAGTGATCTTGCATCTTTTCCTGCCACTGTTCCCACCCATTTCCCTGTTGTAAAAGGTTTTTTCTGAAATTCAGTCATATACTTCTGCTTTATAATGTTGGCCTTACCCTGGCCAGTGGGTGTTGTACCAAGTGACTTCCTGAGGTTGTCCTTCAACCTAAATTATTCTATGATTCCATGGAATTGTCAAATAGTTAATTAAGAAGGAAGAAGAACATCTCTGCAAATTACTGAATATTTGACCTAATGTGCAAATTGTACTTACCAAGTAATAGAACATTAAAATCTTGTCTAGACAAAGATCAAGGCAAATAGTATATCAAAACCTTACAGAAGTGAAAAATTATTAGCCATTAGGAAAAAGAAAAAATACCCCTACAAACCAAGAACCAACAAGCAAACCGATCTAAAAAAACCCCAAAACAACCCCAACATCTACTAACTAGTTAGAGAGATGTGTTTTTACAATTGTCCATAATAATGTAAGACTTTGGTGCAGAATGTTTACTGAGCAACAGACGTTCAAGCCCTATATTTTTCCTAGAGGAAAGAGAAGTTGAGCTGATGCACTGAATCTGAAGATCCTGGCACCAGTGATCCTCCCTATGAGGAATTCCTCCAGTCCCTGACTCTCAGATTCAAGCCAAAATCAGAACTCATGAATACCCCCAGGACCCCTCTAGGTGCATCTGTTCTCCAGGAATCCATAGGTGAGCCTCGAAAAGCCAGCATAGCATGGGCCCCACTCTTCATTCTTTGGCAGGTTAGTGAGATTACTAAAAACTAAATTCTTTAAGATACTAAAAGATCATTCACTCTTTTTTTTTTCAGTATTTCATGCTGAAAGCAGGAAAAGACACCTTTCCTTCAGAAATTTTGGGACCAGCTCTAGTCTGCTAATTCAGACTGACTTAGATGTGCCAGGCACATAGCAAAATCTTAAGCAGCACTGAGTATTTCTATGGCATTGACCACGTGTCAGATGTTACCAAACAGAAATGTAAAACCCTCCAAATTCAACTTTGAACTAAATCGTTTCTCTCTAGCAGTAAAATACATCTGCAGCATAGTACAAAACAGTGAAGAATCTCTGCCAATCTTTAAATGTAAACAGTGAAAGTATTTAATAGCTTTAGGCCTGTTTTGCTGCCTTTTCACCCATGCCTGCACAGCATTTAGTTGTAAAAGGTTATTTTGTAGAATTTAGAGGGGAAGAAAGATTATAAAGAGAAAATAATTTGTACTATCTAGAAAACATACCTTGGGGTCTGACTCAGCCATTATCCTCTCATTTTCTTACAAGCTTAGTAAATTATTTTCCTTTTCTTTTTCAAAATCTATTAGTTACCATTTTCTTTGCCAAAAATGTGTGATCTCCTAAGTAACTCTTGTATATCATCAGAGAAGTTTGAATTTCACTTCCTCAAATATATCCCTAACTATCAGTTTATCAGCAGTCAGTAGCTAGTCTGCTGACACAGACTAAAACATTAAGGTCATAATTACTTTTGTTTTTAAAAACCTGTGTTTTATAACATACACATAAAATGCTAATCAGTCATTATGATCCATGAAATATAGTATCAAGAAAACCTGGAAAGTGTTGACCTGAAGAAATTTTTAATGGAATTTGATTATTTAGAAATATCATCTCAAGAACATTGAATTTAAATTCCCCACCCAAAACCAAAAACCCTACCCAAAAACCCTGGAAATTGTGGCAAAAGTTATTTCGGAAATGTTATCTCACTCTTTTTCCCCAAAGGAGATCATAATCAAACCTGGTAACTGACAGATTGAAATCCTAACAGGATTGGGCTAAAGCTCTCAGAAGCACTTCAGCAAGTAAAACATTCTATCTGTCTGGGCTACATATTGTTCTGCTCCTTTAAGTCCTATTTTCAAGCGACCAAAAGTGATCAGATATAACATATTTCCAACTTAATGTTCCAGAATCAGGCAATTAGAATTTTTTAACAGAATTGTTTTTTCAGAAAATTTCTGATTTATGCTATGCATAAACAGAGCTGGGTTCAAATACAGGTTTTACTTTTATAACATACATGACTCGTACTATAGTTATGATAGAGTTTAAAACACAAGAAAGTGAGGGCAGTTAAGTACTTGTAGTTCAGGTTATGTATGGAACACATTAAGCATCAGTTGTGCGGAATTAATTTGAAATGAATGATGAAAAGGCTTTCTCTATATTTCATTTTTCATTTAAATTAATATTTCAGCTATTTATTTAGATAGAAGCATAATATATCTTTTCATTTCACAGATATTTTAGGCTCATTTGTATCCTTTATGGTCTTTCTTACATTACATAGTCAAATTGGTTATATGTACTGAGAATAACATCATTTTAAAGTCTTTTTGCTCACTCTCACATGCAAATAACTGAGTTCCTGTTTTGCCTGTTCATTCACTTAAATTATTTTATATCCTAACTGATTATTATTATTATAGCAAGCAAATTTTCAAGATTTTGTCAACTTTTCAAGATTTTTTTCAGATTTTATCAACACAAAAATTACAGAATGTAAATGGCTTATAGTAGTCCTTATGCATACTATTTTGCTTTGAGTAGATTTTGAGGTTAAATTTTAGCAATACTTGAATTACTCAGGTAATAGTATTTAAATGGGAAGAGTAACATAAATCTAAAGTAACATCTGCTGAAGCATTTATATTTCCACAAAGCTTAGCCTTCTTTAGTAATGCTAGGTGGTTTTGCTAACAGATATAAATAGCAGCTACAGAAAATAAGGCTGATTAGGTAAACAATTCCTATCTTAATGTGTAGTCTGGTGGATATGTTGAGCTGAGGTTGCATGCGGAACTCATAGGATTTGACTTCCTAATGACTGGTATTAGAGCATGGTCAGATTCTAATGTAGTTGGATTTGGGGCTTGGGTTGGGGTTTGGTGAGAATTTTGTAATATATAACGCAAATTGAAACAGAAACCTTGCAAACATCAGGCTTTTCTTAACATCTGAATCAGAAACCAATCAAGTAAGATGAATCAGTTACAGGTTGTGATATGGAGATAGTATTGGAGATAGTCATCATGAGCAGTGTTGTATTTTTGTAAGTCTTTGAATTTGGAGAAATTCAAATACTGTAAAAAGTGAATGATTCATGGACAGCAGATTAAATTCAATAGTTTTATTGCTTATTTTGCAGCTATCTCACCTCTCTTTCTTCTTTACAATGCTTATACTTTCTTACCTGAAAGGCTAACATTACCGTATAAAATAAGTTCTTAACGGTTACTTGACATGAATGACAATAATTAAAAATTAAGAAATGACAATATATTACACTATTTAAGTCATAAATCCAGGTGTTTGCTGCACTGTCTTATCTAACAATTTGCACTAAGAATGTCCCTTAAAGCAGCTGGAGGTGTGTTGCATAGCTTTCATTAATAAGACTATTTCTTTCTTTTCTTGTCTACAATTGTTCTCATTTTTGTCTTCATGTATAGTTGAAGTGTGGAAGATTGCTACTAAAAAGATTGAGAATTCATTCGCACCACACAATCAAAATACAAGAGTAACATTTACAGCATAATTTAAAAAGGATTTGGCTTAGGGTTTTTCTTCAAGAAAATAGAAGCCCTGATACAGCAAGATCGTTTTCAGCAAGCATTTAGAAACATAGTTCTCTAAAGTGGCTCCTGGGCATCAGAACTAAAGACTGTGTGATTACAGTGTTCACACCTCTCAGATTTAAAATAGTTGGGTTTTCCTTTATATTGATTTTTTTCCTTCTTTCTTCTTGTTGCCAACCCTTTTTGTGTTAGAGCACTGCTTAGACATATTTAATGACTAGTAGACATTTTTCTAATTTGTGATTCAAATGCTTCCAAAGCCAACATATAATCTCTACCACTGTGTCAGTATTGACTTTGGCTTAAACAGTATTTTTTTCTTTGCTGATGCTTCTAACCTTGATCTGTTTTTGAAGAGGTATCATACTCCTTCTCTGTCTTTTTGTTGCATTGCTTCTGATGCAGACAAAGAACTTGACTGCCTAGCTTCTAGCAAAATAGTAATTCCTTGGCTAATGTAAATATTTGTGGGAAGCCCACACATTTCATATCTATAGCAAGCTGCTTCTAACACTGAAATTCTGACTCCTGGCAGTGTATTAGAAACACTATGCTAGACTGAACAAGCCATGTTTTTTCCATTTACTCTTCTAAGATTAGCTCCGTACTCACTTTATCATTATCATTGCTTTTGTCAGCAGCTTTTGTAGTTTGATGCTATCAGTCTTGAGCATGAGGAAAGAGAATCATATTCAGCATTTTGGAATATGATGGAAGCTGAATCACTGGGGTTTTTTATGGAGAAGGTTCTAGCTGAAGTACCTTGGAATTTATTTTGTGTCCACTGTTCCACACTGATAGCTCATTATAATTCCATGATCAGTTTGTATACTCAGGCTTTTCTTGTCCTCAGCTGCTTTCAGTCAGTAAGCTTGTGAAAAAGTTGTCTAGCTAGGAGATACCTCTAGTGAGCAATTTATTCTGATGTAAATGTCCATGATAAAAGTTAAGCACCTTCTTTAGGTGGCTATTCATTTATTTATTTACATTAATGATGGAGATCCATCAAAACTAGCTTTACCTGGAAAGCTAATTTTTAGATAACTTAAGTGAAATGCAGTGAGAAAGCTTGGTCTTGTCTTTTCCTAAATTTAAATATGTACATGATAGATAATTTTAAAATCAGCGACTTGTATGTTTCAGTTAGAAATATGTTTTACATCAGTGGCAGTAGTATTGAACTAGACATTATGTCCATTTAGGACTCTGAAAATTTTGTAAATAAAATTTGTATTTTCCAAATTAAAATAAAGTCTAGTTTCTCAATGTATGTATATACATATATCTGAGTATATAGAAAATATTTCTTATTTCCAAGAACATCTTGGAAGAGATGTTGAAAAATTACTATTTTCCTAAGGTTTGTGCTTTCAATAATTTATTTAAGAATACTAATAAAATTGATAAACTGACATCTTCAAATCACTAAATCATGTGTAATATTTTTAGTTTTCAGTTTAGTTAATTGGTGCATTGAACAGAAAAAAATAAATTTCTCACAAATCTATAGAATAATATGAACACTACATATAAATTCCTCTAAATTGCTAGCCAGCATTTTAAATAAATTATATCACTATTCAAGCATTTTACTGATAGAACTTTGTTGACACTCAACACTGAAAGGAAGAGTTGGAGTCTAGTATGTAAGCATTTATTTTAAACCTGATAGACAGTTTGTTGATTATTAACACATTGTCAAGAAACAACTGGAATCCTTATGACTTTGATAATATTTTGAGTCATTACTAAAATTTTTAAATCAGAATTCTGACACTGTGTAGTCTAATAATTAAAAATTTTTCATTCACATTTCAGAGAAAGAATGTTAGTATTTTATACATGAGACAGATTTCCCATAAGAATTTCCACAGATTACTTCAGTTCTTATTGCTTGCTTTTGTCTGTGCAAAAAGTGGTTCCATATTCAGGATCACAGAAAGTACACGACTCTTAAGAGCAGCCTTGCAATACAAATAGGAAGATCATCTCTCTTTATTAAGAGTTTGAAAATTAAGCCCCATTCAAATTCTTGATATTCTCAGTCCCAGTGTCTTCTTTCACGATCTTCAAGTCTTAGACATTAACCCATTGCCCATAGAATATAATCAATTTACATTACAGTTTTAACATCAAGTTTAAGTTCCCTGGCAATACTTACCTTTCAGTCAGTGATGTGGATTTCTTGACATAGCAGATTTCCTTCCCAAATATCCTGATGGTGCCAGAAATAGTGTGGCCAGAGGACTAGGGAAGTGATTCTCCCTCTTTACTTGTCACTGGGGAGACCACATCTCGAGTCCTGTGTCCAGTTCTGGGCCCCTTCCTGCAAGAAGGACATTGAGGTGCTGGAGCATGTCCAGAGAAGGGCAAAGAGGCTGGTGAAGGGTCTGGAACACAAGTCCTATGAGGAGCAGTAGAGGGAGCTGGGGGCGTTCAGCCTAGAGAAAAGGAGGCTCAGGGGAGACCTTACCCCTCCTTACAACTGCCTGAAAGGAGGCTGTAACCAGGTTGATTTCTTCTCCCCAGGAACTAGTGACAGGACAAAAGGGCACAGCTTAAGCTGCATCAGGAGGTTTAGGTTGGATGTTCGTGAGGAAGAATTCTCCACAGAAAGGGTAGTTAGACATTGGAATGGACTGCCCAGGGAGGTGAGAGATTCACTGTTCCTAGATGTGTTAAGGGAAGACTGGATGTGGCACCTAATGCCATAGTCTAATTGTCATGGTGGTATTCAGTCATGGATTTGACTTGATGGACTCAGAGGTCTTTTCCAAACTAACTGATTTTCTTATTCAGTGAATATCTTTTAATAGATATTACAAATGATCAGCAATTTAGCCACTATTTTAATCTATCTTCTCCTATTAATTAAATTTAAACATTATAAGCAGATCCTTACCACTAGGATTCTATCTCTTATTGTTCAATCCCATATCTGTTTTCTAGTCTATACTAAACTACTTCTTTTTAAACACCGGTCACATTAAACTTAATTTTGTTTTCTGTGACATCTGGATGCTAACTACAAGTTGACATCATAATTTTGGGTAAAAATGGGAATTGACTTTGTCATAATATTAAAAAGGACTACACATACATAAAATGAAAAAACTACAGAACGTTGATAAACAACTTTTTAAAAGAAATGCTAAAGCAATGATGTAACAAGAGAGTGCCTGGATGTACATGGCAGTGTAGTTCAAAATTCTCATCTCACTTTCTGTGGAAAATATTACTTGAAACATTTCAGTTTTGCTCTGGTTTATTCTATTTTACCCTATTCAATAGAGAATAAGTAGCTTGACAAGTACACTGTCACTTTCATTATTTCAAATTCCTTTCTCCAAAACCAATTATTCAGGGAGACATATTGTTTTAATGACATAGACACACAGGGACTAAGACAAGCTCGAGAAATATAATTTAATTTGTGAACTGATGAGGATTTGAATTTAAGCTTCCAGTGACAAAACTGTCTATTTCTGGCACCCCCTACTAATCTTTGTGTTGGGTAGCAGTATATCATGATCAGCATGTTGCTATGTGATATTATGATCCAGGAAGTATTTGAAGTGCTGACCATAATATATATATGTATGTATGTATGTATGTATGTATGTATGTATATATTTCTGAAAAGATGAGAATTTAAGTTTCAAGTTGCTGGAAAATTATTAATGTGGCAAATAGATTTTTTTACATTTGTATAAGGCTAACGACTTTCATTTTTTTTTTACTGAGGCAGACGTTTAAGGTAATGTTTATATAAAAAGTGTATAGAATTAATTTCCTTTTCAATAAAGGATCGGTTAGCCATCAGATATATGTTTCCTTTAATAAATATATCCAAATTTAGTTAAAGTCAAAGATTTTTTTTTGTGTCTTTCTCTAACCTAGGAAGTCCTTTATAATTTGTTTGGTTTTATTTGGTTTTTCTGGTGAAATGAATTAAAAACTATTATTAATTTGGACTTTTTTCTTACTGGAATAGTTTAATTCATTTAAGTCCTTTTGTATATGTTTTCTTTTTGCTTTTATATGTATTGTGCTTCTACTTGCAGTCTTTCCAAATTTTGTTAACTGAAAAATGTAGTCATAAAAAATTTAGTGAAAACTTAAAAATGGAAAATCAGTCTCTGTCCATACTATTTTGTATAAAATTATTCTGATTTGTTTTTGTATTCTGACTTGACTTCCAAAGTCAATACATTTTATGAAGGCAATATTTGTAAATATCAACTTCATTTATTGTTCTGAGGTCTACTTATTCCATTTAGCTTTCTGTTTAATTGGCACCAGCTAATCATGTGTTATAGACACTTCATAATTCATCTATTCTTCTAATTCTTTCAAATACCAATAGCTTTTATATGATGTATAGGTTTTATCCATGGTGGTTAATTAAATACACTTAATTTGCATAGTATAGGCTTATTGCTTATAGTATAATTTACTTATTATACCAGCTTACTCTCTGAAAATCTTAAATTATGTAAGAATTACATTTTGTGAGGAAATATAACCCGCTTTCTAGTTCCACATGTAACTGAAATCAATCTTGGAGAAAAACAAAGGGAAAAAGTGGAAAAAACCTTCAGTCTCCATAGGCAGAAATTTATTGCTACATGTATTTATTCTGGTTCTTTTGAGCAGTGGAGAATACATGGCATAAAACACAGTAATGTGCTATTAAAAATTTCCCGGAGGTCAATATCTTAATTCCTGCATTCTGTTATCTAGTTTAACAGAAGCTTCATCTTCCATAGTGTCATGTCACCATTTAATGTACATTAGCAGAATTTTCCATTGCATTTGAAGTCAGTCTATGAAAAATTACCATTTAAAATATTTGTATGGGTGCAACTTCTTAGTTAATGGACTGTACAGAGAGTATTCTAAATATATTCCACAGAGTCCAAAAACTCACTTTATCCTGAAATATGCACATATCAGCAAAAGTGGAACCTTCCACACTGTACTGTATAAAACAGTCTAAATCTCATCTGGAAGGGAGAAAAATTGAATGTCATTCATCAACAAAGCTGAGCAGGTAGGCAGAAGCAGAAAACAGTTTTCTCCTTTTCTTGAGCAAGTAGCACATTGCTATGGAGGAAAGAAGATTTTAGTTTGGGCAGAAATTAATGAATGTGATTGCGCTGATAGGTATGTTAGTTTAAATGACTGTTGTATCTAACTCTAATAGATTTCAGAAAAGTTGAAAATAAAAGATATTTTGTTTTGAAAATAAGAGTCCAGAGGCTAGGATTTTATCTTCATGGCCAAGGTATATCAGTCCTGATGGTGTGACAGTGGGTCAGGAGAAGAAACTAATAGTGTATTGATTTTGCATTGTACAAATTCTATCTATTTTCTCAGATGTTTAAGGAGACATGTATAGGTCACTTGTGGGAGCAGAGGCTGATGTTGTTAATCTTGTATAAGGCTGTGTGGTTGATGTTTGTGTTTATGTGAGTTTATTAGTATTTTTTTTAAAACTGCCATGCTTTCTTTGTAAAGACTAAAGGTAGTAGCACTTCAGACAATGAACTGTCATTTTGTAATGGCAAATAAATAAAAACAAAATTAAGACAATAAATACCCAAGGAATTTTCTGAGAATTGAATATTAATTAAAAAATATCTAATCTGTAACATATCTAGATTTGATTAATTCAATAATTTAATTGATATGAGTAAGATCAATTGAAGATATAGTGTCTTATTTTATTGCATTGCAAGCAGTTTATGCTAGTAATTATTTTTTCTATAGATATATTTTGAAATTAGTTTACATAATCAGATAAGTTTCCACATAGGCTAAGGAATGTTACAATTAGTATGAAAACATACTAATAATCTAAACAAATATATAGAGGTAATTCCAACTTGTCAAGCCAATATAAAAATATTAATATGTCGATATGTCACTCCCAATGACAGGACAAAAGCTTGGTGTTCTCCAAAATGCTTCTGATTGCAGTAAAATGGAAGAATAAAAACCATGTTCCCCGAAATTTCTTTGGCAATGACCTTATTTTTTTTTTTTTTCTGATTCATAATGAAATGAAGCAATATTTAATTCCCGTAAATTGTGAATACACATTACATCATTAAAAAAAGGTTCAAATTAAATTAATCTTCAGTAGTGGGTTGACCTTGGCTGAATGCCAGATGCCCAACAAGGCCACTCTATCACTTCCCTCTCTTAGCTGGACACAGCATAGAAAATAAAATGGAAAACAACTTGTGGGTTGAGACAGGGCAGTTTAATAAAGTAAAAGCTAAAGATTTAACACAAAAGCAAAGAAAAAAGACTTTATTCTCTGCTTCCCTTTAATAAGCAGTGTTCTGCTACTTTCCAAAAAGCAGGGCTTTAGCACAAGTAGCAGTTCCTCTGGAAGGCAAACTTATAAATAATGGATGCCCCCCTTTCCTTCTCCTTTTCCTAGATTTTATATGTGGGCAGACATCATATGGTATGGAATATCCCTTTGGTCAGTTTGGGTCAGCTGTCCTAATCCTGTCCCCTCCCAAGATCTTGCCCACCCCCAGGGTGCTAATGGTGGTGGAAAGATGGAGAGACTGCTGATGCTGTGCCAGGACTGCTCAGCAGTGCCCAAAACACCTGTGTGTTATTAACACCTTTCAGCCACCAGTGCTGAGCACTGCACTGTGAGGGCTGCTGTGGGAAAAATAAACTCCTTCTCAGCCAGATTCTATATCTCGCCAAACTAAATTTTGTTGTTAATATTTGTGTATTTGAGTATTTTAACTGAATATACAGAACTTTTTTTTCAAGTCTGGCATATTAGACAAGACAGCTCTGAAAGACTCTTAATAGTTTCATTTATTCATTTGTAAATTTGGTATTTTTTATCTATTTCCTTTCATACTGATACAAGTTTTGGCTCCATCTTAGGTAGTCATCACAATTCAAACTTAAATATTCAACTTTTTTATTCAAAAAGTTGCCTGTCTGATCTAAATAAAGAACATTTTATCCAATTCTACTAACTCTACTATTTTAGTGATGATAAAAATTTTAAGCAAGCCTTCAGACATTTATGTGCTTAGTTGTACTTCAATACTAATGGAGAGTTCAGTCAGATTTTTTGGTCCAAAATGAAACATAAAGATATTTGATGTCTTTATTTTTGCAAGTAATGAGCAATTAACTTTTGGTCACTCTTTAATTGTTGCATATTAAACCCATGTAATCTGAAGATCACTGATGTCCTCTAAGCATTTTAGGAATACAGATGTTACATTGTTTTTAAAGATGCCAATGATTTAAATTTTATGGAAAACAAAATCTAAACTTTACAGTGCAAAGAAAATAGTAACACATTGGCAGGGATTAGGAAACAAGCACTTAGGAATTTTGTATCCTTATTCACTTATCAATCTATACTATACTGCTTTATTTGAAAACTACATACATCCTTATTTAGCAAGATATGGTAAAAGCTTAAAATTATAAAATGTTGTACATTTGTACATAGTGCTGACTACACAGAATATAATTACAGTTAAATATCCATATATGTAGCTGTAGAATATAGTGACTTATGACTAAAACCTTTTACATCATGTCTAAGACATGAAAATAATGTGTCAATATAGACCTGAAAATTACAGAAGAAAACCAGAGATTTTTAAAATAACTTTCATTGGCACAAAAAGGGCAGATATTTTATTATTAATTATATCTTTTTCTACATACATAGACTTTAATTACTTCATTCCCTGAGTTTCCATTTTAAGATGATTTAATGTTCTTCCTTTAAAAGTATTGTGACAATAGAAAGAAATAATTCACATAACTTGTTAGGATTCCCTTGTGTCTTATTGTCTTACTGTCATGAGCCTCATCAAAAGGTATTTTAATGAACATTTGCTGAAATATTAATTCCTTCCTATATAGCCACCAGTTCAAAGTAACTTGTCTGGGAAGTATGTTCCAGTGGAAAAAAAAATCCAGTAAGTGTATTCACCATGGCATGCTTCTTTTATACAATAGATATATTTTTCAAACATAAACTGGATGCAGTAAAATAAATCTATGCTTTTCATCTTTGAACTCATGTTTCATTGTGATCAAATACAAAGAACTTTTAGTATTTCTTGTCTAGGTATCATGTTCAGTTACCCATCTCAAAAGCCCTTGTTTTTATAAAAGAAATGGGATATCAGAACTTCTGAGGCTATGAGACTCCTGACTGCTTCTGATTCATGCATTCTCCTAGCTCTGTATTTTGTTTTTTGAAGCACCTTCAAACTGACTTGAAGAAGTCAGTCCAAGCATATGTCAGTCTCTGAATTATGTAATTTAAAATTACTTTATTCACTCCTATTTTTGATATTATGATCATTCTGTAAATATTCTAAAAGTATAAACAGTCATAATTTTCTGTATTTTAACCTGCTCAGTTATGTTTCAGATACCCTTTGAAATGAAATTTAATAGGACATATAATATATCCTTATATATATATATATATATATATATCCCTTTATATTATACATAAAACTAAATATAAATTACATCTTTTAGACTATAAGTACATACTTTTTATGTAGCCTAAGTGAGGAATAGTTATGAATAGTTTCAGGCTGATTGTAATGTCTAATATTACATTTGCCTGACTGTCATTTTTTAACCCCAGCAGGCATCTCAGACCCACACAGCTGCTGGCTCACTAGCCCCAGGGTGGTGGTGAAGAGGCTGGAAAGGAGAAGAGACTGGGAAGCGTAAAAGGGAGAAAATTCCTGGGTTGAGATGAAGGCAGTTTTTTTTAGGGAGAGCAAAAGACATGCACACAAAGGAAGCAAAGGAAGGAATTCATTCACCACCTCCAGGTGGCAGGCAGGTGTTCAGCTGTCCCCACAGAAGCAGGGCTCCATCACTTCTAACAGTGACTTGGGAAGACAAATATCATCACTCCAAATATCTCCTCTTCCTCTTTCTCCCCCTCCTTGCCCCACCCCCACATGACATTTCTTTCAGAAATTTGCACTAATGTGAATACAAGAGAGGAGATGGAGGTTTTCACTGAACATATGACACTTTCCTTTTGAAATAATTATTCATTCTAAGTTATAACTAGTTTTAAAAAATGCAATTATCTGTAGAGAAAAGATCCCAACTTAATGAAAATAAAATGAGTCCACCTGAAGCAAAAGGTTGTATTAGACTTGTGATAGGAATTTTTAGTTTAGGGATGGACAAAACTTACTTTACTTCTCTGAAACATCATTAGAGCTCATGACTTGTTGCACCATTATCCACCTTCTTTCTGATTAAAAAACCTCCTGGCAGCGAGATTCATTTTCCTAAGTCTTTAAATGATATATTATTGATTGGTTTTGGATGAAGACAGTTTAGCACATTACAATTGCTCTTAGGATATTTTTTTAGTATTTTTAGTATTATCTGCAATGCAGTCTTCCATTGTATCTTTTCCTTTCTCAGACTTTCATTGTTCACCCTTGGGTTAATTTTACTTGAAACAATCCTTTTTTATTTGTTTTTATCATGAATTTGGTACTGTGCATAGTTTCAAAGTTTATGGTCAATATGAAACTCGGAAAAGATTCACCTAGATAATAGATTTTAAAATAGAATCCTTGATTAATATATAGAAAGAAATGCTACTGAATTATAAATAAAACAATGGGGCCAATAACTGCACATAGAAAACTGGCAAAATTTCCGCTTGCTTTTAGAATCTAATATAAAGTTTTAATGTTAAAATTATCAGAAATCCTTCCCTAGTTTGGTAGGTTGACATATTTCCTAGTGAATGCTTAGCAAACTATATATTTACGGGAAATATCAATTCAAAGTGTCAAATACAAAAGACTAGGTAAAACTCCTTCAAAACTTCTTAACAAAGATGATGCATTATTGAAATCTGAACATGACAGAATTTTTGTCTTTAAAAAGAACTGTGTACAAAGTGACCTAAAAGACCATGTTGGGACAACTCCATACATATCAGAAATTGAGGACTAAAGACAAGAACATCCTGTTTTCTCTTCTTATGCCTTTGATACAGCTCCAGCATTAATGAGAAGTTGTGTAAGATGTAATGCTGGTTTCCTAATGGAACTTGAAAATGGCATCATAATACTGAGAAATATAAAACCAGGAGAAACTTCATCCAGCTGCATGCATCTCCTAATCTAATGAAGGTGTCATATCCATCATACACCTGTTGAGTTTTCTTCTATTATGCTGCTAAGACTGTCCTCTTATTTTTTTTTAAATTTTGCTTTAATATTTTTATAGTGCATGTATATATGTTTCCAACATTAACTTTATCATACCTAATATTTATCTTCATGCCTATAAACATTTATCATAGCCCTTTCAGCTTTTATTTTCCTAAGTTAAAACTAACAGACTAACCTCTATTTCCATTCATGGTTCAATTTTCTGTGTCCTTGATCACAGCTGTGAATTCTATGTTAACTTTTCCTGACTTATTTCTTCATTATTGAGGAAATATGCCAGCTGAAGTCTCGCAAAAGGACATAATTTCTAATCCATTCCTTCTGGAACTGCTACTCTGTCCATCCAAAAATTAGATTTTTTTTCCCTGTCGTACTGTGTAGTTGGCTCTTATACATCCTGTGACACACTGATCTAGCTATTTTGTCTTTCTTTTCCGGCATTGTAAGAACCCCTAATTTATATGACAAATTCATTGTAATAAATTCTCAGTAAACCCCTAAGGTACTTAGCACAATAGGATTTATCAAACATAAGATACATATGATAGAATGGAGAGAACAAACATCTGCAATTAACCTACAGGACAAAATAAGACCTTAAAATATTAATTGCTGATTTTTTTTCTATCTTTTGTGGGGTTTTTTTGTAGATAGATAGATAGATAGATAGATAGATATTTCACTCTTCTCCTTTCATCATTCCAGGTTTTTGAAACACTTCGATATTAAAGAAAATATGTTACTCCTGTAATCTGACCACTGAGAGCCCTAGTGGCAAAGGGTGAATCCCCATTTTAAGATTTCACAAAAAGTTTTAATTGCATCATTAGCTGGAATACAGAAATTGCTTCAGGGAGGAGAAGGGAACACAGGAATGTCGTGGCTCAAATCCATTTTCTAGTCTTGGTAAAAAATGTTGGAAGCAGAATAATGCTTCACAGGAATTTAATCCCTTTACAAATAGAAACCAGGGCTTAAAGTGTGAAGATATGGACTGTGAAAATAAAATTTGAGGTCACTAAGCCACAAACCTAAGCAAAATTGAACAACACACAGTTCATCATCCCAGAAGACTAAATAAAACCTCCACAATGAGAAGGCACTACCAGTCTTCGGGATTATGAATTTTTCAAACAATATTTCAGATAGTGGATTATCCTGTTTGCCCATATCTTAAATAGCTTTTTCTGAGATATTGGTTCTTTTATTCTGTCTATTGTAACTATTTGTAACAATGTCTAAATGTAACCTGTAGGATAAAGCAAGTTTTTCACCCTTAGAAAAATAACAAATGTATTGACCTGGCTACATTAAGGATTAATGGTGAGTATTGGGCCAGGGAATCCTTTGTGCTTCAAATAAACTAGAAATACAGTTAATAGTATTGGAGGCCTGTTGTTCTGTAGTTCAGTCTGTGTAAACATAGGGAAAAAAATAACTGAACTTTGAGACTTGATTTATTCTGGCATAAAAAGATTAATCTGGTTGCTTGTGGGCTTTATTTTAATATTTTAATCCGGAATCTCTGGTCTAAATGTTGCTTAACTTCATTGCTATTATATTTGCCTTAATGTCAGCTTTTGAATCACTGAAAGAGATGACTTGTGTAACTCATTTGTTCTGTCAGTTTGACTTATTTCTCAAGCTGCCAAGTATTCTTATTTTTCACTTCTATCCACATTTTAAGTAGAAGTTAGTAAAAAGCTAAAAAAAAAAAGCTAAAAAAAAGTTAGTAAAAAGCTAAAAAGTTCATTATCTGAGCATCAATTAAAAGTACAGAATTGGAAAATTTTGGATTTTCTTTTTCATTCTGTTTTGGCTGATGTACAAGGAAAGCAGAAATTTTATGAAGTTCAGAGGACTAAGCTGTGAGGTTTTAAGAGATTAAAAGATGAAGTTTTGTATTTCTGCTTCGAAAATTGTTACTGTTGTCTACCGCCTACAAAGTTAACACATTTTCTTTTGGGAAGTAAGAATTTTAGGCTTTGCTGACATCAGACACTTGAATTACAATACACTCTTTACAATTCACTACTACCTGTGCTGAAGTAACAAATCTTATTCCCCTCATTAAAGTCATACAATATGTAATCACCTTAAAATACTTGAGGAGGAGTTGGAAAAAAAAAGTGTTTAAAGGCTCTTCATGAATCTATTAAAAAATCTCAGCTGAACGTTCCCGTTGTCTTCTATCATTTATGCCTCTCCTATTCTCCCACCAATAATTCCCTCTGATTTTCATCTGGGAGATACAATAGAGCAGAACAGCCGTATCTTGTCAAGAATAAACAAGCTGTTACAACTAAAGGTGAGGAAGCTCTCTCCACATGCTCAGCTACCTTTCTAAATTCACCTCCAGAACAGTAAGGGAAGTAGGTAACCAAGTTGTCAGTGATTGTTGAAAATAATGCCCAGTATTTTAAAATATAACTTCCATCAAGCTACTACTGTATAAGTCTGGATGATTACCATGATGCAGTGCAATGTTAAAAGAAAAAAACTAAAAAAATATTTACAGCTTAACCATATCTGTATGTGCAAAGCATTCTGCAGAGTGGGAGATGGTGAACCTTTCAAGTAGATGCAAGACATTTTATAGAAATTATTAATAGAATCTGGAAGCATGTCAGAAACAGAAAGCCTGTGAAAATGCAAAGATATTTATGCTGATATAGACTTTCTTCCTTTTGAAGCTACAACCTTCTACCATTAGCAACAAAGACTGGTTTGTTTTTACTCATCAAGCTCCTAATCTGACTGCATAAAAAACCCCAAACAACAAAACAATCAGACAAACAGACAAACACCCCAGAAAATAATCACATGTTGTGTTCCACCAGCAATGATACTGGCATGACTGGTACCACTTGGCAGGCAACATCAGGACACTTAAGTGCTCCAACTAAATGCAGAAGAAATTTGTCTGAAAATGTCCTGAGTTTCCCAGATTTTACTAAAACCTTGTCATTTTGTGTCTCTGAATAACAGCATTGCCTCTACCACTTACCTACTTTTTGCATTGTGCATTTGAATACATATTTCATAGGAAATAGCTTTTGAAGTTTCATAAATAATTCTCTTTGCAGTGACATTCTGCATCTTTTGCACCAACAAATAGATAAGCTTAGCTGGTTCTAAAACAGATTAAGGTAAGATTAGGTAAGGTAAGGTACAGGACGTGAAGCTAAAAGGCTGAATTTTGGTAAGGTTGTGGTCATAATATTATTTTTTAACACTGAAACTAAAAAAAAAAAAAAAAGTAATTGAAAAAGAAAAGTTCCTAAACACTCCAGATTTCATGACGAGTAGAAAAAAATAAACAGAGGATCTTATTGAAATTAAGTATTCCCTAAAAGCAAAGCTTAAATTTTGCATGTTTAAATACTGATTGAGATAGAAGCTATTTCATACCTCTTTTAAATTGCTTCACAGGTAAAGCTGGGCATCAAAATGATAGTCTTTCTAAAGGTAAAATCACTGTATACATAAAAGCCATCTAGGAGGTTCATGTTATCCATCTTGCTGAAGAATGCATTGTTAGACTCAAAAGATTCACAAGAGTCTAATTATCAGTTCTCAAATTGTGGTCAGCAATAAGCAACCATGTTATTTCCTGCCTTTCCCATAAAAACCATATGAAATCTGAATTGTAGCAACCAATTGGTGTTGAAAGGTTAGTTAGGAACTATAAAATTTTAGAGTGCTGACAGCAATTTATTGATTGACAGACGGTTTGTATAACCACTACAGTCCTAGTGTTTAGTACTTAGACTAAGTAGCAAAAATTGACAGTAAATACATGAAAATACTACCCTCTTCTTTAGCTTTAACTAACACATCTGTAAAAGAAAGGAAATCTATTAGGATAAGTAGATGGTCATTCACATCCCAAAATAGATTCAAAGTACAAAGTTGTAATATCTACATGATACTTGCCTCAAACATCTAGGTGGGTTTTATTGAATCAATTTAATAAAAAAACACCCCAAACTGAGCAAAGAAAAGCTGCTAAAAGATAGAAAAAAATCTTTAAGATCTTAGCAATGCACATACATTTTATATTTTATAACCTTTATGTTTCATATTAGTTAAATATGTAACCTCTGTGACATACATTTCATAATTAAAGGAGTTTAAATATGATGTAAAGTCTGGAGATGATGATGTCAGAAGTGCGTTGTCAGAAAAGAAGATAAAAGAGGAAAAAATTAACCTTTCACATGTATACAGTAGTTGATAGAAAAACCAAAACATACTTCATTTGTCATTATATCAACAAATGTGTGATTTAACATCATTATTTATACTGTTAAGTTGGTAAAATGGTAGGACTTTATTTATCTGTTACTGCAGTTTAGAGATTGCTCCAGGATCCCTGGCCTCATGAAATAGAGATGCAGCTAAATTGCTTTGACAGCAAAAGGGTAAAATCTTTGGATATGACTACAGTAAAAGCTTTATTAATGGTAGACAAAACTGAACTCCAGCTCTTTTAAAAGAATCCTGGTTCAATGCCATGTACCTTTAAAACTGTTGTGCTTTGGTAAAGTGAATTGCAGTTTTCACATAGGCTTGCAAGGTTATTTAGAAAAAAATTAATCATGTGCAACTATAAAAGCAGCTATCAAACAAATGCACTTGACAGGAGACAAGAGTACCCTTCCTCAAAAAGAAAGTGCCTGGGAAAATGTCTAGATCAAAGGATTTTCAATAATTTCTCTATAGATAGTTTTAGCAGCATATATCAGCTTTATCTACTTTTACCATATGTAACTATGTTTTCTCTTTGTATTGAGTCCCAATTTTTTGTGCATTTCCAAAATTCACGGTCTAAGGACGAGAAATAAGGAGTAGTGTGTAGGCATAAAATGTCACAAAAAATGTAGGTCATGCAGGAATTCCATTTTAAAATTAAAAACATAAAACAAAAAAGCAAAAAAAAAACCCAGAAAAATCTGTCGAAAAAATTAAAACTAAAACCAAAACAATTGAAGAAATTTCTGCTGTGAGGGGGCTTGTATTAGCTTCAGCATGATAAAGATCCCAGTACAGATTAAGCTTTTAGTTCTAATTTTATCCTGTTCAAATGGGTAAGAAAGACAAGCAACAAAATTTTATTGACGAAAATTAGGTTTTCTACTGAATTATCTGAGCTTTACACTTTGTGTAGGTAATATGTACAGATTAAAAGAATTTCCCAGGTTCTTTGTGGATAATTATTCTGATTATTAGATTTGATGTTTCTGGACAAAAAGACTGAGGTTTTAATTTTAACAAAACAAAATGAAAAAATTCTTAAATTTAATTAAGATTAAAATTTTTCACTCTAAAGCTAGCTCGAGGCTCACTCCAAAGAATTTTTTACGGTTCTACAATATACCATGCAGGAGGGACATAAAAATAAGAGTGCTAATTACTTACAACTAATAGTTCCCCTCAAAATCTTGGACCCAGGAAACCATTTATTTGAAATCTTTCCTGATTTACAGTAGATAAGAATCTGGCCCTCAAAGAGGATGACTAATGGAACAGATAAAGACAAAATATATCCCAAAGGCCAAACTCTAAATTCCTTTTTCTCTACTTATGATGTTAAAGGTCATAAATTTGGATTTTAAATCAAGATACTAAAGAATAAAAATACAATGTACAAGGCCAGAAATGTTTTGAAACATTTTA
This sequence comes from Eopsaltria australis, assembly GCA_034509425.1. Taxonomy (NCBI): domain Eukaryota; kingdom Metazoa; phylum Chordata; class Aves; order Passeriformes; family Petroicidae; genus Eopsaltria; species Eopsaltria australis. Next base: position 1,787,721 of record JAVTVJ010000267.1, on the reverse strand, counting down.
ATGGAATATTTGCACTTCAATGTTTGAAGTCATTGCAAAGACAGTTACATTTAAATTATTTAAGCACAGTGGGAATAAAGGAACTGAAGCAATTGCAAATGTTGGCAGGTTCTTTAAGTAGCTGAGATAGATTCTGTCATCTGCTACAGCTACTGGTAGAGTGGCTTGATTCAGGAGTGTTAATAACTCTGCTTGGATATCTTTGTTTGCACAAGTTGAATAAATTTTTAAGATTTTGAATGAAGAGTTCAAGCTATATGTTTTCAGTCAAAGACAACTTAAGTAATATGACTGAAATATAAATCATACTTCAGAAATACATAAATGATAAAATCTCGTTTTGACTTTATTGGTTATCTAGAGACATCATATATAAAATCCATCAAATACAAACTTTTTTTTAAATTAGTGGTCATAATAAAAAGGCTTGTTCTTTCTTCCTCACTTCGTTTTTTAAAAATTATAAGTGAAAGTTTTCAAGTTTTTATCCTATATTCAATGCTAGAAGCCAAAAAGTATTCAACATTTCATTCTCTTGTGACTCACTTATCACTGCAATGTTTTGAACAGAGGCTTTTTGAAATCTCTGTCCTATGTGGGTGGCTCATTCAGGAGCTACTCAGGCAAAATATATCTGTGATTGTGTTAATTTTTGTCAGCCATCAAAGATCTGCATCATCCTCAAACCACCCACATCTGCTTTAATTGCTTTGGCAGGTTTGTTAAACCAATTAACATCAAATTTCTACAAACATTCAGTCCTATGACTCTACTCTATGCAGTTTACTGTGCTATTCACATCAGAATTTGTGTTTTACTGTTACAAATGGAAAAAATTAAAAATTATTTTAACAATGAACAAGAAAAAATGTACATATTTTCTTTTTTCAAAGAAAATTTTCCTGCCTTTATTCCATTTGGCTAATTAATCAGATGATTTAATGGGAATTATTTATGCAGTTCTAATATGCGTTCTATTTGGAAGAATGTTTAAAAAATAAGATTAACTGCATTTTTTAGAAAAAGAAGACTATCAAGCATCCTATAGAGAATGCCAAGAGAATATTACACCCCTAGCCATTGATTAGTATTTTTGAGAAATGTGGGAAGAAGGGGAAATTTTCATGTTCCCCTGAACTAATGAAAATGCTACATGCTTCTATCTAGGTAATTCCTTGGTTGTTTGGCTGACACTGTTTGGAATGTTTTTTTTGGTGAAAATCTTTCTCTTAAGTTCTTTGTGTGGTATAAGCATATCTCACAATGTGCTTGGTCTTATATAGAGAGTAGAAGCTGCTGGTACTGTTTTGACAGAACTGACTTTTTCCGGTTAAGACATTGTCCTTTCTTGAAAAGTAATTGTACATGGCATAAAAAAAATCACCAAGGAAGAATAAACTACATTACTATCAAACATTTTATATTTTTAGGGTAATTTATGTTTTTAGGTTCAAAAGCTGTTCTCTAATACCAACATTAACAGAATTTGCTGGATTATAAAAAGTAAAAAGGCCTTTGATCCTTATTTTTTTCTGCGTTGTTTTTTCCACCTTCTGGTCACTTGTCATTTTTATTGCAGCATTTACTTCATGCTACAGATATGCTTTCTGTCTTTGCTAATTCCTTGCTGAAGTGTTAATGTTTTATAGGTGTTATTTTGCATTTGCTATCAGTAATTGCTGATGCTTCTCTTTTCACATTACATCTCCCTCAGCATCCTCAGGGAAATAATAGGGATTAATACTCCAAAATATAAACAAATTAATAATTCCAGACTGGGGCATCCAGTAAAAATGAAAAAAAATAAATCCCCTTCAGGTGGACTGCAGAGGAATCCTTTTACAACTTCAACATCTTACACTTGAGAATGCTGGGGTAAATAAGATATTGTCCTTTTCCTTCTCATAGTAACAAAAGAAGAGTATAATCTATAATTATATAGGTGAGAAAAAAGGTTTGTCTGGATCTTCAATTCACAGAATATTTGCATAGTACAAGAAAGATCTTCAGCCTTATTGTCTTTCTTTACTGAACATCACTTGCCATCTGCTGGCTGAGTCGCAATTAAAGTGCTTTTGAATACAATTTCATTTTTATTGTTTACCTTCCTAGATTTACTGTAATTTAATTTTTAAAAAATCAGCATATCTTGTCATTTTCTCTTTCTGAATTTTACCTTTATATACATATTGAGCAACCATGTGGACTTTGACTACTAAATGCAATAGTATCTAAGGAAACAAGCAACATTTCACACATTCCAGATATTATCAATTTGAGTGGTGCTTGTCTTCTGATATAAAGAAAGATATGGTCATAAATTTAGTAGGTTTTGGACAATCTTCAAAACAAAAAAACCCAAAATGTATCAGAAACGAGAAAATGAAATTAAATAATATCTGTATGAATGTGGAGGAAAATAGAAAGTTTCTGAAGTTGTAATGGAGGCAATTAGTGTAAAAGTCTTATTATACTAAAATAAAATATTGGAAAACAAACTCAAATATTTGTGAAAAAGAAGACATCAGTCAGTGAGCATGTAAGGAAATTAGAAACGTGTCAAGTAAAAGAACATTTAAATGGAAACGTTTAAATAAGGAAGAGTAACCTACAGTTATTTAGTATATTTGTGAAATGGTGGGTTCCTCTGTTATTCTTTGACTAACCTGTGCCTTATAATGGTGTGCAGGCATTTACCAGCTGTAATGGATTTGTTCACACAGGAACCATTAAAAGCCTGAGGTTATTTCACAGAAGAACAGAAAAGTGATTCTCTGATCATTTACAAAAGAGCAGGAGACTAAAGAGAAATCTCCTTGTCCACATGTATTTTTCTAAATTCCTTCTTACTGGAGTCAACAAGCCAAATTAAATTGAAATCAAGGTGACTGAAGAGGACGAAAATTAACACAATCTCATTACATAAGATAGATACAGATACATGTTAACCTGGAGCCCAGGAAAGGCCAGTTGAATTGACCCATGAGATACTAAGTCTAAAATACTGTTAAATACAAAATTTTGTCCAATATAAACATTTGAAAAGTAGGTTACAACACTCTGTAGTTTATGTACAGATTGGTAATCTTTGGTGAAGTATTAACAGCATGTTATTGATGAATGAATGTAACTAGTAACAGTATTATAAACTTAAGGAATAGTACTCATTCTTCTTAGTTGAATCTTTTAACTTAAAAAAATATTTGAAAGTCAACACTTTGACAAATGGTAATAGGACAGGCCCAAAAGGTATAATTACAAATGTAGAATACAGAATGTGAGATAAAATTCATAGCTTTAATGAAATCATGGTGGTCAAAACAGTACATTTAGTCATAAAAATATAACTCCTGCTTCTTTTAGGGTACCAAAAAAGCTCCTAACAACATCTACAAAAAATTGACTTAGGTACTTCTTACACATACAGTCCTAGAGATGATCAATCTATTACTCTCCTGAAAAAGCTACAAATTAAAGAGTGGAAGCCAAGTAAAGGTCAAAGCTGCACATGCAATTGATCCTTTTTAATCAAATCAGATGAGGCAGAAACAGTATTTGGTTTCTGGTTTTTAATAGAAATGAAAATATAAAAACATTTTTTTTTTTGTTTTAGAGGACTCAGTTGTCTAAGAAATATTATCTTGTCCAAAAAAAGCAAAGGTAAATTGAGACTAGATTCAGAAATCTCTTAGTGGTTGCTCTGCCGTTAAATTATATATGTCTAAGTACTCACTTAGAAAGTAGAACTTTTTTTCCATATTAATCTGAGATTTTTAAATCATCTTCTTTTCCAAGACTACTTAGTACACTCATTTTGGATTACTTGGGGGAATAAAACATGGTGGGTATAATTGCATATAAACATTTAAACATTTACTGAACCCCATGAAATAGAGATTCATTCAAAACACTACCTTTATTTTCTAGTTCAGCAGTTATCTGAGAATTATCTGTATAACAGATCAGCTCCTCAAGGTCAACACCCCCAATAAGCACATGAACACACACTTGTACTATATGTTTAATAGTTTATAAGCTAATAATACACTCAAATAATAGTATAATAGTTTATAAGATATATATATGTGTGTGTATATATATATATAACTATGGAGCTGCACACAGCTGTCAAGCAACTCAAGCACAACTCCTGTGCTGGAGCAACGTGTACACAGTAGTGAAGCTTTTTTTGGCAGGGGGTTGTTAGACTGAGTACTTAGTCATGGAAAACAGCAAATTAACAGGGACTGCTGAGGCTGACACAGCTTTGTTGCAGCAGGACTGAGCAGTATGCACACTCTGGGTGATTATTTGGTGTCTGAAAACTATTCTTGCTTTCCTTTTTTTCATCATTCTCCAAGATGCATTCTTTTCAGCTATAAAAGATTTATACTGGGTTACAGAGAAAGCTTAGGCATGTCAAATAGGATAAAAACCAATGTTTTCTTTTTTTTATGTTGCATCCTTCAACCTTCATGACTGAAATAATACTAATACTGATATAACTAATGCTTACTTAACAGTAACACATGAGTTTGATGAATCAGTATGAAACAGTTTGAAACAGTCATAATGCTTTTCATATGTTTATTTTATATACTTTACAATTTTAAAATTATGCATAATTTCACCATTATGAGATCTGTAACCTGTCAATCTTAAATTTCACTTTGCTTTCTTCTAGACTCTACTAAGCACACATTTTCTACAGTATGTATGTAACAGTAACAGAATAATAAATTTAATGAATAGTATTCTTCTTAACTGAATCTTTTAGCTTAAAAAATTGTACATATTATTTGAAAGCCAACACTTTGACAAATGTTAATGGCAAAAAGAAAATCTGTTTCTTTAAAAGTACCCTCAATACTTTCTTCTGAATAGCTGAGGTTTGCAGCCTTTCTGGCAGTTCAAACTATCAAGCAACATCACGATTATCAGGAACAAACTGCATTTCTCTTAACACCTTGAAAGAATGGAAGAAAGTATTCTCAGAATTTATGCTGTAGTAAGAACACTGAGATGGCATGTTAAGTTTCTGTTTTGGTTTTTTTTTCCTATAGATGTGTGTTTTGACTGAAAGAATGGGGCTATTTATGTCAACAGGTAGTAGTGGTTAACTCCCAGAATCTGTAAAGGTAAATTAAAACTATTTAGTTACATGATTTTTCATGAAGATTTTCCTGATTACTGTTTTAATAAGATTATTAAGTAATAGTCATAACTAAAAATAGCAATAATAATTAAAATAAGAGATAAAATCATGATTAAAATAATAATTTAAAAATAATAATAGAAAAATCTAGCACTACTCTTACACATGTCAACCATTTATTAGCTAAAAAGAAGCATTTTCATTATAACTCCCTGGAATGACAAAGGGTATTGTGGAAGTTTATATATGACTAGGAAAGAAAAATCAGCCTTGTGCAAATTAATTTTTCTCAAAATACTGGAAATGGGAAATGATAAGAATCATATTAGCTAAAACTATGTCATGAACTTAAAAAAGACAATTCTCCACTATTCTTAATAAAATAAATGTGAAAATCCTTCAGTGTCTTACAGGTTAAGTCTCTCGTATTCTGGAAGGAGTTGTACAGTTCTACATGTCACTGAACCCAGTTCCCTGATAATGTAATCAACCATACTGTAAATTGATTCACCTTTCTGATAAAATTAGCAATATATTTTTGTCCCACTTACTCTACTGACCTAATACTCTCCACCACTGGCAGACTGAATGTTAGAAATATCTGGGTTTTTTGACTAAATTTATTTCTGCTGCATTTACATCAATTTGTTCTTGTGCCAACTTTGCACTTTAGCTCTGTAATGTATTTATGAGAAATTATGAACCTGTATAGCCTTCATTTCACCAGGATAAGTAAGTCAATCTGGTTTGGTATTTTTGACTAAATTAAACTATTTCCATGGTAAATCCTTTCCTGCATCTGAATAAATCTGTTTAAAACAATGACTCCTACTGCATACAGGAAATATTGCCCATATTATTTGTTTAAGGAATCTAAGATAGTTTCCTCATGTGATAAAATGGTAAAGCAGGCCATTTAGAATGAGAATTCAGAGTATTGTTGTCATAGTCTGGAGCTTATTTGTTTCTTTCAATTGCATACATAGGCAGACTTTTCTTATAATAATGATGTTTCAACTGAAAACCTAAAATTAGGTCATAGAAATTCTTCCAGATGAAATTTCCCTTGTGTTTTGGCCCATATCCTTACCTATTGCAAGTACATGGCCTGATCAGCCCTACAAAACTCAATGACTTTTTCAGATCTCCATTATACTGCTAGCTGGTGAATTAATACAGACAGGATTTTGTCCTCTGCCCTTTCCAACTTAGAATCTCCATGCATAAAAAGCATTTATTATAAGCAATCATGCTTTTTTTTTCTAATATAGTTCATTTTCCATTTCCATTTCTGTCCCCTCAGAGTTAGTTCTTCCTGTTCTGATTGTTTTTATGAGTGATGCTTTCCATATTTTGAGTTAGGGAAATGTTGTTAACACTTTGCTACCTTTTTGTTCTTATTAGTGAGATCCCTGGGATAAGAATTTACTTTTCATCCTGGTGGCTTCCCTTTGAATACTATTATTCTCAGTCTGAAGCAGAACTTCTTACAACCACAGCCCTCATCCTCCAACTTCAGAATAATTCATTGTGTGGCTCTGTGTTGAATGCTTTGCATCATATCTCTAGAGTTTAAGAAAAAATCATGAGTGCATTATGATTTTTCTGGGAAAAACAACATTAGAAAAATAAGCACTACATTCAGAAGCAGGGTGAGCACTTAATTTCTGAGAATAGTGGAAATCATTTATGTGAAATAACTTCAACAGTGCCATCTGATCTGTATGTGCAAGTTTATTCCTTGAATTGGGCACCTTTTTTTTTCTGAGCATGAATTGTCATGTCCCATATAGTACTTTATTTCTTAATCTCAATTTCATATAAATAGGATTATTTAAATGTTGTTCTTGATTAAATGTGATTTCTTGAGAAATGAGTGCAGAAAAAGAATTTTTAAGGTTTCAATACAGACTATCTCCGAAATACAGTGTAACTAAATTATCCTAGGTATGCTTTTTGCATCTGAGATATATAATCCATGAAATTGTTCATACAAAGAATACACTAGAACCCATTTGTTACTTTTATGACCTGATCCACACTAATCTCACTGCAAGAACAGTTAATCCAGTTACTTGTCTTTTGAGGATTTTAAAATGCAAGAGCTTGTTACTTACTACTTAATTTAGGACATGGTAAAAGTTCTCATCCATATGAGAAAAGCTGCTGCTTTTATACTGTTGACTCTGAGGATATTATATAATTGAAAGAGGTTTAAAAACCAGCCTCTCAATTATGGAGCAGTGCCAGTTTTACTGAGCTGCATATAGTGTTCAGTGTGACAACCTGTTAACAGGAACAATCTGTGAGTGACAATTCTTCAGTAAGAGAAGATTAAATTACTTTTCAAAATGAAAAAAAAATCTGTGCTTTCCTGTCATTTGTGATTTAATTGTTCTATATTATCTTAATTTTACATTTTTAGTTTGAATATGTTTTACTTACAGTATTTTTATTTATATCTCTTACAATATGAAATATTTTTAAGTGACATTAAAAATCTGAAGAATTATAAGAATTGGTTTTAATTTTTATCCTCCAAAATCCTATTATCACAGAAATCTGGGCTGATTTATTCATAAATGTACAGCAAGTATGCTTTTGGTATGACTTCTAACGAATGTGATAATGTAGCAGGGATAGCAAAAGTACCTCTGAGGGCAGATTTTACAGGATCTATTCAATAAAGATACTTTTTCCCTTTTTTTTCCTAGTCGATGCAGATATTTTTCTTGAAGGGAGAGAGCGAAATATGTAACCACTAGCTAGAATGTTGTCTTCATGCAAAGATTAAGTGTATCATATTAATTCCAATACCAAAGCAAGAGGGGAGAAACAAAGTGTTTTAAAGATTTGAAGATCAGACTTCTGAAGATTTGAGAAAGTATTTGTTCTACTCCTGCTAATAGTAAATCTCAGATATAAATTTTGAAGTTCCTAACATCCTCTTTTAGAATATCCTCAACAACAGTTGGCAAAATATTTCTGTAGACATTTTGATATTGTTTAGTAGTAGATTTTCACTCCTGAACAGACCACAGACCTCACTTTTGAGGTTAAAGTACTATATTTTTATCATATAGAACTGTAGAATAGAAGCATAACTAATCCCCTTTAAAGATGTTTCAGCAATAGCAGCACTGGGACTTTTTTTTTTTTTAGTGGAAATTGATAACATGTTCAGTTTCACTGTCTTCAACGACCCCATGGAGTCAACTGAAGTCATGGATGGGACCTGTCCCTCATTTATCCCCTGAGTAAATGTGAGATTTTCAAAGGGGATTTCACTATGTAATTAATGTAATTACAATTTCACTATGTAATCCTGTGTCATGGATCCTATGTTATCCTAAATAAATCTGCTTCAAAATCCTCATTCTATAACAGGACCTTACCTCAGCAGGTTGAGACATGCCTTCAATCTAAATAATATCATCAGAAAAGTTAACTCACTGGCTCTGAGTTCTGGGTGCCATGATGTCCCTTACAACCTCTAACCATATAGCAACAACCTTCTGATTTCTGAGATCAATATACGGGGAAAAGGTGGCACTTTAAATAGTGAAATACTCATCTCTATGGGTGAAATGGATTAACTTTAATTCTGAAAATACTTTTCCTCTTATGGAATCTGATCTACTTGCTCTCCAAAAAAATTTTAGTGATTTAGAGGCTCTATATGCTACAATGTTTGGTTCCCCCCATGAAAGCTTTTTTCTTTTCATAATTTCTGAGACTTAGCATTGAAATATTTTTGGGCTGTGTATCCTTGTCCTTTCTATTGCAGGCTCTCTTCTTGAATACATTGTCCCATTTATAGGAACTTTTCCAAAACTGAGCACTCTCCAACGAGCTCAATCTAATCTACTGCCTGGAAGGTCCTTATGCAGGATGTGAAGGTCTGGGCCAGACAGGTGGACAGTCTTCTTTCCTGTCTTCAGTCACACTTTCTTTAACTGAAGACTCTCTATCTGTTGTGCATCGCATTTTCAGATTTAAATTCAGATTCGATTTTTTATGCATTACAGAAACTTACATGCTTAGCACAGAGCTTACATGCAGTGTACAAAGCCTGTAGATCATATAGAAAAAAGGAAATATTTATGTCTTTTTATTTCTTCAGGAAATGCTCTATCTTTATTTGAGGCATATGAATTCTGGAACTGTAACTAGGCATCTAAAAGGTGTGGAGTTTCTATTTGTATTTGTGCCTTGGCAAATAAAGAGCTTTATTTTCAAAGCTTTTTATATTGGGATGCAAATGTTTTGACCTCTAAAAAACACTAGTTTATTGACACATTGATATTCTTCTTTCCGATGTTTTCCTGACAGGTTTAATGTAGAAATAGTTCCATTTGAAACTGTAAAGAAAGAACAGAGGAGTACTATAAAATTATAGATTCATTTATATCTAAATGTGCCTATCTTTTTCGGAAGACCTTGAAGAGCTAAAAACTTTCTTTCATAAATCAAGAAATTCCTTGAAAGCTGTGAGATGCAAAGTTTGTTGCTATTGGCTCATGCTGGTCCTTGGCTGCATGTCTCTGAAAGCTGAGATAAGAAAAAGAGCCCTGTTTATGGGCAGTTTCCTAAGTACTTACTATTGGCCTCTACAAAATAAACAATTTATATAAGTCTACCCAAGGGCCATTGGATATTGCTCTACTCAAAATAAACATATAGCCAATGAGGTGTGGTAAAAATGAAGTTATCATTCATGATCCACCTGTTTTTTTATTTGATTATCACAATTGGCTTGTGATTTGCATCATCTTTGTTCAACTTTGCTTATTCTAAGATTTAAATTAGGTTTACATTCTTAACATTCACACAATTATTCATTATCATATTCAGTCCACTACCCACCTAAAAGGCAGAACACATTGCTGACAAGATGATAATAAATATTTAGAATTATATAAACTAAATATTTCATGTCTATATATCTTTGTCGAGAGTCAGTTTATAGTTAATGTGAAAAATATTATAATCTCGGCCTAATTATCAACTGAGTAAATTTTATTTTGTCAATACAAAGACTTCAAGCAGATGCCAGACAGTAATGATCAGTTCATCAATTATGTTATGTACACTGTGGAAAAAGGAGAATAATCTACAAATTTAGTGGGCCTACACATCCACCACCTCCAGTAAAATGGAGTAAACACATCTGGTTACTATGGCATCATCTTCTAAATCCCTAGAAATCCAGAAGGATCATGGTCAACAAACACTGAAGCTGCATTATTTCATGGCACTTGCTTCCTGGATCACTTTTATGAATTAGCATAGTTAACACAGCTGGAGTGTTTTCAAGGAAAAAGTTCAAATCAACAGATGTGTTTCATGAAGGCAAACAAATAAAACTTGACTTCAATTATATCATATGCCTCTAAGCAGAGCTAGTTAAATGCATTTCACTTCTATTGTGTAACTGTGGCATTCAGGCCATGGAGTATATTTGATTTGTTTTTCTGATTAAAAAGTGGACATTTAAACTCTTATTAGTGCAGCTTTACTTTGCAGTGTTTGTAAGGAGATTATTAGTCTTAACAAAGCACAGTGAATCATAGTCATAGCATGATAAGGGTCGGAAGGGACCTTAAAGATCACCTTTGTTGAACTTCATGAGATTTGCATTGGTCCATCTCTCAGACCTGTCAAGATCCCTCTGGACAGCATCCCTTCCCTTCAACTTCTCAACTGCACCACACAACCTGGTGTTGTCAGTGAACTTGTTGAGGGTGCCCTTGATCACACTGTCCATGTTGTCAGCAAAGATAAGGAACAGTATTGGCCCCAGTACTCACCCCCCAGGACACCACTCATCACTGGTCTTGGTGTGGACAATGAGCTGTTGACCACAACTCTTTGCATGCAACCATCCAGCAAATTCTTTATTCACGAAAGGTCCATCCATCCATGTCTCTCTAATTCAACAACAAGAATGTTGTGTGGGACAGTGTCAAACCCTTTGCATAAACCCAGGTACACAATGTCTGTTTCTCTATATTCACCAATGCCGTAGCCCCATCACAGAAGGTCACTAAATTCATCAGGCATGATTTCTGCTTTGTAAAGTCATGCTGGCTATTACCATTAACCTCTGTTTTCATGTGTCTTGGCATAGTTTCCAGAAGAATCTGCTCCATAATCTTGCCTGGCACAGAGATGAAACCGACTGGTCTGTAATTTCCTGGGTCTTACACTTTCTCCTTTTTAAAAATGGAGGTCATATTTCCCTTTTCCAGGCTTTGGAAACTTAAACTGACTGCCATGAATTTTCAAAAATTATGGATAATGGCTTAGCAACTTCATCTGCCAACTCCCTCAGGACGCTCAGATGAATCTCAACAGGTACCACAGAATGGCATTGTCATTTCAAGACTGCTGATCAAAAGTAATAGGCTAGGCTTTTCACAGAAATACAGATAATACTAAGTTTGATTTGTTTCTCCTAATACTTCAATGAACATAAATGAATCCTTGATGTAAACAGACATATATTTATTTTATAATGAAAAGTTGGATCTGAACAAGGGAAAATTATATAATTTGCTTTAAATGTTATAATTAACTAAGATAGAGTATGAAGTTACACAATAATCCTCAGGATTTCATGTTCATTTTTTGCAGACTTCGTTGGTCACACTTCAGTGTCAGTTTTGGTTATATGTCATAGACTGCTTAGGATCACATGATGTTCTGTAATCAAATTTCTCCTAGGGAAACTACTGTCCTTGAACACCTGCTCTACCTGTCACACTGAGCAGAGAAAATGTCTGTTTTGAGGTGCAGAAGCAGCTGGTTTTCCTTAGTAGGTGCTAAAGCAAATCTCAGTCAGTGTATAATAAGTTTACACCAAGTTCTAGTCCCTAGTGTCATTCCTATTTAAACAATTTGTTTTCCAGTTACAGTCTTTTTCAAAGCGAGCACTATTAAAACCTAAATTTCAAATATTTCATCCATTTTAGCAATCTGTGTGAAAAACTTTTAATTTTCACTGCTGACTTTAGGGAATGTTCTACATAGACTTCTGGTTTTGTTGTGGTTTCACCCCAGCCAGCAACCAAGCCCCATGCAGTCACTTGCTCACTCCCTGACCTATGGGATCAGAAAGAGATTCACAAGGGTAAAAACTAGAAAACTTGTGGGTTGAGGTAAAGACAGTTTAATGGGGAAAACAAAAACCTTGCACACAAGTAAAGCAAAACAGGGAATTAATTCAGTGCTGCCCATGGGCAGGCAGGCAGGTGTTCAGCCATCTCCAGGACAGCAGGGCCCCATAAAAGTGACTTGGAAAGACAAACACCGTCACTCAAAATGACCCCCTTCTTCCTTCTTCCCCCACTTTATGTACTGAGCATGATGTCATGATATGAAATACCCCTTTGGTCAGTTTGGGTCACCTGTCCCAGCCGTGTCTCCTTCCAATCTCCTGTGCACCCCCAACTTCCTCGTGTGTGGCAGTATGAAAAGCAAAAAAGGCCTTGGCTCTTTGCAAGCTCTGCTCAATAGTAACAAAAACATCTCTGTATTATCAACCCTGTGTTCAGCACAATTCCACAACCCATAGTGGTCACTGTGAAAACAATTTATTCTACCCCAGCCAAAATAAGCTGGACAGGAATTCCCTCCAAATACTTCTATGAGAAAATACCTTTTTATATCTATTAAAAAAAGAGAATTCCAAAATGACAGTGTATTCCAGGCCTGTACATGTGAGGCTTACGTATCAAATAATTTATAAGACAATATGAAGGTGAAAAAAAAATTCAAGCTCTGATGCTTAGATCCAAACACCAAACCAAATCTGTTCTGTTTTGCAAGCTTGCAAAAACAAATAACTAAAATTTTCTTCTCATTATTCAAGCAGAATCTCGGATTGCAAGTTTATTTGCATATGTGTAATACGTGTTTAAATTGTGTCAAATGCTTATCAAATTGCATGCATTCTTTTAAATTGTGTTTTTCTGAACAAGCTAATAAGGAAAATAAAATTAGTATAGCAAAATATTAGCAAATCAGACAAATAATACCACTACTAATAAATTAACATTCATTTCTATTCCACTCTGGTTCAAGTAGTTAAAAGCTATGAAAAACAAAAACATATTACTCACAGGTTTCCCCAATGCTTATTTGAATTGATAACTTTTCCTAACAATATTATTTATGAAAAACATGTATAAAAACTTCTAGATCCTGTCAATTTATTTATGTTTGTTTCAGTGCAAAGTTTATTCTTGCTCAGCCATGTGTAAAGAGTTCCCATCTTCAGTTCTAAGATTGTCACCCTCGAGTGCCTGATTGTCAGCTCCTCACAGAGTCTCCCCATGCTTTCACTCACTCCATTCCTTATGTGCTGCACCTAATCCTGTGGCTCCTTGTGCAAGGCCCCCAGTCTGATCATGTTTCAGGCCTTCTAAGGAGCCATTTCTTTTTTTTTTCTGTAAGCTTGAAGGCACGTAGACTAGTAAACTTCTATTTCTTTTTGATCCTGTTTGGGAATTTTAGCCTGTAATTTTTCCCTTTATTTCTCCTTCTCTGCCTTCATGGCAGGGACCATCTTCCAGTGAAAAAATGTCTTGTGCACTGAGAGCCCAACTATAAGAAATGTTTTTGCTAAAGAGTATGGATATGAACAGACTATGCAACATTTTGGGAATGCTGCAGCTTTTCAGTTTGGAGCAAATTATGATTACATTAGGTAACCAGTTACCCTGTAAAAATGAGAAATTCGGAAGTTGTATCTGGACAAGATGTAACTTGTCCATTTGAATGACATTCATTGCTAGCCAGGCACTCCATCTTAACATGGTAGGGAAAAGAAAGGTGGATTTGTCCAGAAATACAGGAAATAAATGAAAAAAAAAAAAAAGTCACTAAGTCTCTCAAGTTAGAGCTTCTTTGTACGTAATCAAGACTTGGATGCAATTGTTAGTTGCCATGCTGCTTTGACTACTCAGGCCATTTTCCTTTCCATGTATTGACTTAAAGAACTCATTTTGACAGACAATCTCTTCAGAATCTGGCTCCTTATCTTTTTGTTACTTTGTCAAGGAAACTTTCAAGCACACCCTCTTTTCATCACTGGACTAATATCAACTCCACAGTTATATGAATCAGAAAGCTTGTGACTGAAAAACAATAACACATTTGTTCAAAATCTTCTTTATTCAGTTTAGCTCCATAGAGTATAGATGAACAGTTATTAAAATTTGTGAAATCTTTGAACAGCCAAAAGGATCTTATCAATGAGTCTGGATTACCCAAGAATTCAGAATTATTCTGAAATCACATTGAAACCTGTATTCAATTAGCAGAAATAATTACACTCCTGAAATGTTTTTTTGCTTGGATGGGAAAAGATTACAGAGTAACAGAATGGTCTGACTTGATCCACAAGGATGAATGAGTCCAACACTTAAATGAATTGTTCCTGGGGATTGAACACATGACCTTGACTTTAGAAGTAGGCACATAATTTTAAGACAAGAAATTATAAAACCTCAAATATCTGTTTGTTTTTTTTCTTATTAACATTTTTGTAATATATTTTTGTATTTATCATACAGCAACGTATATTAACCCTTCTGATAATTAGTTTAATTGACTCTCCTTTTGCTATGCCTTATCACAATTGCTTCTGTAAATAAGTATCAGTACCTCCCAGCCACTTGGAGCTTGTCTCAGGAGAGTTAACACCTTTTTTCAAGTTCATTAACTGTTCCCATGATCATCACCTGAAATGCTTGAATGATCAAATCTCATTTTCTCAAAGCCTATAACTTACCTCTGTAAACTTATCTTTTACAGAGATCTCCTGTATGTGTGAGGCATCATTAGCACTCTTTCAGACATTCATGAGAAAGTGAGTTCTGTAAAGATTATGCTTGCTACCCCAGAAATGTACTCAGTTAAAGGCTGGAATAGACAGTTTTGAAACAGAGCATAAATCTTTCTCCCTCTCTCTATCTCTCTCTTTTTCCAGTTAAGTGCTGAGATGATGATAGACAGACACTGGTGCTACTAGATTTGTAAATGCGGAGACCTGACCAGTAAACACATAGTCCTAAATATTGCACACTACAAAATGCATTTACCTGGGCAAGATTTTTCTTAAAGGATGTTTTTTCTTCCTGTTAATTTTATATGTACTTTACATCTAAGCTTACAGCTTTTTCCTCTCCAGACACAGAAATCTCCTGTGTTGCAAATTTCTAGGTTTACTTTGAGAGAGTTTCATTCACATAGGCTTTGTTTGCTGCCCACTTTAGCAAATGTAGGAAGAACTAGCACAACACTTATAAATTACTGCAGAAATTTACTAGCTGTACATCAAGTTCCTAACTCTTGGAATTTCGTTTTAAATACAGGAAGGATAGGGAATCTATATGATAACAAATGCCTCTGAGTAGCTCTTGTGATTGCTCTTGTGCAGTGTCTGCTCCATGCCACAAAAAATTAATCAGAATTTTAAAATAGGTCATAAGTTTATGTTTGACTGTTTCAGTCAAAAAAGGCACATGGTGAGATAGAATATAATATACTGGCCTGTCCTGTAATGACGATTACTGTCAATCAGATAAGTCAAAATAATTAGCTGTTTAATTGAACTACCTTAGGAGGAAATATGATTATTTTGAAGTACTTTATTCTGACAGTTAGCTAGAAGCACATTTGCATATAGTAGTCTTTTGGTTTTTTCTATGATATTTTTAATGGTCCACTGATTGCCAACTATGATTATAAAATTATTTATGCAGAAAAATAGAAACTTCTGGGTTTTTTCCCCTACTATGGCTGAAGAATATGCTATCTACATTACTTTAAAAAGTTATTATTTAAGAAAAATCCATGGTATTTCAATTATAGGAAAAACTTAAATTGTATGCATTTGTGTTGTCAAAATATGAACAGCTGCAAATAGATCTATACTGTTATTACTGTTATTAATCAAGTTAAAACTTCAGTCTGGTATGACAATGCAGTTTTACATCTGTTCAGTCAGCCCAAATGAAAAGGTTCCAGGGTTATTGGAGTGCATTAAAGGTTCAACCTAAGATAATGAGCATCAGTTTAAGGTTATTTCCAAATACAACATATGCCTACATATAATTTTACTACAAAGCTTTTTTTTAGAGAAACTGCCTGGCTTAGTTAATGTGCTTCATAGATACCAAGCCCTACGTCACATATTGGAATGATATTGTAAAAATAAAATAACACAAAACTGAATATAAGAATAGTATAACTTGTAAAAAATGCCCATTTCAATATTTGTTATAGAGCCTCAAAAGACTTCTCACAAGTCTTTATTTTTGAAATGGAGAAAGGATGAAAAAGACAACAGGGCAAGGGAGAATGCAACAATTAATACAGAAGTCAGCAAGATATTTATGATATAGGAGATTTAGGAGATTCAGACTTTACTACTAAACTGAATGATTACAGAGACTGTTTGGGTGGTTTGGTTTAGTTTTTTGGGGTTTTTGCATTTGGTTGTTTGTTTGGCTATTTTTTTGGTTTTTTTAGAGTGTTTTTGATGTGTTTTCTTCTGTTTGGTTGGCTGGTTTTGTTTGTTTGCTGTTTGAATATTAAATAACCTTACATGCTTTTCAAAGTAAGGATAGATCATTTACTTCTGAATCAATTACCAGTTTTCTAGTGTGCAGAGATAATGCATTGTGCCAAGGCAAAGTTCAGTAAGCTCTGGCAAAAAGGAAATGAGAAGCCATATGAATTGTTTCTCTACTCAAACATTCAGAAAACAAAAAACTAATAGGAAATTTTGTCATATAATAAATAGTTAAGCATACAATGCAAATAATTGATAAGTACATTAAGTGTTGCAGAGATAAATGCAGAAATACATCACTTCTCAATTTATTCAACTTCACACTGATTGTGTGATGATGAGAGGATGGTTAGAATCCAGTAACAATTTTGGTGATGAGCTAGTAGAAAACAAACACATACAAAGTACTGACAGAAGTATTTAATGATTCGTAATTAACAAAAATGGAATTCTGGGGGGATTGTTGTCATTTCGCTAATAGATAAAATAAATATATAGAAAAACAAAAATATAATACTTTTTCATATACTTTTATCTTTTTTGCCCTTTTAAAGGGACAAGAAGACAAAGCAGCAAATAAATGCAGAAAAAACAAGAACAAAACAGCTATTTGAAAAAGGAAAATATTATGAGATAGTATATTTTAAAATTTTATTTACTTTTTTTTCCAAAAGTTTTGCTTTTTTATGCAAAAATCCTAACATGTTAACAGAATTCATTGAAGAAGATTCTCCTCCAAATATCTTAAAATAATAAAAAAACTTTTTTGGATCGACCCTGTTTATAGATCAGGTGAATGTATGTTACTAACCATGACTTATGAAAATTTTGGGCTGTTGTCTTTAATAAGTCCGTTTATTTCCATTTCATTCTAGAGAGTGTCAGTACTACTTCAAATATTCTATGCTTTTTGTCAACCTATGACGAAAAGATTGAGGTGGGTCTGTAATAAATGTTCAAGTCGTTTCTCTTCCTTCTCTTATCCTGTATATCTGCATAATTTCACTACAAATTTGAAAGCATTGAATTTAATGTATTTCTACTGTTTAAAGGATTCAAATAATTTGCTACTTGAACTACAAGTATGATCATGGAAAAAAGGAACTATTTAAGAGGATTACTTGTGTGACTGGATTTATACTAAGAGGCCAGCGTCAGGCCAGAGTTTCAGCCTGAGTTCCAAGACCTTTCTGTCAGGTCTTGGTTTCATGGCTTTAGAAGTCAAACCGTCAAGAGTTTCTAATGCGTCCTTTTGTCATGGCATAGTGTATCCTCAAAGGAAGTTGAAAGATGCATCCCCAAGCCAAGGCCTAAAAAGAGAGTAATAGTAAATGCACAACTCAAAAAAAAAAAAAAAATCCACTCTCTGAAAGTCTATTACAGCTGTAAATAGGGAAAATTAGTAAGACATAGTAAGGAAGTTAGGAGGCTTTCAACCACTATATGGTGAGAATACAGAAATCTTTTGAGAATAAGATGTTCCAAATGAAAAAACATGAAGAAATAATATTGGGGGAGGATGAAGGGGGAAGACACTGAAGGTCTTCAGGTAGATAAATTTTTAATGACTTTCTAGAAAAGTCAATAACTCTGACTTGGCTATAAATATTTTCTGTAACATTGTTTAATTTGCAGACAGGTTAAGAAGATACATGGCAATAGGTATTTTTTCTACACTTGCACTAACCGGTGTGCTAGAATCTTGTTATATTATCACCTAGAGGGATAATATGCCTCATAATTAATGAGATTAATAGACGTAATGACACAGAGAAGCACATACTAAGTTTGAAAAACAAAAGAAAACCCTTTCTTACTTTGAGTGTGGCCAGCTACTTGGGAGACTTGCCCAGGGAGACTGTGAAGTCCCCCATGTGTGTAAATATTCAAAACCTGACTGGACATAGTTCTGGCAACCTGGTCTGCTTGAGCAGGAGTTTTGGACAGAATGATCTCCAGAAGCTCCTTGAAACCATTCTAAGATTTCTGTGGAAGCCAAATATAGAACTCTAAATTCAATTGACAATTCTATAGTTGGAACTGGATATTCTATTACCAACAACTTACAGCTATAGGTTGACTTAAGTATTGCCTCCTTGACGGTAGTACTTCAACCTTGATCTTTGACTCCCTATCTTTGGTGTCATTTTTATAGTTTGTGTTTTCCACAGGAGCCAAGCCCAGATGCTACAGATCTTGATTTGCAAAGAAATAACTTATCTGTTCTAACACTGTAATCTTCCACATGACCTAAGAGACAATAAAAATTCAGCCATCGTTCCACAAAATAAAATTTTCTAAATACTCTTAGGAATTATGTATTAATTAAATATCTTAATTTACTTCAGAATTTTTATGTCTGCATTTACACATGACACATAACAGTAGATTATGCAAAGAAGGATTAAGAAAATTATAGGCAACTACTAGACTAGGCGTACTGAAATGTCACATTTTCTAGATTTGGGAAATGTATATTCTGGCATTATTTGTATAATGTATAAATTCAGCTTTATTTTATATAAAATAACTTGCAAACCCAGTACTTTTTTGAGAGATCAAATAAGAAATATTGTTCAGTTGTGCAGATTTTAAGAGACAATGATGCTTAATTCTGATAAAGGACTATAAGAAGTGAAAACAATTTGGGACAATTGAATTTCACAGATGGAAAAGTAGAGTAATGCTATTGCAAAATGCAAGATCATGAATTAAATCATACATAAAATAAAAGTAATTCCAAAAGCCTCAAACAGATATTCAAATCTCCCAGTATAGCTCATGAATTGCAAAGTGTTATGGAATTCAACAGAAAAAATGTTTTAAACAGGTCCTGCCTTTTGAATAAGAATGCTTCTGCACAAAACATGCTGACACAATACCAGAAAACTTACAAGACACAGAAGTGAGAATAAAATGTAATTGGATTGTAAGTCCCAATTATGTGAGGTGAATTCCCTGATGAGTTAGTCAATATATCTTATACTAATATCATTTTCCTTACATAATTATGGAAAAGAAATTACTGTGACTTACATATATTTTATAGCTTCTAGAAAGTTGATACAACATTCAGAAAAGCTTTGGAAGACATTTTACCTACCATAAGTTGAAATAATTTTTAGATATTATTTATATAATTGTTAATACAATATTTCAGATTTGCTCTATGTAAACATTGGTTTTAGTCTTCTTAAAAACTTTCTATGCCAAAAGCACCACCATGACTGATGCTATTCCTAACTCAGGCTAAAAAATCCTACTCTTTAAGAAAAAAAATTCCCATGTTTTCATTACAAATGTTGTATAACAATTTTAGTGCCAAAATAAGTATAATAAAACTTAAAAACCCAGAAACTTTTTCCATAGTACATAAATTATACAGTTCAGATTAAACATTTTCTTTTAATCACTCTCATCAAGAGATGGACAATATATCATCTGATTTGCTTTTAGGATTTACAAAGTACCCAGCTTGACCAAATGATTTTATAAGTTTCTACTTCTATCTCCCTCAGCTTCTGAAAGATTACGTAGATTTTATTTTTTTCTCTGTGTTTTGGGGGTCTTTTTACATAATATGTAAAAAATAGTGTGGCTGGGCAGCAGAGAAGAGAGTTATATGCATTTCTTTCCTTAAGGGATGCATACAGATGTCTCTGTGGAAAGAGGAAACTATGCTGCTTTGTTTGATTGCATCTCAGTTTGAGCTTTGAAGAAGCTCTTACAGTGCAGGTGGTGAGCAAGAACCTCAGTAGCACTGACTGTCAAGTATGAACAGACCCAGGAAGGTCTTGGAAAGAACAGAGAGGAGGTTTCAGAGACTGCAGGATATACAGACTGATTTTTTAACTTATCTAGAGACAATAATGTAGTTTTTCAATCCCAAAGGCCTCTGAAAATTGCTGGACCACATGAAACAGTATACCATTCAGTTATACCTGGGTATTAGTGAAGCTGCTTAAAAATACTTCTCTTCTTGTCTGATCAGCTCTTAACTTCTAAGTATCTTGTTCTAGCAATCCTAGAAATTCAAAACCATTTCACTCCTGAAAAGAAATCCCCAAAAACACTGTGTACCCATTTAAAAGCTGCAAGTGCATTGGGGTCAGCAGCCACCTATCAGCTCTCAGTCTCACAATTTATGGAAAGATTTTTCATCTTTGTCAGGTATTCTAAGAGCTTTTGGGGTTTTTTTCCCCTGAGCTCTACTGGGTTTTGCCAAAGCCTATTGGAAAAATGAACTACTTTCAGCAGGAAGCACTGAACCACTTTCTGCTTTGTTCTGAAAATTGCAGTCTGCATGCTTCCTTAGAATTAAAAGCTCTGCACCTTTTTCATAAATGATCAGGCCAACAGCAAGGAATCTCTCACAGTTGTGTGAGAAATTAATTTTCTGAGGTTATTAAGAGAGTCTGAGTAAAATTTGTATATTTTACTGATCCAAAATCTACTATTGGAGCAGTGTTGCTTTAAGAGAACCTCCCTGAAATTTCAGATACCAATGTAAATTAATTTTGATGCATCAGTATCTTATTGCCTCTGAGCCAAGAAGTATTTCAGCTTTGACTACTAACACAAGTATAGTTAAATGAAATTGTCACTTGAATGAAAGCAGCATGAGGTCCAAACCATATCTTTCCAGGCAATTAAATACAAGCACAACCTCATCAGTTTTATAAAACTCTCTGTGTTATATTGTTTTTCTGCAACTGAAAGAGGTGACAATACCGGCTTCCTCCCAAGTAGAGAGTTTGAATACTCTTTCAGGAGCACAAAGACATTTATGTCAGCAAAATATAACACATTGTGTTCATTATTTGTGATGAGAATCTGGAGTATAATGTCAATACAATTTTTTTTCCTATACAGAGTTTACTTTTTTCCCACAATCAGGTAAAACCCTCTTTTGAGGATTATTGCAGAGTCTTGGTTACTCCCCAAGTGTCATTTTAGTTGATGTTTTAGGAGAATTGCAAGTTCATTTCTGTATTATACTTGTTAGCTCTTTCATTTTGACATCACGTCTGAAATTCTCTTATACAAGCTACATTACACTTTCTTCAAAATTTAGATTGAAATTCTATTCATCTCATTTTGACTAGTGAAAGGCCTGGCTTTGGGCTTTATTTGTTTTTCTGTGATATATGTGAAAAAGATTTTCCCCGTGTACCTGCTGCATCTTAACTCAGATGGCTAGAACTCAGGTTACTGACAGGGCTTGCCTGATATTAATTGTTAATAGTGGTTTTCAAAGACCTAGAAGGATTGACT
Organism: Eopsaltria australis; assembly: GCA_034509425.1. Classification (NCBI taxonomy): domain Eukaryota; kingdom Metazoa; phylum Chordata; class Aves; order Passeriformes; family Petroicidae; genus Eopsaltria; species Eopsaltria australis. Next base: position 1,765,711 of record JAVTVJ010000267.1, on the reverse strand, counting down.
CATCTGCCTATTTACTCAGGTTTTTCAAAATATCTCTCGTGAAAATTGTGAGCTTTCTGATTTTTCATTATCCCTGAAATACAGTTGTCCCATAGTCTTTATTTTGTGAATTTCTACAAGTATTATGATGGAGTTAACTAAAACCACAGAAAATGGTATTTAACTCCAATAAGCAACATTAATTACCTCTTTTTTTTTTTTTTTTTTTTTTTTTTTTGTAGTTCTTTGAAGAATACAGCTAAGAAGTTCAATAAAAAGTTTGAGTTAAATTCTCTATGAGTAGTAAAAATCCCTTCAAGTCAGGGCAAGTAAGAATGTAATTGGAGGAGCAGTGGTGATTTAATTCTTGCAAAGTACTAACTTGCAAAATCCTAGCAATAATAAACCAGTTATTCAATTTCTCTTGTTGCCTAGATATACTGTTGAATATTTAATATATATTAAATTATGGAATGACTTTATTAATTCTATCATTAAACAGAAGCTTCTGTCAAATATTTTAGTATATTTCAAGAGACCTATTAGGAACATAGATTATAAACATTGTTATTTATAGTGAGTATGCATTCCCTATATGTGTGCACTTAGTATTGGACTTTACACTGTTAGGTTTATGGCTGGATTTGATGATCTTAAATGTCTTTTCCAACCTAAATAATTCTGTGATTCTACAATTCTGTTTACATGTAGTGTTAAGAATGAGATATCATCACTAAATATTTTTTCTGTGATAACATATTTCATTTGATGTTAGTGCACGTTTGTTAGCTAAGGAATATTTAGAAAAATATTTTTGTTGAATTTGTAATGCCTAAGATTAAGTAAAACACAGTACTACTGAACTGACAATTATCATTCAAATCTTAAATATTGTGAGTCATACAAATTAATTTATTACCATTATTCACAGGTCCCATTATTTTGCTATTATATAGATTTCAAAATACTAGTAAAACAGCACTCATACATTCTAAACGTTTATTGTGGGTTTCATATTCTGGGCAATTAGTTTTTCAGATAGACATAGATATTGTCTTTTGTCTTGTGCTTTCAACCTCCCTGAAACAGTACAATCATATCCTGCAGTATAATCATATCCTGCATTAAAGGCCCAAAGACATTTTTCAAACATCTGAATATTTCCAGAGGCTGTTGTCTAGTCTTGAGGCTTAATGGGATTGGCTGGCCTATCCAACCTATGCCTTTTTCTCAGCCTTTAGAAAATGTGTTTGCATTCAGACTGCCTATTGGGAATGATTCTCAACCTGACAAATTTTCCTAGAGGCTTTAAACTACAACTTTGTAATGGTCACAACTGTTCCAAGAACCAGCCTAATGGTATAATAGTACAGAAGATCAATGGGTTTTTTTCCCCCCACTTGTGGAACTGATAAAATAAATTGATGCTTGATTATTACTATGGATCTGGCCATTGTATCAGACAATACCATATGTAGATACACCACCTGGGCTTCAAAGGCATGCCTTCTTACACCTAAGTCTTCCCTGCCCTGGGGCTGTTTCTTTCGATTCAAATTCATTATCATGCTGGGTATAGAGGGGTTTTGGTGATCTTGAGCCCCCTCTACTGGTTCTGTCTTTGGTCAACAGTCCATGACTGCTTCTCAACCCACGGCTTGTGCTGTGCTCTTCTCTAGGAGCCAATAAAAGGTGTTCGTCCCAAAGAAGTGTTGGCCTTCCTCTGTATTGGGCTCCTCCTCCAGCCACATCCAGTTCTTTCTCACAAGATGTTCTTACCAACAATCCCTAGCTGATTTCATAGTTCTCTGGCTATTAGTTTTGAGACATGCCGATTAGCCCCTTGTCTTCAGGGTTTCTACAACAGGACATGATGAGGAGACTAGAGTAGCTCTCCAGTGAAGGCAGGCTGATAAATTTGGGGCTGTTCAGCCTGAAGAAGAGAAGGTTGCATGGAGACCTCATAATATCCTTCCAGAATCTGAAGGGGGTCTATAAGGATGATGGAGAAGGGCTCTTCATCAGGAAATGTAGTGATATAACAAAGAGTAATGGGTTCAAAGGGAAGAAGGTTTAGATTAGATGTTAGAAAGAAAGTCTGTACTTCGAGGGTGATGAGGCACTGGAACAGATTGCCAGTATAAGTGGTGGATGCCCTAACCCTGGAAGGGTTCAAGGCCAGGTTCAATGGGGTTTTAAGCAATCTGGTCAAGTGCAAGATGTCCCTGCCCATGGCAGGAAGGTTGTAACTAGATGATCCTTAAGATTCCTTCCAGTCAAAAACATTATTCAATTCTATGTCATCTAGGGGTCTCCAATTATCTTGTTCTTCCTTTCTATCTATCCTTAACTAAAGTTGGACACAATGGACTGTAATAGTTAAGCCATCCTTGAATAATATGGCTCCTTAAGCATGAACAAATCAAGCTAGTGCTTTCTCTAACAGTGTATTAAATAGAATTCACTTAACCTGTATCATCTGAAGTTGATGAAAATTAATTTTCTTTTCAAGATTTGTGTTATTTTTCTGGGAGATTGGTCTTAATTCCTTTGCTCTAATTAAGGATCAATTACTTTGAATACAATTGAGTTTAGCGCTTTGAATATGTTAGGAAACTAGTTCTATTTTAGTTCACATGCAGTTCACAATTTGCCTATGTTTTCAAACAGTGTGGAGAGATAAGAGAGGATTTTTAAAGTGAAGCAGTGAAGCTGTGAAGCTACCGCTAAATGATATTCATGCTATCGTTCATTTGGGGATTTTACTGCAGACTAGCCTTACATATATGGATCCATTACTCACTGAGGTGTACTAGGTACATTCTTCAAGTGTTTCTTTCTGGTTTGTGTCATTTGAAGATTCACTTGCCTTGAGATTGCTTCCTTAAGTGAACTAAAGCGTGCTTTGTGGTGGTAATTTTAAGTTAGCTTCAGAAGCATATTTTTGAGCTTAACAAAAAGTTTACTGTAAATGCACCTCTGAAATACCTGCTGTAGGAACTCAAAAACCCCAAAGAAATGGAAACAAAGTGATAATCCTGTTTAAATATACATATTGCTTTTATATACAACAATAAAATAAACTTTTCTTTTTCATTGAGAATCCTTTCGTAGTTTTACTTTGCCCATCATAATTTTCATGCATTCTCCTTGAAAATAATGTTTCCACTTTAAAAACATTTGTTCATGCTTTACTGGCATGACTAAATATTTTCAAAGTTTAAAAACCAAATGAAAGGTAGCGTGATGATGGACAAGAGAAATGTGTATCCTGTTCCTAGTGTATCTGTTTCCATTTCATTATTTACACAAGACTAGTCAGACAAACTGTTTGAAGGAATGTAACTGAAGTAAACGCTCCATACATGTTTCAATTAATGTCAATGCTCTTTATCATCATCGTTGATGGTTACTTCCAGGACCTTGTTTTGTGATTGAGCTATATCTAATAAGGGCTTAAGGTTTCTTGTCCATGGTTGTCGACCTTGTGTTGTTAAGTACAGTGTTGTTAAAGGACAAAACACATTTAAAACCACTTCTGTCTTCTCTCTTTTAATACAGCTATAGTACAATAAACTAAATATGATCTATATAAAATAGTATGTACATTAAGAAACATTAGAAAGGAATTTCACCACAAGGACACAGTATGTTCCTTAACAATTTCCATTGTTAATATTTCTAGCAATTTCTTTTTTTATCTCCAGGCATCATAAGCATCACGAGAGAATAGAACAAATCTGTGAAATTCAGCAGAGTGGTCAGTGGGACTAAAGAGAATGTAATTTTCAGTAGCTTTTGGTATTGTCCTTTTCTTCTCTAGTTTGTATTGCAACCACACTTTTCACTGAGTGTGAATATGATTCACTATGACACTGTATCATAACTGAACAATAAGTTCATCATTAGAATGTCTGTTGGTCATGGAGGGTCTCTGTTAGGATTTCAATTACTGCTGTCTTTTTAGAGATTTTTTTTTGTTTTGATACTGTTACTTGCTCTTTGAATTTTTTTTTATCCCTCTAGTGTTTATATATGAATCTGTTTTCACATTCAACCTACTGGAGTCTGTGATGCTTTTATTTCATTTATTTACGGGAAATTACAGATTGTAAGGTTTCCTACTTGCTTTCCTTCCCACACTCTTAAATTTAGACATACCAGCTCCTTTTAATCTATTTTCAAGCTCTGGCTAATGGTACACAATTTTAAATTTATCTTTAATACAGTACCCTTATATAATTTCTGTTTTTTCTGTGAGCACTTGACAGTATTGCCCTGTTTTAAGCATTCTTTTAACAAATTAACTCATTAATTGTTTCTCTTTTAGAAACATAGGACAACTGTTGACCTTTTTTTTCACTTTAATTCTTTCTGCAGGCATTTTGAATCCAAGTACATGATGGCCACTGTTAGAGAGTTAGAGACACTCAACTAGAATCACATCAAAGGTTGCTTTGCCTTTTGTGTTTTTCAGCCTACTGCTCCATGAAACAGTAGTAGATTCTACATAGAAATTTAATCTTTATTTAAACTGCATTGTGCTATTTGCCTAATGTACATCGTAGCTGCAATCTCCCATTACTGATTGTTTTCTTTACTCACAGACTCTTTGACTTCAGCTGGTCAGATAGTCAGGGGCTTCATCATGATCTTAGAAAACTGCAATAAAGACAACAGGTCAAAAGAGTGTGCATTTATACATTGATTTATTTAGGTGAAAGTATGCCACTTGAAACACTTTTTCTAGGATCTGTTTTTCTTCTATAACTCCTTCAACTGCCTTTTTGGCAGACTTTTAGTCCTTATACTGTTGTGTTGAGCATACAAAATTGTGAATGAAGTAAATTAGAGCTGTGTGGGGTGTAACAGGCACGGAGGACTGGGTGTGAGTAGTAGGGTTCTAGTAAGATCAGGCCACCTTCTGCTCCTCATAGACTTTTCCTGGAGTCTCTGGGCAGGGAAACCCATCTGTGCAAAGGTGTCATCAAGCTGGAGGAACTCATGGCCCTGTTCAGGCGTACATATGGAAGGCACTGGAAGCTCATAGGGGCTGGAGACTGGCTGGAGCAGAGACGCTATGATACAGGGGTATGGGCATCCTCAGAGACTTCAGCCATGCTCAATGTCCCAGGACAGGGACATTAAGGAACAAGCATCACAAATGCTAAACACAGGGCAGCAGAAAAAGTTGTGTTACATGCTACACCAAAACCTCCTATGACTATCCTGGAGGAATTGGGACAGACTCCAAACAGACACTTAAGTGTGGGTGTAAAAATTGCTTATGTATGTGTTGTTTCTGTGATCCTTTTTCTCACTCTCAGAATCACTAAACAGAATTTTAGGCTGGCTGGTGACCTGGTTTTGACTGGATTGGAGTTTATTTTATTCATAGGAGTCTGTATGGGGCTGTGCTTTTGATTTGTGATGAAAACAGTGTTGATAATTTAGATACAGTGGTGATATTTTAGATATTGCCAAACAGTGCCTACACAGAGCCAAGTGTGGGGTGCTCCTCACCCCCAATGAGGAGTATGAGTGTGCACAAGGAGTTGGGATATGACTCAGCTGGGACAGCTGACTCCAAGTGACTAAAAGGGATGTTCCATAACATTCCATACACCAGGTAGGGTGTCGTGCTCAGTTTATAAAGTTGGGGGAAGAAGGATGAAGGGGGGCGTTTTCAGAGTTATGGTGTTCCCAAGTCACTGCTATGTGTGATGCTCTCTGTCTGTCAGGCAGGACTCCTTCCTGTCCATGAGAAGGTGTGAATTCCTTGTTTTGCTTGGCTTGTATACACAGTTTTGCTTTACCTACTGAACTGTCTTTACTGTAACTCATGAGTTTTCTCATTTTTACCCTTCCTATTCTCTCCCTCATCACAACAGAGGGAAATGAATAAGCGGTTCTGTGGGGCTTAGTTCTCAGAAAGGGTTAAACCATGGCAGCTAACAGTAAACTAGAGTAAAGTAATATTCCCTCGCTTACTACTGGTATTCCTACCATTATTTTATATTTATATTATTTTATATTTATATTATTTTATAGGGATTTTTGAGTAAAAGACTTGCCACCAGAAACCCTGATAAGTTCAGCACTGTATGCATCACTTCTCTGTCTATATTTATAGTACAACTATAAGGTAGAAATAAGGGTTCTGTATTTTGAGGTGGGTAAATTCGCTGTCTATCATGTTCAATATTGCTTCAGCAAATACCATATGTTCTAAATTGTGTCTAGTAAATAAGGAATCATTTGCAAATAATCAGGATTGGCACAAATAATGCAGCATTGCCTAGGAATTATTAATTTTGTGTTGGAAAATAAAAAGGTACAAAGGATCACTTGGTTTGTCATTGAGAAAATTAGTGCATATTGCAAACACAGAGAATCAAAGTCAAATTTTGCAGGCACTCTAATTTATGGTTTTTCCTTTATTATATGTACCTATTAAGTAATGTTTAAGTTTTATGTCTTTAAATACACTTTAAATAAAGCTAACATATCACAGTTCCAGGGAACAACAAACATGGGCTGCCATGCAAGGCTGGAGTGCTGCAAGGAGAGAGTGACAGTGACATCAGTGACAAGAGACACCATCCCATAGCACCCATATGGGAAAGAGAGTGTCTGGGGATGGCACTCAGAGGCAACCAACAGTCCAGTGGTACCCAGACAGACAGCCAGCCAGGACACAGGTTCTGAGCCCAGAGAATAAGTCAAATATTTAGGTCAGCATCAAGGACCAAGTAATCAAGGTATAAGGGCAAGTATCAGCTCACTAGCAGCATAGCCCAGGTGAGGAACAAGAGTCAGAATTTGATCTTAAATGCAGCTCCTGAGGAAGGGAGGGGGCATCCAGAAGGGCCCCCCCCCCCCCAAACTACACCCTCTCCGGTACTTTACATCACTTTGATCCAAGGTTGCAAATCCATCCTACCAAAGCTGCTCAAGCACAGGTAGGAATTCAGTAAAGTGCTCATGTGACATGTGAAAAGGTGGAAAGAGGAGGTTAATTCCTGGCCAAAACATGGTGACATAATGTTATTAAACATTTTCTGGTTTATTCTCTTCTTTAACAGACTTTTTTTTTCCTGAGAAGTTGTTAAAGTCATGTATCATCTGTGGGCGTTTCTCCAGTCTCACTTACAATATACTGTATTTTTGTTATTAGTATGTAATACCAGCTATTAATAGAAAGAATACATAATCCTTAAAATGATGGACTGGAATGCAGATCATTTGGGATTAATTTTTGCTGGAGTTTTGCATAAATCCGCCTGCTTTATTCTCCTCTAGTGCAAAACAGAGCATTGTACTGCTTTTCACCCAGCCTTATGTAAGTTTAAGAGTTAGATTTTCTTCAAGTATCTCTGTGTTTGTACAAATCCCACTCTTGAACTTTTCTTAGTCTTCATCATTTACATGGAACCAGCTGGGTTTATAAATACGAAGATTTTCTTCTTGCCTAAAGCAGACGTAAGGTATAACATTTATCATAATCCCTTTCAAATTTCATCTCAAGACATCATTTTATCTCATGAGATGGCATCAGTATTTTGCAGTTATTTAATTTCTTTGATGATTTTCTAAGTAATATATGTTAATATTATAGCCATATTCATACACAGATTTTACCTTTTATGCTGTTCACTCTATAATTTTTTTCCTTCATGATTTTATTGCTAAATAATCAATCTCTTGATATTTTTTTCTATCTCCCCTTGAGTATTTTTCATTGTTTTTACAGGATTTTTTGTTAATTCAATATTATTAATCCAAATGCTTCCATAATAATTTTTTAGCTGTACAAATACTAATAATGATTTTTGTGAAGAATAGCAAGGGTTAAATGCTACCAACTATTTTAAAATAGTTCAGATTTATTCCTATAAATATTGTGAGAAAGCACATTTTCATTACCAGCAAAAATGAAATTTGTATATGACACCAGAATGATGCATAATTACATGAATGAAGGACTAAATGTAAGTGGGCAAGAACTCTTCTGCATTAGACATGCAGCAGCTTTCTCTTTGAAGTACCTATAAGGAAAAATAACCTTTTGTAAAGGTCTATTTTAGTAACACCTGAGAAAATCTCATTATGAAATAGGTATGAAAAGATGGGCTGCTGAATGTAGGATTTCTGAATCTATTCAGTAATATACACCATAGACTTTTATACCTGATAACAGTGGCAGGTGTAATAGCAGTTATAATGAACATAATAGTTCAACACTGCTACCTTAAAAGAAAAAAAATGCTAAATGACCCAAACTACACATTTGATATCCTATTATCTAATGATATCTTTGAACATCATGAGATTCTGAAGATAATGGAATGGTCTCAAAATAGAAAGACTATGAGTATTCAGCAACAAGACTAGTAGTTTTCTTGCAGATCCATGTCCTTTCTTTCTTTCTATGGGGAGTTAACTCCCAGGAGTGAAAATACAGAAGCAGAGACAGGAAATTAGAATTAAGATACTTGCCTAGCTTTGGAGCTACATGGCTAGAGTACTGAAACTCTTTGAAGGCAGAATTGGGATTCAGTAATTAAATTAAAATTTAATCCTTCTGGGAGAAGGATCAAAATCTAGTTTCTACCCCTTCTGAGTTTAATATTCTAAACCCCAAGTCTCCTGTTATTACTACTAGTTAGTCATAGACCACGCTTTTCTGGTATCTTCAAAGGTTTAAACAGTGCTGCACAAAGGTCATTGGGACAGGTCCACATGTTCAGCAGTTTACTAATAGGACATAGATACATTTTAGATCTCTTCATCCCAATTTAGATAAAAATAGGAGAGACTGAATATGACCCTTTAATATTATCCTATAATTGCCAGCAGATCATTAAATTGTTTAAAATTCTTCACCTAAAGTCTCCCACAAACAGTATCCTTTCTGTCCTTTGGTTTTTCAGCCTAGTCCAGAGTACAGACCAAAGTACACTTGAATAACTTTGGGGAAGATGAGGACATTTAAGGAAATCATATACTTAAAGCGGTGTCATAATCCACTTGCACTTTTATGATAAACCAGTGTAGCATGTTGACCCTGGGTAGTTGCCAGGCACCCACCAAAACCATTCCATCCCTTCTCTCAACACTGGACAGGGGAGAGAAAATATAATGATGGGCTCATGAGTTGAGATAAGGACAGAGGGAGATCACTCACCAGACACTGTCATGGGCAAAACATGCGGTATTATAAACTATTATGAACTAGAGCTACTAACTGAATTTATTAGTAACAAAATCAGAGCAGAATAATGAGAAGTAAAATAAGACCTTAAAAACACCTTTCCCCTACCCCTCCCTCTTCCCCAGCTCTACCTCCTACCCCAGTGGCACAGAGAGACAGGGAATGGGAATTATGGTCAGTTGACCACAGGTTGTTTCTGCTGCTGCTCAAGAAGAGGAGTCCTTCCCCTGCTCCAGAATGGGGAACTTCCCACTGTAGATGTCCACAAACTTCTCTAATGTGGGTCCATCCAACAGGCAACAGTTCTCCACAAACTGCTGCAGTGAGAGATACTTTTCCATGAGGTGCAGTCCTTCAGAAATAGGCTGCTCCAGCATGAATTCCCCACAGGGTCACAAATTCTACCAGGAAAACCTGCTCCAGTATGGACTTCTCTCTCCACTGGTCTGCAGGTCCCTGCCAGGATCCTACTCCAGCATGGGCAACCTGCAAGTTCACAGCCTCCTCTCAAGCATTCACCTGCTCTGGTATGGGTCTCCTCCCCAGGCTGCAGGTCGACCTCTGCATCCCCATGGCCCTCCATGGGCTGCAGGGGCACAGCTGCCTCACCATGGGCTGCACCACGGGCTGCAGGAGAATCTCAGCTCTGGCACCTGGAGCACCTCCTTCCCCTCCTTCTGCACTGACCTTGGTGTCTGCAGAGCTTTCCTCTCACATGTTCTCACTCCACTGTTCTCTGGCTGCAGTTGCAATGGTGCAATAACTTTTTTCTTCCTCTTAAATCTGTTATTTCATAGGTGCTACCACCATTTCTGAATGGCCCAGCCTTGGCCAGCGGCACATCCAGCTTGGAGCTGGCTGGCATTGGCTCTGCTGGATATGGAGGAAGTTTCTGGTGGCTTTTCAAAGAAGCCACCCCTCTAGACCTCCCCCTACCAAAACCAGGCCATGCAAACCCAATAGAACTGCATGTGTGTAGGTGTAGAAAAATATACATCCAGAAGATTTTTACACATGCTGTGCAAAAATGAGAAAAATGTGAACAAATTTCAAACTATAAATGGTATTGTGTATTTACATTGAATGGCTTCCCCCTGTAAGATAAAATTTCTTTGGAGTAATTTGTGAATATCAGTTTAGGGGCCAGTATCTTAAAGGGGAATATAAATATTGTCAGATAAGGATATTGAGGGGAAAAAAAACTAAAAGAGAGGAAAACTTTGCATTTAATACAAATTAAACTATTACTAATTCAAAGTTATTGAAAATTTCTAAGGTATTTAGAATAATATTGTGTTTTCATAATTTTTACTGTGACTCCAAGAAAAGCTGCACAATCTTATTTGGTTTTCTTTTTGTAATCACTCATCTCCATAGAAAAAAATTGCTAGATATATTCAAGGGACAGAAAAAGCTAGTCTATAAATTAAATAGTCCTGGAGGACTCTGTAATCTGTTGGTTTTGACTGTAATACATAAAATCTCAAACATATGATTAAGGACCTTTGGTTTTCAAATATATTCTTTGAAAAGTAAGTATTTAATGAAAGGTTTTGTTGAATGTATAAGAACAGAAAATAGTTGAGTTGTACTTGCATGTTTTCTTCATAAAGCAAAAATTCTCAGGCCTACATCTTTGGAATGTGTACTTTCATAATAAACTGTTAAATTATTATCAGAAAAATATTTATGGTTAAAGCCCATGACTAGAACTTAGATGTTCTTGTTTAGTTCCTCATTTTGCCTATGATGTCCTATTTTAACTTTTGTCAAAACTTTAATGTTTTGACAAAACATTAGTTTTGTCAACAGAGGGAGGGAACATGAAAAGTATGCCTTCAAGCTCTTTCTCTTCTGCACACAAGTACAATGAAATGCACTAAATAAATATCAAATCTTTAGCAGGAATAAAAATAGGAAAAAACTGACTTTTGTTACAGTGTTTTGGTTCTGATCAGTTCATTTGACTTATTCCGGTTTCTCAGTACTAATTAGATACTGCCCTTGGTTTGTCGTACATTTTCTGTTTTGTAATGATGTTTTAATATTCAACTGTATTTGGTGTGAAAACAGAAATATTTTCCTCTGTTTGAATTCCTAGGAAAATACATGTGAACCTTAAGGAACAAGTGTTCTGAAGTTATCCTCAGCAATGAAGCAGATGTGAAAGAAAGCTTCCATTGGTCACATGAAACAATGACTACGAAATCAGCATTTTGCACATTAGTGTGCTTTCTTCGACTTTGCATTGTCAATGGGCAGGTAATATGTGAGAGGCAAATGACTACTGAATGGAGAACAGAACCAAAACCTACAGTTATAAAATGGACACCGAGGGAAAATGTCTGTTCAGACTTTTACACTGAGTGCTGGAATATGAATGCAAGTATTACTGGAGAAATGTCTGAAGAACATAACCTCAGTATCCCACAGATATGCCCTTTAGAGCTTCAATTAGGTGATAGTCTCTTCATCTCCTCTGAGCCATCCTTTCAGTCCTATGGAATGAATTTAGTAAATGTCTCCAAGGAAGAATTTATTAACTGTCCTAAGGCCGATTTTCTTCAAGAGCAGTTGATTTTTGTTTGCCAGATAAGAGGACTCCACCAAGTGGACCCTAACTGGCTTGGTGTTGGAACTCATTACTTTGCAGAACTTCACAAGAGAGGTCCCTTATTGTGCAGCATGGGCCTTCGTCTGAACGTAACCGTGAAGCAACAGTTTTGCCAGCAGTCTCTGGATGCACCACTTTGCTCTGGGCATGGAAAATGTCTAAGCCATGTTTGGGAAAAAGCATATAATTGCCATTGTTTCTCACAGTATTCAGGAGCATTCTGCCAGAAGCTTGATATATGTTCCACTAAACCTTGCCACAACAATGCCTCCTGCACTGAGAAATCAGAACTCTCTGGAGATTCTTATGAATGCACATGTCCTCCAAAATTTTCAGGTATTTCTTTTCTCCTCTAGAAATAAGTTACTTAGATAATACACTGCTTAATAGATGATAAAGCAATAAGTACACTAGCAAGTCTTTTGTATAATTTGATTGCCCACTGCTGCTACCACACCTGCAGAGTCTCTTTTACATGGAGTCACTTATGGGAGACTGTGCAGGCATTTGAAGACAGTTTGTACTTGCTGACATTCATAAATGCATCATAGAGAAAAACAGAATAAGATCTTACCATGCTTCTGCTTTTTTTCCTACTTAAGCATGAGACACTAATAAGTACTTGTCGACTTACAGAAATAACGGTTTTACTTTTCTTTTGTTGTTTTTGTTTTTCAATTCAGATTCTTAGGCGGAATAACATAAATAATTTGGAGTAAGGTGCCCCCAAAATAGCTAGTTAATCAAACTGATGAAAAAGAGTAAATGGTTTTGTTGAAATGAGCACTTGATTCTACCTGCCAAAACTCCCCTCCATTTTCAGTATAAAGACCTTTCAAATTACATTTGTGAAATTTTTTATATCAGAATTTGGTTTAACTGAAAAGTCAAATCTTAAGGACAAGTAAAATAAAATACTTAATATTTTCTTCCAGATTGTTCTGTCCCCTTAAGTTGTTTTCAAAGGCAATTTTTTAAACATACTGTTACCAAATTAAATATGTCACAAATGGAAAAAGAAAAATCAATAATCCTCCTAGGAAATATTGCAGTTCTTACCCAAAACTCATTGGAGAAACTGAATTTTGGTTTGGATTACCATACCAGAGAGTACAACATAACTGGGTGAATTCTAATCTAATCATTACCTTTATATCATGGAGGAAAAAAAATGGATTAAGGAAATTATGGGGATGTTGTTCCTGCATTCAGACCAGTAGGGTTTGAGTACATTTTAGAAAGTACCAGAACTACTCATTATCATCACAAAAAGAATTGTTGTAGTTTTTTTGTACTTGTGGAGCAGAATTCTTGCAATTCCGCTGTTGGAATGAACTTCTATGCTCCCACAATAGTGATGCTATGCTATGAAGCACAGCTGATGGCTCCGGAATGAGTGAGGTTCATAGAACACATTTCATAGAAATGAAGCTTATGTTGCATAAAGATTGCTGTAATTTATTTTTAATTGCTTTTCAAAGTGCATAATAATTTGGTTACTAATGCATTTGCCAATAAAAGATTATGCAGGTATGAATAAGTCAATGTTATGAGAAAAATATTTTTGTAATTATAAGCAGTGCAATAAGATAGTGGAAAACATTGATGGTATGCAGCATGTTTTATATTTCCTTTATCATTACTGGAGGCTGTGTAAAATGCTTTGAAAATAATAATATCAAAAGCGTCTGGTACTAATTGAACTCAAATTAATGAAAAAATTTGCACGCAATTCTGTTAAAAGCAATAATCATGCTTAATGTTACCAACAAGCAATGCTTAAAACATTTTGTTAGCCTATATAGGAAAGTTTTAGGTAGTGCCATCATTTTGTACTGACAATACTAGTCTCATAAACAACCTGTATATAAACAAGAAGAATTAGGAGACTAAACCACCATATATTATAGGCATGGCTACACAAGAGTAACAGAGGAAAAAGTGCCTCCCATAACATAAAGTCTATTAGAAATTTGAAAACTTTCTGAAGTGTGAATAATGTCATAGTAGTAATTCAAGAGGCAAGCATAATTATATGGTATTTAGGCCTGTATGCTGTAATAGCATAAACATCTTATAACTGGAATTGCAATTTCCAGAAAGCTGCATATTAGAAAAATTCTCACGTTTCCACTCCATATAAGAACATCTTTTGTTCTCAGTGCTGAAAGAAACTGTAAGCTAGATTCATGCTAAAAAGAAGTAAATACTACAGTTCTGGTAGCATTTCTGCAGGTTAAGCTATATGTGAATTTGCAACTATAAGTCAGATGAGGCTCAGTACAGTAGCTCATGTAAAAGCAGGTTAATATCTTTCTGATTTGCCCTAGAATGTCAGTAAGTTTGGTGCAAACTAATGAACAATGCTAGCACAAATACCTATCAATTTGCCAATCTATATTGTAGCTATAAATTTGACATTCATAAAAAGTTCACCAAACTCCCTAAATATTTACTAAAGTTCAATGTTTCTATTATTCCTTTGACATAGGTAAAAATTGTACAGAAGTAGTTGGACAGTGCCAGCCATCCACGTGTTTCAATGGTAACTGCATCAATATTACTCCAAATACTTTTCTTTGTGAGTGTCACAAGGGCTTTACAGGTAGGAATCACCTTTTTTCCTTGTCTTACAATAATAAATTCATCTGTTATAATAATGGGAGGAACTTTTGCTTTATTAAAACAGTTATTCTAGATGACCATTGCACAGATTGCCATATCCTTCGATTTTTTAAAAATAGGTTTTGTAAAATACAGAAATCAGACTTTCAAATTACTCATATACTGAAGTAAAAACATTTAAATGATAGAAGCTTTTCATAATCAGATGCCATCCACAAGTACCTTTCCTCTAGTGGCAGTAAAACAGAGGAAGACTCTCAGTCACTGACTCACTGGTTCTCAAATAGGTGTTTGCTAGCACAAAGGCAATTTTAAGAATAGCAAGATAGTAACTTGTATGTTTCAGTTAAATGCCTAAAATATGATGGAGAAATTATGTGGGTTTCATTTCATTAGCATATAAAAGGGGATTAATCAAAATGTGTAAATAAATGGGGAAATAGGGAATCAGAAAATATTTGGACGTAAATTCTAACTATTTGTTAATTTACATTTATTGTTTCAGCATCTGCTAGGTGCTTCATGAAAAGGAAAGTCATCTAAACTATTTATTAATAAGTAGTCAATTCTGAAAAAGATTCTTTTGGGAAAGAATGTTGCTTCTCTTACAACTTTAAAACACAATGGTGTAATAATCTTTATTTAATAATATATATATATTTATGAAATATGACAAGCAGTAGGAAGCAGAAAGAGCATTTCCATAGGACCAGAAGCACACATGTATTTTCTTTTCTTAATAGACCTTTACAGATACATTATCTAGACTCAGTTTCATGTAACTATAATCAGTATAGAACTCAAAGCATTTAAAGTCAATATTTAAAATAATTTTTTGTACAACTTAAGAAGATAGGATAAGACCACAAAAGAGGACGTAGTGGAGGAGTGGCAAAAAAAGAGAAAAATAGAAGAAAAAGATTTGTTTCTGTATAACTGAGTTGAATGCTTGTGATACTTCACAGAAGATAGGCTCAGAGGGTGGTATCAGCTAATAAACTGAATAGAAACAAGGACTTAGAGAAAGAAGTTTTAAGTTTCATCATCAGTATTCAAAGAGAAAAAAACCCCTGAAAAAAAAACCAGAAGAGATAAAATAATGAAAAATAAGAGGTATGGAAGTGGTTGAAATAAAACCAGAAATATTCTTTGAAAAAAGGCATAAGTGAGTGTTCATAATATTGGTTATGTTTGGGAATCTAGGGTAGTCAATGAGACTGATGAATGAAAGGTTGCTGAAATATGACATTCTTTGTTAACCATAAACCACAGCAAATACCAAGAACAAAAGAGCTCTGCCTCAGCACAATGCTGGGCCTGAAATGGGAGACATGCCAAAGGCTCCATTAAGTCCATAAAATATATCACTATTCATTTTTATGGAAGTGATTGGATAGTGGGGTGATGGATGAATAGACAGATAGGTAGATAATACAACAAACAGAGATTGCTCATGGTTTGACTGTCATTATTCATATTTAGCAATCACAGTTGTATTGGTGGAGACAAAGCATACATTGCAATATATTGGGTTAATATTGATGAAAAAATAGAGATGTAATATTTCTTTTTGGTTCTGCCTATGCTGCCATTTCACTTACAGAGTTATAAATTACACTTACTAAGAGGAAAAAAATAAAACCCACAAGGTGATATGAAAGCTTAGAGACCATACTGAAGTCACACAAACTCTGACAAAGCAAATATTAAATATAACAGTCATTCTAGAAAGAAGACAAATTCTGCAGGAAATAATGAAAGTGACATAGCCAAAAAAGTTACTGCCACTTTGAACAGCAGATTGTTTAAAATTCTCAGCATTAAGCAAGTAACAAATTTCTAAATGGAAAAAAGTTTGAAATCAAATCCCTAGTTTATGAGCAAAAATAAAAGGTTACTGTTAGTATTTCACTGTGCGTTGAAAATAATAGCTCCTGAAATTCATACAGAGAAGGAAAAAAACAGAATAAGATAGAATACTGTGAAATTGAAAAAGTACAAAATATCACCCTTACGTTAATTCTAGCTGTGACTTCAGTCGTTGTACTAAGGACTGTGAAAGCAAAAATATATCTTCTCCAAAGATTTTATGACTGAAATAATGTCAGCTAAATTCCAGGAAACCATATCTGGACCGTCTAAGTCACTCACCAGGACACTGTAGGAGACAAGAATACAGCTGAGGTGCTTTGACATAAACTCCTGCTTATTCACTGGACAACTGTAGCCACACTGGAATTTTGTGTGCCTAAGTGGGTTGCATGATAGGTATCACACTGATGTATCCTATTATAATATGTAGGAAATAGCAACAGAAAACAAACTCAGATTTCATGAAAAGGGAAGTTTATTGATCGCACCTAATATCAATCATAATACCTGACTGCTTATGTTTTTATAAAAATGCGTGTTCCAATGTTAAACTATTTTATATTCACAGATTTTACTGCAGCTTCTCATAGGAAAATGTATAAGATTCACCTTGGTTAATATTACAAACTCTTGGTGAAAACCCTGTAGCAATAAAATAGCATATTCTTTTATAAATGTTGAAAACATGATTTATAGATCTGTGTCAGACACCCACATAGAAAGGTGGTTACATTTGGAAACTTACACCTACTGGTGAAGACTGGTTGTTAGGAAAGTGAGGTGTGCAAATGTGCATGAGAGATGATCAACACTGACAACAACTATCATTGCGACTTGAGTAAAGAAGCTAAAGCTGTAGCAGTGAAATTTGCTAAATATACAAGTTAGGATGTTCCTTCAATAAGAAGGAGAATTAGAAAAGTTTTATAGGAAGACTTAGGTGACTGGGAAGACTGGAGAAATAAATGTGTTAAATGCTATATGCCGCTTCCCTCGGGTATTCCAAGGCGAGGGCTGACTGCCAGGGTTAGTCAGCTACCCGAGAGGCGGCGAGGCAGTGTCCCTGGGGTCAGGTCCACACTCGCCAGGATCCTGGGACCCCAAGCCGTGGGTTGCAGCTTTCCGCAGCAGGCAGGCAAAGGCTACCGCGGCTGCCGAAACTGTAGCAAAGCCACGGGCTCCCGAGACGGAATAACGACACTGAAACAAAGCATCAGGGGATCCGTGCTCCGTAAGCTCTGAGAGCGGAGAACTCAGTGCTTATCATCCATATCCAGGTGGAGTGCCTCATGTTTCTGCTTTTTAGTCACATAGAGAGCAACTTCTCATCCTTGTCTGCCCTGTTGATCCTAGACAGTCCATATTCCTTCATTGAAGCGTTCATTCAACAAGCCATCTGACTAAGTCTCTGTGATACCAGCAAGATTATAGTCCTACAACAGCACAAAGATCTCCAGTTTCTTATGTTATTCTTCATGTGCAGAGGTACTTGAATTAAAACCCCTTGGTGTGCTGAATTCCAAATTCTCCTTTTTTTCCATAATGGTGTTTTATAGGCACTTCCTTGCTTTCATGCAAATGATGGAGGTGGTCTTGCTTAAGCCATGTTTATTGGTTTTGTGTTCCCTTTCATTCACATCACTTCAGACTCTAGTAAACTCTTTCTGTCACTCCCTTACAGGCTGCTGGTAACTCTCTCTGTTGGTTTCTAGTTTAAAGTCCAAATCAATCATCATACTGGAAATAATACCTTTGCCCTGCCTATTCAAAGGGATCCCAGGTCTTCCAAAATGTAGATTGTTCATTGTTATGAAAGTGAATATATAATGGAGCACTTTCAAGAGATTATCGGACTTTACAGTCCAAGAAGTCTTTTAGTTCATGTATTCCCATGAAGCAAATTTAGTCTTTTTGTATAAATAAAAGGCTGCTACATGCCTGCATAAGTAACAACTAAATAACCAGAAAAGAACTACTCATTCTGGCTTGATTTATTTACTTTAGGATCTCCAATGCAAATTTGTGCCACCAAGTAGCATTACATTTTCAGGACAATAGAATCATAGAATATTCTGAGTTGAAAGTTACCCAACAGGATAACTTCATCAAGTTGAACTCTTGACCCTGCAGAGGACACCCCAAGAATCACACCATGTGCCTGAGAGCATTGTCCAAATGCTTCTTGAATTCTGTCAGGCTTGGTGCTGTGACCACTTCCCTGGGGAGCTGTTCCAGTGCCCAACCACCCTCTTCTTGATATCCAGCCTCCCCTGACACAACTTCATGTCATTTCCTCAAGTCCTGCCACCAGTCACAAGAATGAAGAGATCAGTGCCTACCCCTCCATTTGCCCATATGAGGATGGTGAAGATCACAATCAGTCTCCTCTTCTCCTTGTCAAACTATATACTATATGTAGTATAATGTGCTCCTGCTAATACCATATATTTTCAATTCAGCTCACATAATATCAGTCTCATATGAATCCTCAGGGCATACTAATTGGAAAAAGGAGATATGAAGCAGCAGTTTCAATGGCAATAAAGATGATTGGAGAGAAAGAAATATTGAAAAAGAAGACTAAATTATACAACTAAAGAATACTGTAATAGAGTGCTGTGGAAGAAACCAAGAATTTTCTAAGAACTTGATGCTTTAGAATAAATTAAGAATTATTTAAGAGCTTAATAATCTTTAATAAAGAAGCACAAAATAAATGATTATTCCTAGTTAAAATATAAAATAAAGAAATTAATAATAGCAGAAGGTTAACATGGTAATATACTTGCTAAGGTAACTGTAAGAAGTAAAAGGCAATGGTGTCACTTCTGACTTGTCCACAGCAGTTAAATCAATAAATTAGTATTTCCTGGCAGGAGAGATTCTGTATAATATTCATAATTGCAATAAAGTAAGTTACACCTTTAAAGGCCTTTACAGCAAACAACTTATCATCTAAGTGAGAGATAACAGCTGAGCAGGAAACAATGACAAGGTAAATATTTTCTTAATGTAAACGTGTTATTTCAGTTGGCTTCATCCCCACAAATTAATATTATGCTGGCTGTCTTCACATATTGGGTCAGATTTAAAAAAAACTTTAAATCACATCATCAGCATCCAGGTGGAAACGGTAGTAGTTATATTTGCTTAGCTAAATTGATTGCAGTCTATGTGTGAGTAGGCTTTTCCAGAAGAATATTAAAAAATATATCTCTAAAATAAAAACAGGAGTAGTCCACAAACACTTTGCTCCACAAAAATTGGACAGTTTTGCCTACACATCACCACCACCACAACTCCTGTAAGCCTTATTCTTTCTCAGTGCCCTCTCACTCCAAAGCTCTGCAGTGCCAGATTTCCATCAGAATAGCCTAAATCTCAAACTGTTTCCTGTGTTTCCAGATATGTTTTTACAGAAACATTGCTAGTTCAATATGAAAAAATTCTGTTCTATGGCTTCTTCATGAAAAATTAATCACATTTTTTGAAGGCATCATAATTTGTAGGCACTGTAAATTATCACGTTATTTTGTAGTCAATTAGTAAGATAAATGTCATAAAAATATTTTGCATTTTTCACTGCAATCTCTTTTTTCAATCAATTTTTGCTTGAAGTCCTTAACAATATCAGCACAGGTGCTCTGACACAACAAATTACTCTTAGCCTTTAGCTTTTGACATTGTGGTGGTACTGTTGCCATTCCAATTAAGATTTATCTTGAGCATGTCCACGTAATGTTTCATCAACCTTCTTTTCAGCCACGTATGTAAATATTATCTGGTTAGTGAAAATAAGTGTGAGCAGTCTATTACCTGATACAGCGGCACCTGGACAAGTGTGTTTGTTCTTAAAAAATCATCTAGCCGTGTTGTTTTTCTCAGTAGTCAAAATTATATTCTGTCACTTTATATCAACAAAATAATTCATACAGACTCATATGGAAACCACTGAGATGCTTATTCTGATGTCTGCAAGTTTCTCAACTTCTGCGCATTACATAAAACTGGTTTTTAAAAAATGCATAGAACATACTTGCATTCAAAATAATGAATGACGAGTTTTTAATGTCCCAAAACAGAAATTGAATTAATCTCCTTGTTGTCCATGTATATTTTATCAGTTACATTATCAGCCTAGCTAAATTCTCACACAGATTTTTACGTTATTCAGTAGCAATGCACAAATCTAACTGACTTTTCACCATCTTCTAGCTCTTTAGTACGGTGAAGATGGATGAGGACCTTAATTTGCTTGATTGTTGATGTGAAGGCTTAATGGCTTGTTGTTTTGATCAAAATAGTTGATGATATATGGCATATATCTTAATATGTACATAATGATTGGCAAAAAACAGTCTGTAGCACAGTAATTATATAAATTTTGTTTTAGCACAAAATCTCTCTCTTACATATGCTGGAAACTAGATTCCTTTCTGCCAACTAAGTACAATGTACAGGTTGTACTATCAAACAAGTTATTGCATTGCAACTTTATCACTGAAAGACCTAAGTCTTCTTTAAACAAGGACCTGTGCCTCTCCAATTATGAAATAAAAAAATACATTTGAAAACTTGCCTGTATAATGAATTTATCCTGGCGCCTCCAGGGAATCTGAAAGCTGATTGTACTGGTTTATATTGAGTGGTTTATATTGATGCATACTATTTAAAAATTTCCTTTGTTGTACAAATCATTCCAGCTTTGATCAGAGTCATAGTTTAACCCCAGCAGGCAGGAAAGCCATACCCAGCCTCACTCACCCCCCACCAGTGAGATGGGGGAGAGAATCAAAAGGGTGAGGGTGAGAAAACTCATAGGTTGAGATAAGAACAGCTTAACAGGTAAAGATAAAGCTGTCTACACATGAACAGCAAGGCAGGAAGGTGTTCAGCCATCATCAGGAAAGCAGGGCTCCATCACATGTAGTTGTTACTTGGGAAGACAAACACCATTAGTTCATATATCCTCCTTTTCTTCCTTCTTTTCTAGCTTTGTGTTGCTGAGCGTGACACCATACAGTGTGGTCATGTTTGTGGTCAGTCTGGTCTGTTGTGGTCAGCTATCCTGGTCATCTTCCCTCCCAGCTCCTTTTGCACCCCCAGCCTGCACATGGGTAGAGTGGAGGAAAGAGCAGAAAAGCCTTGACGCTGTGTGTAAGCACTGGTCCCCAATTACTAAAACATGTCTGATTTTTCAGAACAGTTTTCATCACAAATTCAAAACACAGTGTCATAGTAACTACCACGAATAAAATTTACTTGATCCCAGGCAAAACCAGTAAAATCAGGAACTGAACAGATTAGCTAGAAATTTATTAGGATCAGCACTGTCAAGCATAATTCTCCTAATAATATTTTTATCACTAGGAGAATTAGTATGGTCATTATCATGCC
Organism: Eopsaltria australis; assembly: GCA_034509425.1. NCBI lineage: Eukaryota > Metazoa > Chordata > Aves > Passeriformes > Petroicidae > Eopsaltria > Eopsaltria australis. The sequence continues at coordinate 1,744,010 of JAVTVJ010000267.1, read as the reverse complement.
TGAGGAGTCATCTTTCTATTTGAAGAGATGAACATTATCTTTCAAGTGAAAAAATGTTCTTTATATGAACTTTGTCAAAAGCACAGTCTGTCTGAGTCACTAATATCTCCTATATTTCTGTATTTTGGTGGGAATGCTGCAAGTTTCTGTTGAATGACTCTCTTGCAGCTGTTAAGTAGTTTTAAGCATATCACAAGGGTGGTACTGCTGCTATCTGCTTCCTGATGGGTAGCTTAAGTTTCATTTAGCATTTTGTCAGAAATGATAGATGAATGATTTAATGTACTGAATTGTTTGCCTTGCACCAGGATTCAGGGTTTCTTTTTCATCAGTTGACAGAATTTGATCATCTTCATTGAAATGTTGTGCAATAGCACCATCATAGGGACATATATAATGTGAAGCCACTGAAAAGATGTTCGATGTGATACCATTTTGCATTTTGTTGACATTTACACTTTCCTTCATTAGCATCTTAAAACATTTTAGCATTTATGGTAAGCAGCTTGTTTATTTGCCAGTTTTTACATTTTACTCCAGCTTTATTCTGCATTTGTACTTAAACAGTTTTCAGATGAAATTGTTTTTAAAACAACTCAAACACGTCTCACATTTGCCTTGACAAAGGACACCCTCTGAGGTAGTGTATGCTGCCTGACTTACATGCTGGCTGAAAAAAAATTCAAAGAAATGTTATATTAAATTAATACCAGTATTATCAACTTCATCCCTCTTCTCCACTGCTGGATACCTATAACATTCCCTATAAGAAAAACTATTTTCTTTTATTAAGATGCAACAAGATAATCGCTACCTGATTTCTAGTCATTGTCTAATAATAATAATAAATATGAAATAATCTTTATCTGTATAGATTCTGGTAACCCCGAATCATGTAATATTGAACAATTCTCAACACACCATGCAAACTTCCATGCTGACTCAGTCTATGGAAAAGTTTACTCTATTTTGGTCATTCACGCTGTTAAAGGATTTTCTTGAAGGGAGTATCTTGAAATCTTTCTTGTACTTGGAAGCTGCCATCACATTATTCCTAAGACTATTTTTTTTTTTCTTAAACTGAACTCAAGTTCATTCAAATTGTCTTTGTGGAACCTGCTCATTTAAATTTTGATGCTTCTTCTTTCTGTAATGATTCCCTTTCTATTTTACATTGTTTTTTCAACTGAACAGGTAATCTGAGATAGAACTAGAATATGTTTTCTTCAACTCTTTATGAAGAGCAATGTCAAATGCTATACTACAATAAACGTAATATAAATGTCATTAAAATACTTGATGCTTTCTGTAAACTTAGACTGATATGACAAGATTTTTAACTTATGATTTTTTTTGTCTACTTTTGCTATTTTATGGTATCTTTATTTGCAAATAGCTTGATTACTTGACATTTTCCATTTGGTCTTTTTAAAAGCTAAACATTAAGAATGACTGCCATTAATTTCTTCTCTGCTCTTCTGATTAATTGAATGCGAACCCTTTAAATACGATTGGTATTTAAATTGTAATTGTCAGGCATCCTGTGACATGTAGCAACCTATAGGTTGATATCTGCAATTAAACTGCATGTTACACAGGTAATTCTGATATCTGCAACTTCTAAACTGCCTCTCAATGATCTAACGAGAAAACTGTTATTCCTAGACTATGTATGAAGATATATTTTTTTCTTCTCAGCTGATTAAAGTACTGTGGTAATGATGATCAGTGTTCGAAACTCAGTAGTATACTATTTTTATTTTCCATCCTACAGCTATACTTATCTAGGTCCTTTCTTTAAATAAGAACTCAAGGGTTTGCCATTTAATGCCACCAACTTTGTGACACTGTAAAGATACAGTTTTCTGACCTCCTTTGTTCTTTCATCATGGTGAGTATATTACCTTTAATAGCAGTAAAATAGCCAGCTGCCTCTCTGTATCACCAGTAGCTGGCCTACCAGTTCCTTAGGTACAGAATGGATTTGTCAGCAATCAAATATTGTCAAGGTGGCCAAGAACTTCTAAACTCTACCTACAGCATTGGCATGTCACTTTTCCTGCTTTTCTGCACTACTTGACTTAATACAATCAAAAATGAAAGGAAGAGTGTAGAAAATATGTGGAAATTATACTATCATAGTAAGAACAAATTGCATATTCTCATTTCAGTTTTCCTATATGTGGCTTTTACTTATCTATTCAGGTGGCAGGTGCTAGATGGTAGAAATATTCAAGGCCAGGTTGGACAGGGCTCTGAGCAACCTGATCTCATTGAAGGTGTTCCAGCTCTTTGCAGGGGTGGTTTGACTAGAGGACCTTTAAAGGTCCCTTCCAAGCCAAATCAGTCTATGATTCAATGACCCCAAATTAGAATCTATGCCTAAAGGAAAAAAAGTAGGGAAGAATGCATTTCATGGGTCACAAAAAATACTAATTTTTTATTATTTATAAGGAAAATATTTCCACTTAAACAAATATTTTTTGCAATGACAAAAAATTACTGAATCACATTTTGATTAAGTTCTAAATGTCTGAAACTAATTTCTAAATACTGTTTAGTCAGTTATTGCATAGATGAGTATTCTTATCTAATTGTAGACTCTGCACATTTCACTGGATTGCATCCTATTTTTCTGTAGTCTTTTGAAACCCGTCCATAGCAAAAGCTATCCCCAACAAATTTCAATAATTTGTAATTACAGACTCTCATTTGTGTCAGACTCATTTTCCTGTGTGACCAACATAATTTTATGGATTTAGTTCAGTGATCGTTTAGAAAAATTGAAAACCTCCAGTCAAACAGCATTCTGTAAATGAATACACATTTTGAAATGCAAGAAATATGTTTTGAATGTACTGAATTGCAGCTCCAAGATAACCATGGCTTTATTGGACAAGAGGAACAAAAGGCTCAAGCCTTTATTTAGTTTTATGAATAAAAACCAAAATAGCCAGACTGCATCTACTCACTCTGTACTCATGTTTTCGATGGAGGTTTTTTTTAATTTGTGAATCATAATTTGGCAAAAATTATACTGGATATAATTACATATATTTATTAATCATTGTCCTTTTAAAACAACTGAGTTCCTCACTGATGTTTCAAATCCACCAGTAGTATTAAATCACTATATTGTGTTTCTAAATAAAGATATTTCTGAATATGTATGTTAAAACAACAAGGCAAAATGTCATGACCTAAGATACATGCAGTAAGTTTTTGTGAAATTAATATGACTTCTCCAAAATAAGTGGGTATAGCTCTGTTTCATTAAAATTTATTTTGATTTCCCATAACTGTTGCTTTTCATGGAGTGAATTCTTTCTAGCTGATATGCATGACTCTCCCTCATAATTTATAGCCTATCAAACTTCTGGGGGAATTTAGAGGGGCTCCTATTTCTTGTGTCTTCACTGAGCTTTGGTATGTGGCATGTGTGTATGTACTGTGTCAAAAAATAAATAAGCTGATGTCCTTGGTGTTCTAATTTATTCAATTAGAAGTGAATAAATATCATTTAACTCCATTATCTCAGTTACATCACTGAAGATAGGCAGCAACACATCAAACTGGAGAGGCTTGAGTCTAAATATATCAACTTTATGTTGGGCAATTATAGAATATCAAAATCATTATAGAGTGTGGGTGCCTTGATGATTAGGTGCTATTTGTCCAGAGGGTATTTTATCACAGGTTGGAGAGAGATCACTTGTCTTCCAAAATCCCACCATCAACCTAGTAGCTTTCATGAGCTCTAAGGTGCAGTGCCTGCTTCCTCTCCATATTCAGAGTCTTTCCTGCTTAGATTTGTCACTGCTGTGATCTTCATTTGAAAGACCTGATCACAGTACCCTTAGGTGTTCTGTGACTGCATGTTGATGTAGACCATAGGCATGCACTCTTCACTTGATTTGTCCAAAAGAAATCTATTTCACTGCAGGAATAAAGAGCCTAATAAGTGTTCAGTACAAAAAGCTGCAGTTTCACAGTTTCTTACTGTTATTATTGGCCTTTAAAGCCAGCAGGTAGTCTTTACTCAATTAATTTCATAGAATATCACTTAGTAGGTACCATTTTATCAACACTTGACAACTAAAGAATGTTTTGCTCATATCAGTGGGTTTTTTGTTGCTATTGTTTTATAAAAAGAAAACACAACCAGAATTATTCCTGAAACCATTTTTATTCAAAACACAGAAAGCCTTTATACATGGTCTTAAACTATTGTACAATAAAGAAATTTCTGTGGGTGTCTATTAGCTCAAGAAGTCATACAAGGATTTCATCCTACAGTTCATTCCTGTAGAATTCTCCTGTAGAGAAATGCTGTGCTGTATGAGGAATATTTTTGTTTTAAATTATGGGGATCATTGCAAACACAGAGTAGTTAGAACTGTAAAGCAAATTTCATACAATTTCTCTTGAGATCGATTTGTTCTAAATATTTTCCTTTTCTTCAATGGATATCCTTGCAGAAGGCAAATTTTTACTAGTTTTAAGACAGTACATTGAGTAGACTTAAGAACTCAAGAGTCTGAAGAAAAAGAAATTATGTACATGGTTTGTTGATTTATTTAAATTATATTGTACACTCGCAATTCTATTCAATACAGTCTAGGTTTCTTTTTGTAATTATGTTAGTGGGAAAAAATCACTAAGTAAAATTTTTTTCTATATTTGAACTGTTCTTGTTGGTTTTATTATGTCACTCTAGAGAATAATTTCTTTGGTTTGCTGCTGGCATCTGTTATTTTTCTCTTACTTAAGCACTTAGTGCTTACTAGTCAACTTGTGGTAGTTTGTTTGAATGTAAAGCTGGAGTGAACATGAGCAGTAATTTTAATTTCCTTCTGGCACTAAATATGGCTACAAGAGCATATCAATCTATAGTCAAGAGAACTGCATTTCTTCTTCATCTCTTTTTATAACTATGACTTATTTCTTCCCCCTGGCTTTTTAGCTTTCTCCCAAGTTAATGGGTTCTCAACTTTGAGATACCTGATAACTTGTCTTGTCATTAATCACTCTGAAGTTAACAGATAGGCACCTTTAAGCACTATCTTTTCTTTAACTTTGTCCACATAATAATGAATCAAGGTCATGAAAATATGGAATTGTGCCTTTTGAAAGCAAAGTCACTTATATTTTTATATCATGCAGTCTGTCATTTAAAAAAAAAAATCTTTTTACATCCTTTCTAAAGATCTAAGAAGTCTGGTTGAAGTTTATGTGTTCAAAAATCTAATTGCATATACAACTAGAAAGACCAGCATTCCTGCAAATAAATGCAAATGAAAGGAATTACATTCATTATTTCTAGAAATGTATGGTGTTAAAAAAGCATTGTGTAATTTAAGACTGTGGTACATTTGGGTCTTTTACCATGCCATTTCAATTTAGAATTGAATGCTTTGTCCATTAATATGTGGACAAATTATTGGTCTATATATTCGTGATTGTGCATTTTATTTCTGTACAGTACTTTATGTAAGGAGCTCCAAATAAAGAATTTTAAATTGCTTGCAAATGGCTTTTAACCCATGGTTCATTTGGAATCTGTCCTGGGCATTGATGGTCTTGCCTGCAAAACAGACAAAGTTCAGTGCAGTTGATTGATTATTTAGTTTACGTTTCAAAATAATTCCACCTGTCCTGAACAAGCCATTAGTACAGGAGATGTTTTATCACTCTTCAGGGAGAAAGAGACCCTGGGAATTTTGATACATCCAAAGAGTTCAGTTCTTGTTTACATTTTGCTTCACAATGATTTTTAAACTTAATATGACAATGTTCTGAGCGTGTAAATCCCTTGAAAGCCTTCCAGCAGACTGATCACTATTGCAAAAAACAACTGTAACTTTGAACCTTGAGCTTAAAACCCAGAACCTAAGATGTCTATTAACATTAGAAATGTTTCAGTTATGTTATCTACCTAGTAAAAAAATCACAATTTATTCAATGTTCATAAGTATAAGCCCCTAATCACAATTATATACCTGCAAATGCATAAATAGATTTCACCTTTCATATATTTGATTGTGGGACTGCACCAATAGCTACAGCACTTTTACATCTTCGCTTAAGAGAATCTCCTACAATCAGCCTCTCTACACAAATGCACGTACACCTCTCTTATGGGTGTAAGCAATTTAGAGAGATAAAGAGAATATTCTTTTAAAAAACATCTTCCATATGTATATTAATAGAAATAATATTAATTGTAAATATATCTCATGTCTAGAGAGATGCAAGATCAGCAGTAGCTTCTTAATTTTTATAGCATTCAAAGTATTCAAATATTCAATTTTTTAACGGGTACTATGCAACAGGACAGTCACAAGCCAGGTTGAAGAGAGAGTGGAATATAAATGAGTCAGAGTTACTGATACCAGTAGCATAATTTTAAAATAACAAAATGAGTACTATGTAATAATGGCATCCACCATCAGGGCACTTAAAAAATGAGGGTAGCATAAATAATTATTCTTGTTTGTCAATCTCAATTAATGTGCCCTTTAAAAAAAAAAGACAAATGATTGTTTCTTCCACAGTCAAAAACTGAGCAGACTTGGGGGAGAAGCCTTCACATGGCAGTGTAGCAAAGAGGACAAAAAGGCAGTGTACAGGAGCTTATGGAAAAGGCCACTGGAGAGGACTAAGCATCAGATAGACATGAGTCAGTGGTGTTGGAAAGAACTTCCTAGGAACTAGGATGTCTGAGAAATTAACCAAGAAATCAGGCCCAGAAACAGGGCATCCAAGTGGAAAGGAGGGAAAGAATTGGAAGGGTAAAAGTGAAAAATCTCAGGAGATGAGATAAAGAGTTCAGCAGGAAAGAACAAAGCCATGCATGCAGGAAAAGCAAAACAAGGATTTCATTCACTACTGGCCTTCAGGGGACAGATGTTCTGCTGTTTTGAGGAAAGCAAGGCTCCATCATATAGTTATTTGGGACAACAAATGAAGTAACTCAAAATCTCCCCCCACTTGCACATTCTTCCCCTTAGCACTTCTTTCTGAGTACAGGGTCATATGGTCTGGGATATCCCTTGGGTGGATTGGGGTCAGCTGTCCCCTCTGTGTCCCCTTCCAAATTCTCATGCGCCCCCAGCCTCTTCACTGGGACATTGTGTGAATTACAGAATCATAGAATCATAGAATGCTGTGGGCTGGAAGAAACTTCAAAGATTGTTTAGTTCCAACACTCCTGCTAGGGGCAGGGACAACTCCCACTAGACTAGGTTGCTCAAAGCCCCATCCAACCTCACCTTGAACAATTCCAGGAATGGGGTAGCCACAATTTCTCTGCACAGCCTGAAAAGGCCTTGACACTGTGAGCACTGCTCAGCAATAACTATAATCCTGATGTGTCATCGACACTGTTTTCAGCATAAGTCATAAACATAGCCTCATACATACAATTATGAAGAAAAATAATTCAATCCTAGAAAAAATAATAATAAAAAATAAGCAGAATATATTTATAATTGAGTAAAAATCAGGGACATGAAGACAGAACAGAAGACAAAATTTGAAAATATGTCAGAATGAAGGCAAAGGACTAAACACCCCAGCTTTTCAGCTTATTGGATCATGTGGGCTTTGAGGATGGATGATTCTCAAACTTTACAGGATTCTTTATCTTGTAAATCAGTGTTCTGCATAAAATGACAACTGAACATTTTTCTATAGCAGAATGAATAAAATCAAGAAGATACAGTTTTGGATAGCAAGGCAATAGGTTGATGCACAAGCTGAAGTGCTTTCTAAAGAGGATATCATAAAATCTTCAGTATATACACCAGATTGCCTTTTTGTCTTGCCAGTTAGAGGGTAAATACACTACTGATTAGCTGGCTGGCAGTTTCTTGCACCTGTGAGAGACTGTAAGGCTTGTGTAGTGCAGTGAATATGTGATTTTTGGTATTAACAGTAGAAGACTTCAGGCTCTTAACTGACCCAGCAGTGCAGGATCTCAGACTCACCTTGGTCTGAGCTGGGTTTCATGACTGCTGCCTCCCCTGCTCCAGTTTCATCTCTGGAGATTGCCCCTGATTTCCCAGCTGGTAGTCTGGGAAAAGGAAGTGGTCTGTGATTAAAAAAATATATTGAAAATAAAAATAATAATGGAAAATAAAAATAAGCCAAACCAAACAAACAGCAACAACAACAACAACAAAATGCACACATAAATTAACACTAGACTAAAAAACAGGAGGAAGAAATTTCTTCCATAAACATCACAGTTGTAATCCAGAAGTCAAAGTGTACACCATATTGTGCTCTGAGCTCCCTATGCCATTTTGTTACTTCCTTTAGTTCTTGGTTTTAAATCCAAACTACTTTTATCATTTGATATCCCAGTTCATCCTCAGCCTAAACACCAGCAAAAAGATAACATCAGTTGTTAAATAACAAGTGAGACAATAAGGAGTATTTAGAAACTTTCTTGCTTTTTCCTTCTTCAAGGGCAGTGTCTTTGGAGATGTAGCTCTAGTCATGTGGCATGAGATACAGTGATACTATCATGTAGCACTTAAATAATTCAAGAATTCATTTAGATAATTTTTACAGTTTGATGTTAATTTCTAAAAATTCATGCAATGAAAAATAACATAGCAGATTGAACAGGGCAATCCATGCCAGGGCCTCACCATCCTCACAGTAAAGAATTTCATTATAGTATCCAATCTCAACTACCATTCTGAAATATGAGTAGTTTTAAAATCGGATAGGCAGCTATTAGCAAAGTACTTGGGAAGAAATGTCCATTCCTTAGTGCCACCAGAATTTTGGTTTTGTTTTCTATACTCTCAAATATTTAATTCGGCTGTTTTTTAAAGGTTTTTGTGACCCTTCAAGTCAAGAATAGGGCACCTAGTACTTCTTGTCAGCAGGCCAGCCAAAATCCCTTTGTTCTAGCTAACTTATGCTGAGTGTATTTTTCTTTGAACAATATTCTATATGAGAATATAGTATCTGTTTTCATTATGGAGTGGGAAAAACAGTGTTAACAACAGAGATACAAAATACCAGAGCTTGCAATTGTATGGAAGGGCTTTGGATTGTCAAAGCCATGTTTTATAAAACAATAATGAGAACAATGAATTTTTAAAGACAGACATTATAGCAAAGAAAACTTAAAATAAAAAGCCTTTGTTGTGTCTTTTCCTCCAGTATTGCTATCAGTTCCCCAGCTCTTTTGTTAATCCAGTTCCCTGATTTGAAACAATTTCTACACTTTACTTTGTGGGACAAGAGGAAAAATGTCCTTCTGCCCTTTGCCATGGTGCTTTAGCTCCCTGTTTTCTTTGTTTCTCACAAATCCTTTGCTTTAATAAATGCTCATGCTGGTCTCCCTGTTGCTCAAAGTTCTGCCTGGATTCCTGCAACCTTGGTTGTACTCAGGAGTGGTTTTACCCCTTTCCTCCAACAGCTTTCTTCTAATCCATATTGCAGTAGACAGAAAAGTTAAGACAAGAGGGCATTCCTTTATGCTGCTTACACACATACTTTTAAAAATAATTTAACATGTACTGACATTTTATATCTACTAACAAAATGATCTAAGTACTTAACCTTTTCACTTGGAACTCTCTTCACCTGTGATACAGACTTCCTTTAAGAATTAAAGTTAAGTTCCTTGCATAATGACATGTCACCAGAAGTTTGTGCTTTGGGAAATATTTCTAGACACAAAGTCACAGGACTGATAACACTACTGTTGAATATACTAATCTTTCTCTCCAGGGTAGTGATTAATTACCGTTGATGGAAAAAGGATATTAGAATTCATTGCACAGATTTCTTTACTCTTCAGGATTGGCATAGAAAGATGAACATGTTTAAAATCTCAAAATAAAGGGTTTAGTATGAAATATTAAGTAATATAAATAAAAACATAATTTATTATTTAATGTTATGCTTGCAGTTCCACATAATGTCTGAATTTACCATTACCATTTACAAATGACTCCTTTCAGACCCTGCACTTTTATATTTGAAATGTAACACTTCAGAGTCCTGATTCAAAATCTGATCCAATGGCAGGGCCCATTAACACCCACCTCTGCATAGAAGGTAGATGCACTACTTTTGGCTGGGGTAGAGTTCATTTTCTTTATAGTGGCTGGTATGCAGCTGTGTTTTGGATTTGTGATGGAAACAATGCAGATAACACAGAGGGTTTATTTTTCTGCTGAGAAGTGCTTGCACATCAGGGCCTTTTCTGCTTCTTACAGCACCCTACCAGCAACGAGGCTGGGAGAGCTCAAGGGAGTTGGGAGGAACCAATGGGATATCCCATACTGGAACAGGTTTCCCAGAGAGATTACAGTCTACATCTTACATGGTTTAGAAGACTAGGATAGATAAAACCCAGGCGTCACTTCATAGTTCATCTTCCTTCAAGCAGGAGGTTGGACTACAAACTTCCTAGTGTCCTTGTCCTTACACTCTATGATATCTGTGGTGAAATTAAACTGAATGTGAATAACAATATTATAAACAATCTCTAGTTTCAAGATAGAAATAAACCCAAAAGTAAAACACATGGCAAATCTGTTTTGTTAAGAACAATCTACATTTATATAAAGTGAGTTTTTCACAATGATGCTGTGAAATATCTTCATCTTCCATGGAAACTATTAGTACAGAGGAAAAGAGGTATGTTTGGCTCTCAGCTCTGGACAAAAGGACAAGATCTTCATCCTTATTTGTGAAAGGAATAAGAATCTTAACCACATTATGCATTTCAGAGCTGCTATATAAGTTCTCTAAACACTAGACAACAAAGCCATATTCACTCATGTCTTATCCACAATCTCTCTTGCTCAGTAAATATGTAAATAGGTAATTTATACTTTTTGGAATATATTTCTAAAAGTAAGCACAGCAAACCTAGCCTTAGTTAATAATAGCAGACACTGAATATATAGTGGGTCTTTTATATTTGTGTACAAATTATGGTTTTTCACAGTTTGAAGGCTTTATTGAGAAAATACAGCCTGTTCACTGAAGTGAACAGTGGTCTTGAAACCTGAGGCTTGCTGTGTTCTGGGGCCTGTGATGCCACCAAAGTGCACTCAAAGCAAATGAAATTTTGTCATCATACCAAAGATCACTTTCCCAAGACCAGACCTCACTTGGCTTGTCTTCACGCTCTAAATAGTATCTCAGCATCAAATTTCTTCTCCATACTTCAGAATGCCCTCAGATCCACACATACCCAGAGGCAACATCCAAGGAGATTGGTGACTGCATGATTAATGTCTGAGTTGAGGTGCAAAGTTGTACTCTGGTAACATAGGGTACCCTTTCCTCACTGTTATTGTAGTTCCAGTCTTCTGTTCTTTGACATAAATGAGCACAAAGAAAGCAAGTAGCTCTAACATCCACATGCAAGAAGGCAAGCAAAGAGCTTTCTAAAAACATTTCATAAAAACTTTTGAAGGAAGAAAGTCTCCTTGGCAGGCAATATTTTCAAAACTGTGTGAGTACAGTGGTAATTATAATATTTTTCATTATTAATTAAAATACAAAGGACTGTAGGACTTCCAGTCTATAATAGCATAATATGATTTTTTTCAAGGTCTAGACATTAATGGTTTGACACAATGTATCTTCAAGGTAGCTGAATGTTTATTGACATTATACCATATGTCAACAGAACACAATACCTAATCTACTTAATTCATGAATGAAATTCAAACACTACAAAGCATCAAAAATTGCATGCAGTTCTTTTTTCGCTTTGAAAAGCTGATGGCTATACACATTTCAAATTTAGTAAGCCTCATTTACTTATTTTGTGGAATTAGCAACAAAGCAGAATTTTACAATAAATATCACTATCTCCAGGAGGGATAGAGTCCAGTGTATAGAATCAATATTGCTCCAAACATTTAAGCAAAATAATGTCTGTCTTCATTTGAAGGGAATTCCATGCTGTGTATCCATGATTTATAGACTACTAAATAGATAAAAGCCAAATTTACCTTACAAGGAGATAATGGCCACCAGTGGATTATGACAAAAAGTCACTATTTCAAAAGATTTTCGAACCAGAGAGAAAGCTTTGAGAATTTCTTTGCTGTTTTTTGTTGATAGATTTAAATCCCTTTATTAAAAATAAAACTTATTTGCTGAACTGTTCAAACTTAGTATCAGTAAAAGTGAACTTAGATAATTTAAATCTAGGACATTTATCAAAATTAATCAAAATTACAGATGCAAATAAAAGCACCATATATGAAAATTGAAGATTGTATAATCATTACACATTTTAATTTATTAGTTAGTATATGTGTGAATGAAATCCCTAAATAGATAGGTAGGAATATCTAATATTTGAAGTTGCTTTTCTTCTAAGATATGGACTTTTTCCCAAACAGTAATCAGGCCCTTCAAAATATATTTTATCACTTTGGCAGTGAAAGCAACAGACTCAAAAACCCTATTTTTATCAGTTAACCTTTGGAGATGGCTAGAATGGGAATGCTTCTGAAGATTAATCTGTTGTAAAACTCTATTATCTGATTAGCTAGTATACATTTGTTTAGCAAACTTTGAGGCATTCATTGACTGACTGCATGTTATGCAATATCAGGTGTCTAAAGTTTGGTATCTAATCTGAAATACTTGTTTAGTTAGAAGAAAAGCAACTTCAAATTAGCAACTTCACATGAGCAATCAGTCCTGGATATGTTTTTTGGATGAAATGAGCCATCTTTTGAAGGTGTCCAGTTTAAACAGTTGGTTCTAACAGGAGTTAGAGTGAGCATCTAGTTTTTAAATTGCTGAGTTAAGTCATGTGAGCTTGTTTTTTGTATATTACAGAGCACAGATCTCCAAAATGGTGACAGAGAACACAATCTTCTGTAGAATTTTCACTTAATACTGAAAGGGTCTTGTCATTAACCCAGCAAGTGTCTTCTATATTAAATTCATATTTTTTTTTCTCTTTCCATGGATTTCATCAGATTTAGGTTTGTTATATTGCTGTCATTATCTTGCTGCACATCATTATACATCATTATGTATTGACATTTAAACACACGATTCTGGAGAAAATGCTGTAAATACAAGGCCAAACAATTACAATATAATTGAAATCTTAAGATTCATCTGTGCATAAAATGCTTCAATAATAATGCTAGTATAATAATAATGCTAGTAAACTTCTTATATATACACGCTTCTTAATTTCCACCCCTGTTCCAGATGCTGTGCTCACCCTTACCCTGCTCCTTTTACTGTCATTGGCAGCAGGGGTGTATTATGGTGGGTGTTCCTGAGAGCATATCTAGACCTTCACCAGGAGGAATATGACATTTGTGCTGATGCTTTTACCTTACTTGCTCTAGGTTATACCCAGGATCATAATTGTTTCCTAACATCCTTTTATACCTTTCTTTTTCTTCATTGGGCTGTGGTTCCAAATTACACCAGAATTTACTATCTATGGTGGGGTTTATGGATTCTAGATACTGTTCGTTTTGTTGCCCCTAAGACCAGTTTTGTCCACCTCCAGGTCTGCATTTCTTTGACTGTTCACTGGCGAGTTGTTTACAGCTGTGGGGTCTCCAGGGCCTAGAGTGTGCCTTGCCTCCAAATATTCCATACCAGTACTGCCATATACTGCATGCTGTGTCTGCAATTTTCAAGGCCTCTTTTACCATACCAGACCTCCATTTCTTTAAATTACATCACAATGTTAGAGCCATAAACTCATGGTGATATTACCAGCTTTTGGGAATGACTAATCTTTTTATGAGAGACTCTCAGACTCTACTCTCCTTTCAACATTAGTACCTTGGCATTTATTCCAGCTCTGAGTACATTGCACCTCTAGAGTGCTTCCAGAATTGGCAGGTACTTCAGTACTCAGCACAATATGCAGGGATTTGAACACACTCAGTTTGTCCCATTAAATAATGCTGATGGATTTCCAGGAAATGGAAGTGTACTCAAATGGAAATATCCCCAAGGTCATTGGAGACTAAAAGTTACAATTTTGAGAAATTTTGAACGTTCACAGATTGGTTTTCTTGCAAACGGTATAGTGCTCTCTTGGTTCTCAGAGTCTGATAATGTTACAAGCTGAACTATAAGCAGACCTTTTCCTTTATGTCACAATTCTAATAGAATGTACAGATGTATAAAACTTAGTTAATTCTAATTAATACTTATTTTGTTTTTCTGATTCTCTTCCATAAGTACTCCTTGAGATTTTCCTTCTTCTCAAGAATAATTATTTACAATAAATTAATGCATAACCTAGAATATAAATCTGGATTATGGGATGATGTGATGTGGTCACTTGACAACATAACACACATTTTATTCATCTGACCAGGCTGCATTTTAAACATTAACCCAACTGAACCCTCTTGAGACATTTTGACAATCAATTTGCTTAAAATTTTATAGCTAAGATAAAAAATCTGCAATATCAAAATACTCAAGACACCGACAACATATTTTCCTCTCCAACATACAGGTTATAAGCTCTTTTTATTTAAACAGCTATCCTCAACAGTTTTTTCTCTCCCTCCTAGGATACAGAAGGTATCAAAACAGGTCTATTGGTAACTACTCAGCCCATCCTACTGCTTCTGTGTTACTGTGATGTGCTTGTCTAATCCTAAAATTCAAGCCTTCTTTTGCTCTCACTTTCTGTATCACTTGCCCTGTCCTCCTTCTCTTCAATATATTCAATCCCTGCTGCTGTCTCAGGCTTCCCCTTATTTAGCACACGTCCCTGGACTCTACAGTTGCCTAAGGGCACACCTTCCCAGAATTTATTTCTATAATTTACATTTCTTTTCAACCCTTACCTTGGTTATTGAATTTCAAGTGGCTATGTTCCTGAAGATCTGTTTCCCAGATCTTTAGTAGTTGTCTCAAGCCCACAGTCATGTTTCTGAATATTGTTAAGCAATTTAGTAGGGATTCATCTCAGCCATAATCCTCTTTCGCTGTAACAGAAGGATCTTGTCATTTAGACTTGTGTTTCTGAGGGTGAAACAAAAGTAAATGTATATATCTTGAATAGACTCCTTTGTCAAAGACTTGAAAAACCAATTATCTTTTGATAAGACTATTCCCTATGTCAATTTCTTTCTTGAGTAATTGTATACCTGCTTCCACGCTACTACAGATTAGAAAAAGAAGATATATAATCTTTAACAATAATTAATATGGAGACAAATGAATCACAAGCTTCAGGTATACACATCCATCAAATTGATTTTGAAAAGAATTTTGTTAAGGGAATAAGAATTCATACAAATTAGTGAATTCCAAAGGTTCAAGCTGTTCAAGGGGACTAGAGTGTTTAAACAACTGTATATTCCTATCTGAAAATTTGAAAGTAGTGAAAGTTTGTCAATATTTTTAAGTTTAATATTTGAAGCTGTGTATAACATGCTATTGCTGCAAGTTCCATTTGCCCATAGGTCTATATTGTTTATTTAGAGGTGCTGTACAACATTGTAAATGGCTTGGCACATGTTTACACAAGCTTTTTTTGTCTTCTTACGCAGTTTTGACTGCAAACGAGAAAAGACCAAGCCACATATTATATAATTTGTTATGGAGGAAAGTGTTTTAGTATTCTTATGAAATCACATGACTTTTCAGCCCATACATATCTTTCATCATCGCTCAGCTGGCTGTGGTAACACTGAGGAGAGAGGAGAAAGTTAATCACCTGTCATCTGTTCTAAGAAGTATATTAGCAGAGAAACAAAGGATACCAACTTTCTGATGGCTGATTTATTTAAGGCTCTTCTTCCTGGATTCACATAACTAAGTGAACTTCCCACTGTCAATATATTAACTGTTACATCTTTAATTAATCCTATTGTCAGAGGAATTCTTGAAAATATTACCACTGAAAGGATGGATAATAGCAATTTTCATCATCATCATCATCAACAGCAACAACAACAAAAAGCCTCTGAGTAGTTTTATAGTTCCTAAAGGTTTACATTTGTTATGACATAGTCATGATTGCTGAATATTGAGGTGTATAGTACAGGCATGTTACAGCCAATTTTTAAAAGCTTTTTATGGAATTTTCAATTACAGGTCAGTTTCTTTATTTGTCTCTCAATAGGTATTAACCTAAAGTTTTGGTGTCCCAATATCTAAATTCTACTCTTGATCTGCTGATTTCCACTCTGAAAGAAAAAAAAAAGTCGAGGAATTTGATAAATCTTCTTAATGTATGTATTGATGACTTATATCTAGATCAGTCCAACACATTTTACAAGATTTTTCTGATTTACACTTGATTATGTGAGGTGCCATTGAGATAAATAATAAATAAACACAGCTATGACTGCCCAAAAAAATGGGAGGCGTGTCATTGTGCGTAACTGAATTAAGAATAATGCAACAAATATAACCCATATAAGAAAAGTGTGTCAAGAATGCATTCAAAATAAATTATTATGCAAAGTAAACCTGTTAGCACAGATTTAGCAATAATTTTTAAAAAATGTATTATTAACATATGTGTTCTACTTTCTAAAATTTTTATTTATCAACCTATTGTAGTTTGGAATCACATATACTTTTTCATTTTAATGAAGAAAATGTCTGTCCTGCTTAGTATATTGACTTGATCTGTTTTCATTTAGGATTTTAATCAGAAGTGTGTTTCCCATTGCTGCCTTTGGAAACCATGTTGAGAAACCTCATGCACAATGCTAGTCCATGAACCTCAATTGAGACCTCATGTCTAAGAGGTGTAATTCGTCAGAATTTGGAAGTATTGAGATTCTCACAGAAGTATGTGAGCCATCAGGAACATGCTTTAAATTGAAGTATAGACAAGGTCTTATCACTTGATGAGCAGTTGAGGAATTTAATTAATACTCTCTGAAGAAAAGACGAAACACTGTTTAATCATTACATTTTTGAAACCACCTTTCCAAAAGACGTTTGGAATAAAATCATATCATTTTTACTGTAGTAAAACCCATGAAGTATAAGTGAAGTCATTGCTAACAGACACACTCAGATATTCTGTGAGGTGAATACCATCATCTGGCCACAAAGAGGAAGACCATTTTAAATCTAGACCTTTAGTGATTGGGCAGCATTGGTGTTCTTGACAAAAGTCACAACTGTCAATCTGAACTTTATAGCTATTATCCTGATGCCCCTAGCAGCATTTTAAACACCCATTTCTGCAACACACTGAGGCACTAGGAAGTGATTTTAGGTGAGGAATAGTATATGATCTCTTACACTTAAGGTGATGCCCTGCTCTTGCCCCAGGGAATAACAGCCTTCCAGAAGCAAGGACAGCCTATGCACACTGCCTTAGCAGTAGCCAGGGTGGCATCGGCTCAGGATCAGACCAGTTCTGTTAGCTTACACTGCTTTTTGAACACTTAGCCAAGATAAGAGGTAAAACTAAAAGTTTACAAGGACTCTTGATGAGTTTTTCCAGCAGTAATTTTTTCTCCAATAGACTTTCCTCTGATGGAAGCTAATGTTCTTCTCATTTAGTTACTTCTAAAATGTCTATTTTCAAGTACGCTGATTGGAGCTTTTCTATAAAGCACATCAGTGAGCTCTGATGCTGTCTGTTTGGTCTAAAATTAGGATTATATCCCTTATCATTCATGGAGATTTGTACTCCATGAAAGACCTAGATTTACAGTGCCTAAAGTAGATTTCATACTTTACTGAAACTTCATATACATGAAAAACAAGGTATCATTCACCAGTTTGGATTAGAAATGTATATGAAGATGCAAATACTATATCTAAAAGAGTTTAAAAGATTAATGGTTTTAGTACACTAATAGAAATATCGATATATTTCAGAGTCTAGATAAATAAGACAAGAACTTTTGATTCAGTGATGTGTTTAAACAGAAAAAATCATTCTACAGCGACAACTTTTAAAAAGACTTTTCAGTTTTACATTTAAAAGGAAAGATATCTGACAAAGCTCACGAAAGTAAAAACAAGGATTGGATTGGACTGAACTAATTTTAATAAATTGTTGAAGGAGCCATAAACATAGGAATTAGTTAATCCTTGAAATTTTTTTAATAACTGAGATCTGATGGTCATCAAATTAAAAGAGTCCTTTACTAATTAGTTTTTCTGTTACATACTGCATATTAATGGCATGCATAAGAAGGAAATTTTGTGGGTTTCTATGATTCTAGATAGAAAATGAACATATTAAAATATTAACAATAGTTTAAAGAATTACATTTTCATACTTGTCTTCATACTCAGCCTTTATTCAGTTTACTGCCTATTGTTTATCTTGGTCCTTGATTGTATCAAGTGGCAGTCTCTTGCTTCATTTATGCTGAAATAAATCTCTCTCTCACTAAATACTTCATTCTTTATTCTGACCCTGAAATACTATTGCTCTATTCTGAGACAAGTGCAAATAATAGGTTATAACATGTGCTGTTCCCTGAACCAGTCTACTTTGCCTTATGCATAGCTGCTCTAGAAAATACTGACTTTTCATTAGAGGAACAACAAAATGAGAGTACTTACATTGTATTAAAGTGTAGTATGCTAATACAATTATTAACATACTTTGCTGCTTGGGAAGAGGAACTTTTTGCATAAATGTGAAATATTACCATTAAAATAGAAACTACTTATTTTAATCAGTAATGTTAGGTATTTAGATAAGTGTCACTATGTGGTATCTTAGCAAACTGAGTGATGTTTATCAATGGTGTCAGGAATGTCCTTTGTCTTTAAATGGATTATCATTATAACATGACAGTGAAACCATAGAAAGGACGACTAGACGGGATACAATTGAAGCAAACAAGGAAGAGCTGGTGTTCTTCTGTCATTAATCTTGGTTTGGTGATGGATTTTATTCACTCCATGTGTAAAAACAACAGAAAATGTGGGAAATAAAGTTCAATTCCTTAAACTAAAATTAATTAGCTTTCATATTAGTCTATCAGATAATCTTTACTCATTTGTTCCTGCTTTTTAATCTTCCACAATTTTTATTTTATTGAAGTAAAGCAAACAAGAATTCACTATATTGAAAGATGAAGGTGAATTGGTCCTACTGATGGTACTTTTAATTTCTTGGAATTTCCCCTTTAATCAGAGTATTCAATCAAGCTGATAACTATTTTTTTCATATTGAAGTTTCCGGAATCAACCATCACCCATTAGAACATGGTTTCTGCATTTATCTTCCTGAGAATTTGAATAAGCTTGAGCAGCTGATCATTCATCAGTGAGCACTAATGGGACTTCAGTATTTTCAGCAAATGTCTCTTTTTGGGTCTGACTGAGGGAAAAATTACTTCTATTGAAATTGTTGGCAACAGAAATGTACAGAATCTAGGGCAGATGCTATGCCTATACTCTGTTTTTATTCATATCAAAGTAAAATAGAAGGTTATATATCAAATCTATGCAGTTAAGACAATTTGCCATGCATTTTTTTTCAATTTAAGTTTCAGGTGTTCAGAAGATGTACAAACATTTCAAATGTACATGTGCTAGTTGGACTGATGTTCTGATCCCAGCTGCATTGTTCATTGCTTAAACAGTGTCTTCTTTCTGGGGCTTGCATTTGATATAAGATTATAAATATCTGTTTTTGTCCTATTCCTCTTTACCTTGCTGCTAACCACAACATTCAAGAGGTCAGAAAATGTGAACATGGATGTGAATTTAAGTATTTATTCAAACATATTGGAACAAGAGCCACTGATAATGACAAAAATGTGTACATTTTAAAATAAGAATTTAGAAATAATTACTGATTTGCACAACTTTTAGAAGGGTTTGTATACATCTTGAGTTAAAGTAGATAAATAGATTTGTAAGTTTAGAGGACCAGTCATTCATCTCTTTTGACAAAGCTTGTTACATTGCATACGTCCTCTTCTATATAGTTTAGTCTTTGTGTATGTAGTTAAAGAAGTATTTTTTCAAAATGCATTGATGTAGACATCAGCAACTCTAGAATTCAATTCTTTCATAGTAGTCAGGTAAAGAGATATCTCGTAAAAATGTGTGAGGTGTTTCCCACATTATATCGTTCCACTTCTCTCTTCAGTCATTTGCCTTTGTTACACTATTCTCTCTGAATTAATGATCCCTTTAGTGCTTAATATTTTCCCCATCCAAGAGTTGTAACCAAGTCACCTTTTAATCTTATTTAGCAAATAGATTGAGTGTGATATTGGGTTTGGGAATGATAGAATAAAAGTCTCAAACCACTAATTCTCCAGAATTCCATTTATTGACTTGATTTGTCAAACTCATGGATGTTCAGGTGAAAGAATACTGCTCTTGCTTTTCACATAAAATGCTGAATACAGTGAATTATAAAGTAGACCAATATCAAAGACATAATTAATGTCAATAATGAAGGAAAAATTCTACCTCAAAACTGAATTCTTGATAAAAGACATTGGTAGATGGGACTTGTGTTTTAGACCAGGAGTCAATATCTTAATTTAAATTTATAGTCCTTCACCTAGTTAGGTAATTGGCTACCAATTTCCACTAAATGCACTGTTTTTTCCTAAATTACAAAAAAAAATATGTTTTTTGCTCCCTTTACAAGGAGGTACCAAAGAGAAAAGAGTAAAAAGTCGTTGTTTTTTTTTTTTCTTTTTTTTTTTTGCCATCCCTGAAACTTGCATTTTTCCTTGCTATATTTCTCATGGTGAGATTGACAATATTTCCTTATCTGCTCTCAGGCTTTTCTCTATTCCTCTTCTAGCTACTTTAGTCTTCTCTTAAAAGAATATTGCACTATCACTTTTTTTTTTTTTTTTTTTTTTTGGCAGAACAATACCCTTTTCCTAGTTTTGCTACAAATGAGCGTAACATTACCAAAGGCACCTCTTTCATCTGGTTTTCCCCACTGGCCTTCATTGTTCTGTCCTATTTTGTTCATTTAGTCTTTACTTGTTCTAATGATCCCATTGAGAGCCATTTTTTAACAAAAGGCTAAGAAATGCTTGGTGCTGGTGGCATGAAAAAAAGGTGGAGGAGTGAATGGATTCAGGGGTAGAAACAACGGCAGGAAAAACTCATTATTCCATTCAGCTAATGAGATTTCACTTCCTGGTTTCCTTTGGGTAGAGCAAATGGGGTCACTGTTTTGCTCATTTTTCTTCTGATTATTAATGTGGATGGGACAGTAGCACCCATTCTCGTCAAATGTGTCTAATAATGGAGAAAAAATAGGGTGAGCATTGATATATAACCTCATCTATGACTACTGCCAGGGTACAATGCTGCACTGAAGTAGAACAGGACAGCTAGATAGTAAATGGAATAATAAGAAAGAATTGACCAATCCCCCTCACTTAATGTTGCAAATGTTCTCTTGTATATGCACTAATACCAATTAATGGCCTTGTTCTGAGGAATGGCCTTCTTAATTTTTCCAATTAGCAAGCCCTAACATCTGGAATTTGCAATATTCTGTAAATTGGTTACTATGGTGATGAGGGATAGCAAAAAAATTTTGAGAGATTCTTTGAATGTCCTCTGATGCTAAAGAGAAGTGAATACTCTGTCATAAAAGATAGGTCCAATTCATTTTTCCTGATTGGAACAACTATTTCTACTGAACTAAATTATTAAAAGGAAAATGTTTTGACCCTGTCACATCAGCTGTTCTGGTGTATAATAGAGACAGAGTGTGATATTTCAATCATCTGGTAAATGTTGTTCCACATACTTTCAGTTGCTTTAGACAGCTAGTCTACTCATAATTAAAGTATTGGAGGTTCACATACTTATCTATTAATTGGTTTATAATCAATTATTTATGTATATCTTGCAGTTCACAATATGAGTTAAAATTATTCTGTTTACCATTTCAAAATTTTGCATCTTTTTGTAAAGTACAATTTATTCTTTTATGAATGTCTATTTTTAGTTCAGTGGATTCAAGTGACTAACAAAATGTTGAATCAATACATACTACTACTTCAGAAGGGATTTATTATGAAGCTATGTTATTGCTACAGCAAATTGCTAAAAAATTCTTCTGATATAATTTGTAACTATGTATTAGGTAGGTGGTTTGAATCAGAGCACCAAAGTACAAAGCATGTAAAAAGCATATTTAATACATAATTTTCCAGAAGTAAATGGAAATAAATTCTTAGATGCTAAAATTCTTCTTTATCTTTGATGTCACAGGATTAAAAGAGTTAATTGCAAAAATATTTAGGAGTTCATAAATGTTAAGGTATGCAGGCAGATCAGTAAAGTCCTGCCTAGGGATACAAGAATTTATAAGAACATGGGAAGTTACTGGACATAATGTGAGAAACTGCTGAGTTCAACAAATAACAGGCTAAGTGGCTTACAGAAGTTGCACAGACTACCATGGGCAAGGACTGAACTTCACAGACAGTGAAGGGAGAATTTTGTGAGAGACATGGAAGTTTCAAATAATTAAAGAGGGTGACTTGGGGAAATTTTACAGGTCATTTTCTTGCAAAGCTGACAGAGCCTGGGTAAAAGGCTTTTCTTTGTCTTTTTCTTTTCTTTAATATTTCTGTGTTAACACCTCTCCTAGTGGGGAATGATAGACTTTTAAACTAGACAAGCCAGAAACCAGAATGACATCTAGATCTGGAACAACTCAAGCTCTGAGCCAGTAAGTCAGCAAGAGGCTTAGGATCTGGATATGGAAATCAGACAGACTTAACATCTATGCTTGTTTTTGAGGGATCCCCTAATGAACGTTTACCTTTGTATTTAGAAAATGAGGGAGTGTGTATATTCATTGTTGAACTTCAGTACTAACTAGCCAGAGATGAAGAAAAAGTTTGAGCCATCATTGCTGATTCACATGGCCAGCAGGTTTGGGGTGTGGGTGTGGGTGTGGGTGTGTGTGTTTGCTTACTGGGAGCACATTCAGGTTCTGTACTGGCTGGATCTATAAACAGGAATGAGAAGAGCCCTCCTGGTCTGGGAGTCCACTGGGTTCAGCTTCCCTTAACAGTAACTGCTGTGAGATGTTCAATGGCTGGTCGGCATCTTGCAGGACCATGGATCTAGTCACATTCTTTCTTTGCTACAGATCAGGTTAGCCACTCCCAGAGATTCCTACCATGTTAATTCACCAAAACAATCAAAGTATACAAGAATATGTTTTTTACTTGGTGATAGTTTACAGATGTCGCAGTCAGTAACTGGAGCTTCACAGTGCAAAAAATATTAGAAAAACACAACTAATAAAAGCCTCTCAATCCCTCAACAAAATTGAAAATAAAAAGAGAGAAATAATAGGGAAACACAACATAGTAAAAAAGTAATGTCTAAGAGCATGTCAAGAATCACTCCATCACTCTGTAACTTTTTATGTTTATTTCTTTTAGGTCCATTTTGTGAGGAGCCTGGTGATCCTTGTGCCTCTCAGCCATGCCTGAATGGAGGCAAATGCCAGTATGACCAGTCTGGATATGTTTGTGATTGCCCTTCTGGTTTTCTTGGTCACAATTGTGAAATTGACATCAATGAATGTTCTTCAAGGCCTTGTCAGAACAGAGGTACATGTATCGATTTGCCAAATGTAAGTATAAAGGTTAGAGATTCCTGTTTGAACAGAGAATCATAGAATTCCAGCATCATAGAATGATTTGGGCTGGAAGAAATCTTTAAACATCATCTCTTTCCTACTGCTCAGCAGTGAGCAGAGAGTTCTTATGCTAGATCAGGTCGCTGAAAGTTCTACCCAACCTGACCTTGAACAATTCAAGGGATGGGGCATTTACAACTTTCTCCCTATCTCACCAATTTAGCAAAAATGATCATGTGTGGGATGATATCAGAGGTCTCACAGAAGTCAAGGTATCAGTTGCTCTTCCCTTACCCATCAACACAGTTACTACATCATTGAAGGACAACATTAGTCAGACATAGTTTACCCTTTGTGAAGCCATATTTTCTGTTTCTAATCACCTTCCTGTCATCCATATACCTTGGCATACCTCACAGGAAGATCTGTGACATGAAAGTGTCAAAACATTTATTTATAAATTTTTGAATTAGCTTTGCATGCTTCATGAAGAAACATAGCATATTCTCAATGTGTCCTGTTTATATATTTTTATGATAAAACCCCCCAAATTCCCGATTTCATGTCAGTGACTTGGTGATCACTTAAGCAACTACCGATGTTATTTTTATTTCTTTTTTCCTCTCCCTAATAAAATAATCTGACACAAACATGAGGCATCATGTGATCTTTATTAACTAGTGATTGTCTTGTTCTTGCTTTTTGTGTGGTATAAGTTTTTTAATTCCCTTTTTTTTCTTTCTATTTTCTTTTGGTGAAATTGAATAAATTCATTCAGAACTCACAAAGTTTTGATAATAAAGTAATACCTGTTAGTATGTCAAAATAAATTGTTGATGTTCTTTCATTAGCTTGATTATTGCAAATAGCAGTGATTATGCAGAGTCAAAATAGTGAAAGAAGAGTTCAAAATCTTATCACATAACAATGATACATACTCAGAGAAAAAAGAGACATTTAAATTGCTGAATAAATTAATAGATTTCTAAGTTATGCAACCTGTCTAAATATTTTGTCTATTTGATATACCAGCACATACTATTTTGTGCAATAGACAAACAGTTGCAGTAGTTTGTTTCACACATACAGAAATATCTCAGAGGGAGCTGGAGTTTTCTGATTATACCTTTAAGACCAATTCTAAAGAAACACCTAAGCACTTCCAAATTTCTTTAGGGGAACAAACCCTTTTACTTTTTCCTTTACTCTATGATTTCAAAAGGCCTATGAAGAGCATAGAAAAATGAGGGTG
This sequence comes from Eopsaltria australis, assembly GCA_034509425.1. Lineage (NCBI taxonomy): Eukaryota > Metazoa > Chordata > Aves > Passeriformes > Petroicidae > Eopsaltria > Eopsaltria australis. The sequence continues at coordinate 1,719,177 of JAVTVJ010000267.1, read as the reverse complement.
GGAGTGTCAGCCCTAAGAGATATTTTGTTTTGTAAAATAACTTACTTTTCTTACTGTTGAAATTAGAGATTACAGTAACTGACAGATGTCTTCCAGTGTTAAAGAGAAGCATAGACTTTGCTTTATATTGAAGGACAAAAAGGATACCCATGATTTTCTTTCCTCCCTTAGTTTAGTGATACTGTTTGGTGTCTGATGTATCTTGTGTGTTGTTACTGTTAAATAGTTGCAAACATTACATTGGAACAAAATCAGAAATGAGGAAAAAACCCTAAATTAATTATAAAACTCCTTTATTCAGTTATGAGATCACAAAACCTCAATTTTAAAGCTGGTACATTTCGCCCTATCAAATTTAAGTATCGTATAATCTGTGCTGGAAGGCCTGTTCTACTTGTCCTAAATTAAGCTTGTAACCTATCTGAGATTAGAACTGTTCTGTCTTTTTAGACTGCTTTATATGATGAAAAGTTGTCCTAGTTAGGAACTCTCTAGTGATGGATGTAAACACTATAAACACTAAATTTTGTATTGTATTGAGTACAACAAAAAATTATTTCTAATTTCCCTCTTTTCTATAGGATGTGGCATGTGTCTGTATGCCAATATTTACTGGGAAGTTCTGTGAGAGAATACTGAATCCATGTGAATTATTGCCTTGCTTAAATAATGCAACTTGTGTAGCTCAACAGCAAAGCTATAACTGCCGGTAAGATTGGAAATTAATTTATTTCAGTACTTTGTTGGTTCACTTGATGATATCCCACAGATTGCAGAAAGAAAAGACATCATCATTCACAGAGAACACAGAAAATTATAAACTTTTGTTTTAAAAAAATATATTTATCTTTTGTGCTTTAATCTGTTATACATCTTTTAAACTCTGGGAGCGATACAAAAAGATTTAAAGCATTTAAGGGATATAAATGGTTTCATTATAAATACCATAAAATAGAATATATTAATTTTAAAGCACTGATGACAATTAAGACAGTTATACTATATGTGCCACTCCCTTTCAGGGTGTATGAAGTTTATGTTGTTTCTGAAAAGATAAGGCAACCTATTTAATTTCTAGCTCACAGACAGGCATTAGTAGACTTTAAATTGATCCTTCAAGCAGCATATGAAAAACTGTTTTATTCAGAAAGGCCACACTAAAAATTATTCATTTGAAAATACCAGAAGTGATTCAATGTATAATTTAATTTCATTTTTAAATAGATTTATAGATTTTATTTTTCTGTGTCAGTAAGGAGTACAATTTATCCTGTTCCCCTTAGCTTGACTTTTATCTTGCTGCCTGAGTAAGTTCTGATAAGCATTACTGAAGTAAATAATTTTCAAATTTTAGTATACTCATAAAAGCAGAGAATTGAAAGCTATGATACAAAAAAGCCTGACAACATATTATGAATGAACTTAGAAACTGCAAAAAATATAACTGAAGTATAGAACACAAAGTTGCAGTGCATCAGCAAAGATTCAATTGAGAAGACTTGAAATTAAAATATAAGTAGAACTATGTTTACAGTTTTCCCAAACAAGAAAATCCTAACAATTTCATTCATATTCACTCCTAAATACAGATATAAATACAAACACACATATGCAAGCTCATACAGAGCTAGCTCTTCCCATATAGATATGTAATGCACAGAGCAAGTGTTACCATTCATTTTCCAGTTCTTTAAATTGAAATATAACCTAATAATTTATTATTATATAGCCAGTCTTTCACACAACATGCACATATTAGTATGAAATGTATTGAAGTTTACATTAAAAATATCCATAACATGAAAAATTAATATCCAGATATAGATTGCCTTTATTAACAGAAACCAAACCAAAAAAGAAGTAATGAAAAATTATCCTGGCCCTGATATTTATATTGAATCATCCAGAATTCCACAAAGTATTTGTAGAAATGGTCTGTATCAGGAACCTCATTGTGCCATAGAAATTGTTTAATAAAAATATCTATGGGAAAACATTGTGATTTAACTGTCTTTCCTTTGATAATACTATGTGAGAATAAGCATGGAAGTAATTATTTAGACAATATAATAGAATGCAAAAATGGGCAATTAAGAACCCATTTTACATTGGAGTGGGTTATAAGCTCATTACACTAAGAATGCTCTAAAAGGGAGCTAATAACCTAGAGAGAACATTGTGAATAGTGTTCAATCCATGTAGTTTACCCTAGCAACCAGTTTGCCCACCAGACCTTCTTGATGAAGGAGGAGAACTCCAAAAAGTGACTCATATCTTCCAGAGAGAAATATCTGGGACAGGTAACATGACACATCTTATACAAGTTTGCAGTTTTCTTTGTACAAAGGTAGAGGGTTACAAGACAATCATAGAACATTAGAACACAATAAATATACAATAATATCAGAGACTCATAGAACAGCCCAAGTTGAAAGAGGCCTTTAAGTATCTTCTGGGATAACCTTTCATGGGAAAGGGAGTTTAGATGAGATTATCTAGTACCCTGTCCAATTGCTTTTTGAAAATCTCCAGTGTTCAGCCTTAGTTTTGCCATTCAGTCCCCAAAGGCTTCAATTATTTATTGCAATAATTTTTATTATTATTCTTTAATAAATAAAAAAATAGTGTTCTCATTTTTTGTGAAACTAAAATCAGTTTTCCACCACTTAATCTAAATAGTTAATAAATATAAATTCTCTGTATATGTATGCCTCTGTACTTGAAAGAAGGCATTTAGGTGAGAGAAAGCATTTTGAGGTAGTATGAATTACATATTTTTCACAAGATCACATTTAGTAGTTTTCTTTGTGAGAGCTGAAATCTCGTCAGAGTGCTGAAATGCAGAGGAGGTGTTGATGGATAGAGAGGTCCAACAGTCAGCAGGGTTTAGTGTTTTAAGAACTCAAAATTTTCTTTTTAAATTCATGTTCTGCATTAGCTACTTGACTAACAGAGGATTTCAGAAGACCTATAGGAACAGTGGTTAGACAGTTTCAGTTTTCTAAAACCACAGACTTAGATACTTTCCACCTGTGATTCCTGTTTTAATTCACTATACCCAAAGGAAATCTACCATTAATAATGTTGCCTTAGTTTTGGAGATTTGTGGCTGCTTATCAACATTTTAAGTGAAGATTTTATTTATTTTTGATAATCATTGTCAAATACTATATGTTATGTCTCTGTCTAGTCACTCCACAATAAAATGCATGTGTTTCATACTCTATTTTGTGTAATACTCCTTGTAATACTGCGACATGATCCACTTTTATAGTATTTTAACATCATAAATATATGTAATGGTCTTTAGGTCAGATGCATGTACAAATTCAAATAATAGTTGAATTGACCTTTTTAATTAATTACTTTTTATTTTGCTTACCCCCATACTATGTTGTTCTCCTTATGCCCAAATTACATTCTTATATCTCACACAATCCCAGCATCTTCTCAACATATCCTTCCTTCTTTAGGAAAGCAGTTGTTTTCCATTCTAAACACATAACCAAACAGAATCAATTTAATTTTCCTCACTTCAGTTATGATGTATGACTATCTTGCATCCTAATTCCATTCTTTCAGTCTTAATATCACATACAACTTTGTGCTAAGAATCTAATAGTTGCATTTTTTCTTAAATGTCAGAATTTAAGGTGAATTCAAACAGGCAGTGAACAAGCATATCTATCACAATAAACTATGATTGTTTGCTTTCTGTCTTCTATTATCTGTGTACTTTAGGACAAGGAAAATCACAAAAAATGTGAAAGGGTGTTCTGAGAAAATATGTTCTGTTGGTGCCATCTTTGGAACTTAACTGACAACTTTTTTCTGTTAGCTTACATTTCCCTGTCCTGACATTGGTATGTTTACTGCAAAATAACAAAAAAAAAAAAACCAAAAAACCCAAATCCAGAAAAAATGAGCAAATATAAAAATTAGAAGAAACTGTTTCTAAAGTTGGCTTACTAGATTATCTGGTTAATGAAATAATCATAGATTTAAGCAAAAAAAATCTAAGAACTCATTCACTTCAGATAACTGGTAAAAAACATATCAATAAAACAAACATAATTGAGTTGCTCTGATTTGGTTTTAAACGTCACATAAAAATTATAAGGAAATATGCAAAAACCTTTTAATATTATTTTACATTCCTTTCAGATGTAATTTTTATAATGAAAAACTCCTTTTAGCTACAATACATGAACTAGAAATTTGTTAAGAATAGACCTTGCAAGAATCTTGAAGCCAAGTACTTGAAATGGTAGAAATATGATTGCATGCAGCACTTTTTTCAAGGAGCGTGAGAGTTGTGTGGTCCATTGCTACTTGCTTAAAATTAATATTAAAATATTAAATAATTCTAGATTTTTTCCTGAAATATTATATGAAATACTGGTGTGAAAATACTTTAATCAATGAAAGACATTATTTTATGAAAAAGCGAAATTATCCAGAATCATGCAAGGGATTTTTAATTTCTTGAAAACATATTCTGTTTATTTTAAATAACAAAAGAGATCTGTATTGTTACTGCAGGAACATTATTTAATAGAATTATGGAACATAATTAAATACAATTAACTTTTAAAATGCAAGTTCTCTAAAATACACTGGTGTATTTGCAGCTGCATGCCAGGATTCACTGGAAAGAACTGTGAGGAAGTAATTGACTACTGCAGGCTGCTCAGCATCAACTGTCTGAATGAAGGATTGTGTCTTAATATAATTGGAGGATTCACTGTAAGTAATTTAATACATGTTAAACTAATTCAGTGTTCCAAAGTATAAAAGCTTCAGACAAGCAAACTTGAAATGCATTCATTGCTCTGAGAGACAAGAGGGGCACAATTTTATAGGTTTTATTTATTTTAATCAATAACACAAGGGCAATTCACTCGGGTAATATGGATTTTTTTATTACTTTTCTACTGAGACCGTGTTTAGTACTCTATCTAAGATAACTGAAGGGTACTTATAGTAAAAAGAATATATAACTAATTGTGGTCCAATGTCATTACCCACAAAGATGATAATCACAGCTGTGTTGCAGCCTTTAAAAATACATTGCTTGAATTAAGATCATCTGTTGCCATTATTTTAACCAGAATCAAATTACTTATCTGCACATAAACATGTTTAAAATTAACACAAATTTAAAACTTTGATGATGAAACTGTAGGTTGGTGACATTCATTCCAACTGAGAGTTTGGGAAAAAAAATATTAGATCTACATATTTTAACTCTCTAAATTTCTTCTGAAAATGTTAAGCAAGGTGCAGAATCTGGCACTTGCCCTTGTTAAACTCCATATGGTTGGTGATTGCCTGTCCCTGTAATTGTCAAGGTCTCTCTGCAGGGCCTCTCTGTCCTTGACTGAGTCTAAAGGTCCTCCCAGGTTAGTATCATCAGCAAACTTAATATTTCTTCAAGTCCTTTGTTCAAGTTGTTATGAAGATGCTGAAGAGCACAGGGCTGAAGATGGAGCCCTGTGGAGCCCCACCAGTGAGAGTTTGCCAGACTGGTGTCATGCCATTCTCTATAACCCTTTGTGCCTGACCTGTGAGCCAGCTGCTCACCCATTATGTAACCTGGTTCTTAATATTTTGTCCAGAAGGATCCTGTGAGAGACAGTATCGAAAGTTTTGCTGAAAAGATTACTCATTTTCCTAGATAAACTAAGTGGGTTTCCCTTTCATAGAAGGACATAGGGTTTGTCAAGCAGGACTTCCCCCATGAAGCCGTGCTGGCTGTGACCAATGACTGCGACACTCTAGGGGTTTTTCAATACTTCTCAGAATAATATTTTCCACAATTTTACCAGGCACTGAACTGAGACTGGCAGGTCTGTAGTTTCTGGGGTCCTCCTTCTTCTTCTGTGTGTGAAGATGACCACAGAAAATGGTAGTGTAGTTAATAATACAGAAATATGATAAGTATTTCTTGGTGGGCTGCACTACTTTAGAAAAACAATTTATCTCTAGGAGAGACAAATTCAATGCTGTATGTGTAGAAAAAAGAACATGAATTCCACAGTTGTGAGTGCTCCTGATAGTCAGTGACAAAGAAGGCAACTTTTAGCTCAAAGTGAATTTTAAAATGTGACACTGTTGATGAAGACAGAAAGACTGTCTTCAGTCTTTTGTAGTAAAAAATAAACACTTGTGTATATAGCAACATTTTTCAGTAATGATACTTCTTTGACTGTTAGTGAAGGGTCATCATAGGCAGCTGTACCATCTAAATTTTAAGAAGTTTTAAGAAGTTTGCAAATGAGGAAAGCTATTAAAAATTATGTTTATGAAATAAAATAAAGAAACAATTTAAAATTATGTTCTCAAACATACATACAGATTCTTAAAACAGTCCATGATCTATCAGTTTATCTCAGAAGAAAAACAAATGAACAATTGTATTTAAAATATTACATTTTTGGTACCAAAAATTTTGAAGCCACATTAGGAACGAAGTGAGAAAAATATTGTGCATGGTTCTCAGCAACTGCTTTTTCTATGTACTATTGATTATACCAGGAGCATTTCCAAAAACATTTCAGGTAATGTGCTGCAATGCTGTGTTTCAGCAGTTTCCCGTCAGATCAATGCCAGGTCACATAGGCCCTGTCCTAGTGAAAAACTTCACCAAATATTAATTTTCATGAGGATCTACTACTGTGGGATTCAAACCCCATAATTCCCACAGAAGGCTGGGGGCCTTATTATGGATTGCTTCTAGTAATCAATGCAGCAGACTCATTTCACTCATATTGAAAGGTTAGGAAAAGGATTATATTTTCTGAAGTTGCCATGAATAATGAAAACATAAATCCCCCCATTTTATTTGGGCTCTGAAGAAGATCAAAGATATGAAGTTTACCTTGTTGGTTTCTAAAGCACAGAAAGACAACACTGCAGTTTTGACTCAGTTTAAGAAATATGGATGTCATTCAGACATATAACTTTAACAGGTGTCAAGCACAATTCTTGAACATGAACATATCTTCCTCTCTCAAAAAATAGTGATATGAAAAATTCTATTACTTACTATTTATTTATCAATTATTACAAGAAGTCTTCTATTGAATTTCTCCTGTTTTGCAGCTGCAATGTTGGAACTATTTCTAAGAATAAATATAGTCATTGTTAAGGTTCTGAAGAAAATATAATATAGCACTTTATTTTTTTATATCCATAATGTAGGAAAGTTTTTGATTAATGTTGTACTTATTTGTCAATTTTATAATAAGTAACTCCACAAACTTAGAAGACAGGGGGCATTGTGTTAAGAAAAGAATTAAATTAAAACTGTTTGAAAATAAACCATACTTACACAATTACTGATGTGTGAACCAATTTCAGATTTCAGCAGAGTTTTATCCAATAAAAATATTTAACTACATTATTATGACAATATGATAACCTTCTTAAAAATATTTTTAAAGTCTGCCCACAGATATGCTTTTCAATAGATATTTTTGTTCTCATGGCAACTTTTTCTTAAATGGATTTTATAAGTGAAAAGTCAGTGTTCTTGTTTTGCAGCTGATAGTATTTTCTCATTGCTTTTAATCTGATTGTCTTAAACAATTTATGGCTGTAGATATCTGTTTTCCTTATCTTTACCTGAAGACAGGGAAAATATAAGCAATGCCCAAAAGGCGAGTGACAGGGAAGAAAGAGCTGTTGTTTGTTTCATGCTAATCATACCGCTGCCACATGCTAACCACCTCAGGGAATGGAGTGGTTTGAGTAGAATTCTCTCAGTGATTTAGAATGGCTTCAGCAAAGCCTCTGGGACAAGGCTGGGCAGTAAAAGCCAATAAAGTGAGTATACAAACAAGAAATCACTTGTGGATGTAAAACCTTCCTCTAGGTCCAAAGGGTGGATCAAGTACCTTACTATCTATTTATCCACAGCAAGGAGCTTAGATCATGGCAAAAAGTATTATCTCTCCTTAAGACCCCATTTCTTCCTGAATCATTAGTATCAAACTGAAGAAACCTCAAAACCAAAACCAACCAAACAAAATAAAGATACTGAAAAAATATATTAAGCTAATCCAGAGGGAATTCTGAGGATAACAGAGCTCTACTTTACCTGAGTTTGGAAGCCTGGAAAGGAGCACAGTTTTGAAAACACAATAGTTTTGAAAACAGTTTTGAATGTTGAGGTGTGAAAACTGTCAAGTCTTTGCCATACTAGCTGTCTTTCCTTCCTAGGAAGAAACCATTGAATTGCTTAAAAATTACAGAATTAATTTAGTCAGTTATGATTATCTACAGAAGTGCATTGGAGGGACAAGAAAGTGCAGCTCTACAGCGATTGCTACACACTCTCCCATTTGTGATCTGTCATACACTTCCTATGGAAGGGCATGCAAATTAAAAATGCTTTCCACTTCTTGCAGGGTGTAAAAATGTTAATTCATGAATTTTTTTTTTTTTTTTTTTTTTGCCTAACAGTTCCTTACTATGCTACAAGCAACTATCTTTCAACTTATATAGTCTGCATATTGTATCCAAGTCTAATGTCAATATGCCTTTCTCTCATCATCCTGACAAACCAATGATTCACGCAAGGTTGTGTTCTTACAGCTAGCAAAGAAATTGAATTATATAGACACAGAAACTGAAGCTGAAAGATGAAGAGGAAGCAATGTCATTGTAAGGTCCATTTCCATTTTCCAGCACTACACTTGAGACAAGGTCTAAAGAAATTATACATATTTCCTGAACAGCAGAGCTGTGTTGCCAAGCAAATACACACTAGAGCAGCATTAAAGGAAGAGATAACAATCTCTGTTATCGTTCTGGGTTTTACCACTACACCTACTGTTGATCATTCAAAGAAAATGTTTGAAATTTCTCTGAAAAGCTCTACTGATACTTGCATGTGAAATTTTGTGTTGGAATAATTGCCAGTGGATGTCCTGATACCTTCAAAAAGAGCAACAGGAAATGCTGCTGATTTCTGACTAGGGCTCCTACAGTGCAGTGGAATTGTTAAGGGAGAGTGAAACTAAACAAAAAGAATTAATGGTTTTAACTTCTACAAGTAATTTGCCTGGAGAACACTGATTAAAGAGAACAGGTACACAGATGCATTCCCTTCAGAAAATTTTTCCCCAGTCACCAGAATTTTGCTTGCTTATATGACATACATTTACTAATGTTTATCTAATAGAATGATTCACTGTAAGAGGATAGAAAAATTAATATAATAGAAAAGATTGTTATCTAAAATCTTGCCCTGCAGATGGCTCTGTGGTTGTTCATGTTATACTCTTCTGAGCTTTTTTTCACCTCCATATAATGAAGCCATAGCATTTATATTTGGAGTTTCATGGTGAATCTAAGATATTTCAGCAACAAAGTGTGCACCAAGAGGATGTATGGTTGATAAAGAAAAATTATTAAAACACATTAATAATCAGTAACACCATGGGTCACACTGTTGTAGTTGTAGTTTAAAAATCCAGCAAATATGATCTGCCAAAGACTACTGTGTTCTCTAGCAAAGCAGGAGACTTGTATACTAATATTGAAAATGTTCCTTCTGGGGCGATGTGGGAAGCAGGAGAGAGGAGGTAACTTCTCTCTTGGGATTTTTCCCCACATCAAGCTGATATGTGTCCCTCATTCAGCAGAACTTGTACAGAAATTGTGATCAGGCAGACCAGGTTTCATCTCTTCCAGATGAGGTTTGCCTTTGTGGGTGCAGAACCAGGCCCATCAGCCAGCTGTCAGGCTGGGAATCAAATTGCTTCTTTGCAGAAGAGCAAGTGAGCAGTGCCAAGCCCCACATGTTTGCCTGAGAAACCTTTGTGGGAAGTCTGACATGCTGGTCCTCTTGGTAAGCTCATCCCTGAGGAGTCACTCTCAGTCCTAAAGCTTTTTGATATGCGTTATCCCTAGAAGTCTGGCTGAATTCATAACTCAGAAGCAAAGCATCTTTATGCAGAATTGGCTATAATCTCCAAACTGGAGCTATGTCATACTCACAGCCCTGAGGAGGCCTCCAACTTATTCTTAGAGGAGCCATCTGTATTAGTACATGAGAGGAGAAATGACTTCTAGATCACATATCCAGAATTGAAAGGAAGTACAGCTGAGAGAAAGCATTAATTTGTTTAACAAATTCAGTTCTTTAAAAAAAATGCACTGGGGCTGTTTTAAAGCCCTCTGCACTGCATTGATCACCGTTTGTTTTCTGAGTATAAAAAAGCCATAAGAAAACAAACATTTAATACATTTGGCATATTAAAGCAGTTAGTTAGAGTGATAAAATTATTATGAATATTTATAACAGCTCTACTACCAATGCTAGAAGCAATGAAAATTGGCACTGCAAAGTCTACTGCTCTCAGATGCGACTTTTATACTTATGTACAACATATAAAACAGATTATTGTCATTTTCCTTTTTAAAGAATCTACAGTCTCTCCTACTGTTTCTCCCCATGGACCATATGAGAACATTATAGTCCCATCTCTGAGAAGCCACTTTGCCACTATCATTAATTCTATTGATGTCTCTCCTGTGTTTGTCCTTCCAGCTGAGTGTTCAAAACAGCAGTAGTTCAAAGTCAGATACTTCCATTATCTACTTTGATAGTGGCAAAGTAGACACAAGTTAATTAGTCAATTTTCTTTCACACAGTAGCAGTAATTCTACAGAAGAGTTCACATAAATTTTAAAATGTCCTAAACAGTTTTTTCCTTCTTCAGTGCTTAATTTGGACTTTATCAAAATTCATTTGCCTGCTTTTCTTATTCTATTGAAATAAACACCATGAAAGCACCCCAGGTACATTTCATATGTGCTGCTAATTATCTCTGAGCTGTACAGAAGTTAATAAATAGTAGAAATCTTAATGTGATAAACTAAATGTCCTTCTTTTGAAGAGCAAATTTAAATGAAAAATATTTCATTAAAACTGTGATCATGTAATCATTTAATATATCTTTATACAGCAGATCTGAATTTATATAGTAGAATAACATAAAATTAAATATAAATGAACAGCAAAACAGACCAAATATAACCAACAGAAATGTTCTGGTTTATTTTTAAATGCAACTTCTGAGAAGTTAATATCAAGGCTGTGCTCAAGTTTAAACTGCTTTTCAAAGATACAGAAATTCCCCAAATTTCTTCTTTACTGACTTCCCTATCTAATAAGGAACTGGCCCCTTGAGATAAGGAGAATGTGTGTAGAAAGAGTCCATAAAATCTCACTCAGCCAACTCAGCTCTGTGTATTTCTGAAGCACATAACTTTTAATTTTTAACCTGTTTACTAATGCCAGTAAGATCAGACACATTCTCCATGTGCTGTATAAATTTTGTGGAGTCTTTGGCAGCTGTTTCCAATACTGTACAGTAAGTTTCTAGCTTGAGCTTCTTGATGATAATTTTTCATTCTTCAGTATTTTCCCTTTCAGTTCCCTACTACCAAAACCTCAAAAGATCACATTCTTAATTTGCCCTTTAAAGTTACAATTAAATATTATTAAAATTTCATTATTTTATGAAAGCATATGTAAAGAGAGACGACACCTGCTCAAACTACACAAAAAATAACTTCATCTTCCCCCCTTCTGTATGAGATGTGCATGGATAGAATTCTAGTTTCTGTTTTACCCATATGTTCACCTGAGAAATGGAAGAATATAATCTTTTTTAAAATTGATTAATTAATTCAAGCTATGACATATTTCTGCTGAGACTCCTAATTGTTTTACCTAAAATCAGGGTTTCATATGGTATCAGAGATCACAGTATCATAGAATGGTTGGGTTTGAAGTGACCTTTAAAGGTCATTTAGCCAAATTCCCCATCAATGAGCAGGGACATCTTCCACTACTTCAGATTATCTAGAGTCCTATTCAACCTGACCTTCAGTGTTTCCAGAGATGAGGCACCTGCCACCTCTCTGGGCGACTTACTCCAGCGTTTCACAATTCTCATTGTGAAGAATTTCTTCCTCCTATCTAAACTGAATCTACCCTCTTTTACTTTAAAAACATTATCCCTTCTATTGCTATATAACCTGCTAAAAAGCTTGTGCCCATCCTTCTTATAAGCCCTTGTCATGCGAAAAGGGGACAGTTCCTTGACCCTTGGTGTGGGGAGATTTACTCAGCCCTCGGTGTTTAATTTGTCTGTCAGTACCCCAGGGAAACCGAGACCCTTGTCCCCAACCTGTCTGTCAGTGTCCCATGCTGGGGACCCTTCACTGAGCAGTGCTACTAGGTTGGAGAATGGCTTGACTGACTCATTCAGGGACACACACCAACAGCATAAGGGAATTCCCTCAGCAGATCTTCCCACTTTATGATCCCTCACTGTGTCGAGTATGTTGCCCCTTGGCTACTGCCAGCGCCTGTGAAAGACTCACAGCGAGAGTTCACAGAACAATGTTCCTTATTAATATAAAATCATGAAACATTATGTTTCAAGGATTGTCAGTGATGGTATCTGACTGTAAAAACATGTTCAAAGCAATACACAGACAAGCTAAGATCCCCAATTAAAATATTCAGAACAGATAGAGTACAGTTCTATAGTTCCCAATAAGCATCCCTAGGGGGTAGAAGACAGGTTCAGCCCATCAACTGATCCTAGAAGTGATGAGGGAGTCTTCCCTAACTTTTTGCCCATTTTCTACTTGCTTTTATGTTATTTCTCTATGTTTAACTGGAGCTTGAGTGGCTCAAGTCATACATACTTTTGTTATTGGTTGGTGTAAAATTCTCTCGTGCTTTAAAGATACAGCCAAGAAAATAGCACACACCTGGTGAGTGGGGTCATATGCTGGAGGGGGGTAACTTTGGGATGGAGATGTGTATTAATATCACAATTAGGCTATCATGAGCCAAGCACATTTGAGGAATGTGATTTTGCCACAGTTGCTGGCTAAGCAGCAGGATATCTTCCCCTATCTCCCCTGGCTGACAGGTATTATGCTTTTCTCAGCTGTAAAGCTTCACCAAATTCCCCTCCCTGCAAGGGTTCCAACAACACCTGGCTGCAGTGTTTCCATTCTGCTCCACCCTCCATTCCATCCCCCTTAGCAGGTGCCTATAGTTGCAGACCATGTGTATTGGGAATTATCGTGGAACAGGTTTTGAGCATGCCAGCTGCATTCCACTCAGGGAGAAACAACAGTATTTTACCCTAAAATTTCCATACCTAACTTCTGTTAGGATGTGGATATAACCTCTTGGTTTCCTCTAATTTTATAGCCAGTCATTTTTCCACAGCCCTCTTTAATGAAAAATCACAGGAAGGTCTTCTCAGAATCTTTTTTGCTCCAGACTGAACAATCCAAAGTCTCTCAGCCTGTCCCCTTAGGAAAGCTGCTCCAGCCCTCTGTGGCTCCCCTGGGGACCCACTCCTATAGGTCAATGGCTTTCTTGTAATGAGGGTCCCAGAGCTGGATGCAGCACTCCAGGTGGGGTCTCACCACAGTGGAGCAGAGGGACAGAATCACCTCCTTTGACGTGCTGGTCATGTTGCTTTTTATGGAGCCCAGGATAATTGGCTTTCTGGGCTGCAACACACAGTGCTGGCTCATGTTCAGCTTTTCATCCACAACTACCTCCAACCCTCTCTACTGGGCTGTTCTCAGTCCCTTCCCCCCCAAGCCTGAGGGGTTTCCCTAACCAATGTGCAGGACTTTGCATTTGGCCTTGTTGGACCTTGTCATGGACCCTCTTCTCAAGATTGTTCAGGTCCCTCTGGGTGGTATCCCATACTTCAGGTGTGTCACCTGCACTGCTCAGCTTGGTGTTTTCTGCAAATTTGACAGAGTAAGTTAGGACCAATTCATTTTCTCTTTTAAAAATAAAAGTCACTTATGTGCCCTGGTGTATTGTAGGTTAATGTTCAATATTGTAAAGTTTTAAGACCTATCAGTTCAAATAAGGACGTGAGTAAAGCATTCTCCCCAAATAAGTCCCTTAACCCACTAAGAAGCTACACTTTTGTTGGCAACGAGCAAAATTTCTATATATTTCTTGCAGTTATTATTTTCCCAGTGTGAGTGACTTCTAGAATTTCAGTTAGAAATGAACTTTACATGCAAAAAAAATGTAAGCACAATTTTATTTTTTTATTAAGGCAAGAATTTTATTTTCTTCATTTAAACAACTTTCAGAGCTCCATCAGCACAGAAAAATAAAAATACTATTTCTTTTTTATCGTTTGGCCAAAGAGCATGTTTTGAGTTCTTGAAGCCTTTCTGTCATAAACTTGTAAGGGTGTACACATAACTCAGATTGTATTTGTAGAATGGGAGGCAGCAGGGAGGGGTGGGTAAAGAAGAAAATCTGAGCATAGGAATAAACATAACAGAATAATGTAAGATAAATAAAAAATCAAAAACATTCCTACTCAGCTTAATGCTTAAATTTTGGGTTGAGTTGGAATTTTCTCCATGTATTTTTAAAAGGGGCAAAGCAACCTAACGTATGAACATCTTCATTTTGCAAGCCATCTTACCAGGCAATTGAAAACTGTGAAGGAAAAAGAGAAAGGTTATCGTACCAATATGCCATGGAAAGAATTACAATTAAGTTTTAAAAATTGCTTAATGTTTGTGGAAAGTGCTGGCTTAAGCATCCCTAAGACTTGTCCTTCAATTATCCTCAAAATGATTCAGGCATAGTCTGGAAATAGTGATTCAGCTCCTGAATGCTGTCTTGCCAACAATGCGTTTCAACCCAGGTGCAGAAAAGTCACTTAGCTAGATGAAAAGTAAATGTAGTTTTCTCAACTACAGTCACAATTCCATCTCTGAGAATATATTTTTTAAAGTTAACTTGTATTCACTAGAAGTAGGGTTAGACTTCAGTGAACTTTTTTGAAGTTATTTCTTGCATAATGGACTTAAGACATGTAAAGAAAGAAAATACTGGCTAAACACTTTTTATCAATAAATAGTAATATTTAGTGATTGGGTAGATAAAAGCTTGAGTCTAGTTAAGGAGAATTTCCAAATATGTCCTCATGAACAATAATCATGAAGGAGAAACTATCTTATAAATCCCATTTGTAATGGTACAGTGGCAGAAAAAAATGAGACCAAGGAAAATGTATGCCTACTACTGAATGAGGTGGATGACATTCAGTGTCATTGCTTGGATTTTTACTTACAATATGTGCTTTCAAATGTCCAAGTCCCGTGCCAGGTGGCAAAATTTAGAGGAATGAAACTATCAGTTAAAGAGAAATGGCAAACTAGGAACATCATAGGAAAACAGGGTATTTATAAATGTCCAAACAGCTTGGCAGGATACATTTTGGAAGATGAGGGAGTGGGCCAATGTAATCAAATAATGATAAAGGGTAGGTAGCTTCATCTAACACTGGCTTGCATTAGTAAAAGCATAGAGAGCAGGTCAAGTGAAATCATCAGTCCCTTCTGCTCAGCACTGGATAAGCTACCTGTGGAGTACTCTGTGAGGTGTAGAACTTCAATGTAAAAAAAAATAAGACTGACAAAATTGTAACAAGTCTAGCAGAGAGCCATGAATGTTGTGAAAACTTTGCAGTATATGAGGAAAGGCTGAAGGATCTGTCTTTGTTAAGCCTTGAGAGCTGAATGGGGTCATAATTCCTTTCTTCAGCTTCTCACTGGGTGATCATAAACAAGACGGAGCCAAATTTTTCTCAGCACTGGAGTGAGAGACAACTGGCAGAAGTTGCAACAAAGGAAATTATGGCTAAGTATTAAGAAGAAATTGTTCATAATGTAGTGTGAGTGCATTTAAATGCTGAAACAAGTTGCCCAGAAAGGCTGTGGAATTGTCATCCTTGGAGATATTCAGACCTCAAGTAGACAAGATCCTGAGCAATCAGCTTGCATTTTAAGTTTGACCTGTTCTGAGCAAGGAGTAGGACTCTATGTTCTCCAAAGGTCTCTCTCAACCTAAATAATTCTGGAGTCCTATGAATGTGAAACATATTGACATACAGGATAAATCATGTTTCTATAGGTTTGTCTGGGATAAGCTTTACATACTAACAAAGATAGACAAACCCATAGATACAGTTACCTAAAACATGCCATCTTGTTTTTACTTCTTATTATCTTTTACCTAGTAGTGTTATATTAAATCAAACATAACATCAAGGACAAGAACACAGCAGTGTAAGGTGTTCCTGGAGATTGAGGGGAAGGAAATCAGGACATGGCAGGGGCATGTATGGGTATCGTCACAACAGAGTGATGCAGGGATAAAAATGCAGAAAATACAAAGCAATATACAGGTGCTGGAGAACACAGTGTTCTTCCAGGCCTTGGAAGGTAAGTCACACTAATTCTGTAGGATATAATGCTCGTCTTACACCTAGGTCACTGTGGAGATGGCTGTCTACTTTAGTTATCTGCTGTTTCAATCGTTGAATGCAGAGATTCACAGTAAGGGATTCTCGTCAGTGCAGTTCTCTTAAAGCCTTCACTTGACCACCTAAGCACTGTAAAGGGAATATTTAAAAAGCTGAGAAGTAGGGCCAGTTTTAAACTTTAAAACAAACTTGAATGAATTAATACACAAACAGCATACTTAATGCTAGTAGTTTTCAGGATTGTTAGGCATTGTCAGTACACCTACACATCGCTACTCTGTAACATTTACATTCTGAATTCTCTGCGATCACACAATGCTGTGGAGCTGATGCCAGAGTTAGTGCTGATGGCTGTGGTCCCTGGTGGTTCTCAGCAACAAAGGTCAAGGTAATTTGTCTCATGAGCTCTTTGATGAGAGAAGTCATCACTGAATTGAGCTTGTCTTCTGTCTCCATCCTCCCTCTATATATTTGATGGTTTGCAATACTTTATCTCCCCCCACAAACACTCCCCCAGCCCTTAAAAAAATGATGGTGTCTTCCTGGTACTACTTGCCTTGGGGCTTTTTGTGGCTTTACAGTAATTTCTTTTTTTTGTAGTCAGCAATATATTCTGCCTATTTTCTGTGCCTTATGCTAATCTTGTTCTTTGGCAACTTTCTTGTTACTTATATGAGTCACTACCATGCATCTGTCTGTCTTTGGTGGTCATGTGCACATACTTGTGTAAAATGTTTATGCATTTTGAACCTGGTACACCATTCCATTCCAGTGTTATAAAATACTTGAATGCTACTGTTGGCTATACTGTTTTATTGCCCTTGTAATGGGCTTCAAGGCAAGCTGCTATTAACTATATTTGGTCAGGGCACTTGTATGAGTTTCACAGGACTCTTTTGAGAAGGTAATATAAGCTTCAGATCCCCTTTCCTCTGAATAAACCATTTTAATTTATTTTATTTAACAGGTAGAGTCTGCATGTAGAACAGAAACCCTCTACTATGTTTTTAGATTGCTAGTTGGTGACAGTGTTTGTCTTTCAGGCTTTGTTAACATCACTGCCCAATTTCTCCCTCATCTCTATCCTTTTAAAATCCTTTCTGTACACTCAGTTCTTCTGTTCCTGCTGGCATTTTTATCCCTTGCAGCCAGTAATTATCTTGCCATTTCCTCCAACTCATGTGTCCTTTTTTCCCACGATTTTTCAACAGACATGGTAGATGAGTTCTGCCTCTCTCAACTGTTTATCATCTGCAAATACAGGCATGAAGAATAGTTTCAGCTGGATGCAACACTCCACATTCTACCACACTTTTACTAGGTAGTAAAATACAAGACTCAAAGAAAATTCTACAAACTTTCACATTGCATTTTCATTTTGGGTTTTCTGTTTTTGTTTGTTTGTTTGTGTATTTGTGTGTTATATCTAGTGCCTCTGTGCACCTGGATGGACAGGAGAATTTTGCCAATTTGCTGAAAATGCATGTTTAATTTACCCAAATAATTGTTCTGATGGAGCAACTTGCATTGATGTGAGTCAACAGAGAGAAAAACCTTTGTTACAGTGTTTGTGTCCTCGTAATTTAACAGGTAAGGCATATACAAATCATGTAGAGTTTGTAGCTTCAATTCCTTTCAAATATTCAAATATAAGAATGCTGGATTAAAAAAAAAAAAACGAAAAACAAGGGATAGAGAAGTATTTGGAGAGCAACCACACCTCTTTGCATTTCTGCCCTCTGATGTTATGTCTGTAAAATCTAAATGGAATTTACATGTTACTTTTGAATCTTCCAATTAAGATTACAGTAAGAAGAGTCCTAGAACAAGCTTTAGCTTCAGTTTAAGAGACCAAATGTATGTCTATGTATAAAATTTTTGCATGTGAGCTACATGTCTGAAATCTAATTATAGTTCCTGGATATCTAATTAATGAGAGAAATGGAGTTCAGGAAGTTTGTTAGTTTGTATCAGCCTGTATTTACGCAGATAACTTTATTTAGTTTTTGATAACTGAATTCCACCTCCTATTTTAATTTCTTAGTGGACCACTAGTGATTTATAAAATTTAATTTGGTGTGGGATTAACTGATTCATTTTACTTAACTAAAGCCTAGTCTTCGAGGCTCTCTGTATTGTCAGTAAGTCTGTTTTTCAGAGGGGGATTATAACCACTGTGTCAGATATTTTTTAGTCATTGACACAATTTCTTCAGCAGTATTTCTCTTTTAATTAGATACAAAAGAATCCTAAAATTAGCTTATATTAAACACGCTGGTTTTTAAGTGGCAAAGAAAATAATTTCTGATTTTTTACTCCAGCCTTATCCTTTAAATAGAATCTCATTGAAGCTGGATTCTAAAATCCTTCACTAACGTTTGTCTAGAGAGGGAACTGAAAGAGAAGATCCCAATGTGATTCACTGCAGGTTTAGGCAATACTATGGGGAGAGATATTAACCATATGTACATCAATTTAAAAAGAAGTGCCAGAAATGTTAAGAGAATTTAAAAATAACAATTTGAAATATAAGAACAATGTTTATTACTCAAAGAATGAAAATTAATTTAATCTAAAGAACTGATGGCAATACACAGAGAAAACAGACTTTAAATCTACTACCACTGAAAAAGAAATAATAGTAGAATAACCCAGAGTTTTAACTATTAGCCTTTCTTTCCACTTCTCCATTATCCCCTTTAGGGTTTTATTTTTTCAATCTATGCTTGACTTTTTTAATTGGTGTGACACATAAAACTATGGATTTGTTAATAAGAGTAATTTTTTACTACAATACTTCAAGACATTGGAGATAATTAAAGGTCTCTAGTGTACAATATGATCATGAAAGAAAAGTTTAACAGATTACAATAAATGGCAATAAATATATGCAATCAATAGAATTAAACCTTGCTAAACACTGAGTCATGACTGAATTCAAGTGGAAACAACTTTGTTGTACAGGGACATCTTGATATGAGGCCAAGATTCTTTCTTCTGTGGATTTTCATTGTAAGGGGTTTTATATATTGCAATAGATTTTTTTTCCTGCTTTTAAATAGCCTCTTACTTCTTCAGTCGTGATCCATAAAAATTTTCGTTTATACCTGCTTGCTGTTTCATTTATGTGTTTGGAAAGGAAAAGACGGAAAGGTAATGTAGTAGCAATTTTGGTACATCTACTTGACTCTGAATTAAATAGTTTCTGCAGCCAGAAAAGCTACTGCAGTTTCACATCTATTGATTCTTAATTGTGTTTTTAAATAATAAACACTACAGCTGCAACTTTTGCATTAACATTCAAGCCATGTTTGGAACAGACATCTTAGGGAACACAAAATATGACATGATGTAACATTCTCACCTGCGAAAAACACAACTTTGATTTAAAAAGTAATAAACCCACTTCAATTTGGTTCCATACTCTTTAGCAAAACCATGTAGAAACTTAACATATACACATGAAATTTTAAACTATAGATTTTATTTCTGTTTATACTAAAACATTTTAGGCCCTTTACTCAGAAAAATGTCCCCATGTGTAGTTTAAATGTCATTATTTTTGTGTTTTCAATTTTCTTTTACAGTTAGTTTCTTATTTTCATTTTCATTTTCTCATCTCTAAAAGAGGATAAAAACCTTTGAATCTAAAGCAGTGCTTGTAAGTAATACAGCTTATGACATTGAAACAATCCATATCAGCAATTTCTCAGGTCCTGCACAGTAGACCAATTGTCCTTGAATAAGCTTCCTCTAATTTATTGCTATCTTTCCTTGTGTGTAGAACAATCATATTAGCAGGAATTGATTTGGCATGTTAGATACTTCACTCTCACTTCACAGAAAAGTCCCTTAATTAAAATAATCTTACTACTGCTAAAATGAACTGAATCCCAAGAAAACTCACCATCCAGAGTTTATAGTACTACTTCAATTGCATACTTTTTCCTTATCCTAAAATATTTTACAACACTCATTATGATTGTTTGCAGATTTATCCACAATTTTTTTCTCTTTCATTGTTTTATTGACTTGAGACAAATCTTATTTCTGCAGGTGTATGGGAAATGTATATAAACACACTTTGATGGGGATTATGCTGTTGAATTGTGTAGGATACTTGAAATAGTTTTTTGTAACTAATAATAATATAATAACTAATAATAATAATAATAACTAGTGTCTCAGAGAACACGATATGGGATATAAAAGTTCCTATATCTTTTACAAGCTAGTTAGTGCAATGTTTATGCTACTGAACAAAGAAATTACATGTCCTGATTTTAATCCTTCTCTCTGGTCAAATTCACATTTTTAACTTCTTTTGTTCTCAAGGAGACTGTGGTGATGTATTTTAATCCTGATGGGCAGCTAAGTACCAAACACCTGGTTGTTTGCTCTTCCCCAGTGAGGCTGTAGAAAGAATCAGATGCACTAAAGTAAGAGAACTTGAGATAAAGATAAATCATTATGTCAAGCAAAAGCTGTTCACATAGGTGAAGAAAAATATGGAATTAATTCTGTACTTGCTGTTAGCAGGTAGGACTTCAGCCATTTCTAGAATATTTGGGGAAGGTCTCTATTTCATGTTGAAGTACAGTGGTAATCTCATAAGTCTCAAAACTCAAATAGATAAAAAGAGTAATACTTTTTTCCCCACAGCTCTAATCCCTATAGTAAAGGTGAGCAAGTAAAGGAATTTTTGTAGCACCATGGGAGGTCCCTTATATCACAAGAGTGTGCTGGAATTACACAGCAGTATCTGCCTCAGCAACAGATGCTGCTTTTTCAAGCTTTGTTCATTACATTTTATATGTTATTGCCATTGTCACCTTTGAAAGAGAAATGGTAATACACATAGATCCCAAACATCAACAATAATGTAGTGAAATAATGGAATAAAAGAAGTCTCTTGTTAAGTAGTGCTACGGGAATTCCCTCAGAATACTTACACTCATAGGTGAATTAAAAGGGAACAGCTTGTTGCTTTTCAGAAGATTCAATTTTTGATTAAAGAAGAACTTTCAGAGATAACTGACAGAAAGCAATAATAACAACCAAAGTACTTCTCATTCTAATCCTCTTCAGCAGATGCCCAGAAACATTACCTGCTGTTTAAAATGCCTTTTAGGAGGTGTGTTCATATGGCATTAGTTAGGATGAAAAGAAAATGGTTGTAGCTAATGTATTCCTTTAACTTTGCTCCAAATGCAGGTCTCTCCCAGTGCCAATAAAAGTCCAAGAAAAAATGTGAGTTACATTGACTCTGTAAGTCAGAATGATAGCATGTGCTGAATTGGAAAGGACCCACAAAAATCACAATGCCCAAGTCCTGGCTCTGGACAGGCCCACACCAAAAACCACACCACTTGTTTCAGAACATTTTACAAACACTTCGTGAGCTCTGTCAGGCTTGGCACTATGACCACTTTCCTGGGGAGCCTGTTCCAGTGCCCAACCACCCTCTGGGAGAAGAAGCTTCTCCTGATATTCAACCTAAACCTTCCTCAACTCAGCTTCGTGTCATTCGCCAGAGTCTGTCACTGGTCACCACAGAGACCCTCCCCTTCCCTTCATGAGGATGTTGAAAATCACATTGACGTCTCCCCTCAGCCTCTTCTCAACAGACTGAGTGATCTCAACTGCTGTTCATGTGGTTTCCCCTCCAGGCCCTTTCACCTCTAGTTGGCCCTTCCTTGGATGCTCTCCAATAGCTTTATATCCATCTCATATTGTGGTGCACAAAACTGCACCCAGGACTCAAGGGGATGCCTCACCAGAAGGTGCATTGTAAGGACACCCATCCTGACTAAGACCTCTCACCTAAGATGACAGCAAGATGAATTACACGAAAACACAACAGTTTCAGTCCATCTAGGGCATACGACTGTACTAATTGTAATGAAAGAATAGAGAAGGAAGCAATGAAAAGATAAAAAGGACACATTACCCATACTGACATAATATTTAATTTGAAGCAGATCAACTCCTGAACAATAAGTGAAGGCTAGGGTTAATGTCTGATGTTGTAGCATACTTGTGGTTACTCCAAACAGACTGTGATCTACAGTAGTGCAAGTCAACAATTTTTTCTCAGGTCTTGATTTCCACACAAAATACTAAAGCTATTTAAATTTTTGTGCTGGGAATACCTCTATTATTTTGGCATGCAGCAATTGCATGAAAAACCAAAAGACTATAAGAACATTCTACATGATAATTCAAGAGGCAATGAATTACCAGTTTTTAAGTTCTGCCTGCTTTTAAAATGGAACAAAATGTTCCCAGTGCTGGGGGATATTTGGGAGTATGTTGATATTTCTTAGTAGTTCAGTTTCTGGTTGAATTTGCTGTGCACAATATATTTTGTCCATATGAACAAGAAATAATTTTGATGGAGTTTTTGTTCATCAAGAAGAGTATGGTAAGCTTAAAGGTGCTGTTATTTTTAAGAAGCATAGCTGTGTCAAGGTCTGGATTTCTAAGCAAATAATTGGTAAAGTTTTCAACTGGAAGACATGCTTTAAAATAAGTCCTTAAACCTGGCATATGGAATCCTCCAGATAGCTCATGAACTCCAAAAATGATTTTCACCCACTTCTATCAACCTTGTATTTTTTAAGAGAAGGACAAGCTACTTGAATTTCTGGGACTATTAGCCCAGAAAATAACTATATTAGCCCAGAACTCTAACTATAGAGGCATTTTGCATCATTAACTGAGTATTTAAAAAGTAGAAAAGTTTCAGAGACATAGCAGAAGTGTTACCTATCCACAATTTGTTCCTGTGGAAGTCTGACCTCAAGTCCAAGTGTGTACTAAACAGCTTACCATTTTATTCTCCTACTTCCCACCTCCTACCAATCTACCATGCCTCATTTTATTAAAGCATACAACTCGCAGATTTACCTGTCAGGAAGTTAGGACTGTGCTGATTTGCTTTAGTTTGTCTGACTCTTCTGGGTTTACAGCTATTGATGTCTATCCTTTTCTTTTTTACTCACTCAGAGTAAAACAAAAAAGGTTTTATTTTCTCTGTGGATAGTTTGTAAGCCTCTTATTGGGAGCACCGCTGCATTATTTATTCTCATTTCCAAATATATAAATCTGCTGTTAGTGACAAGGGAAACTGTAGCTTTCTCTAAACATTCAGAGAGGTAGCTGGATAGATAGTGAACATTCAAATAGTTATATATCACCCTGAAAAAGGCTTCACATCATCAATAGGAAACATGAGGGATGTAGACTTTTTATGCAAAACCAATCAAAAAGTCTTCTGAACAAGCTGAAGTGCTTAAAAAAGTCAATTACCTATAATAACCATAGAGACATTCTTTCGTGCTTTTCAGCTGAACCTCTGTTTACTCAGGCAAGTACACCATTTCAGATCTTACCAAGGTACAAAAATTGTCAACAGTGTTATAAATCATCTATCATACTAATGGGTTTACAATATGATAAGGTATGCTGTATAGATATAATTACAGCATGTTTAAAAATATATAATGCATTGGAAAGATGAATACACTATAGTGTAGACCTACTATTTTCATTACAAAGCTGATCTTTGTAATTCTGTTTTAGTTCTTTAAAAGACCTCAGACTTACATCTTTTAGCTTTGAATAGCAAATTTCCTCTTTAAAGTATGGATAACCGGGCTAGCCACATATTGTTTACTTTTTCTCGGACACAATGTATGACATCATTAGCTGCATCTCTGCTAAAGATGGAATAATGTTAATATAAGAACTAAATATTCTAGGCTTTCTTATGCTATATCTCAACCTTTGTGCTCAGAAGTTGTTCCTTCTATTAAAAAAAAACAAAACAAATACATTCTGTCAAAATATGATATATAATAAAACTTTGTTACAGACTTAAAGCATGACTTCATCTGTGTTAATGATGTCTCTTATTGATGTATACTTTTTTGTCACATAAGCAGTCTTGAAGACCAATCTTTTTTTGGTTTTGTTTATTTGGGTTTTTTAACCTGAATCACATCAGAAATTTACATTCAGCAACAACTGAATCGTCGTCACTCTGGGACTCTCTGAATAGCTCTGGTTTATTTTTTCTGCAATGTACTTGCTTCTGTTTCCATTTACTGAGATATATCTCACTTAAGACATGTTCCTTCAAAATATGACTTCTTTTGATTTGTTTTTATTATACCTTTCTCCTCAGTATTTGCCACCAATTTAGTAAAAACTTTGTACAGGAGGTTTAATTTACATTGCAGATCAGAACAATTCAGATAAGAACATTAAATAATATTGAATTTATATCAGAGTACTGCATCCAGTCCTGGAGCCCTCAGTACAGGAAAGGCATGGAGCCAGTACAGGAGACTGGAACAATTCTGCTATGAGGAAAAGCTAAGAGGGTTGGGGTTGTTCAGCTTAGAGAAGACCTAAGCACCTTACTGGGGCATTTCAGTACTCCAGCTTACAAAAAAAAATCTGAAGAGGAACTTTTTACAAGGGTCTATAGCAATAAGAAAAGGGAGAATGGCTTTAAATTGAAAGACAATAAATTTACACTAGATATAAAGAAGAAATTTTTCAGAATGAGAGCTGTGGAACATTGGATCAGGTTGCCCAGAGATGTGCTAGATGCCTCATCTCTGGAAACATTTAAGGCCAAGTTGGACTGGACTCCGAACAACCTGAGTTAAAGATGTCCCTGCTCATTGCAGGAGGCTTTGACTAAAGGATCTTTAAAAGTCTCTTCCAACCCAATCTATGCTATTATCCCAAGATCAATCTTTGTGTCACCCACCCAAATCTGGACTGTTGCCTCAGTGAACTGACATTTACCTTTACTCCAGGGTCATACGCCATTTTCTTATTGTCATTGTAGAATCCTTGAATCTAAATAATTAGACTCAATTTGCCAAGAAATATTTTTCTAACACTTAAAATACCCCACCTCTTCTCTGGAACCCAAGTGTGATGTTCAAGGCTCTTTCAAAGAGCAGAGGAACCTGCCATAATGGTGCTTTTTATCCAGGCTAGGTAGGATGCTCTTTCTGGAATTTGACCTCTCTCAGTGAGTGTCTCTGTGAATGATTGTTCTGTATTATTTCATATTTCACATATGATGAGTGAAAAAGGATCAAGCTAGACAAAATTTCTCTGTTCCAGGCACGAAAACTGTTTTGCATATTCTTCTAGTATACTGCTGTGGTTTTTTTATGAACCAGATTTTTAATGAGACATATAAAGGGCACTTTGACCAACAACAAAACAAAGAAACAAACAAAACTTTCACAAGAGGATAAGAGACTCTTTGAAAGAGAGGTCTGCAAAAGACTTTGCCAAGAGATGAATCTTTATGACCAGATTTCCAGCTAAATCCTGAATGCAGCTAAGAGAAAGGACAGATAATCTATTAAATGGTCAAAAGTCTAATTGTATGTTCCAGAATAATGAGTTCATTTAAGAGCCAAGGTTATTAACATACATCTCAAACAAATTTAAAGACATTCTGTAAAAAGTAACTTGGCTAAAGACTGTGCTTAAACAACAGTTGCAGAGGAACTTTCAGGAAGGACTATTCCTAAGTGTTCTTAAATGATTAATTGCATTCTAAACCAGGATAAGGTAAAATTTTAACTGCATTTTTAACATTTGAGAGTATCTGACCGTGTATAATTCATGCAGCAGTAGACAACTGCACTAAGTCATAAGCTGACTGTGGTCAGTCAAAGTCTTTTTACTCTTTTCAAAAAGCTTTAAATTCAGATCTGTGTAAATAAATTATGATGGTTGGTAAATTTTGAGAATACACATAATAATGTTCACTTGAACTGGAAAATGTCCATATTCTAATTTGTATGCCTTAGTCTGTGAAACTTTGACAGTACTTAATGAACATATATGTTTGACTTTGGCTGCTTTGCTTGTTGGGACATGTCTGTTGAAGAGGTTATGTTGCTTTCCTAAAAAAGGAAATAGTTTTCTAGTACATTGGTCCATGGTATGGTGTAAATGTGCCTAATCACTTACACCTATTCAAAATCTAATCAGACTTAGTCTCCAACCCCATGAGCTAATGGAAACTATCCCCTTTATATGTTAACTAGAAAAGCTGTGTCATTAGAGAATTATTATTGCATTGTTCTTGGGTTTACCTTATTTAATTTCTTTCTCTCAAAAGTGTAAATCTTCTTCACAGGGATTTGTGAAACATCATTCTAAAATGGAGATCCAAAGGAATTTTGGAAGTAAAACAGCTGGAAAAATACAATTAAACCTGCCAGTTTCAACAAAATAAATATTTGTAGATTATTTTTCAAATACGATTGTGGGTAAATATGTCCATTCTGATGGCAGCTGCTATTTCAGATGGGTGTATAATTTTAAATTGTTATTTCATTAAATACAGGGATATGGTAGTGATAATAAATGAATGAGCTTTTTCAGTATGGCCTACTTTAGAAATCTAAAACTGAATAATTTAGTCGGAACAAGTTGTCTTGATTTCATCTATAGTTGGTGAACATTTTCCAGTTTCAAGTTTCCTCAACCCACCTATAGTAAAAATGCTTCCACCAAAGAGAACAATAACATGATCCTTTCTTTAATGTTTAGCTGTAGATGGAATAATTTTTTTATCAGGATGCAATTATATTTTGTTCTAAGAAGACTGAAAAATCACATATATTAATCTTAAATAAATCCTCATTTGAATATTTATGCTAACTAGTTTATAAAAGATTTTTTTCTAATGTCAAAACCAAGTAATTTAAGCTTGATTGTTCAACTGTCAGGCAGAACTTTGAAAACCTCCATGTGTGAATGTCAGATCAGTTCTTTATTTCTGCTATTTTTAAATTATTTTCTCATTCACTGAAATTATTTTACTTAGAAAACCACAAATATTTATCACTATACCTAGATTTATCTAAGAATACATTTACTGCACAGTTCTACACTACTCCAACAGAAAATAAGGAAATATTCAGAATCCATGGAAACCTGTCTTTGAACTTCTAGCAGTTCCAATAAGTATTACTGTAAGTGGATTTAGTATATTTAAAAATAAATAAATAAATAAATAGATATAAAGTTTCAGGGAGTGGAATAAAACGTGTAATTTTTAAGTACTTACAATGTATGTACCAGGCTTGTCACTTTGTGCTCTCTTTAGAATATGTGGAAAGAACTGACAATTTTAGAGGGCTCCACTCATATGACCTTTTCTGGACTGAGTTCAGGATGAGACAAATCATACAACAAAAGTGGAATTTTTCATGACCAAAAATGCAATAGCATGGATGTAAAGGTCAACATTTCAGAAAGTGAGCCTTCACTGCCTGTGCTCTGTCAAAGAGCATATTTTTTAGAGTTCCTATTAGCTTCTTGGTTTGAATTGTTGAAAAGTAATGGTTCTGTGAGTACTTCACCATGTGCACCTGTGTGTACATATGCACTAAATCTAATTTGGTGTTACAATTGCCTTCAAAGACTGGGAACAAAAAACCATAAAAGTATCCTTGAGTTGTAGCTTCATAAAATTACTTTAATTTTGGAGAAAAATAATTTTAAAAAATAAAATGATACAATGCAATATTTGTGCACTGAAGGGAAGTGTTATGCCATGTATTATATTTTGTTTGATAAACTTGTTACCATATGAAATAACAAACTGAAAATGTTTAGTGTAGATCATCTTTATATACTTTTTATTAGCACACTGGTTGTTACATAGTTTCTCAAAAAAAATATTAAATTGAGAGTGGAAGTACAAAAATAGACTAAAATAGATCACATAAAACTAAAAGTATCTCTAGCAACTGTAAGTGCAGCCAAAGTCTGAAGGAATGCAAATTCTGTTTTATAGGTTAAAATGTTTGGGTCACTTAAAAATGAAACACACTAGAAGTGCAGACTTTACTACACTGTGCAATATAGAATGCAACTGTGAGTTATATTCTTTTTAAGAACCCTCAGGAAGCCATTTGATAAAGTCAGACTTAATGGTACATAAGCTTCTAGACTATTCTCATATGTTGAAAATCTTTTTTATGTGCAAGGTAGAAGCACAACATATATGCACATAAAGCCAAAAATGTATTGATAATGTAACTGAATTATTAAAATTAAAATCATTATCAGGCCAAATATAATTGCTGTAGAACAGGAGTGAAAATTCAGTTTTAACACAATTTTTAGTTTCTGTCCCTTTTTATGATATTATACTCATAATTTTCCATTCAGCTACAGGTTTTCATTTTTCAACTGAGCACTAGTGAGCTGTCTATCATTATGGAGTCTCCCATCTCTGATAACCCCACTGTTCCTCACATCACATCCTATGTCTCTCCTTCTCAAGGTCTCTTGTTATGGTACCAGCCCTGTATTTGTATACAGCACTGCACTAGACTAACAAATTCAATCATAATGTCCACTTGTTCCTATTATCTATTTAAACCTATGGTTACTCCATGTAAAGATAAACAAAAGTAAAGCAAATTAGAAGAAGAAAAACTATTGTCACAATTAGGCCAAGTAAAACATCACTGCAGGAAAGACAGATGAAGTCTGATGACCCTCAGTCCTTGCAAATTCAGTGCAAAGCTCATGGACTATTGCTAGTAAAGGCAGTGCTGTTTTTGCAGGGCTATGGAGGAAAAACCCTCAGTTTACTTTCAGAATTTATATTGAATTTGCCACCTTTCCTGCTTCTGGTCCCAAAGTCCATTTAAAAGGTTCCTCAATCTAGAGATGTTGCTTCAGCAATGTCATATTTCAGACTCTTTAGAGAGAATTCTTTAGAATTCTTTACCTGGATTGGGTTATTTGTGGCTATATATTTAAATAAGCTAGTAAGTTTATTATCAGGTACAGACATAAGTACACTAATTTATCTGTTTCTTAGCTGTCTGGTACCAACCCCAGAGCCATGTAGTTGTTTTAGCTCATCATGGATTACAACATAACAAACACACAGACGAGAAGTAAGATATATTCTTTCAGGTGGAGTGTGTTAATGCAATTAAATATCTCATCCCATGGTACACAGAGAGTGGAAGCTGGAAGCTGCATAAAAGAGAGAAATTACTTGTGTGTGTGTGTGTGTGTGTGTGTATGTATGGATGGAGTTAGAGAAGCTAAAGCTAAGCTGGAAATTAAAAGAGCAAGAATCAGGGAGGGTAAGAAAGTTTCCTCTAAATATATTGTTAGCAAAAGAAAGTTATATAAAATAATTAAGCAATTTAACTTTTAAGAACACATCCTTAGATAAAAAATTTATAAGGTCATTTTCAAAAATAAACAGTGCAACAGTAGTCTTTAATCAAATTTTTTCCCCTCCTCTTAGTGTTGTAAAATTTCTTTATTTTTCCCTTTGTTCCTTGGGCCTGCTGAAGTTATTCCTGATAGAAGAATAACATGCTTAATTGTGCACAAAAATCTTGTTTGAGTTCTCTAAGTACTGCATTTCTCAATTACTCAGCCCTTACTCACTATGAAGTGATAATTAGGCATTAAAAGCTAAGTGGATTACTGTGGAGATCTCTCCTGATATCCATTTATCACTTAATCAGACTTTAATACCATAAATTATGCATTTCTCAGCAGTATTCAGATTCCAATAAATTTTAGAACAGTTTGGAGTTACTAGGTTTTCTTGACCTTATTGTGGTGGGGTAAAGTCATAAAGTTTGCTGAAAGGATACAGCCACTATAAGAATTTCAGATTCATAGCAAAATAATTCTTAAAGCCTGTTGGGTTGCATTAATATTTATTCATAAGGGTTTCTTGGACAAGATAATTCCATCCTCATGAATAAACATGAAAAAAATTGATCCAAAATACATACTGAGTTGAAGTTTTTTCCCAGGATTTTTTTTCCTCCTGATTTTGCCTTCCAAACCTCATTAAGAAAAACAAAACAAAACAAACCCCCCAGTTCCTAGGACATTGCAGCTTCCTCAGCACATTCGGGTGATTTTGGAATGAAAATATCTGTTGATGTGTTAGCATGCCTTTTTGCCAGACACTATTACAGAAAGCGACTTTCTGAAAGTATTAATTATGATGAAATCTCCCCAGAAATGCAGATACTTTGGGTTACCATTAGAGTCAATATGAACAGAGCAAATGGGAGTCTTGTAAATGTAAGGTCAGGTTGCCCGTAATTTCCCATGTAATATTAGATATTATAATAACAATGTTCTCTATTATTACATATTACTTAAAAATATTTTTAACTCAGTAAGTTTTATAAATTAGAGTAAAATATAATCCTGACTACTGAAAATTTGATACATGTTATCAGTGGGAGATTTTTAACTGAGGAGTGAAAGAACAAAATATTAAAAATCCTTAAAAGCATGCTGGTCAACCTCTCTGAAAATACATGAGATTGCATTTGTAGTTCAGCACCTGTTGGCCCAAAATAGAGATTTTTGGCCAATAAATCACTGTATATTCCTCTTTGCATTTACAGAAGTCCATAAAAAGCAGCCTTTAGGTCCTAATTTGGCACTCCAATCCAGCATACTAAAAGTGAATGAAATTGGCAGAGAATACTGAAGGAGAGACATAGTCATTTTCTTACCAAATTTCATCCTATTATGTTCTCCTGATTTCTCTAACTCTAGATCAAAAGGAGAGATGATTTAAAATTTTAAAACAATTTTGTTACTTGAAGTAAATTTATTTCGTTTTTCTTGACATATGAAGAATTTCAAATAAAATACTAATTTCTGACTCAAAATTTTATAGGACATATTGTCTGATATAAGAAATTATCCACATTTCTTGTATATTCCTCCCAAATATTTTTCTCCTGTACAGCTCTTCTATGTTTTCTGCTTAATCCAAAAAGTGAAGTGACACTGATTACAGACAAGTTGGTGGTAAAAACATCAATAATTTACACTTACTGTATTTTCTGAAGTTTTTCTCTTCAAAATATCTCAAAACTCCTTCACCGCCTTCCAGTTTTCTCAGCAGCGAAGATTTTTTTCTCTTTTCTCTATTCTTTATATTTTCTAAATTTGGAAAGTCCCTCCCCCCTCCCCCCCCCCCCCCCCCCCCATGAATACCTGCTGTAAAATAGTAAATTAAAAAAAAAAATAAAGTCAAGGAAAATTAAACAGAGTATATCAATAATAAGGAAAAAAAAATCAAGAATATATACATGGAATTCATTAAATTGTTTTCAGTACCAAAAAGAATAAAAATAAAAAGTGAAAAAGTTTTGTTTTCATCAAATCTACTTGTTTTCCAAGACCAATGGTAAAATTGATGGTCTTCCTTATTGATTCATATCACATTGCCAGAGATATATTTCTCTTCAGTACATTTTTTAGAACTGTCCAGTTACAAGTTCAATTATTTCTTCCTGCTGGGCTAAAAATAGTTTTCAGCTAAATGAGCAAGTTGTTCAGTGAATGACACTAAAGATTACCTCAGATAAATGTGGACTTTGAGCCTTTTCTTAGACAAAACAGAGCTCAAAAAAATACGTAACAAAATATGCATATAATAGATTCAAAAGTCTTGAGTGGATATCAGTGTTGACTTGTGCAGCAGGAAAAAGAAGAAAATACAGTCATTGCCTCCGTTCCAGTTAATTATTTCCAGGGAAAATCCACTCTCTTCAGCTCTGTATCTCCTTACGGATGCATCCGAAATTGTTTCAAATGCTGAAAAAGTACTTTTTGTTTGACCCTTTTTTTAAATACCATAGTCTATTTTTCATATGTATAAGTGGAGAGAAAAATAGTCTGAAAACTTACACAAGATCTTTAACCAATATTCCAGAGATCTTATTTTAAAGAAAGCTATTCTATCAATATTACCAAGATGACTTACAGTGTTACTTTTAGAATGTGATATTAATTCCTAATCTTTTTGGAACTTTTTTCTTCTACCTCAGGAGAATTCTGCGAGGTGCAAATTGGTAACTGTGGCTCCAATTCATGTGAAAATGGAGGGACATGCATTGGCTATGAAGATCATTTTAAGTGCACTTGCCCTATAGGTGAGCCATTGGAAATTTATTCTATTTTCTAACAGAACAAATAAAATATCATCCAAATATTTATGTTAAAAAATAGTGACATTAAAAAATACCAATGTATCTCAACAAATGCAGTGAACGTTTTTATGAAGAAACGCACCTTTTCACTTTGTTCAGGAAATAAAACTGCCAAATAACTCTACTAGAGTGGTGTTAACTGCTAACACCCTGAACAGACATAATGTCAATATTCTGAATGAACTGTGATTAAACATTCTCTTTGTGGTGCAGGTTTTGAAGGTGAAAGATGTGAACTCGATATTGATGCCTGCCTATTCAACAATATAAGCTGTGCCCCAGGAGCACTGTGTATGGATAAATCTCATGGATTTAATTACACCTGTTTATCACCATGTATTGGAAACACAGAGGTAGGATAAAGTGATATATTCCCCCCAGTGTTTTTTGGGAAACCAAACAACTCATTCTAATAGCAGTGAGCTGATGAAGCCTCATTTTGCACGAGTTTCCTAAACATAGTACTCATTCTTGATATATTCTCATGCTTATATTCCCTTTTCCTCTGTTACATATGCATGTAAAAGTGTGTGATCTGACTAGTCTGGTCATTGTCCAACAAACTGTGTAATGCCTGAGCTCTGCCATTCTTGTTCTTTATAGGTTTAGTCCCTAATGTCCCCTACTTGTTGCTGCTGTATTTTGAAACTTGAAGAAGTTTAGGCAAAATCTCTTTGCAATCTTTGATATGTTTAAAAGTTATCAGATAGAAGGCTGATGGTACAGCAATGCACAGAAAAAAATGAAAAAAGTTTTATTTCCATTACAAACAAAAATAAAAACCATATTCAACAACAAAAAGGCAAGACTAATTGCACTTCAATGGGAGATGAAAATGCAGTTAGAAAAAAATCTAAAGTCACCTTGCAAGTTACTCTTCAATGCTCACAGCATATGGAAATGTACATTACTTTTACATTTTCAAAGTTTTCTACAAGAAATGTATTTGTTGTATCCTTCTCACTATCCCTTAGTGACCCTTTCAATTAAATTTGGGTGGGATTCATTCATATCAGGGTGGACTATGAGATTTTTGTATAGGTTAAACTAAAATACTGTTGCACATTTTTATTATGATAGCTATTTTAAAAACTCTGTACATAATGCTATATAGCCTTCCAAACAGCTACACAGACATGATGAGTGTTTTACAGGATTTATGAATTCTTTAATTGAAATATATGCACCATAAAAATATACTATGCATAGTAGGCAACATATTACAAAGAACAATCAATAGTTATGTCACCTTGAAGTCCATGGGTAGACATTTATCAGTGAATATGAAATATGGCACGGAAATATCTTTGGCTCAAGGGTTTATACTTAAATTGTTCAGCATCTGGTAAATTTTAATATTTTTATGATTTGAAGTGTCATACTGAGTGCAAATATATTGTATATGGCACAGCATCATAATGGTGCAATTATCATTATGGCTAGTTAGTACAAGAAGTGATGGTGTGTCAAGGGTGCTGATGGGAGCTGATAAAACATTTTACTGTAATATTTGCTTGAAATCCCTCAGACGTATTTTATTTATTCATACAAACATTTCATAGGCTATCATAAATGTCATGCGTGAAAAAAGTAATTATATATATGCATCTCAATATACACCCACTATATGAGATTCTTGATTTGGGCATAATGTGAATAATTAGTAGATTTTCTGATGGGAAAAGGAATAGAAAGTTTTTGTGTGTGTTTTTATATATGTAAAATGCAGTTTCATTCAAACTGTAGAGAATTCTATGAAATGTAAGATGAAAGAGGGGTTGTAAATAATGATGCCATCTTATCTCAAACATTTGACAACATATGATACTTAGAGAAGAGACATACAGTAGAGCTATATCCCTCAGCTCCTGCAAAGGGAAGATAGGAGAAGAATAAAATCCTCTAATGACTAATTATATTCCCCAGCTGAAATAAAATCTCCTGGTTGATATCGGAAGAAAGTGATTCTTACATTTTATCACAACTGCATAAAAAGGCAGATTTGTGTTAAAGTACTTGATGTAGACAGAAGTATGATGGTCAGACTGAGGAGCAAAGACCTGTTTATGGTCTGTTGAAACATAGGATTTGTATTTAAATACATTCCGTAACTTTCATTAAAATTTGAATCTTTAGATTGCACTAACATTTTAAACGGTAGCACCTTTTTTCACAGTATAAAGTATCAAAATTACATAAGATTATAATAAACATAATTTTGTGGCAATATTAAAATATTTGTCTTAAATGTCTAAGGTTTTCTGGATGGTTTTCTTGAGTATAAGTTTATTTGACCTATTTGAGCTTTGAGAAAATAGAAAGCATCAAGACAAAATCCAGCAAAACCATATAAATACAAAAGTAAAAAGACACATAAAAAATAACAAAAAAGAAGATAACAATTGTCATATCATACACACAGAAGGGGTTTTTTTTCTTGCATTTATGTTGAACTGTATTTTTCTTCAAGATGTTGTTATACTGAATAAGTATCCCAAGGTAAGTCTAAAATTCAGGACGGAGAGCATAACAAAAATCTCTTCATTTTAAGGTCAATTTAAAACTTAATCAAAGACAAATGAATATTAGAATATTTCTGCCAAGGACTGTTATTATTACAAATCTTAATGGCATTATAAAGAGATTCAGACTCAATCAAACTGAAGTACTAGTGCATTAACTCATCTTCTAGACACCATTTTCTTTAAAAACCAATTGATTAGAAGGAGGGGTCTTAATTACTTTGAAATGAATATGTAGTTATCTGTCTTCATACTGGCAAAATTTTTATGGAAATGAAAATGGAACCTAAAAGTAAAATAAGGAACGGAGCATTAATACAGACTTATAATTTTCTGTAATTTTGGAAGAATACAGGGAATACTGGTTTAGTAAGTAATATTAGCAATTTAGAAAAAAAGGAAAAAAGCTGTTCCAGTCTAAAATTACCAATCTTTCAATATCTACCAACTGAAAATAAAGCAGCTTCTGATTTTCCCACAGCATAGATGTAATTTATAAACATATAAAAGATTCAAGGATAGATTCAATCAGCACTGTAATTAAAATGAAAAAAAATCTGTCTTTTTTTCCTGATTGCTACATATTAAGCTAAATTATACAGCATAGGAACAGTTGCACTAGTCTTTCAATGGAAAAATAACAAGCTGGTTCACTATTGTCCCCCCCAAAAACGAGCACATTTTAAGGGCAGTTGTGAAAATAGTACGGTTAAATTAAAATATAAATGCCTTTTACAAACTAAACCATAAATTGATATATTGATTTAATAATATTCAGTATTTTAGGTTCTTGAAGTGTATCTTTTTTAATATTATAACACAAAAAGATTAAATAACCATATTTATTACCAGTGGTTTATGCAATTTAATTCATACAGAAAAAAACCAACAGGTAAAGAAAAACTCTTTAGTTATGTGATGGATTGACTCAGGCTAGATGCTAGGTGCCCATTGAAGCCACTCTATCAGTGCCCTCTGCAACTGGACAGGCGAAAGAAAATGGATTATGAGTTGAGATAAGGACAGGGAGATCACTTAACGATGACTATCACAGGCAAAACAGGTTTCATTTTGGAAAATTAGTTGAATTTATTACTAACAAAATCAGAGCAGGACAATTAGAAGTAAAACAAATCTTAAAAGCACCTTCCTCCCTTCCCTCCCTCCTTCCCAGGTTTAATTTTATTCCCAGTTTTCTACCTCCTCTTCCCTGCAGTGGTGCAGGGATATGAGGAATGGGATTTATGGTCATCACATGTTGGTTTTCCCGCTGCTCCTTCCTCAGGGAGAGGAGTCCTTCCCCTGCGCCATAGTAGGTTCCTTCCCATGGGAGATAGTCCTCCACAAACTTTTCTAGTGTGAGTCCTTTACAAAGGCTACAGTTCTTCCTGATCTGTTACAGTGTGGGTCTCTTCCATAGGATGCAGTCCTTCAAGAACAGTCTGCTCCTGCATGGGTCTCCCACAGGGTCACAACCTTCTTTTGGGCATCCACCTTTTGTCGTGTGGGTGTCCCCCCCCAGGCTGCAGGTGGATCTCTGCATCCCCATGGTTCTCCATGGGCTGCAGGGGCACAGCTGCCTCACCATGGGCTGCACCACGGGCTGCAGGGGAATCTCAGCTCTGGCACCTGGAGCACCTCCTGCCCCTCCTTCTGCACTGACCTTGGTGTCTGCAGAGCTGTTTCCCTTACATGTTCTCACTCAGCTCTTCTCTGGCTGCAATTACTTTTATGAAATAAGCTTTTTCATTCTTAACTATGTTACCCCAGAGGCTCTACCACCATCACTGATGGGCTTGACCTTGGCCAGCAGTGTGTCCATCCTGGAGCTGGCTGGCATGTGTCAGGCATGGGAGAAGCTTCTGGCAGCTTCTCAGAAAAACCACCTCGGTAGCATCCCCCCACTACCAGAACCTGACCATGCAAACCCAATACAATGTATTTGTAATTCTCATCTTCAGGTATGTGCAAATGGAGGTAGTTGCTTCTATGATGAAGAAAATCAGAGCTCTCACTGTGTCTGTGCTCTTGGAT
This sequence comes from Eopsaltria australis, assembly GCA_034509425.1. Taxonomy (NCBI): domain Eukaryota; kingdom Metazoa; phylum Chordata; class Aves; order Passeriformes; family Petroicidae; genus Eopsaltria; species Eopsaltria australis. The sequence continues at coordinate 1,682,208 of JAVTVJ010000267.1, read as the reverse complement.
GGACTGGAAACAAATGCCTTGAGAATATTAATGACTGTGAGATAAACCAGTGCCAACATGGAGCCACATGTGAAGATGGAATTAATAAATACAGGTATTAACATATTGCTTTCTATACAAACCTTCATAAATTGTTTTATGCCATGTGACGATATTTTGACTTTCTGAAAGAATTACAAAGGGTGTTGTTAATGCAGTATATAATTTTTGTATCAAAAAATGCCATGGAATACTAGTTTTCAATAAGGATGCGCATTCAGTAAAACTGTAGTCTGAAGTGTTGCAGGCAGGAATCACAAATATTCCTCTTGCTGGTTGTCTTGGGTTAGAGGAAGTGAAGTTAAACCAACTATGCAGAATCTCACATAAACAAATAATCTATTTTATTAAATGGCAAACACTTTATGAACCTGGACTGTGTCATAGTCTTATTAAAATTTGGATGATAATTTATTATCATTTCAGTTATTTGCAAAACCAAAGTATGTCTTCTCCTTAGTGAGTTGTAACATATTTGAAAATGACATTTATAAAATATGGTGAAAAAAATAAATGGGAAAGGTTTTCTTCAATGAACAGAGTTCAACTATTCTTATTAGACTTGAATTATTTTTTTTCCTCTACCAAATCCAGAATAAATAAAACTTCTCCATAATATCTGTAAATGTATTTTGAAAGACATTATTCTATGCTCTGCCATGCTGTACTTAGAAACACTGTAATTAGTATGCTTTAGTGTTGCTAGTTAGAAAAGATTGCAATAGTGCACAAAATAAAAATAGAAGCAATGAAAGATTTCAACTTCTCTTCTGTTTTTAAAGTATCTTCTGTAAAAATAACTGAAATCACCAAATAGACACACAAATGGAGACAAATGATTGGTTCTCAGTATATCAGAGTTAAAGGAATTTTTGTAAAAGAAACCTTGCAAAGCAAACATCCTTCCTTTACACCACCTTGCAATCAACTCTTGCATTAAATTACTGGACCATATTTGGGCACTTTATTTGACTGATAAACCTGTGGCTTTCCATTCTTTATCAGGAAAAGAATGCTGATAGAAGTACAAAGCCATGTTTACATTACAAAATCCACTAGCATTTACTGAGAAATTAGTAGCTCTAAAGACATCTGGTAATAAAGAACTTTTGACTTTAACTTGCCAGACTCAGTTTACTGACAGAAAACATTTAATTCTTACTTTTTCAGCATTTGAAAGACAAATTAAATTGACAGATCAGTCTGTTTATGTAAGGAATGGGAAAACATACATTTAAGATCTCAATCCCAGATGGTCGGCTGTGATAGCAGAGAACTCGATGTAAAAGAACACAACTGGTTATTTTGTCAAGACAAAGTGTAGCATGTTTACTGTATAATACCTGCTCTGTTAAAAGAGCATGGTTGTTTCTCAATGACAATGAAGCATTTTTTAAAATAACTAAACTCTTCCTGCCTTAAAAGCAATGTTTCCCAAGTTATTGTTAGCAAGTAAAACAAAAATATATTCCCCTTTCCAGTACACAATTAAAAACAGAAGAATACAAGAGGAAATGCTGAGTGCAAGTGCACCCACCTTTTCTAAAGACTTGTAATTTGCATTTCTATCCTAAAATGGGCATAATTTTTTGTTAGGGTACTTATCAAGAGCTGTATTTGATGCAAAGTAGTTTCAGGAAGACATAAGAAAACTCTAAGCAGAATATATGGAGAATCAACTGTGTAAATGCCATTAAGAACCCTACAGAGATCCATTTCTAAAACTATTACAGCCATTCAAAACCTCAAATAATAAGTGCAGAAGATAAAGATATGCCAAAATTTTATATATATTAGTTTTTTATTTACATGAAATTATTGTTAAACTCTAGACCCTTCTCCAAGTTAAGAAATCTTAAATTCTAAATGATTGAACTTTGGTCATAATGTATTTTTCTAGTGCTAGCTTGATATAGTAATGCTAACACAAGGAAATCACAGAAAATAGTAATGCTAACACAAAGAAATCATAGAAAATATTCATCTTTGGTTCAAGAACACCCCCTTCTTTAAAGATCTCACATGATGCAAGCCATCATTTTTCTCCAGATAGGAAACAAGCTGTCAACTGAATGAAATGTTTCTAACTTTTTATCTCCTTACCATGGCATGTTCTTTTTCTCCTCCCATTTTGAAATTACTCTTTCCAGCCTGTAGTGTCACATAGAGGTATACTTATATATATGCAGAGAATTTCCTCTGAGTTCAGGATGGGGAATTGCTCTAAGTGAAGGAGGGGGAGTTTTAAACTTTTACATAGTATAATTCTTAGCAGGGCTGCATACGAAGACCCTCATAATTACAATAAGAAGTCTTAGGAGTTTTACTCCTTTGGTTTAGTGAGCCTTCTCTTACAGCTAAAGTGGCCCCAATCATACTGACACAAAACCTGTAATTAATTCAAATTAATTGTTGCACTTCCAGCTGAGTCTGTGCTGTTTGAGATATCATAAAGTAAGACAATCAGCATGTATTTAAAATGATAACTTCAAAGAATTACTGCTCCTGGGTTGATGGTGTAGCTGTTGATATGAATCTGGCAGGTACCATGCAATAGATTCATTCAATCCACATGCCAAAAGAATCTCTTGACATTTGGTTATATATACTTGAGAGAAAAAATGACAGATAAGATTCATTACCTCAGTAAACAGACAATGTTTCTACCTTAAAAAGAAAATAATAATATTTTTCCCTTCTAAAGAACCTGTATTGTTTCATTATGCTCTGTATAAGAGAGAGAACTGATTTAAAATGGCTCAATGAGAAGCATTTAATGAACAATTAAGGTGAAAGAGATCTTCAAGGAGTATAGCCTCCTGTTTTGAAATCCAACGGGGAAATTTATTACTCTGTTTTCTTCACCCTTGTAAATTTTTTTCTTGTTAGCATTACATTTTGGACAACCAGGATCCTAACTGAAATAAGACAATAGTAGTAGATATTTTACTATAGTCTATTCAATGGAAAGGAGTACAGAGTGAAAAGACACAATTTAAAGCCTGCTGTAGTTTCCAATACCTGTCCTGTTTCTCATTTCTTCAGTTCAGTCTGTTCAGATGAAGTCCTACACTTATCACAACACCAGGAAAACCCAGCAAGAAGGACTGAGAACTGTTAGATTAAGACTTTAGAAGAAGCTGTATTGTAGGATTTTCCACTGTTTAAAAGTTCACGATGAACTAATAATTTAAAAAATATGTTTTAGTCAATGGGTATAGCTCTGATGTCAGCATTTCATTAGTTTTTATGTAGGAAAATGTCCCGTTAAGAAATTAGGTTTGGTGTATGGTAAAACTTGAATTGCCAACACATTCTTCAGCATTCAGTATACAAATTTCAGTGCACACAATTAAATAATGAATTAATCTCAGTACAAAAGAGCAGTGACACATTGTAGAGTAGAATGCTTTAGAATATGAAGCACTTCTTTTCATTATGCCAGCAAGACTGTGAAAAGAAAACATAATTTAGATAATTTCTGAGTATCACAAAATTTAAAGTTTCTATTCTTTTATTCATCCTTGACTTTTGCCATTTTCTTCCAGCTGGGTAAATTGAACTGTTTGATAAGATGATTTTTTTAATATCTAATTTTCTCTTTACAAGTTTATTCATCCTATGCTAGATATGCAATTTGACTGTGGGACCTATTTGACAGTGCCATATAAAGTTAGTACCGTGATATACACAGTTTTCTGCAGCAATAATAGGCTTCTTCCACTACAGAAAGAGGAGAAATACTTTTCCTCACTTTTCTACAACTCCAGAAGATAGGTGATATATATCACAATTTCTTAGGGAATACTTCTGCCATAAGTTATACAACAGCTTTTCTGCTGACAATGGAGATGCATATAAAAAGTCAAAGTGAAACCAAATAACCTTTTAGACCACTTATGTGTGTACAGTTCACATTTCAATGGGAAAAAAAGGATAATTAATACTGAATAAATGCAGCTAATATGCTTGGACTAATACTAGTAAATATATACATATATATATATATATATATATATTTATGTATAAGAATGATAAATATTAAGAAAACAAAGTAGAGCGATTCTGGGACATCTTTACTAATTCCAGGCCTCAGTGTTCCTATATGCTTCTTGTATCAGTACAGAAAATAGCTATGTCATCTTCTAGCACAGGTTAGCATAGACACCTCTTCAGTCTTGTCTTTGTCTTTTTGCAGTCATTTTAAAGATTCATTTGATGTACACGGTTATTTACTCAATAACAAGTCACACTACATCTTTAGTGCAGGCAGTCTATGGTGACACCTTGACAGCTACATTTCCTTTACTAACCAGCACCAACTGGTTTACCCTCACATCTGCTGTTTGAGACCTCCAGTGATAAAAAGTTGGTAGTAACACATTACATCTATGCCATAAGGCATTTTGGCAACACATTCCTTCTTAGACTGAATTCCATGCCTGTCTTTGCATCTCCACTTAACATTTATTTCACAAGCATATCAAATTATCGTGCAACATTAACTATGTTTAGGCTCTGGAGTAGTAACATACAATCACCTGCATGAGACATGAGGGAGCAGAGTAATCCTCAAATGACTAGCTTTTGCTACTCACTACTAAAATCCATGTTTGTAGCAAAAGCATTGAGGTATTTGTTTTCTCTCCTAGTATCTGTTACCCTCAAAATCTTGCTATGGATGAAAGAGGACATAGGTGAAGCTAGGAAAGTGCTATTATTCCCATTAATATTAATACAAAACTTTTTCATATGCTGTTCTCTGGTGCCATGCTTCTGCTTGCAATGTGTTCCCTGTTTGTAAGGTTGATATAATAATAAATTTGTATAATAATAATGCACTTAATTACACTGTTGTAGGAGATGTCCCATACTAAATTAAAAGACATCCAGGTATAATTTCACCAGGAAAAAACCCCACGTTTCATTCTTAGCTGTTTTTGATTTCTCCAGATGCCAAAGCACTGAAAAATAGGATATTCGTTAGATCATTGTTTGTAGTATGGAATCAGAAGTATGAAAACAAAACCAGAAGATTCTACATCACATCTGTTTCTATGTGGTTCTTCTGTGGTCTCTGAAGATAAGCTATACAACTTATATGTTGTATATAATGACAGAAAACTCTTCATCCTTTCTTTCTTGTTAAGGAGTGTTCTAAGTTAAATTTTCCATTCAGTGTTAATGATAATAGCCACATTTTCAAAGAATGATTGAATAGTTGCATTTTTATAATACACACACTAATTGTTACTGTAAAAAAACTAAGAAAATAAAGTGATTACCTGCATCAGAAAGAGTAATATGACTGGTTGTTTACCACATCATTGTAGGTAGATTCAGAATACGTGCAACTAAAGGTAACTAAAAGCACACCTGCTTTTAATGTTTACACATAATGAAATTTTATGCAAGTCAAAATTTATATTTAGCTATAAATGTAATTGTCTACCACCACCTGCAGCCAAGCCCAATGCAGTCACTCACTCCCTCACCAGCAGGATGGGGAAGAGAATTGGAAGGGTAGAAGGTAAAAAACGCATGGGATTGAGAGAAAGACTGTTTAATAGGAAACACAAAAGCCACACACATAAGCAAAGCAAAACAAGGAATGAATTTGCTGCTTCCCATGGGCAGGCAGGTGTGCAGCATCTCCAGGAGAGCAGGGCCCCATCACACCTAAAAGGTACATGAGAAGACAAATGCCATGTGGCAAAATGTCCCTCACTTTTCTTCCTTCCCTCCACATTATATACTGAGCATGATGTGATATGGAATATCTCTTTGGAATGTTGGGGTCACCTGTCTGGACTGTGTCGCCTCCCAACCTCCCATGCAGCCCCAGCTTCCTTGCCAGTGTGGCCGTGTGAAAAGCAGAAAAAGCCCTGGCTCTGTGTGAGACCTAATGAGCAATAACAACAAAACCTCTATATTATAAACCCTGTTTCCAGCACAAATCCAAAACCATGGATTAAAACCAAAAGACTATGAGTACTAGCTACTGTGAAGATTAACTCTACTCCACCCAAAACCAGCGCACTAAAGTAACTGTATGAGAAAAAAATGAGAAACAGAATCAGCTGAAGCTCTCAGGAGGAGACAAAGATTTCTCGTTTGCTAAGAAGTGACTGAGGTTGGAAGAGAGAATACAGCAGCTATATATACTAGAGTAATTACTGCAGAAACAGTGAATCTGTAGAGCAAAAATGGGGGTGCTGAGGAACTCACAACTACACTATAAGAGATATGGAGGGCTTACTTCAGGCAAGCTCTATTTTGGTCCATGGACTAAAAGCCCATTAGCAGTTGGTGTCCATTAGCTGTACTCCAAGGCACACAGCTCCTGATTTAGTTTCCATATGTCTACCATAAAAAAATGCAGGCATAGTAAGCAAAGACAGAAGTAAAGAGCCACATGAACATTCACTTCTGTTAAAAATGAAGGGAAAAATACTCTTTCTGTCTGATGGATTGGTAGAAAAAATGACTATAATCAAGGCCTCCTTAACTTTTATTTTCTTTTCTTCTTCTGGATACCATCTCTATGGATCAAGAATATTGTAAAATTATCTCCTGTGTGAGGAAATCTCTGGACATGATAAGGAGAGGATCACTTAAAGAATATACTGCCAAATACAAGGGATTTTCTAATTTTATGAGATGTGGGTTGGCTATGAGATAATCCAGGTTTGTTTTCATTCACACACCAAAAGAAAACAAATAGGCAGAAGGAAACATGAAAAATTCATCTGCAATCATATAAAATTTAAATGTCTGCTTATATTTTGGAAAAAAAAAATTCTGAACAATTTCTATAAAATATACTGAACAATATCTATAGATTTCATAGATTTATCTTTTTTCTTCAGTTAGACAGAAATTGTAACTTTTGTTGCTAAGGATAAAGCACTTTTATACTGGTTTTATACCCAAACAAGTTGTAATATTGTTTCTTCCTAGAGATATTATAGCAAGTAACCATTTTTTGCAGAAAAAAGAACCCTTAAAATGCATAACACTCATATTTATAAGAGTTTTCTCTTTCAATATTTTAATTTGAAGCCTAATATTAATATAGCTCCTAGTTTGTTCTGTGTAAATAGCTAAGATTTTAATTTATTGGTAGCACTGCATGTGAAATGAAGTTACTCAGTGACTAATTAAAGGTGAAGAAAGAAGATTGAAAAAAAAATTGTGATTAATTTGTGGGTAATTCAAAAGGAGAGCATTGTTAACATTATTAGTGATTATTGACCTTCATATCCCAGACTAGTGATTTTGTCGGATTTTTTCCCCCCTCCTGTCCTCTCATTCCAATAATAGGTGCATATGTCCCCTTGGTTACACTGGCACATTTTGTGAACTTGATATAGACAACTGCATTGGAAACCAGTGCTCTCAATATGGATTCTGCCAGGACCACTTACATAACTACAGCTGCTCCTGTGTGCCTGGATATGAAGGACCCTTCTGTGAAGATGAAATTAATGAATGCTCAAGTTCACCTTGCAAAAATGGAGCTACTTGTATGGATTTAAGTGGCCACTTTTCTTGTCATTGTACTGCTGGGTTCAAAGGTAAGTTTTGTGCTTTTAAAGTGCCTTGTATAACAGATGTGGTTGTCCCACTCTATGTAAGCAATGTTTATGTGACTGTTTAATCACAATTATATATAAATATAAATATAAATATGCAAACATTTGCATTTGTATGATTCACAGGAGTTTTAATTAGCACTGAAATTCTTAGGTTGTGCCTCCTAACTGTTCCCCAGCTGACCTTCCTTTCAATAAATGTATAATTCTGAGCATTAGCTTTGATTCTGTTGAGAAAAAAAAATTGATGAAGTTCCAAAACACAATTTTAAATGGGCTATTTTAATTTCACAGTTATGCAGTCCTACATGTTATGGCCTCAGTCATACACAGGCTGATAAGAACAAATGTTTTGGTACAGAACAGGAAAATCCAAGCTTGAGGAGGAGTGAGATCAGCAGTATCATTTCTCTGCATGTACAGAATATAATCAGCTATATTTGAGTGAGTCATTCAGACTCCCCTTCTATACACCGGAGGGAGATGGAGCATCTGTCTGTCTTAGACATTTTTTCTAGGAAGAGATGGGCTGTAGATTTTGCATTGCATTAGATAAATCCTACACAACCTACACTATGATTTCTTTTTGTACTAATTTCAGTTTTGTGAATCATACTAATATTCAGACTATGTGTGTGAGACAATTCAAAATCATTTTGAATCCAGCAATACCAAAGTGTGGCATTTCCAGCCTTTAGTCTATATCATCAAGAACAAGCAATTGATGCTCCAAATGCTTCTCTATTGACAATCTGTGGTATCACTAACAAAGGCAAAAATAAATAGCACAGTGTGCACAGTGTCATTTTTACTAACTAAACATTAACTTACAGCTTCTTCTTCCAAGCTGTTGAGGGCTTTTGCTCCAGTCCAGGGTGAGTGTGATACTAGAATTTAAGGCCCAGTTAAACCACTGGGATGAGTAACACATGTATTTGGATCTTTCTGGGTTACTGCCAAAGTGCTGCATTACTAAGTAATTATAACTTCACTGCCTTTTTTTATTATACATTCTGGCTCACAACACATATTTTTCATATTTAAGCACTAACATTTTAAATTTCAAATATGTTTATATTTATTTACATATTCCATTTACATATCTTCATTTACACATTTATGTATGTGATACACACTTGCAGATTTGTTGTCCTCAGTTTTAGCTGAGTGCATAATCTCTTGGTCATTTGCTTACACATTTAATAAAAGATGTTACTTCCTGTTCATGCTCATTTATTAATAAATGTGCAACAAAACAAAGGTTTGCCCCTGAAGTTACTTAAATTCCATTACAATAACAGAACTGCATGTCTGAGTAGAAGTGAAGAAAACAATACTTGTCTCACCTGTGCAAAATCTAACAATGTATTTCCAGCAATGTATTTCCATCTTGCTGCTTAAACTTCAAGCTTTATTTTGCACTTTGCTAGACTTCCTGGGGAACTTCAGCCACCCCAATATCTTCTACAGGGACAATACTGGGGGGTATAAGATCTGCTTGGACGAGTCTCATGGGATAAAATCCTTGAGGGAAGGGCTTAAGGAAATATATCACCACTTCTAAGCTCAAGAGCTATTTGTCTCAAAGAGTGGACAAAAAATACCAGGAGGCCTGTATGCATGATCACGGAACTCCTGGCCAAATTCAAGCAAACAAACAAAAAAAGGATACTGACAGAGGATGGAAACAAGGACAAGTAACCTGTCACGAAATAGAGAAACACTATCTGAGCATGTAGCAATAAGTTTAGGAAGGTCAAAGGTCAAGTTGAATATGACAAGAAATGTGAAAGACACCAAAAAGAGATTCTGTGTGTATATTGGTTGGCAAAGGGAAGATAAAAGAAAATGTATTCCCATTCTTAATGAGACTGGACATGGAAAAATTTGAGGTAGTGAATACTGCCTTTGCCTCAGTCTGTACTGGGAAGATTGTCCTTCAAAAATCCACCATCCTGGAGACCAGAGAAAAAGTCTGAAGCAAGTAAGACACAACCTTGATGGATGAGACACATCAGGAAATACTTCGGGAAGCTGGATATATGTATGTCTATGGGCCCTGTTGGGATGCACCCACAAATCATAGCATCATAGAATTTTATAGTCATTACAGCTGAATAAAACCTCTAGGATAGCACCACCATGTTCACTGCTGAATCATATCCCCACATGCCCTATCCACATACCCTATGAACAGTTCCAGGGGTGTCAATTTCACCACTTCCTTGGGCAACCTATTCCAGTGCATGACTACCCTTTCAGTGAAGACTTTTTTTTCCCTAATATTTGTTCTAAACTTCCCCAGGCACAACTTGAAGCCATTTTCTCTCATCCTGTCACTTGTAACTTGGTAAAAGAGACTGACCCCCATCTTTCTACAACCTCCTTTCAAGCAGCTGACGTGGGTAATAAGGTTCCCCTTCATTCTTCTTTTCTCCAGCTAAATAACCCCAGTTCCCTCAGCTGCTCCTCACATGACTTGTGCTCCAGACCCTTCACCAGTGTTGTTGCCTTCCTTTGGATATGTAGTGAGAGCTAACAGATGTCATTGCAAAGTCACTGTCATTTAACATTAATAGATCATTTGATCGAGAAGAAGCACCCAAAGAACGGAGGAAAGCAAATGTCACTTTTTAAGACAAGCAAAAAATGAAGTCCTGGAAAGCTTCCAGCAGCTCACTGTTGCCTTGATCCTTATTAAGGTAATGGAGCAGCTAATCCTGGAAAACATGATAAACAAGAAAATTAGCTGAAGTAATCAGCATGGTTTCAACCAAGGTTAGTCAGACTTGACCAACTTGATAAACTTCCAAAGTGAAATGACTGGCTTGTAGATGAGGGATGAGCAGCGTATATAGTCTACCTTGACATTAGCAAAGCTTTCTGCATGATCTTCCACAAGACCCTCACAAAAAAGCTGATGAAGTACAGGCTGGAGGAGTAGAAGTGAGGTGAACTGAAAACTGGATGAGTGGCCAAGCCCAGAGAAGATGATGCATGTCATGGAGTCAGCCTTTCCAGAAGTAACCAGTGTTGTACTCTAGGAGTCAATAGTGAATCCAGTCCTTCTTAACTTCATTAGTGGTCTGACCAATGGGGCAAAGTGCATCCTCAGAAAGATTGCAGAAGACACAAAGATGGGAGAAGTGGCTGATGCACCACAGGATTGTGCTGCCACCCAGAGGGACCAAGACAGAAATGGGCTTGAGAAATGGTCTGACATGAGCCTCCAGAAGTTCAATAGGGGGAAGTGCCAAATACTGCACCTGGGAAGGAATAAGTCTATGCACCAGTGGATACCACGGGCTGGTCAGCTGGTGTGCAGCTTTGCAGAGAGCAACCTGGGGGTCTTGGTGGACACCAGGTTGAATGTGAAACTGCAGTGTGCCCTTGTTCATAGAAGGCACATGTCTGGGCTGCGTTATGAGGTGTTCTGTCAGCAGGTCAAGGAAAGTGATGCCTTCCCTCTACTCAGCACTGGTTCTGAGGCTATACCTGTCGAGCTGTGTTGAGTTCTGGGCTCCACAGTAAGAGAGACATGGACACACTGGAGAGAGGACAGTAAAGACACGCTAAGATGATTAAGTGACAGGAGCATTTCTCGTACAAGGAAAGACTGAAGCTGAAACTGAAGCTGAAACTGAAGCTGAAACTCTTCAGCATGAAGTAGAAAGGCTCAGAGAGGGATCCCATCAATGTATATAAATACCTGAAGGGAGGGTATACAGAAGATGGAGCCAGGCTCTTTGCAGTAGTGCTCAGTGACAAAATCAGAAGCAATGGGCACAAAGAGAAAAACAGAAGATGCTGTCTGAACATCAGGAAATACTTTATTATTATGAGGGTGACTGAGACTGACACAGGTGGTTATGGAGTCTCCATCCTTGGAGATATTCAAAAGCCATCTCTACATGGTTCCATGAAACTGGGTCTGGGTGTTCCTGCTTGAACACAGGGATTGGACAAAATGACTTTCAGAGGCCACTTCCAATCTCAACCATTCTGTGACTGTTACTGTGAGAACTTTCTTCTATAAATGATAGAATTATATATTACCGTAAAACACTTTAAAAAAGAGTATTTTATCAGACAATGAGGTTTTATATAATAGCATTTCCACAGAAGCAAATTTAAAGAAAAAAGTAACATCATAATATTATCCATTATGTGTAAGTCATTACCACGTACCGAATATATTGAGTTCTGATTTTTCATAAAAACCACAAACACTTAATAAAAGGCTGTTTAAACTTTTAAAAATGTTATCACTACCCTAGCAATTACATTTTCATAGTCTCTGAGGGTTTATGATCCTGGGATATTTTCCAGTACAAAACAGATTTTAAGTTCAGTCATAACTGCATGATATGGATCAATGATTTGTATCTCTGTGTACAACTAAAAACGTCACATTTATTATTATCTCATTTTTGTGTGTTTGTTATGTTGTTTCTCTGTAATTTAGCTTTTAAACAAATCCAGATGCACTGCATTTTTCTTCATAAATTGTAAATACATTTTCAGATTAAATATCAAAGGCAATAGTAAATAAGCTAAACAACAAACCAGAAGTTACTGTTGCTCTGTAGTCTGTATGTATTTCTGGAACTACCATACTTTGCGTACCAGGATGCAGAGATATTGCAAACAGCCTCCCACTTATTAGGTGGGAGGTGACTTGGTGTCTCTCCTGCTATGAAATGAATTCCTGGGTTATCTTTAATATGACACTAGAATCAGTTTTTATTTCAGAAGTAAAATGTTAAATAAGACAATTCATGTCTATCTCCTGTGTCCAGTTGATTGATCAATCTGATGTGCATCAACATTTCTCACATGTTTTGCATTATATAAGCTGGGGACCCCCTTAGGCAGTGTAATGGGATTTGTCAACATGAAAAACATGATCTGATTTTTTTAAAATAGGCTCATAAAAAATCCAAGGCTTGGGTATTCGCACAATAAAACCAAATACTTAGTAAAATCATATACCACAGTCTTTTCTTCTGTAGTCGTTTGAGTTCACCTATCCGAGTTTCTGGCCAAACACCAGCACACTTGCCAAAATTTGCTCAATTTTGCTGTGAGATAAGGATTAGGAGTAGGAAAAGCAGGCTCAAACCTTACAGAATATAGAGGAAGTTTATTAAAAAACCCAAGAAAAACCAGAACAAAACCCTCAGACCACCTCTCCTCCCCCCACCTCTCCATTTCTTACTCACTGACAATACAAAAAGACAACACTTTGACTTTCAGTCAGTTTACCACCTCTGAAATGATCTTTTCTCAGTTCATTTAGGGAGAGAAGTTTCTCTTGCTTATACCATGGAGTTCTCCACTAGAAAATACAGTTTTTATGGGTTCAGCCTCACAACCAGCAGCTGCCCTGGAGGAAAATCTGCTTGTTGTGGAAGATTCCCCCCCCCACACCAGTAGCCTTCTCACAGCTATTACAATGGGTTATGACAGTCTATGGGGTACTCTTTTAAAGATGAGCAGTTCTATTATAGCAGCAAAAAAAATCCCCTTCTTCTGTGTGTAGCAACACAAATTCTCCTGGCAACACAAGTTCTCCAGCATTCCCCTGGGCAAAGGGACAGGTCACAGCCTCTTCTCTGTCTCTGCTCAAGCTTCTCATCAGGCTGCACTTACTTCAGTATCTACTTATCTCTACACAGGTGCCTTGACTCACTGGCTGCAGTTGGAACATCACATCCCCCCTTTGGATTACTTTTCTCATATATTACAGGGAATATTTTAGCTTAGTCCCAACCACGGTTTCACAAAAGAATTTTCAGCTTCACTATTGGAGCACTTCTCATGCTCCTCCCTCTAGGCGTCAACTCTGCTTCCTTCACTAGACTTAGAGTCTCTGTGCTGTGTTTCTGTAGGTGTCCTCACTCTTTCCTTTCTCTGTGCAGGGAAGGATGGGTGTCTGGAAGTTTCATCCAGGCATGCAGCGGGTTAATCTCTCTCTCTCTCTCTCTCTCTCTCTCTCTCTCTCTCTCGACTTGCGATGGTCACATGGTCTCTGCCTGAGTAGTCTGAGTGAAGCTGGTGTGGTTGGCATTTACAACCCAGCTGTGTCTAAACCCCGAAAGTCTCAACAGCAACTCCACATGCGCCTTCTCCCCGACTCCCTCGGGGGTGGGGGGGGGGGCAGGAACAAAGGCCCAGTCTTACCAGAGAGAGAAAGCAGGGGATCTGCTTCTCTCTGAAAAGCAGAAAGGCCAAAAGAAAGACTCTTAAGGGCCCTTTGCTTGAATAGGATTTTTTTCCTCAAAGGCAGATCAACTTTTAATTGGTTTGCATACTTATCAATACTCAAAACCAGCTGGTTATTGGCCCTCTCTCCCAGGAAGGAAGTTGTATGACCTCCTGCAGCATGGGTCACTCCCGAGATAGACACCTCCTGGGCAAACCCAGGACACCTTCTGAACTGTAAAGTCTAATAGTGATGGAAACTTTAACGTTAGAGACATTTTGTTAATATCTGGTGTGCCCTCCACTGCCTATAAGAGAACTTCATACTTGTCAAACTTGGAAGTTTGAAGTATGATTTTAAAAATTAATAACTTTTTACACTTTTTACACTTTTTACACTTTTGAAACTTTTGGTCATGTGGTGACCCTTTATATTGTCATCTTCTGGTTCAGTCCTTCTAATGTAACATAACGCTTCAGAGTAATTCTCAATTCGCATTCAGAGTAATTCCTAGTCTATCCTTTCTTGCATATCTTTGTGTTAATTCTGTCTTGATACATAAATATTCAGCATTAAATAATTCCAGCTTTCATGATGACTGGTATGTCTAAATAAACAGCACTCTGTTTATTTCTAGGTTAAAGGGAGCCCTTCTTGGCATTACTTGGAAAAAACCCTATTTATGTAAACGTCCTTCATTACAACTCTTTTCTGTTTAGATGCCCATAAAAATGTGAAGGGAGCTACTGAGAACTCTGAGCAGATAGGCAATGTTACCTCATTGGTTTCTCTTGAGGGTTTGTAACTATATAATATCGATTGTAGAGTTAAGATATGGGAAACCTTTTCATTCTGAATATATGCTGTAT